>OW121857.1:30000000-31200000 GCA_933228895.1 Platycnemis pennipes | reverse complement strand
TATTTTTGATGTCAATAGGGAAGGTTATAGAGATATCACGCCAAGAATGGCACAGGCAAGGGAGCATTAGCGAAGAGGAAGGAATTCTCAGTGGGGTCTCTCAGCAGAGATTAAGGATCAACTAAACTATTATACTATGGGCGTTAGGTTGTATAGATGAAATCTGGTCCTTGAATAAATTAGAAGTATCTGAGATGTGGATGCGGAGAATAATGAAGGTTAGCTAAATGGAGTGTAAGGCAATTAAGGAAGTAGGTATTAAAGAAGATAAGAGAGAAGAAGAAATGTTCGGAGACATTCGATGGCGACAAAAATAGATAAACGCGGAAAATGGTGATCTGGATGAAATGAAGACAGGCAGAATATGTGAAGAAGTAGTGGGGCTAAATAGAGGAAACATTAATTAAGTATAAGAGACGATTTGCATGAGTGGGGAATACCAAGCAGGGACTATAAAAACCATCCAATGTCGGTAGAATATTTATAATGATGGTGAGCACTTTAAATCAAGTACTTTCGATGTGTAAAGGAACAAGGCTAATTTCTAAGACCTGACGCATTGGGACACAGCTTCGAAAGAAGCACCTAGTTTCTCGCCATTGTTGTTGTGGAGACAAGGCCGTTACGCCCGCATTACACGGACGTGCGGAGGGCGGCAATGACGAAAGGAACTGTGAGAAGAGGACTCGTGCTTTGCAGAAGCAGTTGGCGGCATTAAGCGGAGGAGTCCACATTACTGTCCGATTTAAGCAGTCATCAATGCCACCCTTGAAGGCAGTAGGTGAAGGTCCTGCATTATCTCTCGGTTCGAATGCACTACCAAAGCTATCCAAAACGATCCCCTAACTGTGGCGAGAGAAGTTACGCGGGCGCTACACCTCCGTAAATAGAGAACAATCTATAAGTTTCATCCGTGGATGCATACATTATGTACATACCTCTAACCCAAAACCGTTAAATTTTTTAGTTAGTTCTGGGAAGGAGACGACAAGAGGACAGCAGAAAGATATTTTACTTGGACTGATATCGCGTTTTCGGTAAACCTGTCTCAGGAAGAAGAAACGCCGCTTACCAATTTTAACAGAGAGGTATTCATTGCGGTCACAATACTTAACATAAATTCCGATTTCTTACGGTTCAAAACTGCTTATAATTTTCAAGCTTCAAGAAATAATGAAATTTCCTCAAGCATCATGGATTTTAAGTGGATAACGTCTCAAATTAAATGATAAAGAGTTATTATAGTAGTAACGAAACGATGAGGAGTACCTTAACCTAGGCTATGCCCCTCAAACACGATTAATTTCACAAGTAATGCACAAGGACGCGTGAAAAACATTAATGCTGCCTTCAAATGTCCTCTTCCCCAAAATACCCCAAAAAGTATAACAGTCATGGGTAGGCGATGACCCTTCCTGTGTAAACTTACAATATGATGGATGTTCATTTACATAATAATTTCTGAATGACGAATTAAAACTTCAATATAACAATATTTTTTCCCTCACTCCCGAATTTTATTCCGTTAAGGCGTGATATTCGATTATTAATGGAATTAGGTCATTGTTATTAAGGTACGTTTACACGTAGCAGTTGACTGCTATGATAGTCAACTGCTAACAACTGTTAAGCCCCACTCGTATGTGTAAATAGCATTTGCGATGCGAGTTCAGCTCGATACTGGACACATGTCGAACACTATCGATCCAAGTTCGAGCTATTAGCAAAGTTGAAGCCCGCCTACTTTCCAGCGGAAATGTATCCAACACAATCGCCAACGAAAAGCCATACACGACGTCTGATACCGGGAATTTGGATATAATAACAAGGATGTGCCTCCCCAAAGGGGAGATTCTACTCTTCAAAGAATGGGAACAAAAGATAATCGTCAATGGAATATATTGCTTGAAGAATTTCATGAAAACTTAAGCATCAATCATTACTGACATAAAACGCTTTTTATTTGTTATGACAACACCTAAACAGTGGCTTTAAGCTGCTTAGAAGTTGGTGCAGACGCATCATAGCAGTAGCGATATATCTATATCGCGCATCTCGCGACTGTCATAACAGTCAACCGCTACGTGTAAACGCTGCGGAAAGAGAAGCATAAATTTATCTTTCAAATCAATCAGAAAATTATATTTCTGCCACATTATTGCTCGAATTTTGGCATGAATTCACTCCTCATTTACCCAACTCGAACATTAGTCGAGTTGCCTCAAAGCACGACTTTGTTTCTCGACGGTAATCCTGTATCACTAGAATAGGGTGAGCAGAAATCATCCTACCCTAGGTTAACGATTAGGGATATAAGCATTGGTGCAGACCATAGCATACTAATCTACTAGGGAGGAGAAGAGAAAGGATACGAGCTCGTTGGTATAGAAAAACCCTGAAAAGGCGACTGGAGAATAAGACCGACGAAATTCCCGAGCATCCAACATTGCGGTTTAGTTTGAAACGGTCGCAGTATGGACAAAAATTCGAATTATTTCTTCCTCCACATGAAATTAAATCATCATCATTGGTCAACAATCCTAGGATTGGTTTGACACAGCTTTACACTCGATTCTTCTATCGGCCAACCTTTTCATTGTGCCGTAATTATTCTCTTTCAGAAATGAATTACTCTTCCATGAAACTCAGTATGATAATTAAATAGGCTGTTTGAAAATATTAAATAGTCACTTTCTGCTCCGAACAGCACCGAGTATCATTAAGAAAATGCATCGATTACAAATGGTCTCACTAAGAATACCAAAATTTTCTTATCGATATTCAACTTCCCTCAAGCGGTAAGCGACCCGGCAATCAATATTTTGTAAACACGTCGCGTCTGATATTTAGCATATTAAATTTCAGCAATAGCAAATTTGGTATACAGACACGCATCAGCATTAATTCAACTATCTACTTGAAATGCAGCCATGCCATCAACAGAACAAAGGAGATAATACTTGCTTTGACCTTGAAAAAAATCCGCCAAAAATCCCCACGCATTTTTACATGGAAGGATGACTCACGGATAAGGGGTAGAAATTGGGAAAACGGACTGCCGAGAGATACTCGGGTGAAAAAAGTAGGGAACCGCTGAACTAGAGGTATAACCATTATTCTAGCAGTGCAAGCGTCATGCTATCGACCCTGGAAAACTTTAAATATCATCATCCCCAGTATTCTACCAATAATGGTAGGTTCTAGGGCAGTTACTGCCACATCCACTTCATCATTTACCAAACAGTCTTTCCTCTTCGTCCACCTTCCTCAAGCTGTTCAGTGGCCCTATTCGTTTCCTCCCTCTTCCCCGAGTCGCAATAGCCCTTTGCCTTTCCGTTTTTCCATCTTTCCTCAGCCACCATACCCAAAACAACCTCTTTCTCATAAACTAAATAATTTCGGATTTAACTTGCTATTTTTCAATAAAAGTTTATTCCGAGAATGAAAATAATGATTATCATCATCATCATTCAACAAAATTCGGCTCGTAGGGGATTTATTTTCTTCTGGTGAACGCAGAAGTTTATAAATATTTTGTTAGTCTTTTTTCGTCGTCTGCTCTGCCCAGTTTTCCTCTAATCTATGCCTAAAATGAACTGCACAGCTTCCATTCGAAACCAGAACAATTGAATAACAAGGCCGTCCACGATGTCTGTTCCACATTTTCGACAAACGTATTTTTGTACCCTAGAAAATCTGGTAATTCCTTTCTTGTGTTTGACTGGCTACCCGTTTACATGATCTTCTGTAAATCAATCTTCGGTGAATAAATACTCTACCACTAGGCGTACTAGGTAGTTCACTAGACCTGGCCTATGTCGACGTCGCTCCTAGCAATAATTTTCACGGCTTATTCTCAATAGATTTCCTATTTTCCTTTCTACTACCTGATAACATTTTCACCTTTGCATAAAAAACATTTCTCCATGTCTCTGTAACGTCTCCATCAACTTAGGCGGAATATCTTTCAAGTTTACGGATACATAGCCACATACGTTGCTCATGAGTATGGTTGTAGAGTGAGGATATTTGGAAAAGGAATATATTTTTACTTTTAATGAAAAGGAGAGTGAATGAAAAACGGCACGCGATTGTAGGATTCCGCACTATGTGCCTTTCAATTAATGCTTTCATTAATGCAAGGCCCCGAGAGTTAACCTATCTTTCCTAAATCTAAACTACTCATCACCTACTAGTAGGAATTAGTACCTAGTAGGAATTCCTTACCCCTTTCCTAAAGTCTTCCGTTAATAATTCTAAGAACAACCGTTGAGAGGTATGACATTAAACTACCGGTTAAACAATCAATCTAATTTCAGTCTTTCCTAATGCTACTATAACAACACAAAATTCATCTTTCTTCTTCTTCAGTAATAGATTCAACGGTGTTTTCACAAAGTGTTCAGGCCATACTTAGTCATTACAAAACATATCTTCGAGGCAAAAAATAATCGTCTCTAGCATTTCTTCGTAAGCATATCAGCCGGGGGCATAATTCACTAGACCTGGTCTATGTCTACGTCGCTCCTAGCAATAATTTTCACGGCTTATTCTCAATAGATTTCCAATTTTCCTTTCTACTACCTCTTAACATTTTCACCTTCGCATAAAAAACATTTCTCCATGTCTCTGTAACTTCTCCATCAAGTCACTTAACTCTTTCAACCAAACCTTCTTCTCCACATTAGTTTCTCGCCAAATGTTTTTAAAGTCTGTAACCTCTTCTGTCCACCTTGATATTTCAAATTCTCTGACTTCCTTCTCCCATTTACTTTCCTAATGTAAAAGAGAGGAATTACGTCACCATGAAAAGGTTGGCCGATAGAAGAATCGAGTGGAAAGCTGCGTCAAACCAATCCTAGGATTGTTGACCGATGATGATGATGATGAATCCTTTACTTAGTTACCTAAGACTCTTCTAAAGCCTTCTCCCATCTTATTATCTGCTGCTCTCCAAATCCCTGTTTTCCGCTCACCCAACCTATCCTCTAAGTGATGCGTCACTCGGAATGATATCAACTTAACTTTCTCTTGGTATTCCATCTTTCCAACTCCGGTCACAGCTCTTAGACTCAATTCCCTGACCCTTTTTCCCTTTAGAACCCGACTTCGCATTTTATCACCGCTAAGTTGCGGTCGAGTCAGCATCGGCACGCGAGAAACATATGAATCTATGACGTCTTTGCTAAATCTATACCCAGGTGTGTCTGCAGTTATAAGGGGAGACGATCAAAACTATTATCACTTAAGACAAATAAGGATAAGGCGTAGTTTGAAAGAGGCTGGTATTTTCTCAGGGAACAGATGAAGGGTTGAGAGAAACCCAGCATCGGCATTAGTCATCTCTCAACAAAAGACACCAAGCGCACAAAATATGAAACAAAAAAATTATGAGTGAACTTATGTTGAATTTGGCCTGAATCTGTTGAATTTATTGGGATGGAGGATTTAATTTTTAAAGGATTCTTCAAATACAGTGCACCTGGAAATAAATCGGGAAGGGAGGAAAGAGGGTGGAGCTGCTATTCTCTTTCTTTTTCCTCCCAGCCATGCAGGTATACCTAACCTTTGATGCATTACGCTAACATAATTGGCATAATTCTTATAGAATATATATTATCACCTCACTCCCTAACACCCAGTATGATAGATCGAAATCATCGTATGATAACAAAATCGCTTTAATTAAGAGAAAAACAAAATGCTTTTTACATCACATGCCCACCCGATATTCCAGGACTTCCCTCCTTCAATGACGAAAAAAATACAACAGCACATCACATCCTCTGGCAAGATCTAGTCACACTCTCTTGAAAAAAGGCAACTTAAGACAGGCCATGACACAGTGACACCCAAAAATATTCTGTTTGTGTTGTGAGAAAATTACCACGAGGTAAGGAAGGTCGGAAATTTTCCATTGTTTGGAATTTATTCTCACGGGTCTGGCAAAGCGAAGAAATTTGGCTGAATACTCTAGGTAACAGAACTAGTACGGATTCACTCGAATTCCAATGAATGACACCAAGCAACAACCAGCAAGAGTGGTCTATATAATTGCTTTTCCTGTCACGCACTCAATAACCCTAGGTTTTCAGGGGCGCACCTTAATTTGAACGTTAGCGACTGAATTAGGAATCGTCAAATGTCAACTAGAGGCGATTCTCAAAAAAGATTCCTTTGTCTATATGCCTCCATGGGTAAGTTGGTTGATAGACACGTAGTCATCTCCAATTGGTCCTTCTAATGAATATAAATCTATGCTAGCACCACTATACAATGTGAAATATATACCGTATACAATACGAATGCGATAGGTGACTTTCTAGTCAATGGTGACTTTCTAGAAAACCATACAATTGACATGAGAACAAGACCAAAGGTACGTCTCAAAAGTTCCAACCATCTATCCATTAACTCTTTCTCTTCCAACAACCACTGCCCTAACAGACGATTAAAAAACTGATTTCGGGCACTTTTTGTGGCTATTTCGACTATTCTAGGCATATACAGGGTGCGGCAACATAACTGTAGTTGAGCGTACTGTATTAGTGCGCTCAACTACGCAACCGAACGGTATCAGATACCCAATAACCCGAGTAACTTCATGGGGAACACCCAATTATAATAAAAGTGGTGCAAGTAGTTCCATAAACCTCAAGAATACAATAAAAAACGGCAATGAATCCACCTTTCGTGAAAAAATTATAAGACCTATTCAGCACGAAAATGTCTTCAAACCTCGTCGGGAAAACATTGGGGAATTTGAATTAAAAGTAGTGGATTTTCTCTCATCCATCACTGTGGCCCCATAAAATTTTCCATCCACATATTTATAATTTTATAGATAATCTTGGAATATGGAGACCGGAAAACATTAATTATATGACGTCGACGCACCCTACAAACTAATACTACTATGAACATTAATTTATAATAACACGTGATCTCAACAACTTAAGCGTCCTCAAACCGAATGCAACACAAAAAATATCTACATATTTTACGTTCATTGTTTTCTCCCTCATTCCACATAATAGACTTTAAAATCCCAAAAGTGGACAAGTTTCGGACAGGATGAATCGTCCGCTATTGAGAGGTGTCCCATTACCAGAATGGGTAGAAATTAGGACACGTTTATCTATGTAGTGACTTCCTTGGTAAATTAAATATAAAGGCATTAAATATCACTGAACTTTTATCTTAAGTTTTGGGAAATCATCTTAACATAAAACTTATTACAAGAAAGAATTGTGCATTTTTCACACATAGATTAACTATTAGTTCATTCATTCTGCTCTCTCATAACTAAGATAAGGTAAGAGAATTTTCTAGAATTATTCCAAAAGCATATTTGATTCAGGAAATTGGGTTTTCTGGGCACGGAAAGCGATGTTCTCATAGAATAGCTCGTAAAAACTGATACTGGAAGAAAAAATGTTTATTTTCTGTTGTACTCTTCCGTTACAAGGAGTGTTCGCTATTTGAAGGTGTTGGTTCAATATGTCTCCATATTAAGCCGCTGAGGATTGTAAAACTATCCATTCACGGGCGTCTACTATTTTGAAGTGTCCGTCTTAGGAGTTATTTTTACTAACAATAAGTAAGATTTAAAACTCCTGAAATCGAAAACTCTTCTCGGATCAGGGGCCTAGATCGCACATTTACTTCACCCATAGTCAACGACCAACATGCTTATCATTCCCATTTTTATTTTATTGGCAGTTAATAGTAGAGAACTAATAAACTAATTCCAAGAATATTCACATCAACGGTCAGTCAGAATAAAAATACAGTTGTCCTTTGACGCTAACTTATCTTCACTTCATGAAGATTAAAATCAATGATCGCAGTTTTTAGTTTTCCCTTTCAGGCATCCTCAGACGCTGAGATGAAAAAATCAATGTCACCAGCAAAGCAAATCAACTATGAAGCATACGGGATATGATATTATACTCCACTTCATTTCCAGCGCGTCTGTTCCATCGGAATCAATAATACTGGAATGACAAAGAATTACAAGAAATGACAATTTAATTACAAAATATTTGTGCCAAATAACTGTAGCATTTTAATGTCGGAATTTAAACCCTCAGCCTCTGTGCTGAATGGAGTAATCGATCCCAGACAACTCAAAAACATGTGAAAGCGTTTTTTCCTAACAAAAACTGTATCATTTCGGGCAAAGTCCGTTTTTGAGTTCTGTGACTGAAAAATACGATCAAAACTTTTCATTATAGTTTTCGAATTCCAAAAAAAAAACTTTTTCAGAAGACGTTTTAATCACACTTGTTTTAAGGATTTCGTAAAAACCCTTTTGACAGGAGAATTGGTGTTTTGTACGTTTTTTAAACAAATTATGCCCAATGATTGTTTTTGTCTCTCCAATTACGCAACGTTTTACTCGTTTCGTAATTCATTGTGGTGTAAATAAACGATCATAACCGCAGGCGTATAAAACAAAAACTCGAATATGCATGACTGTGTATGAAAACATAGGTGATTGTCGTCAACGATATACTCACCAGATTGATTTCAAGTTTACCAACAATGACGTGCTGCTAAACATGAATCCGAGCATTAAACATCAATCAAAGCATCCGGCCAGGGTTAAACGCTGGCGACTTCACGTTCTAACTAATAGTCAGCTGGGTTAGAAATACTTGGCCGAGGACGCCGCAAAACACATTAAGCTCGGACAGTCAGTGTGATGATAGCCCACAGAATACTAAAACTGGACTGGATTAGAATGAAATATTTAGGTCCTCCAATGGCTTAGGCGATATCGCGTCGTCTAATTAGTTTTTAAACAAAAGATAAACAACAACCCGAGCCAGGCTGGCACATAACCTACCTGTCCACCGTACCGGTTTTTTAGAACTGGGTTTGCGTATTGGCGGACATTACTCACTTCGCTCAAATCACTCCATCATCGAAATTTTATTGTTAAACTCAGATATTATATTGACGCGATAGATATGAATAAAATTTTATGATAGTTGAAGATAAAAAAAAAGTTACAAGCAAATAAAAAATGATTTACGCATAAGAATAGGCAGTAATTTTTTAAAGACTTTTTAAAACTACTTTTATCACGTGAGGACTTAGGATTCTGTTGATATTTTCCGGTCCAAGAAAAAGATTATGGTTTTTTAAATAAATGTAGTCACATTACTTAAGTTACGTAATTACGTAGGTACTTCACTTTTGAAATCAACCTGTTATGAAGTTACAGGTGTCATATTTAAAAGTACATCCTGCCAAAGTACCCTTCCGACCCAGGTCTTCAATTTACATTTTTTTAAATTAGCATCGTTAATTTTAAAAAAAATTAACTCTAAGTAAAATTTCATTGGCATAATCAACATGGGGTATAGTTTCCAGTTATTTACACTTGCTCTCAGTTTTGCTAAGTAACTACCTCAGCATTTATTTTTTTAATTTCTTCCCCTTCAAAAACCTGTAGAGGGGAAATACATGATTCCTTTGAGGGAACTCTTCGGAGGAAAGAACGGAAACCTCACTAAGTAGCTGACGTTTAAAATTGTAGCCAATGAAAATAAGACCTGGGATAACGGTCCTTTTCACAGAAGGAAGTTATAGGCGAAGGAGAAGATACGAGAATCCGAATAATGAGGGGGGGGATATAGGTTGCATTTCGTCAAATCGGAAGTGTTCAAGTGCTCTTTGATCAATTCCGCGGATCCCGTAGAGATTGAGTTCATCTTTCGCAGAAAAGGTGAGCTCAAACCAGAGTGGAATACCTGATAAAGTCGTAGCTCCAAAATCAAACCTGGTGCTTAGTTTGAAGCCTGACGAAACGGACCGTGATTTTTCTCTTATAACATTTTTTAGGCATTGTTGCGATGCTTCACCTCACACATAGTGAAGTAACTACAACACTACGATCTCGCTTGCACAGAGTAGAAAGCAGATTCATTGGACTAAAGGTCTGCATGCACTTAGAGGACAGACGCAGTCATTTAAATCACCGACGCCGCTAAGAGCTTTCTACCAACCTCTAAAATCTAGCTTGGGATTCGGTGCTTTTAAGAACTAGAAATATCACGCTAATCGCTTCAAAATTATCCCGCGTCGGTAAAATACTTTTGTATTTGTATCTGTTAATCGTGGAGACGACTAAATGCAGAGATCATTAGCACCGTTCAAAATAGGTAGAAGGGGAAGAGGTGGTACTTTTGAGTATGGAAGTAGGGCGAAGAGAAACCAGGCTTTGACATTAGTCCCTCTTTTAATTGCGATGTCCTGAAGTTCACGATTTAGCGACCAATCCGACCGGCCAAATACCGGACTTTCCTCCACACGTCACTCACATTGGGACTTTGAATAACTCTTGCCTACCAGGATTCAAATGTGGGCCCTTGGGATGGAAGCCACCACACCAACCCAATCTCAAAGTGTTAATGTTTATGTTATTATTAAAAGGAAATAGGAAATGGTTTTCTTTATAGGAACAACCGTTTACCCCATTCCTTGTTAGTAGGTCTTTACGAAATTTGACCGCAAACTTTACAGCTGTGTTCAAGTTCTGAACTGATCCTCTTAGAGTTTTAGCAAAATGAAACTTAAGGACAGAAATGAAGAGTGACAGAAGAATTTCATACGTATTTGTTTACTTTATGTTGTATGCAATGCATTCTTTATTTCAATTTTAATGCAAGAAAATTATTTTTGACACATTTTTTGCACTTTTGGCTCCAACTAGTCACTAAATAACATTTTAGTAAGTTATATTTGTCTAGCAGGCACTGTTCCATTTTCATAGAAATCATAATATTATAATACATAATACTTTATTAGTGGTGCATTTTGGTATGCACTCATGAAAGATTAATTTAAGAGGAAGGCAACATGAGACCCAATGGCTGTAAAAAGAGCTTCAAAGCACTAAATATAAACAGGATCTCTTTCCACTGTGGTTAACGAGAAGGATTTCTTAACTAACTTACAGTAGTGGGTGCAAATGGACAGAATCTACATATGATTAATGTAGTATAGTTTGGGATGGAGGATGAAGAATTGGGGTTGGCAGTGATAAGCAGAGAGAGGTTGGATTGTTTATTAACACATATTAATAATATGTACTCCAAAGAAATGTCGAGAGATACATGGAAAGGACTTGAAGTAGGACTGAAAGAGAGTAGAGAGTGATTATTTAGGGTTAGGTTATAATCAAGCATTTTCAATTCAGTTACTCAAATGACTATGGCCCTAGCTGAGTACAACACATTAGTAATTGTGGGATGTAAGTGAAGTACAACATACCCCAAGGATCAATGTAATTACATTTCAAGAGATTGAAAGGCCATACTAAACATTTTATTTTGAGACCATAAATTTTAGCATGCCGAGAAATCTCCATACACGTGGCAATTTCATATCTAAGAGTGGCCCATCTACATATGTATTTCTAAAATATTGGCTTGGTATTAGGGAAATACAAAAAAGGGATGGGTTTGTAATGAAAGCATTTTTAAAGAAAAGAGAGCAAAGGTAATACCTGAAAATTATTTCTTTTAAAACTTAATTCAATTCATGAGATAACTTAGGTGTCCTCTAGGATCCCAATAACAGGCAGTGGCTAAAGAGGAGAAGGTAGAGAAAGCTAAAGGAGATGAAGGCTTAGGGAAAGGAAGTAGAAAATACTGTATTCTAGTGAGGAAAGTAAAAAAAAAAAAGCTGAGAATAAAGCAGACTGTAATGAAGTAGATTCACATGCAGAGTAGAAAGTTTGGCTTAAGAGGGTGAAGGTAGTATCAAGAAATGTGATCTGAGAAGATCAAGGAGGTTATAATGTAGGAAAGTACTGGAGGCATTGGCATGCTAGCCTATGGGTGATAATGAAGCCAGAATGGGGGTGATAGGGAAGGTCCCACCAACTCCGTACAAAACATTGTGTTTCGTACAGCCTCTTATGGAGACTTGACGTGCATGAAAACATAAATAGCAATGCTGCATATATTTATCTACCTAAGACTATTTAAGGAGTGCATTGCTGCTTTTGATTACCCTAGATGTTAATTTCATCACTAAAAGAGATCAAATTTAATCTATTTAACCCTTTTACTGCCATCCCCTGTAAGGTATACTGTTCAAAAACTGCCAAACCCATTTCCATGAATATCGTAAGATTATTAATTTTTCTCCACGTTAAGGATATATTTCAATTTTTATGAGGATGAAAAAATCATTCTTGCTGTCTCTGGTTTGAAGGAAATATAGGTAATATTACAAATATGTAATGTAGGAGGGCCAATATATTGGCCCGCAGGCAGTAAAAGGGTTGAACTACATATTTGGGCTACATTGTTTTCTGTTTCATGGACAAATTTTAAAAATGCATTCCATTATTCATCATATTACTCTACGTTTTACAGCATACAAAAACAACTTCATCTGTCCAAGGATCTAAAGTAGCAAATCCATATCTAATGCCTCGAGTAAAATATTTTGAAGGTAAAATAGTCCCCCATTTCGATCTCCAGGCGGGGATTACCCGAGAAATTACATCAGTATAGTTTGATACACATTTTAAGGTAGGAATCTGGAATGTGAGATCATTTCTGACCTGTGGAAGAAACAAGAACCTAAAGGTGAAAATGCAAAGAATGGACCTCAATAAAATTGATGGTTTCTGGCATCATTTTATGGAATTTACTTGCATTCATTATGAATGACAAAACTAACTATGTATTTCCACATTTTTTTATTTCACACTACAACCATGGTTTTGATTATTAACGTCATCATCAGGTACAGATTACAGAAATGTTGTCACTTATATACTTATATGAAACAAGTCCGAGGAAAAATCACTTCTATGACCGTTGTCCAATAGATGCTAGGCAAAGTTCGAGTTAAAAATTTTGGTGTTTGAAACATGCAGTGTGCTATTTCACCCTCTCCTGGAACTTCCTTCCCGTTTGGCCGATATAAATCGCTGAGCACTCACACTTAAGTTGGTACACACCACTTCTTTCCAACTTCGGAATAAAGTCTTTGGATTTGGAAAATAGATTTTTTCCTCCAACTTGTTACATTTTGAAAGGAAAGGCCCCCGGCTAGTTGCTCAAGAACAAATGAAAATCCTAAGATGCGTGCATGCTGATTGCAACATTGTAAACGACCTTTTGTATGCCTCCCGCTCCTCCCTCCTCAACCTCTCTGTTCCATTAGCCCCCCACCTCCATAACTCTGTGTTCCACTATCTTCAAACACTGAATTCTTTCCCACCACCCACAGGTAATTGCACTGAAGGCTCCAATTCCACCACATCTCTCTCCCTTCTCCCTTTCTTACCCCACCAACTTCCTTTCTACCTCCCCCCACCAACCTCAACTGTATATAAGTGACAACATTTCTGTAATCTGTACCTGATGATGATGCTAATCGTCGAAACCATGGTTGTAGTGTGAGATAAATAAATGTGGAAATGCAAAGTTTATTTTGTCATTCATAATGAATGAACCTCCTCATATTTTGAATCAGTAAAATGAGATGATCAAAGAGTTATCCACCCCTTGTATAAAAACCAGGTTCCATAATCAAATCAGGACCCAGCAGTACAGAAGAAAGCACAAAGAAATGAGTGAGACAAGACTGTGCACAGTCTCCATACTATTTAATGTCTACATCGAGAAAGTCATCCAAGAAGTCAAACAAATGTCTTCAGGAATGAATATCCATGGGGAGAAAATCAGCATGCTGCAATTCCTCAACATCATAGCTGTCATGGCAGAAACAGAAAGAGATTTAAAGAAGACACTAGGAAATATGGAGAGGATAATGGCCAGATATCACCCGAAGATCAATAAAAAGAAAACTTGATATTGGTGGACAAAAAAAAACCAGGACCAATGTTAAATTTGATGGAAATGGAAAACAAAAAATTAAGGAGGTGAACGAGTACTTTTAACTGGGAAGCCGAGTAACCAGTGATGGACTAAGTAAAAGAGAAATTGTCAGTAGAATTTCCCAAGTGAAAAGGGCATTTTAACAAGAGAATATTCTGCTTACATCTGCATATATAAGCGTGGAAATGAGGAAACATTTCATTAGAACATACATCTGGAACATGCTAGTATATGCAGTGAAGCATGGATGATAACAGCAGCAGAGAAGTCAAGACTGAAAGCATTCGAAATGTGGTGATACTGAAGAATGATGAAGATAAAATGGTTCAACCAAGTGACAAATGAAAAAGTCTTGCAAAGAGTGGAAGAAAAGAGATGTCTACTGAAAATGAACCCTAAAAAGACAACCACACAACTTAATCGGCCATAGCTTAAGACACGATAACCTGATGAAGGCAATCGTCAAGGGAAAAGTGAACGGGAAGAATGGAAAAGGCAGGTCTCATCTGAGATATATGGAGCAAGTTGTGAAGGATGTAAAACGGAAAAATTATGTTAATATGAAGAGGTTGACCAATAGAAGAATGGAGTGTTGCGTCAAAACAATCCTAGAATTGTTGACCAATGATGATGATGATGTTTGATAAAGTGGAAGGAAGAGGAAATTCAAATGATAAGCCACTGAAGACAAGAGTTCAAACTGAAGAAGAAAATACTTAAGTTTTTGATGGCTATATTTCACAGAATTCAGATTTGCCTATAATTAGCAGCTAAGACAAAAATGGAGAATTGGTTTGGAGAAGAGAACTTAATGTCAAGTGATCCAAAAGATATGATCAAAGTGTCAAAGTGAGAGGATCTGGTTTCTGTGATAGCTAGAGTATTAGCTCACTATCTGCAGGGCCCAGGGATCAAATCCCAAGAGTCAGAAATGTTTCAGTTGAATCCCAGTCCCTACTACTTCAGCATTACATGGAGATCTCTTCACGACACAACACTATCCTACAAATGAGACATTAAACGAAGTATCCCTTGATATCTTTAGCTCAAGGTAGCAACTGAGTTTCTACCTAACCATCCCCAAGTCACCATAAAACGTGCAATTCGTGTATCCTTGGCTGTAATAATCATCTTAATTGTCAGTCACCATCTCCTAATTACAACTACTACAGAAATATCAGAGGTAAATATTGAATGATAAAGATGAAAAAGGATGAAGTATCGTTTGGCTATCAAGATAGTTGACCAAAACCATAGGTCTCTGCAAATTTAAGAACAAAAGTGAAATTAGATAGATATGGATAAGATTTTTTAAGTAGTGGAGTGGTTGTAGAGAGAAAGCATTAGTACAGCTGATGGAGTACTATACTGGCTGGGTAAAGGGGAGTAGGGATAGCAGAAGGGAAATTTGACAAGCAGAAATATTATTAGGCTTTTTCACACAAATTCACAAGTATTAAAATTCTAAAAAAAGCTACGGACTGAGCGAAAAAAATGCTACTTTCCTGTAGTAAGTTGTTTTAAGCGTATCTGAATATCTTATGCTTCAATTGCCACTTTGTTCACACTCGAGGAAATTACATGCCAAATACTCTTAGGAAGCAATTTTGCTGTAGTCCAGCGGGAGTCACACAAGTTCAAGGAACACATTCATGACTCCAATTTCAAGGAAAAATCATATCGCTAATTGCTTATGAAGAACTCACAACTGATATTTTCAACAATCTATGATATTCTGTCTCTGTGCATTCAAAACATCATAGCGGCAAAAACACCATTAGTTTCGGTAAGTGAGCAGCATAAATTCCGATGAAGATGGCTTCCGGAGCGCTTGGTGGTTCAACACATATTTTGGTCTATTTTTGTAGACAATCGCTGACGAACAAACATCATTCCGATGGGCTTCCTTTTCACAAAATTCCGAGATTGAATCTCAGATCTTGTACGGCCTCCTTTTTCTTTACGCTCAGTGGCCAAGGACACACCTTTCCCCATACCCTTCTAGTCGTGAGAATATTGCAGCTGGAGGCATCTACCGACAATTTCCATAACTACTTCAAGGAGATACTTTGATACCGCGGCGGTTTTATTTCATCTCTTATATCACTTTAATTTACTTTAATCCTTTGGTATGAAATGCGGCAATTTTGTGGTGTTTTAATACAATCGACTAATATATTTCAGTTCAGCAGGTCACATCTAAATTTCCCCGACTGAATCGTCCATTAATGCAAATGAAATACACGATTTTCCGTCATCATCAAAAGTTTATTCAAACAATGACTTCAACGCCTACAGGCATACTTTGCATTGGAGTTTATATATTCTTCATACGGTGTTTGGCTTCCATCATTATTACCCTTGAGGATTTCCTAATGCTAGAATAATGAAAATTACCGAAAATACGTTTGCAGTTGCATTATTCCAATAAGATCCCTGGGCATTTCATTCGTTTATTATGGGCTATTCTACTGACACTTTGTCCATCTCTCGTTACGAATTCATCAGGAACCATTAAAATCTCACCGGCGACTCAGCACTGCGTCTTAATCCCTTGGCGGTATCATTACCGGTGATGAATGCCGAAGTAAAGAAATTAAAGTAAGAGACGGAAGTAACTACGACTCTCTTTGGTTCATAGCAGCTGGGGGTACAATCACAGAATTTACTGAATTAGGTTGTAAGGGTATTAGTTTTTGCTGAAAATTTCCGCTTTTGGCATGTCTTCAAATTTTAATTCTTAAAATTCGATGTAAAAATGGATGGACAACTTTCAGTAACAACAATTTACCGAAACCTCTAGTGAAAAACTAGAGCAATAAAATAGTTGCGCAAAAACATTTTGTAATCTTTCAACGAATGATCGATTGGTAGAATACAAAATATCACATCATACATAAGTTAAGTAAGTCAATTGATGAATAACTACGTAATTTTTCATACTTATTAAGGAAACCACCATGACCCGCGGTGGTTCTTTGACACCGCGATGTCAACATAAACGCGTCACTGAATATATGATCTTGTGATTAATCATAATTATGACGAACGAAGACGTGGAAATCGGTCGAGGAGGTTGATTGCGATTTCTAAAGTTGTATAATTCAAAAAAACCGGTTCTACTATGATAAACTCATATGCAGATAAAGCAAAAATTATTACTATATACTGGTATCTAACAGTAGATATATCTACCGGTGGATTTACCTGGTGGTATACCCGCCAAGAAACTGCTTCATTCGGTACATGTTCAAAGTAGATAGGTGCGAAAAAGAGAAAATTGGAACAGAGTCGATAAAGGAGGTAATATAGGTACGTCAATTAAACTACCACACGAAAACCAGAAGTGCAACCCAGGTTCTACAAAATATGTCCTTGAAATATACATGCGTACACTACAGGGAAGTTGAGCACTTGAAAATGAAATTCATCCACACGGGATCAATTCAGGAAAAAAATTATTTCACGATGGGGTTGACAACCTAACTGTGCAGTAATGTGCGAAACTCGGAAGTAAACATTCTAAATGGCCTTCACGACAAAAATGAATAAAGGGTCCAGCCCAAGAGCACGTCCCGGTCGAGTTTACTAAGATATCTCTCTGGTTCCCATTTGAGTGCTGCGTGAAAAGCACTCCAAAGTTCAATTCAGTACTTGTCCGCCGAATGAGACGTTTAATCGCGGACCCCTTGGCGAATTCCGTTACAAAGTAGACGCCGACGCGGTGATTCGTTCTATCCTTCCTCTCTTCCCTGAAAACTTCTTATTTCTACCCAACTACCCACCCCAAATGGTGAAAATGACTGAAGCTGTCAATGTCTAACCCTACTCACTGCTACTTACTTGATTTACCACATTTCTTCCATACGTGGAGGGTTGCACCAGGACCTCTTTCATAAAGAGAACCATGGTTTCACAGACGTCTGCGCAGCGTCGGTGGAAATCTGCTAATAAATTCTCCTATTAAGGGAATGTCTATATTTAGTATTAAAGATAATTCGTAAAGAATAACCTTACGTATAATGCACCTAAGGCCGTTTTACACGAGGCAATATACGGTGCAGTTTGAAGTAACGTCAAATCGTCATAAGTCTATGAATGACAGCATGGAAATAGACGGTTTTTTTTCCTCGCTAGTTTAACGTGCGATATTCGTTGCTTCACGTGATGCAATGTTCGCTACGCTCCTCTTGATGCATCAAAGAGCGCAATGACGACCATTATTTAAAACTGGAAATAAGAAATTGAGGAACCGTCTATTAAGGCCGCTCTACACGATACAATTTTTTGTATAACTTCTTGTACAAAAAATTGTATCGTGTATAGCGGCCTTTATGAAAGATCCCTGGAAAAGAGGCATTGTTTAGTTTTGAAATAACTACACAGAATCAGAGAAACATAGGTTAGGCACACGATGGACTAGCCAATTCAGTAGTGTAGGAAAAGGCAAATTACAGGGTTCACAAATCCGTTCAAATTTAATTCTTTGCCTCTACTATGAATGCAAGCCACTATGTTTAAAATATGATAATACCCCCGAGTGAAAATGGCTGATGCATACCCGAGCTGGTGAAAATCTACAGTAACATGAAAAATCAATCTATCCTTAAGGGCAAGAGCTTAATGCAACACACTACAGTATTTCTCAAAAACGATCAACGAATCTACGCAAGCCTAATCTTTGCATGACATTCAAAATTAACGATAGTTTCTATTTTAAATAACATTGAAAAATTCCCGGGAATGCTTTAGCGAATCTGCCGATGGATGCAATTCAATGCACGTTGCCCCAATGCTTTATAATCACTGATCACTTCAATGTCACCTGCAAATGTTTACACCACCGTCGTCTACGTTTACAAATTTCCAGATTTCCAATACGCAGGACGCCCGTCATTTATTTTTACGGTGACCTTGATACAGCAGAAAAGATGGCCGACTAACTTCGTCAACATCGAAGTTTGTTTAGTGTCACAACAGCTGAGCTACCGTAGGAATGGCCATGTCTAACTTATACTCTAAAATATCTACGAAGCCAACAAAAAGGTTTCCGGATATTTTCTCGCAGACCAGTGCTTGGGTTAATGGTGAGCGAATTTTAACTTTGAAATCAGCTACTGGAGACTGTTGTTAATGCTAAGATACATCAAGTAACACTCAAGACACCCCTCCGTATGTTGCAGTGGTCCTATTGTTTGATTGATTGACTAAATTGTGGTAAAATTATTCCAAGAACCTGCAGTAAACTATATAATATCTTCAAAAGAAGTGCAACTAATTACCATAATATGACCGTTAGCCGCGATAAATTGTCCGAATGATTTTTAAGTGAAATCCGATAACTTATTATAATAAACTTATGATCTATATGTGATTTTATTCTCATTTTAGTGGAATCTCTCAACAATGGGGGTTTGTCCCTTTCTCCGCCACCCACCATCTCTCAGCGAGAAAGTATGCAGATTACCCAGCCTGCAAGTGCTCCGACGTCTCCCCTAGCATCGCCTAACTCCGTTACCACTTCATTCAATCTCTCTAGTCCAGGGCAATCTACATTAGACATAAACTGGCAGGCGTCAAAGCCCACAGTCCGCGAACGCAATGCTGCTATGTTTAATAATGAGCTCATGTCGGACATTCGTTTCATAGTTGGAAGCCCAGGTAAGCGAGTGAGAAGTGTTCCGATAAAATGTGTTAGTAGCCTATTTTCAAATACATTAACTTTCGATTTTAATTGCAGGACATACCCAAACGATTCCCGCCCATAAGTACGTACTGGCAACGGGGAGTTCTGTTTTCTATGCCATGTTTTTCGGAAGCCTAGCTGAGAACAAACAGGAAATTGAAGTGCCTGATGTTGAACCGTCAGCTTTCCTCACACTGCTTAAGTGAGTGCAAACTCTCTGCATTTTTATGTTAAAGTTACCTACCACGAAATTCCTAACAAAATCTGTATTTTCAGATATTTATACTGTGATGAAATACAGCTGGAAGCAGATACAGTTCTTGCTACACTGTATGTTGCAAAGAAGTATATAGTACCTCATCTTGCTAAAGCTTGTGTAAATTACTTAGAAACAAGTCTGACTGCAAAAAATGCTTGCCTATTACTCAGTCAATCACGTTTATTTGAAGAACCAGAATTAATGCAACGGTGCTGGGAAGTAATCGATGCTCAGGTAAGATCATCTAAAAGTTTCTATTATTTCTTTTTAAAAATGTATTTGATAACATAAGGAAGGGCATGTTTGTAAATTATATAATTCTGGTGTGATTCACATGGCAAAAAGTTATGCCTGTAATATTTGTAATGCAGTCCTTTCTTAATGAAGAATTTTGAAAGCATTGAAAAATTACAATAGAATAATGTTGCATTTTTCTCTCCAAACAGGCTGAAATGGCATTAAAGTCTGAGGGGTTTGTGGACATTGACTCCCATACACTAGAGTGTGTTCTCTCTCGGGAAACTCTGAACTGCAAAGAGACACATTTATTCGAAGCTGCTCTGGGTTGGGCTGCTGCCGAGTGTGCCCGTCGTGATGTGGAGCCGACTCCTCAAAATAAACGCACTGCCCTGGGACGTGCCCTCTATTTGGTTCGGATACCCACCATGAGCCTTGAAGACTTTGCAAATTGTGCTGCTCAGGTGGGGATCCTCACCCACAAGGAAACCATTGACATTTTTTTGCACTTCACTGCTCACGTTAAGCCCTCACTTAACTACCCAATCAAGCCACGAACAGGTCTGAAACCACAGGTAAGTCCTCCCATGGAAAAGCCATTCTTCACAGACAGATGTGAGATGATAATTCAAGGCTTAAGTTGATCAGGAAGCAAATACATCCATCGTTACTAATTAGAAATATTTATTCAGTACACATACTAACATATCTGCCTCTCACATTACTTAAAATAGAAGATTTAATGAAGAATATTTCATTAAATTGATATAGCCCAAGCTAATGGATACAAAATGCATTTAAAAAATGTGATAGTAGACTCAACACAACTCTCTTCCCTACCTAGTTAGGGCTCATCCTTTTTGACCACCCCTCTGAAATAATACAATGAAAATAGTACAAGCTAAAAGATCTTTGGGTACAATTTTGTTCTTATTTCAGTGATTAATGGTGCAGTGTGCTTTCATATCTTAATTTCCTTACGTAATCTAAATATTAAATCATCGTAGCACATCAATGTTTTGAATGTATTCAAAAAATTGTCTTACATTTGTCTTTTTATTTTACAGATATGTCACAGATTTCAGTCCTGTGCCTACAGAAGTAACCAGTGGCGCTACCGTGGACGATGTGATAGTATTCAATTCAGTGTTGATAAGCGCATTTTTGTGGTGGGTTTTGGCTTGTATGGTTCTTCCAGTGGTGCTGCAGATTATAATGTTCGGATTGAATTAAAACGATTAGGCCGAATACTGGCAGAGAATGACACTAAGTTTTTCTCAGATGGATCAAGTAATACGTTCCATGTGTATTTTGAGCATCCTATTCAAATAGAACCCGAGTCATTTTACACAGCTTCTGCTGTGCTCGATGGTGGTGAGCTAAGCTACTTTGGTCAGGAAGGAATGAGTGAAGTTTCTGTGGGTTGCGTTACATTCCAGTTTCAATGCTCATCGGAGAGCACTAATGGAACTGGTGTTCAGGGTGGTCAAATCCCAGAATTAATCTTTTATGGACCATCACCTACAGTCACAGAGGAACAATAACATTATTTAATTGTCCGAGTGAACTTATGCCTCCCTCACAAAGTGATAATTACTCTGCACACAAATTGAAATATTAATCATAGAAAAAAATAGAAATTATTTATCAACCCTAAGCCTCTTCCAATAGTTTTCACTCTCTTCTTTAGCTTGACTTTGTGGTTTTAATGTCAAGCCAAGTGCCACATTGATTTGTGAGCCATAACTACAGTGTAATAATCAATAACTTTAGAAACAAGTAATTTAATGTCACTTTATGGTTATCACAGCTCTTAGTTCATATGAGGTACTTGCTACCATTTATCCACATCAGGACAAACACAACACTCAAACTTCTATGTTGGAAGAGGCACATGAGACAGGAATTTTAGAAATACAGTGTATGTATACAGTCCAAAAACGTTATGGGAACAAGGCAAACCTAACTAAAGTGGTGTTGTATTTTTTCAAGGAGATTTCTGAAATAAACATTTGGTATGTTGTTAAGCCTTATAAGAAGAAGAAATTTTCACTTGATTCTGAAGTTCATTCGCATGTGTACTTTCAGCCATCAGATTAAACTTATTAAATTAAGTAGTTATTTAAAGTCATATTCATTACCATTTCCATTATTGCATGTCATTCTCATATAGAGAACACATTTTGTAAAATACTTCAATGATGTATCATTATCATTTCTTCAGAGTTCTTTACTTTCATATAAAATGAAAGATACTACATAGAGGGCTTCAAAATATGAGTCACCATTAAATTCTAAAGATTCCCATCATTTCTTTGTAGGAAATGTAATGGCAATCAGTTATGAAATCCATGTCCAGACATGTAAAATTATATTATTAGCATCTTAGAGGATGTACTGCTTGTTTAAAAAAGGTGTGAAATCCACGAAGGAAAAAGAAATGACTATTAATGTAGTAACTCAGAATTATGTACACTGATAACATAATGAAGTTTACTAATTAATCGTTTTTCAAAGGATGGGTGATATTTTTGAAGCCCAAACAAACAAACATTGTAAATAATTCCAAAACAGAAATGGTATGATTCCCTGTATGAAAGACAACACCAACAATGAGTAGATGTGATGTTAGTGATAAATCATAGTCTAAATTTTGTAAGTAAAATTGTGTGCTGAAAACACTCCCTACTCAAGTCTAACGCAGCTAAATTTATATTTTGATCTATGAAGTTGATCTATTCAATTCTCTTCATTATTTAAATATTGTAAATACTATGCATGTGAGCATGTTAAAAGTTTGAGAAATAAAAAACTTTGTACAGTAATTAAAGTTCTCTTTTGTCTTTAATAATCCCAATAAAGTTAAGAAGTTTCACAAAAACCAAGTGACATCACCAGAATGATAAAAGACATCAGATGAATAACTGAGAAATGGAACTCAACTTAAAAAGGTTAAAGAAACAACAAGGCAAGAGCCTAGCCATGTTGGCACACCAGTTCCTGTGAGATCACCGAAGTTAAGGTTGGGCCTGGACAAAGGTTGGATTCTCCTCCACACCTCTACAGCGGTGCTCTTGTCCCCTTTTGCAAGTGGCGGGCAGGTTAAATGTGGGTTGGCACAATGGATTTAAAGAGGTCTAAAAGCCAGGGGTCCACCAGAAGGCCCCCTCCCCTCCCACCCCTTCAATTTTTTTTAAAGAAACATAAAAAAAGAATTTGTCCTCAAAGGCTGATGAAAATGAAAAGAGTTCCATAAACAGAGATACCAATAGGATCTCAGCTATGAGAATATGTTGACAATGATTTCAGGACAGCAGTTCCACCATTCAGCTGGTGAAAATGCCATAACCTCTCGACTTTCAGCTTATCCAAAACAATTTTACACCAATATTAAGGTGATCCTGGATAGAAAGATAATGAAGCCAATTTTTTTCCTCGATCTCTGATAGCACAAAAAAGCCTCAGAAAACTTATCATGATGGCATTAATATTATTCAATAAATGGATACTAGAATATTTGATTTGGTGAAAACTCATAATAACAAGTATCAGGACAGAATGTTTTGGAAGGATGTGTTACTTATCACTGATGCAAGCAAGTATGACAAAAGGAGTAAATTTCAAAGTGAAGATACTAGGAATTTGGTTAGCTGGTTCACATTGCTGAAAACACAATCAGTGGCCTTTCATTTCCTGTTCGCAACATCACAAATGACATGTAGGGTGATTTGATAGGAAATAACAATATACAATATAGACTCACGATTAGGCAACCATAACACAAAATTTCAATGAAAAAAGGTTAGGGTTGACCTATACACATATGAGGTATTTATAGTAAGCTTTAAAAATGTTATTTGAGACATGGATTAAACTTCTACGAGGTTACATTTTGAAACTGTCATTACTGAACTGTAATAATAATGACACAGTTATGACGTTTCTTACGGTGAAAACTACTTCTGCCTGCCAAAAAAGATACATAAGTACCAGAAAGTTAATGTAAAAATTCTGGGGATCAATCTATGTGAACATAGCATAGTATTTTGTGCCAAAAATATATTTTTTATCAAGTATATAGTCAGAAAGGATTTTTAAAAAGTTTTTCCTCAGAACTAAGTTCACACAATATTAACCCTTTCGCTACGAACGCCGTTTATAAACGCCGCAGATTTTTCACTCCTGTGAACGAAGGCCGTTTATAAACGCCGCAGATTTTTCTACGCAAGAGAACGAAGGGCATCTTAAAACGTCGCTGGGGTCAGGTAGGCAGAAAAGGTCCAAGGTGTCATAAAGGGCCCTTCCTCGCGGGTCTGAAGACCCTTCCTCGGCTTCGAGGCGGGGATTATCTCGACCCTTCTTCGCAGCGCGAGCCTCACCCTCAGCAGTTGTTCGCGGTCACTTTTTTGTTTATGCATTTGAAAAACCAAAATCATATTTGTTTCTAAATCGCATTATTGAGTTCCAGAAGTTAATTCCTTATGTTTTTTTGAATCTCTAGAAATTTTAAACGGAACTCTAACGTTATTATTAACAGAGTTCACCTGTCAATGAGATTCAAATCGATTTTGGAGAATTTTTCATTGCAATGAGGAACAAAGACGTATGTTTTTTTATGATTTGACGATAAGGTAGTACCGATATTTTTCTCTCCGTTTTACTTGTTTATGAACATATATTGGAAAACAACTGTAATGGTAATACCACACAACATACCGCGAAATCTATTATATCTACATTATAGGTTGAAAATCCCGCTGAAGGGTATGGTTTATGCTAATTTATTAGCAGTCAATAAACTTTACTTTCTTGTAACTGAATCTTTTTGGTGTTCAGCATTCAAATTTATTCTGTGTAATGTGGCTAAGAGTGATAATTATGTTGTAATCATTTATGTTAAAACTAGAAGAAAACCGCATGCGTGCGTGATGGAATATTGGGAGATACAATAAATAATTGCTACGCAGAAAAATCTATCTCGCGCTACCATTGCGAATATATTTACATAAAAATATTTCCTGATGAAGGTATAGCACCAAAAAGTGCATGTGCTTTTATATAAAACACGGGTATGTTTGGATTATGCGCGGACGTCTTCTATTGCGAAACAACAGAAATAATTATTATTGTAACCATTGATATTATGTCTATTGTCTAAATATCTTAATATTAACATTAGAATTTCGTTTAAAATCTCTAAATGGTATTTATAACAACAGGAATTTATTTGTGTATTAACCCCCAGTTAAAGTCTTACTATTATTTATTTAACAAAAATCACTGAATTAAAAATAGTTGACCGCGGACAGAAGCCGAGGTGGGTTCTCATTTGGAAAAGGGCGAAGATAATCTCTGGTCAGTGGCCGAGGAAAGGGTCGGGAACCCCGCTGGGTCCGGTCCTAAAGCGGGGGAAAGACATACCTGCTCGAAGCCTTGCTTCAAGAGAGCTCCGTACAGGGAGTGGAAAAATATTCTAGAGGAACCCGTGAGAAGGCAAGCATTTTCCTGCGTAGGACTCCGGCGCGAAAGGGTTAAAATTACTCACGGACTATAACTAAGGTATTTCAATAGGGAGACAATTACATGTACACTGAGCAACTTCACAACTATTAAATGACATAAAATGATAGCATGAAATATATTTCTTTTAAACTTCATATTTCCATTAGGGTAATAATCCAGCAAAACATTCATAACACCACAAAAATAACATAACTGTTGCTATACAAACCTACCTTCGGGTTAACCATATATGCCTTGTTAAAAATTTATCAAAGAACCTTGTGCAAGAATTAAATTAAAGATATAAGTTAACGAACACCCAACATATATTTTAAGATATATACCAGCAAATTGCAATTAAAAACAATGAGGAGATTAAGGTGTCACAGCTTAAGAAATACAAGTGAGTTACATTACTTTTTTGTCATAGCCAATGATCAATTTATTTTCAGATAAATTCTGCCAAACTTACCCATTGCAGGAATGTTGATACATAAAGCCTGAGACAGTCTGAGGTAAGTCCTTCCTAGCTCATATACACAAATCTGAAGAACATCACTGAAATCAATCAACATATCTGAGCGAGAGTCAAGGGATATAAAAAGCATTTCTCATTACAACAAATTTTAACATATTCTCTGCCACTTAAGTCACAATGACTGAAATAGGATCAATCCCCTTGCATTGCTTTTACTATGACTAAAGAAAGAACAACCACTGAGTGAAATATGTGAAAATTTGGTGGCAGGGAATGTGTTAACTCACATCATTACAATAAATGGCCAAAGAAATCACTTAAGAATTGGTGACTAACAGCATCGGAAATCCATTGACAAGGCCTGTATTTTTCATCATATTTTATATTAAATAAAATAAATAGACTTCCATGCACCTGACTTTTGTGAATTATCTTTTTGAAAACATCAAAGAATTGAGCCTTTAAAGATTACCATCATTCATTAAATGTTTCTAAATAAATTAGAATCTTATTTCTGCCATTGTAACAGGTATTTATTTCAATAAGCATATTGCAATTTTTTTCATCACTACTTCTATAGCATTACTCTAATTACATTTGAATATGTACACTTGGCCAGTTATCACCTGAAGATCAATAAAGAGAAGACTAAGGTAGTATGCTTATGAGAAAAGATGCCAGGACAAATTTTAAACTAGGAAAACAAAAAATCGAGGAGGTGGAAGTGTTCTGTTACCTGGGATGACAAGTAACCAGCACTGGACGAAGTAAAAGAGAAATTGTTAGTAGAATTTCCCAGGCGAAAAGGGCATTTTACCAAAAGAAGATTCTGCTTACAGCTGCAAATACAAGCGTAGAAGTGAGGAAACATTTCATAAGAACATAAATCTGGGCTTCTAAATTTTACTATACGGCAGCGAAGCATGGACGATAACTGGAGCAGAGAAGTCAAGGCTGGAAGCATTTGAAATGTTGTGCTTCCAAGGAGTGACGAAGATAAAATGGATCGACTGAGTGACAAACGAAGAAGTCTTAAGAAGAGTGGGAGAAACGAGATGTCTACTAAAAACCCTAAAAAGAAGACGGGATAACTTAATCGGCCATATCTTAAGACACGATGGCCCAATGAAGAAATCATCGGGGGAAGTGAATGGAAAGATTGGAAAAGTCAGGCCTCATATGAGATATATAGAATAGGTTGTGAAGGAAGTACAAGAGAGGAGTTATGTTGATATGAAGAGGTTGGCCAATAGAAGAATCGAAAGAAGGGCTGCGTTAAATCAATCCTAAGATTGTTGACCCATGATGATGATGATGTAGACTTGGAAAAATTCCATAGTAGC
Organism: Platycnemis pennipes; assembly: GCA_933228895.1. Classification (NCBI taxonomy): domain Eukaryota; kingdom Metazoa; phylum Arthropoda; class Insecta; order Odonata; family Platycnemididae; genus Platycnemis; species Platycnemis pennipes. Next base: position 31,172,624 of record OW121857.1, on the reverse strand, counting down.
TACTACTGGAGCAAACTGCCAGTTCCTCAGCACCTCTTCACATCTACTGGCTAAGTATTAAAAAAGCATGAGTATGAAAAATTTTTTCATTACTTTCAACCAAGGAAATGTGAAATTAATCAAATAAAAATTAATTTATTAAATTAAATGAAAATTAATTAGTTAAAAATATAAAAGAACAACTGACATACTACATTACTTTTGGTTACCATTGCTTTCCAGACTATTGCTTTTGTCACAAAATGGAAAACACATTCATGGTCACCAATTTCAATACTTGTCAAACACATTGGTGCCAAATTATGGCCAACATGAAGATGACGGGTGACCTATTATGCTCTGAGTTTTAATGAAGTACAGTTCTTTCAATAACAAATATAAATGGAAATAGTTACCGGTGCAGCCAAAATTTCATGAGGTTTCATGACCGGTTTCTTCAAATGGCTTATCAGATGATACGACATTTTACAAACCAGTCATTTTAGTTATTAATACAGCCCTGAATTTCATTCCAAATGCAACTTAATTTATGATCGATGCAGAGATGAAATATGAATTGCATCCTTGATGGTAATTTTCTGTGCAAATAACATTAACAAACATCTCCAACTATTCCACCCATATGCAGTAACATGTACGATCACTGCTGTAGTCAATTTGCAAATACAATATATGGCTTTGTCTGCATATTGCACTTAGTAACGGTAATGAATGGATGAATAAAAGAAATAATCACATACACTTTGGGTAAAATTAAGGCATTACTATTTGACTACAAACAATTACTGGAAAACAGTAGTGAGCAGTATTAAGGATACGGGGAGTGCCCTCTGTTCGACACGTCATATACACACATGCTGCCAAAACATGAGTGTGCTTCCTTCCTCGAGTTAAGTTCCTGTTCAAGGCCATTTTGAAGAAGTTGAATGCTGTATCTATGCAATGTTGATTCAATCTACAAAACAAAAGAAAAGTATCATATTAGTTGAAGAAATTTGAGATTCATACCAAAATTATTATTTCCCAGCATACAAGCCTGTCAGGTAAATTTTCAAACAAGGCAGAAAATACACCACTAATTAATTGTCTTCTAATTCTTAAAAAAATTTAAAATTCAACTGGGATTTTGGTTTTCAATACAACCATTACAGTGGATCCCTTGATAAATTTCAGTTTTGGGCTTCAGTTTGAGTAATTTCTCCATTATGTTGTAAAAAGAAACTTATCCACTGAGTTTAAGATTTAGAATTAGAAACCAAGTGAAGGACTGCAAAAGCTACCCTGGGGCTGACATCAATAGTGACCATAATTTAGTGATGATGAAATGCTTCTTAAATTCAAGAAATTGACTAAAACAAGGAAAAAATATATGGCAAGTAGAAAAACTGAAGGAGGCTCGACATCAGCTGGCATTTCAAAAAAGAGGGAAACAACATAGGAGAGAACCTGAATGAGAAATCAGTGGACGAGCGTGGGGAAAACATTAAATGTGGACTACAGGAAGCTGCAAAAGAAGTTCTTGGAAGAAGAAAAGTTGCCAAGAAGAAGCCATGGATCACGGTTTTGGACTTGATTGAAGAAAGAAGAAAGTACAAGAATGCGAAAACAGAAGAAGGGCAGCTTTGCTACAAAAGAATAAGGAATGAAATAAATCGCAAAGCAAGGAAAGCTAGAGATGTGGATGAAGAATCTATGAGGAGATACACAAAGCAGCCTTGCACTAAGAAAGGTGGAAGCTGCCTACAGGAGGAACCACATCAAGGAACGGAACGCAAGATGCAATGCCATAAGGGACAAGAATGGAGAAATTTTGATTGAAAACGAGGACAAAGTGAAGAGATGGAAAGAATATTTGGAAGAGTTATACAACAGAAAAAAAATCTCAGCACAAAAGCTATTGAAGAGGAAAGCGAAGTGGAAAAGGATGATATGGGAGCATCAATATTAAGATCAGAATTCGACGCTGCAGTAAGGGACCTTCGGATGAATAAGGCTTCTGGGATTGATGATGTACCTGCAGAACTAATTAAAAATGCAGGAGAGAAAACATTAACTCATCTTTACAAAACCACCTGCGACATGTACTTAACAATTTTTACAAAACCAGTCATTTAAGTTATTAATACAGCCCTGAATTTCATTCCAAATGCAACTTAATTTATGATCGACGCAGAGATGAAATATGAATTGCATCCTTGACGGTAATTTTCCAAGAAATTCCAAGGGAATTCAAGAAAAACATAATCGTTCCTATTCCCAAGAAGAATATTGTGGAGAAACGTGAAAATTTTAGGGCTATAAGCCTGACGACATATGCATCGAAGATACTGACCAGGATCATCTACAGAAGAATAGAACGAAAAGCAGAGGAGTTCCTGGATGAAGATCAATTCGGATTCAGGAAAAGTAAGGGTACAAGGGAAGCAATATTGGCTCTTAGGCTACTCATAGAGAAGAGAATGGATAAGAACAAACCGACGTTCATTGCATTTGTGGATTTAGAGAAGGCTTTTGAACATGGATTTGGATTCAATGCTTGGAATTCTGAACGGAATTGGAATGTTCTACAATGACAGAAGAATTAAACACAGTCTGTACAAAAACCAAGTAGCTCTGATTACATCTGGACCCAGCTGTGAAGAGGCAAGAATAAGGAAAGGAGTGAGACAAGGCTGCGCACTGTCTCCCGTAATTTTTAATGTTTACATCGAGAGAGCCATCAATGAAATCCAAGAGAAGTCTTCTGGAGTGACTATCCATGGAGAAAAAATAAGCATGTTGCAATTCACTGATGACATAGCACTTGTTGCAGAGAAGGAGAGGGATCTGAACAAGATTCTAGTAACCATGAAAAGGACAATTTCCAGATATCAGCTGAAGATATATAAGAAGAAGACTAAGATATTGGTGTGCAGCAAGAAAGAAGAGGCCAAAACAAATGTCTAACTAGGAAAACAAAAGCTGGAAGAGGTGAAAGAGTTCTGTTGCCTTGGAAGCCGAGTAACCAATGATGGACGAAGCAAGAAAGAAATAGTTAGTAGAATAGCCCAGGCAAAGAGGGCATTCTATCAAAAGAAGAATCTACTTACAGCTGGAAATACAAGCGTATAAGTAAGGTAACAGTTCATCAGAGCATGTTTCGTTACGGCAGTGAGGCGTGGACAATGACAGCAGCAGAGAAGAAAAGGGTACAAGCATTCAAAATGTGGTGTTACAGAAGAATGCTGAAGATTAATGGATCGACCAAGGAACGAAGAAGTCCTGAGAGGAGTAGGAGAAAAGAGAAGTCTGCTGACAACTCTAAAAAGAAGAAGGAACAACTTAATTGACCATATCTTGAGACATGTTGGCCTGATGAAGACTATCGTCGAGGGAAAAGTGAACGGGTAGATTGGAAAAGGGAGGCCTCATATGAGATACATGGAACAGGTTCTGAAGGATGTAAAAGAGAAGAATTACATTACTATGAAAAGGTTGGCTGATAGAAGAATCGAGTGGAAACCTGCATCAAACCAATCCTAGGATTGTTGACCAATGATGATGATGAGCCACTAAGTAAATTCCGCTAGAATTCCCTGATTGAATTCTAGTTGAATCTATGGTCTAATAAACATCTAGAGGAATTAACAAAGTGACATCTTTTCCTTTTACAATATAACAGTGGATCTCAAACATAGGTATGAAATATGATAAATTTTCTACATACTTTTGCTCTTAATAAGAGACAAATATTCTACCCTGGTATAAATTCCATACACAAGCATTCTAATTGTTGGAACAAATGGAAAGACAGACTTGACCCCATTGTGGTGACAAGCATATATTTCATAGGAATATAACACTTAACATTTCCAAATATCACAACATACAGCTAGGAAATCAAGAAATCCTAGGTATCAGACACCACACCCCTGACAGGAACTTGCCATGGAGATTACACACAGATCCCAACACTAACAATGCTCGAATATTAACACTGCCACTTTGAATGGCAATGGAAAGCATTGAAATATGGCAGAGTTAATTTCTTCTCTTCCATACACCTTCCCCCAAGTTACTACCCCAGCACTGATCTTCAAATGTTTTGGTAAACCATCATATCTTGACAATACAAGGACTCTCGGGAAAATCTAAAAGAGCTACAAGTGAGTGAGATACACATGAAAAAAATGCATTCTGTGTACTTATGTATTGTCAGCATTATAAAAATGTATTCTGAGTGCTCAAATTGACAGTTGGTTTTTGATACGTGAGGGTAGAGCTCACCCCGTTACTAAGCCATTGGCATGTGAGATTCACACATTCAGGGGAGGCAGGCCAGTTCATTTCCATGGGCCACCTACGATTTTCTATGAAGTTCTGACACTCAGCAAATAGAATCGTGAGGATTTCTTCTTCTTCAGGAAGCTTCTGCCTGGGATTTGAACCTGGGACCTTCCAGTCTGTAGCCCAGCACACTAGCCACTAGGCCGCCACAACCCAGTGCCTTGACAGTGCCCAGGAAATTCATTCACATGGTGATTACCAAAACCCTCGAGTTTATGCTTGTTGATATGATACCCTCCAAACCTCATAATTCATTGTAACGTTTCATACTCTATGCTAAATTTTACAGTTAAAGGTCCTATTGCTTGCGTCTGCTTTTTGAAAGCAAAAATGTTTTTAACTTGGCATTTGAACATCTGATTCAAGATTCCCGATCCAAAATATGAAATGATACACATGGTAGTAAAGTGTAATTTTGACTTAAACTCAATGAGCAAATTATAGCTAATGTTAATCATCATTTTCATCGACACTGGTCCATGAACTGGTTTGAATGAACCTTCAGTAGTGATTAAACAGTACTTTAATGGAAGAAATTAGGTGACAGTTGCTACCAAAATACTAACTGTCGTATAATTAACGAAAAGAGGAGTCAGGAAGAATGATTTACTTCTAGTTTGCAAATTGCATGAATTTCTCTTATTCCAACTAAGTGCAGGGAAGGTTAAAATAGAAGCAGTAGGGATTGGCTAAGAGATATTTAGATAGTCACTAAAGACAGGATGATTTTCTGAACTGATAATATTTCATTAGAAACAAAATCAATAACCACTTAAGTCATTTTTGCCATTTGGTACCGAATGTGAAACATGGAAACTAACTTTTTTTGAACATTTTGGTGAACAAATATAAAAGGTAGACATATTCACAATATAAAGTGGGAAGGAATATGGGAAGAATACTCCATGAAATTAAGTCTGTTGCATTTCTCAGAAAAGAGCAGGATAATGTAAAGACTTAAGGTTATTAAACATATATAGGATAACATGCAGCCACAGGTGTACTTAAAATACAATTAACAAAGCTGGTGATGAGGGTGAAACACTTTTTACGCAAAGGCCAATATCTGTTTGGGAGGTGGAAGAAAATTCATGGTGGCATTAGGGTAATATAGTGTCAGTGGAAAGGATTTTATAGTTGGGTATAGTAGTGTTGGTGGAAAAGATTTTCGTATATGATGATCCCCTTCCCCATGGACTACGCCTTGTCGTGGTGGGATTGGGGCTTGCACGTTCCTGTGACCCCTAGAGCTGCACTGGTGGGAGCAACTAATACTGCTCCTGGTAGGGTCACCCATGCCAGATAGGTCGAAGGGTAGGAGCCTGACCAAAGGTAGTCCACGTACTATACTCGCAGTGCCTATTCTTCAGTGAGGCGGCTGTGAGAAGGTCAAGTGATGGTGTCACGTTAAAAACAATATTGAGGCAGGCAATGGGAAACCACCTCAAACTCTCCTAAGAACAAATGGACTTGAACAATAGAGAATTGAATCCTGGCAATTACAGGGCCCGGGAACTAATTAGTGGGGTGGGTGTCATGCCCGGAAGCAGGGTAAGCAAGGACTCTGTGGTAATCATCTCATGAAATCCTTGCACGAAAAGAAAGACAGCAGCAATGGCAGCAGCAGCAGTGGCGAATAAAAAAACCAGAGAAGAGAACAACGACGCTAAGTATAAGGACATGAAACATTAGGAAGATGTTATGGGCAGGAAAACTAGAAAACATTAAACATGGATCGGAGAGGGGAAAGATCTATTTGTTGGAATTAAGCGAAGTAAGATGGAGAGACCAGGGGGACATCTAAAGTGAAAATTACAGGGTTCTATACAGTGGAGGGGGAGAGAGCCAGTGGGGAGTTGCAGTTGAATTGAATGCCACATTAGGGTAAAAAGTATTGAATGTGGAACAGGATAGAATAGAGTATTGACTATCAAAATCAAAGCTATGCCGACAAATGTAGTCATAGTACAGGTTTACATGCCGACAAGGGGGCATAAATGATAAGAAGTAGATGAAGTATATGATCAGTTGGAAGAATTAATCAGGAAAGTTACGGGCAGGAAGTACCAGATAGTTATGGGAGACTGGAATGCTCTAGTAGGGGAAGGGAGGGACGGAAGTGAAGAAGGGAAGTATGGGCTGGATATAAGGAATGACCGTGGTGAGAAAGCAGTGGAGTTCTGTAGGAGGAATGATTTAGTGATTACAAACACGTGGTTAAAACAACAATCTAGGTGTAGGTACAATTGGAAAATGCCAGGGGATACTGGAAGGGACCAACTAGACTACATCATGATTATGCAAATATTCACGAACAGCATGAAGAATTCACATAGTTTCCCAGGTGCAGATGCAGACTCCGACCACAACTTGGTGGTGATGAAATGTGAGGTGAGACTAAAAAGGTTGAAAGTAGGAAGGAAAATAAAAAAGTGGGATGTAGGGTTTCTTATTGGAAGGAAGAGGAGAGAATATCAGGACATGGTGGATAGATGCATGAGGGAAGAGGAACAATAGAGGAAGGGTGGGAAAGGATAAAGACGGACATAAAAGAAGCAGCTGAGAAAACAATTGGAACAGTGGGCACTAGGAGAATAAAGAAACCATGGGTAACAGCAGAAATGATGGAAAGGATCGAGGAAAGAAGGAAATGGAAAAATGTAAACACAGAACTAGGCAAAAGGCACTATAAGGATAAGGATATAAAACAACAGACATAAGAGAAAAACATAGAGAGCAAGAGAAAAGTGGTGGAATTGGCAGTGTGAGGAGATAGAGAGACTCCAGAGAGAAGGAGAGATAGGCAGTCTGTACTCAAAGGTTATAATGTTGTCAGGAACCAAGATATGGAAAACATTCCCATACATCAAAGACAGAAGGGGAAATTTAGCAATGGAACCAGAGGAGATCCAGCATCGGTGGAGGGAATATGTTGAGGAACTGTATGATAGTGAAAATAGGTCTAGGAACTTGGGCATAGAAGAGGAAAAGGACGTAGATCAGGATGACATGAGCCCCGGAATACTGGATATTGAGATAGAGAAAGCAGTGCGAGAAATGAAGGCGAGTAAAGCTGTGGGAGTAGATAGCATTCCAGCTGAACTTCTCAAGAACCTAGGAAGAGAGAAATTTTATGAACTTGTTTGTAGAATATACAAGCTTGGCTGCAGGATTTTATAAAAACCGTGTTGATACCAATACCGAAAAAGAGGGTGACAAAAGAATGTGAAGACTATAAAATAATAAGCTTGATTTATTATGCGGCAAAGGTTGTGCTCAGAATCAACAACAGAAGAATGGAAAAGAGAGCAAACAAATTTCTAGGCGAGGATCAGTTTGGATTTCAGAAAGGGAGGACCACTCGAGATGCAATTGCAGTGTTGAGAATACTAGTGGAGAGGAATCTAGAATATAATCAGGATGTATTCGCGTGCTTTGTTGCTTTCGAAAATTTGTTCGGCAGAATGAGGTGGGAAAAGTTAATGGGAATATTGCGGAAGATAGGAGTAGACTGGAGAGACAGGAGACGGATACAGAATTTATACATGGTGCAGAAGGCAGAGGTGAGTGTAGCCGATGGAGAATTGGATTGGGCCACAATAGAGAAGGGAGTTAGACAGGGCTGTCCATTATCATCAGTACTTTTTAACATCTACTCAAAGGAAATGGTAAGAGAGGCTTGGGATGAGCTGGAGACTGGAGTAAAGGTCAGGGGGAAATTGATAAAATCGGTGAGGTTCACGGATGACCTAGCGCTAGTCAGCCAGTCAGCCGGTGGCTCGCAAAAAATGCTGGATGCTTTGCAGGGACAGTGTGAAATATACAGGATGGAGATAAATCAGAAGAAAACGAAAGTGATGCGTTTTTCAAGAACAAAAAAGACAAGTTTATCTATAAAAGTAGGAGGTCAGAAGCCAGAGCAGGTGGAGCAATTTAGCTATCTAGGTAGTGTGTTGCAGGAAATAGGGTATAGCAGCATTGAAGTAAGAAGGAGAATAACAATGGCAAAAGAAGCTTTTACTGGTAGGCGTGAACTAATGGCAGGGGCGTTGAGTAGACAAGTAAAGAAAAGACTAGTGAAAATGTTAATATGGAGCATTGCATTATATGGGGTGGAAACATGAGCTTTGCGGAAAGAAGATAAAAATAGACTAGGGCTTTTGAGATGTGGGCGTGGGAGAAAGTAAAGTGGGTCAAAAGGAGAAAGAATGATGAATTGCTAGAATTGGTAGGAGAGGAAAGAAATTTGATAGATGAAATTACGAGAAGGCAGAAGGTGCAGACGCTAAAGATAATAAAATGGGATGGTGTTTTGAAAGAAGTGATTGAACGAAATTTGGGTAAGCGGGGAAGAGGGAGGAGAAGAACGGGTAGCTTGGATAGAATGATGGGAGGCAGGAGGTATGAGGGGCTGAGAGGGACATCATGTGAAATTTACAGTGGGGGAGGGGGAAATTAAATGCCCAATTAAACCCACTTTCACTGGTAGAAAACCAATATGATGATCAGAATTTGACTAGGCAGTAACGGGCCAACAAAAAAAAAACAAGGCTCTGGAATTGAAGATGTTTCTGATGAACTATTTAAAAATATATGAGAAAAGACATCAAGCCAACTTTACAACATCACCTGTAACATAAACTTAACCGGAGAGATCACAATGAACTTCCAAAAGAACATCATTATCTCTACGCTGAAAAAAGAGGGCAGAAAATGAGAAAAATTTAGGACCGCCGAAAACCCGAAACCATATGCCTCAAAGATATTTACAAGAATCATTGATGGAAAATTTGAACAAAAACCAGAAGTGTTTCTAGATGAAGACCAATTTCGATGCAGGAATAATAATAATAATAATAATCTTCAGGGGTCAAAAACGAACCACCCTCCTCGTGGTATCCCTGGTAACGGCTTCGGCCGGCTAATGGTGGCCGTCTGCTTGTGGGGTTAACCTCCCCACTCGCGGAAATATTGGGTTCTGAAGAAATCCAGTAATGCCACCCACAACCGGCCCTTCTCGGATGAGGGCCCTAGCAAAGTTGGGCGTGGCAAACCTATGCCATCAAAAAAGGGAGCTCGCATGGAGTGGACCTGAGGGGAGACCTGGCGTGCCATGCTGCCAGTGAGCCAAGTCGTAGGGGATACATGGCGAGGGTGCACTCTTTATGGTGTGAGATGCATCCTGAACATAACCGTCTGTCGCAGCAGAATCTGTGCGACTACGCCAATCACCTGCGCAAGAAAACGACACCCCAACCGCAAGGTCAGAGTAGTACACCACCGGCTAAGGCTCTATCTCCTAAAAAGGCATATGTACCTCCTACTGGCAGTACTTCCACCGATTTTTCGGTGAAGGGAGACGAGCTGAAGGCCAATTCTGATCTACTCAAGCAGTTGGAAAACATGATAAACTACGATGAGATGACTACCAGGCAGAGAAATATTCATCATAAAATTTATCTGCAGGACCAACAGCTGTCCCAGTTGAATGGCATCGTAGATATGATCCTGAACGAAATGAGTAGCCTCTGGGAAATAGACTGTGTGGTATATGCTGCCGCCACACTGTTGGCCTCTCCCCGAGTGTCTGCCACTTGGGAGACAAAAGCAGCAAACAGGCTTAAACAGCTTAATGCCAAAATCTCGCTGGCAAGACAACAGGTGACAAGATTTCAGTGTGTGATGAATTATCTTTCCTCCGGTCGGGCCTTTACGCCTAAGGTCAAGCACATTGTATGTGCAATCTGGAGAGATCACCACACACTAAACAAAAGAGTGCTGCTTATCCTTAAGCAGCACGAGGTGGATAGAGTGGGGGCACTTACAACGGCGAGGAAGAAGTTGGTCAAAAGGACCAATGCCAGGAAAGAGAACTCCACCTTCTCCTTTCAGCCGTCCCGCCTCTTCCTACCCCCTCCACCTGTTGTCCAAACACCACCAACTGTTCCGGAGGTGGAATGTTTCTGGAAGGACATCTATGAGACTAGGAAGCCATTCAACAAAGGTACTCCAGCTATTGCCCACTTTAAAGAGTTTTGTGACCGCCACCTAGCGGATATGGATCGTCCCATCTCGGTCACGGAAAGTGATGTGAAGAAGGCCTTCTCTGGCAAGAAGAACTTCACAGCTCCAGGAATGGATGCAGTGAATAACTTCTGGTGGAAAAAGTTACCTTCCACGCACAAACACCTTGCCAGAATCTTCACATCCTTCTTGTCAGGGACAGAGCCAATTCCGTCCTGGCTGACTGAGGGGCGAACGGTCTTAATACCGAAAAAGGAAGAATTGTCCAATCTGAAGAATTACTGCCCTATAACCTGTCTCAACACTGTATACAAGGCGTTCACTTCCATCTTGAATGACCTTGTCCTCCACCATGTCCAACCAGAATGGGAGGAAGTGTATGAGCAGAGGGGCTCGAAGAAAGGCATCGTGGGATGCAAGGACAACCTGCTCATTGATAGGTGTGTGAGTCAGGATGCTTGCCAATACAAGCGTAACCTGTCAATGGGCTGGGTGGACTATAAGAAGACTTTTGACACCACCTCTCAGGAGCTGATTATAGCCATGCTGAGGTACATGAAAGTCCACCCAGAGGTTGTGCTTCAAGCACAAGCAGAGAGAGCTTTATGCTTCAAGCGCGAAAGACCTGTGCCTGGCGTTGGACACCGTATGCAGATAAAGTGAGGATATAGGGAAGGAATTCGGATTGGACAAATGCGTGACCATCCATCTGGCGAAATGAAAGATTTCGGAAGACCAGGAAGGCATGTAGCTCGATGACGGAAACGCTATTCGTCATCTTGATGATGACGAAGCGTATGAATATTTGGCGTCCCCCAGTGCCAGTTGCAGGAGGTGAGAGCAGTGAAGGAAAGGCTTACAGCGAAATACAGGCAGACTCTCAGACGAATCTGGAGCTCTGACCTGTCAGGCAAGAACAAGGTTCTTGCAACCAACACCTTCGCGGTTCCAACACTGCTCTACACCTTCGGTTGCATCAAATGGAATGTCAACGAGCTGCAAAACCTCGACAGGGGAACGAGGAAAATGATGACCATGTACCATAATCTTCATCCGAAGTCTTCCGTCGCCAGATTGTATCTCCCGAGAAGGCTAGGTGGTAGAGGGCTGATAAGCCTGGAGTGCCTTCATGACAGAGTAGTCCTTAATACGGCTTGCCAAGTGTGCCACAGCATGGACCCCCTTATGCTGCTCGTAAAGAAACATGAGTGTCGGCAAAGGGGTTCCTATTCCAGGCGGCGAAAAGGGCAGCAGACTCTGCCTCGGTTTGGATTTGGACCTTACTTCCAGCGGAGAAGCGTGTGACAAATCAATCTTGCCACTGAAGGCAGACGTGTTAAAGCTCAAAATAAAGAACGCGGAGCAAAAGATCCTGCTCTGCAAGCATACCAAAAAGCCCATGCATGGAAGTTTCTAAAGAAACTTGGAAACGCATGGGCTATCGAAGGAGCTCACGTTCGCCTTTCTGCGCTCCGCAGGTCTGAAGTCAGAAACAGAGGGATTCATGCTCGCACGCCAAGATGGTGTCATCAACACCCTCGTGTACCGTCGCCTCATCTTTGGGGCAAACGTGACGGACACTTGTTGCAGAGCATGCCAAAGGCAGCCGGAGACTTTAGGTCATTTACTCTCCGACTGCAGCTTTTATGAGAAGAACGCATATATAAACCGGCACAACTCAGCTCTGCGGGTGTTGTATTAGGATCTAAGACACCATTACGGTATAGATGCAAATCCAGTGCTGCCTTACCTCCCTGGAGAGGTCAGAGCCCGTCATGGAGAACGATAAGTGTAAGATCTGGTGGAATTATTCTTTCTCCACCTCCAGGCAATTGGAGGCGACAAGGCCTGATATTGTTCTCCTCGACAATCTCCCTCATGCCATATTCGTGATCGAGTTTTCAGCACCGGCCGAAACGAACATGGCAGGGAAGGAGATTGAAAAAAGGAATATATATCAAGATCTGCTGTGCGAACTCCGGCAAATGTACGCAGGCTACTCTGTGAAACTGGTAGTTCTCATCGTGGGCATGCTTGGTGGTGTCAAGAGCTCACTGGTCGAAAATCTCAAGTGCATCCCGGCAGGGCGCGAGCAGATGCACTTGCAAGTGCAATGCAGAAGGCTGTCCTTCCCAGGTCTCTCCGCCTGCTTCGTGCGCATGACCCTAATACCGGGTAGCCACCTATCCACCAGTGGCGGACGTGGCTACCCTTAGGCGCGACCCCTCTCGAGTCTCCGGCAATTTTGACGGCAACGAAACCTGATGTTAGCCGGAGACTCGGAGGTGAAGTTACTACTTGTAACAATATAATAATAATAAAAGGTCTTTATTCAGGAGAGATTGAGACAAAACTGTCCCTTCTGCCATCAAACCCCTCATCAAAATAAATATATAAATCACATAGTGGTCAATACCTTAAACAATTACAATCTGAGGTTAAAAAAAATCAGTCAAGAATATACTTATAGGAATTAAAGAATGATAAATTAATACAAAACAAATATATATACACAATATATCAATATCACATATCAAATGGTGTGTGAAACAATTTACAATGTGGGAAAAACGTGAGGATTATTATGCTTACATCCTTTATGCAAAAACCCACTGCAGGAAAACACTCACACAAGGGGGGTGTGAATAACCTGCAAAATCCTACTGATAGTAAAGCTAGTGTTTAAGAATAACTCAAATATAATAGTATGTACATAGGAAAATTAGTAGATAAAATATAAAATTCAAGAAAAGAAAAATTACAAGGTAAGGATAAAAAAAAAGAAAGAAAAAAATAGTAAAAGGGAATTAAGTAATTAGTATACATACGAGAGAAGAAATTTGGCCCTTGGGCTACTCCTACAGTAAAGAATGGAGATGAATAAACCGATGTCCATTGAGTTTGTGGATTTGGAGAAAGCTTTTGACAATGATGACTGGGATTCAATACAGAGCAATTCAAAAAGGACAACAGAATGTTATTCAATTACCTTCTATTTCACTTCAATAAGTTTGTATAACAACCAGGTGGCTCTAATCAAATCTGGACACAGTGTAGGAAATAAGAATATATAAAAGGCAATACACTTACTCTTATAATTTTTGTCCACATCAACAAAACCATAAGAATCAAAGACAAGGTTTCAACTGGGAATCCATGGATTCCAAGTCCAGTGAAATGAATCCACGGAGAAAAAAATAGCATGATGCATTTTGCCGCTAACGTAGCATTCATAATAGAGAATATAAAAGATTTAGGGTATCTAGGCAATCTAGAAGAGATACTGGCTAAATATCACTCGAAGGTCAATAAAAAAACAAAAGGTAAGGATATGCAGTGGGAGAGATTAGGCCAATACCAATATTAAACTAGGGAAACAAAAGGTTGAAGAGGTGAAAGGGTATTATTATCTAGGAAGCCAAGTAACTAGCATTGGCAAGACAGAAATAATCAGTAGAATAACACAGGCAAACTATTGTAAAAATGATGAGGTTAGCCAACACGAGAAATTATTGGAAAGCTGTGTCAAACCAATATTACAAGTGATGACTGGTGAATCTGAATCTGATTCTACTCACATATTCTGTATAGGGCAAAGATAAAAGAGCTAATGGGGACATTTTTAAACTTTGGAGTGGAAAAGAATGGCTCATTCAAAACTTTTAAAAAAGCTGAGATAGAACTAAGGTAGCAGATGGAGAATAGATGAGTGACAGACATGGCAGTGCAATACAGTTCCCTGATGTCTAAAGGTCTCTTCAATATAGCAGCTATGGAAATTGATAGGAAATAAAGATAGGTCAAGCATTTATCCATGAGGGATCAAGCATTTAATTGAAAGGGATGGAATAAAGCATAATCGCAGTAAAGCTAAGGAGATGAATTTTCCAGAATGAAACAAGCTGGGCTTACCCTAAAGGTAATCGTACCTGACATTAGAAAAATCATGCCACAGTGGAATACCCTAATCCTGAAATTTTTAATCTGGGAAATCCAGGTATGCACAGCATTCTCTACATTTTTAGTCTGTAAAAACATCTAAATTTATTTTACTAAACACGTTTTGTTAGGTATGGCATCACTGAACATTAACCTGGTAATGCCTGGAAAAAAAATATTTCTCAGAATTCAGTGATAAACTAATATTTCAATTAACATCATTTTCTGAGATATAACGTATAACTTTTTTTCTTAAAACATTGTTAGTTATGGCGATACAGCCAAGTACCAAATGGTACCGCAAGGCACTTGAGGGTTTAAAATGTAACCGATTTGGTGAATCTTCTGAAATTAAACTATAGATGTCGAAAATGCTTCGTATTTTATATTTTATCACCCCAATATTGATTTTTAAAATAAAGTGTTCTTTAAATACCAAGAAATATGCAAACAATGTATTGCCATCGAAATAATAACTTAAAATATAAATTTGCGCGAGGAAAAAAAAGCTCATTTGAAGGCTTAAATAAATCACTGCCATATATTGAATGGCGCAAAACAAACAATACATATTCCTAAGTTACATTTCAAACATTCTTTTCATGTTCTACTGGTGCAATTTTCATGGGCACACCTTCACCGTGGGGGAGTGAATTTCACGAGGAAGTTGTACCCATCGTATCTTACTTCATCGAAGACGCCAAAAAGAAAATCGACTGATAGCAAACAGATGCAATCTATTGAAAATAATATACTATTTGATGATGAGTTGACTAACATCATTCCAGTTTCACGTCCTCTGGATGCAGATACATGTCCCACAGATTTTGGGGAGTAGATACTTGAATCTTTCCAGGTATGCCTGCACAACTGCCCGACCGAACTCTTGCTGAATGGAATGGTGAAGTAAATTATCCCTCCCCATCAACATGCATGCATTGTGCATCATTGCATCTAGTACCCATGTAAAAATGGGCCACCACCATTTCTTGCCCCAAACACCTACACGATAAAGGGATATATTCCAGTCCATTCGATTGGTGCCCCCCATAAATGCATTACATTTCCCAAAAATATCGGGTCGTGGCACAAGGATTCTCTTTTTCTCACTTTTAGTGAATCTGACCACACCAGATGACGGATAAATATCGTGGGATGATGATATAGCTGATACAACTGCATTGTCCACCCACTTCACAACGGCAATGCTGTCTTTCTTGCATCTTCAGGCTTCAAAAGATCATGGTTTCATTTTAGCCAATTCCTTATTGGGCTTCAGAGGGCAGTCTTTAGGTATTACATTTCCCCTCATTGTGCCAGTTGCACTGTACTTTCTTCTGAGGAGATATTTCACTAAGCTGCTATTTGTATAATAATTATCAAAATAAAACCGATAAGGTGGTTCTTTCTTTTGTAGCTCATCTAACATTCCTTTTAGCGATGCAGCTGCCTATCTAAATTATTTTTCGTAACTTTCCACTTTCCTCGGGTTATTCCCTTGAGATACATCGAAATTTGGTAGATAGCCATCTGGGCTATTGAGATACCAAACTTTAAAGCCAAATCTTATTGGCTTACCCCAGATGAATTGCTTACATCCGGGTCTCCCAAAATATGATACAATTGACTCATCGAAACTCACGCACTGCACTTTTTTAAAATTCTAGCCAAATTTTTTCCTCACTATGTCCATAAGAGGGAGCATTTTCCACATTTCATCCGAGGCATTCACAGCAGTATTTTCGCAAAGATGAATAAATCTATTTATTAGTAAGAATCTGTCTCAGCTCATTGAGTTACACACAATCTCAACCCAATAGTGCCTTTTACTAGGAATCATACTTTACCCATGAAGGAAAAGAACGGCAACAAACACTTTCACTTCTTTAGGTGTTATATTTGGATTAGTTTGCAGAACAGGGCATACTTATTCAATTACAACACTAGGTGAGAAATGACTTCTTCGTAAAAAAAAACAGTTGAAAAACTGTGGTGGGGGACACTTCACGAAACGAGGAGTAATCAGGATTATGGATAATCGTGTCACATACAGTAATGTCTTTATCATCCCAAATCATCAATTCATCCCATATTTGAGGTCTCTTGCATGATTTACGGATCACACCAACTTCACCACATGCGGACTACTATTGTGATCTACGGACATTTTCAAAGTGTACATACATGAAACTCATACTCATATATCAATAAAGATAAACATTTAAAATAATTATAATTAAATAAATTTATACAATGATAAAAAGTGTTAAAAACATAATATTGCAAAAGAATCGGGTGGAAATACAAACGTGGAAGGAACTCACTCCCCGCATAAAAATAGCATGGGAAGTGCCTAGCGGTACCATCTGGTACCACAGATATATTACACATTGTAACTTTTCTATGAATACATCTAGATCCAAACCATCTACTCTAGCTCCTAGCTACATGTATTAAGATTTAATATTACTTAAAAAACTCGGGTAGATAAGGACAGGATAGATAAATTTTTAAAAAATTGGAATGAGTGCACGAAAAAATAGTTTTTTGGCACTCATTGAAAATTTCCCTATTTCAGACATCTGTATGCACTTATATTATGGTTCAGTAAAAGCGGAATCATCGGAATAATATGCTTCAACGTATGTAAATTGATGTGAAGTCAAAAAATCAGAAGTAATATAAAGAAATATGAATAAAATTAAATTTTGGAAATACACTAACAAACGGTACCGCTAGGTGTTAACGGGTTAATCTAGTATGCTTATGCTGAAACAATCATTGTGTAGGAATTACATATTTAAAACTGCACCTAACACATTCTCTTTCCTGGAAAATTGTCAAATGGTCACTGTCCACATACCGTATTCCTCCGAATGTAGTCCCCCTCCAATTTTTGAAGTTTCAGCATTGGAAAAAGTTTTAAAAAATGCAAAGTAGGGCTTACGAATAATATTCTCAGTTAACAGCTAGAGCACCTAGAGTAATAAAAATTTCTATTGTTTCAGTTACGAACATGGAGAATTAAGTTAATATATTAACCAAATACGCAATATTACTTCACCTTAAAAAGTTGACTACTATCGGCGCAAAAAAGGTAGAACGCTGAACTTTAAGCCTTTGTATGAAATTCTGCCAAAGCCCCATAGAGTTGTGTAATATATCGTTTTACTCCTTGTTTATTTGTTTATAACATTAAATCATTAAAAAGTGTTTAAACGTAAACGTTTAGCTTCTACGGTCGAAAGAGTGAAGAAGAACACGCGAAAAACTAGGAGAACGGCGAAACGGTCTTCTTCTTCATCTCGTCACGGGCAAAATATTTGATTGGAGCACTTCATTGTTTTTTTGTAGATAGAACGACATATCCGCATTATAAATATTTTTTTAAAATTAAATTTTACCCATTATTTGATTTTTAAAATGGCCTAAGGTTAGATTTCAATTTACGAGGTGTACAATAGTACATGAATATCGAGGTTACGTATGCAATATGGAAAAAATATTTCAAAACTTTTCATGTAAGGAAATGTTGACATTGTTCCTCTTACTTAAAATAAATCACAAAGACGAAAATCGCTCCGCGGCAATGCACACTACCATTTTACGCTGTTGGCAATAGTGAACTCCTGGTCGCGCGCGGCTCAGATCTCTGGTAATACGTCCGTCGAGTGTATGCAAGAAAAGCACGTATATAAACTATCTAAACACTCAAAACATGTAGTTAACATTTAATTATAACAGTTAATCATTTATCCATTGAAATTGTCTTCATAAGTAACAAATACATGACAAAATGAAAGAAAATAACAATGAATTAATATGAAAACATCTACACTCAGCATGTATGCATTTTTTCAATATCACATTAAACGAGAGGAAACAATCGTAATGAATAACAAATAAATTGATTATCACGAGATTGTTAACAATTATAATGTTAATGTTAACAACAATGCTAATCAACCTATTTGTTATTCATGATGATTGTTTCCTCTCGTTTTATGCGATATTGAAAAAATGCATACATGCTGTGTGTATATGTTTTTAGTAGCAGTGAGACCTCTACCCAGCGCTGACAAGGAAAAAAAATGCCCTTTGTACCCTGGGGTCAAACTTCATGAGCCTAGAAAAGGGCTGCTGGATGGTCTAACCCAAAAGGGTTGAAAATTTCTCGGAATTCTGAAACTCCCAATCAAAACCTCAGTTCGCATTCCGTCATTCTAACGACACCATGCCTTTTACGAAACGGCGAGTATTGCAAGATATTTGCGGTGATAATGAAGGAAACCGACAAGACCGTGCGAGGCCCAACGTAACCTTGAAGGAAAAAAAAGTGATCAGTAATGTGATTGCTTATTTTGAAAATTATAGCAAAGATGAAAAAGAAATCCCAAGGAAACAGGCGAAGAAAAATGTGTCCAAAGATTGCGGAGTATCCGAGTCGACGGTAAGGAGAATAAAGAAAGAGGTGATGTTCAGCGAAGACAGTGCACCCAAGCAACCAATATCAAGCCCAGGCAGACCTCCAGTTATCGTTAGCGAATTTATTCAAAGTGTAGTTCGACAAACCGTCCACGGATTTTACCTAGAAAAGAAATATCCATATTGAAAAAATGCATACATGCTGAGTGTAGATATTTTTATATTAATTCATTGTTATTTTCTTTCGTTTTGTCATGAATTTGTTACTTATGAAGACAATTTCAATGGATAAATGATTAACTGTTATAATTAAATGTTAACTACATGTTTTGAGTGTTTAGATAGTTTATATACGTGCTTTGATTGCATAGCACTCGACGGACGTATTACCAGAGATCTGAGCCGCGCGCGACCAGGAGTTCACTATTGCCAACAGTGTAAAATGGTAGTTTGCATTGCCGCGGAGCGATTTTCGTCTTTGTGATTTATTTTAAGTAAGAGGAACAATGTCAACATTTCCTTACATGAAAAGTTTTGAAATATTTTTTCCATATTGCATACGTAACCTCGATATTCATGTACTTTTGTACACCTCGTAAATTGAAATCTAACCTTAGGCCGTTTTAAAAATCAAATAATGGGTAAAATTTAATTTTAAAAAAATATTTATAATGCGGATATGTCGTTCTATCTACAAAAAACAATGAAGTGCTCCAATCAAATATTTTGCCCGTGACGAGATGAAGAAGAAGACCGTTTCGCCGTTCTCCTAGTTTTTCGCGTGTTCTTCTTCACTCTTTCGACCGTAGAAGGTAAACGTTTACGTTTAAACACTTTTTAATGATTTAATGTTATAAACAAATAAACAAGGAGTAAAACGATATATTACACAACTCTATGGGGCTTTGGCAGAATTTCATACAAAGGCTTAAAGTTCAGCGTTCTACCTTTTTTGCGCCGATAGTAGTGTAGACTACACTATATTTCCTTAATTAGGTGGAATGGAGAAGTGAAATATGTAAATGAGAAATCACGATTTTGAAGAGTAGGTGCTGCTGTATGGTTGCTGGGAATCATTGCGACCTAATGTTTTATTTCCATTTCAAATGCTGTCCGCTGTAGTTATCACTTGGTCTGCTGTGGTTACCATTGGTTGAAATAAATCAAGGTTACTGCGATCGCACACACATCAAATTGAAGCTTGTGTATTTCTACGTTTAGTGATGGTATGCAAATTTTTTTTACAAATTTTAATTTCTGCAGTATGTACCTTTAGCGAATTTGTTTTGGGTATCGAACGGATGCATCGAATTTGGGGCATCGTAACAACAACACGGAATGAGATATCAAAACTTCCTTTTCACATGTAGTAGCTAAGGGCTTTGTTAATAGTCATACAAAATTTCATACTATTATGTTCATCAGTATTTTTGTCATTGATGAAGTTGTCAGACTGCGTTATTTTCCGTCACGCACGCCCCCGAAAATCGCCATTTAGACCTTGCTCTCGAGTTGATTATTATGAATCCACTTATGAATTCTTAATAGAATTCGTTCGTTATTTGATATCGATTTGTATTTATTTTGGGTAAAAGCGCGCTCAAACGCCCAGAGCATGCCGGAAAGAGTGAGGTAGTGCGCGCTGTTGCCCAGCCAGAGGTTCGTCCGTAGGGCGTGCGAGGAATTGTCTACTGCAAGCAGTTGGCCTATCGCTGTGCCGCTGTAACGGGGCCTTAGGCCCCGTTTCCACTACTGACATTCTACCACGGTTATTTCAGCCCTCATAACCTACCTGCGTTCCAGTTAGCTACAAAGTTACCCTTGTAATCACTGCTTTCGTCACATAGCGGTTACCAGTATTCCAGTTCAAAAGAAAATCGACGATCGTTATAGAAATGCGCAAAGATGGTAGCACATTGTAAGCACTAGTGTGTAAGCACTTGAAGTTTTATTCAAGAATCTATATTGACTGTTATAATCAAATGTCGTCGGGCTTATCGCGTACGCCCAAGGAGCAAGTCCGTCTCCTCGTGAGCAAAGTTTTTGCAATTCTTTTGTTCGGTCATTGGTCGGAAAATATAATTAAATTATGTAAACCATAGGTAATAACAACTCTGGAGCATCATTGAGCATAGACAAAAATCAAGTATTAAGCCAAACAAAGCCACACCAACCACGTTTTCATATGCCGCGATGCATATGCCGCGATCCTACACCGCTATCCGTGATTCAACTGTTTTCCCATGATTCTTACCAGGATTTTGACTAACTTGCGTTCCAATTACAAATGAGACGCGACGGTAACCACTATTCCCTGATCTAACAAGGGTAACTCAATGCTAGTAGGACTATCTACCATGGTAGGCGTTTTCGAGCGTTTCCATTACTAGCATTGCGCGGGTAGAGAGTTACCGTCGTAGAAATGTCAGTAGTGGAAACGGGGCCTAAGTCAGTAGGACTCGACAATAGTGGTAGAAAGGGTCATTTTTAACAATGAAAGTCAGTTTTACTTTATGAACTGTGTGGAAGCATACCGTCGCTATGCCTCCTCGCGCAAACTTTACGGAGACGGAGTAGAGGATGATTTTAAGTGCAATTTGTTTCTTTCGGCGAGAAGCCGAGGAATGTGGGGACAAGAAATGTGTCACTTATTGCTGATTTTATTTCGGTGAATAGAACAACTTCTTAACTTTTAGTCAAGCACGAGCCGTAGGCACGGATATTTTTCCTGCACATACTAGAGAAATTTTCTCCGGTTTTATGCTTGGTGCGCGCGGTACGGGAGCTAAGATCATCGCGCAGCCTCGAGCAGCTTTTCTTTGTTCTCTCCTGACCGAAATTTCTGTCGCGCAGAACTCACTTCACGAAATAAATATTTAAAACATATCCAATTCTCTCAAGTTGTTAAGTCATTTTCCATTTGTTTAGTTTTCAAAGACGAAGAAAACTCTCAGAACGAAAGGTATTTCGGACTTCCGCAAAGCGAGATAGCGCATGTTTATAAAATGTCATAAAGTAATTGTTAACTCAGTAATCCATATTAAACTTTGTTTAATCAAAGATAAATATGTTCCACGTGTAATTCGAAGGAAACAGAAATGGCATTTCTTGTTTTTCTTCTAATGCACGTCAAAGTTGAACTTGCTTCCTGGAGCTTGAAGAAACCGGTATTTTTAGCGGTCCCGGCCAAAAATTTAGTTAATATAACCAATTTAAAAATACAATTTAGACATTAATAAACGCAGAAATGAACAATATTAAGTTTGATACACTTTACTATCAAATCTCATAAGCCATTTTTGAGATATTGGCCTTCAAACAAGAGGGATGGAATTTTGCAACGGGCAGTTGGTTGGCCAGGCCTTGAGCTCGAATATAGTCACCCCCATAACTTTTTCCGCGAAGATTTTGGCCAAAAATGGGGGGACTGTATTCGGAGATATAAGGCATTTCTTTTGCTGTGGAAAAATAAGACACACTGAAAATTAGCTTTACAGAGACGGAACGGGAAGAAAATTTTGGGATGAACAGAGGTGTTGGGACGAGATGAGATTTTCAGAACGAAAAACTGTCGGAATGAGACTGAATGAAAATCACGGGACGGTGAAATTGTGCAGGATGGAAACAGATGAAAATAACAGGACGAAACACGTTGTACAACGGGAGAAAATGAAAATTTCAGGAGGAAGAAACATTTAATGCCAAAAAAGCAGCACAAAGCCCCTTTAATTTTTTTCGCCTAAAGGTGTTGAGGACAAGAGAACCCATTGGGTAATCTTCAGACAAACAGAAGTAACATCAACGACAAATAAAGAAAAATTTTGCGCAGTTGTTACTGTCATGCATAGAAAAAGCGGTCATTTATTTCATTGGATCTTTAATAATTCAAGAGTTATACTCAATGATATATAATATGCATATTTTATATCCCGAAATAATATTTAATTAAAGTATGAGTCAGAAAAAGAATTGTTGATTGCTTCCAATAACCATCACAGTACAAACTATTTCCATGATTCCGGAAATTTGAACGAGTGTTTCTACTAAGATACGCCGATTGGAAGGAAGAAACAGAATAATTTTAGTAAAAGAACGTAATCCTCAATTAAACCTCAATTATCAGTACATTGGGTGCTTCTAAAACGTATTATGTCCGTGACGTAGAATAGAATTATCAACTAAGGAAAGTGCTAGCGCTTAATGGACGCTTTTACACTTAAAGATAATGCTTCTAAAATATACGCGATTGGCTACGACAGCGTACTTGCAGTGCTTTTATTGTAAACTTCAAAAAAGTAGTCAGGGTAAAAAAACACGATGAATACTGAGATCAAGACCAGAAGAGAATAATGCCAGAATAAAAACAGGGTGTTAAATGTGAAGGGACGAATAAAACTGGAGGGGGCAAAATTTTCGGGGCGAGGCGAGACCAAATTTTCGGGACTAGACGAGACGAGAACTTCGGGACGTAAAAATTTTCAGGGCGAGACGAGGCGATAATTTCGGAACGTACATTTTTTAAGGACGAGAAATTACGTAAATTTCGGGACGTTAAAATTTTCTGGAAGAAAAGAGACGGACATTTCGGGATTAAGGTTTGTCCACTTCCGTTCCAAGCCCTCATTTATATAGTTCCTGGACCATTTTTGGCTGACGAATTAATCTCACAGAATAA
Source organism: Platycnemis pennipes (assembly GCA_933228895.1). NCBI lineage: Eukaryota > Metazoa > Arthropoda > Insecta > Odonata > Platycnemididae > Platycnemis > Platycnemis pennipes. The sequence goes on along the minus strand of OW121857.1, from coordinate 31,149,235 downwards.
CTGGTAGGGAGACTTGTCCACCTTGTTTCATTTCATGTCCAGTAGTATCTTATTGGCTTCAGTAAAGGTTCATCCACAAGCCCATACTATTCTAAGGTTTTGGACATTCTACGATCATGCTGCAAAAAAATGATAAAATGTTTTTAATAGTCCGAGATTATGCAACTTCCAAGAGCTACATCTCAAATACACAAGTGGTAAAAGCAACCTTCAATAGTACGAGTTATCATATTCGAGGCACACTGGATTGAAACAATTCCTCTACGTATAGAGGAAACAAATTCCGGCGAGATATGATGGAAGTTTTTCATTTATCCATCCTCTACGTATCTCATCATTCCATAATCACTTTACTGGTATCGTTAAACAGGATACGCTATTAAGTTGCTCGGCAATAATACAAAAATAGGCGCTGTAGATCCAAGCATGGCTCTGGAAGATACAATAATAGGAGGCACACCAAAAATCGCGCACTAAAACAAAGGAAAAGCGGCAACTATCCATAGCGGTAACTACGAAGTTACTAAAAGTGAAATCACTGCAGGTACTGTTAAAACGACTGCTTGATCTACGACATTAAAAATGTTTTCACCAACACATCTGTTGGAGATCAAAGACAAAACTTAAATAATATTAAGCCGATAAGTGGAACCCGCCGGGCGAGAAAATTGAACCCATTTCACTCGCCTGTCAAGTGAGTAGGTTAACTCTCAGGTTATCTTCGATTTTTACGTCGAGTATTGCCAGTAATTGATTTAGATGAAGAATTTCGGGAGATGAACTTGAAGATTAAAATAAAAGTGCTACTGAATGCCACGACGGTAGATCTGCAGCACAAAAATCTTACAAATGTTATTTTCGGGCAAAAATGGTTTCATATTGGGAAAAACAGTTTTCTAATTTGAAAATCAGTAAAAACAAAAAGACCTGTTTAAAACCAAATGAAACCTTTTTTGGAAGGACTTATTTGCTGTTTTAGCACGGTTTCTGCACATTTAAAAATGTTTCCGTGCTAGATGGAACATGAGTAGTGGAGCTGTCAAAACATAGGACGTGAGGGTGGAAAAAAAAAACAATATAACGGCAAGACACGGCGTAGAGTGCGTATACGCTACGAGCGGTGAAGTAATTATCAAGAGATCTTCTTTCCCCGTACTGTTTAGGCATTTGCGGGAGCAGAGCTGTCATATTTCATCGCGTACGGGAATGTTCTACGCATTCCACGAATGTGCAACAGAATTGTTGTTCAACCTTGCGACCCACTTACGCTACATACTTCGTTCCTCAACTCGGTATAGAAGACCGAGTCACACGTGTTGGTCAGAAGTGCTTAAGTCGACACTAACGACGAAATGAGTTCATATGCGAACCAATGACTGTAACCCCCAAATAATTTTTTGAGCGCCGACTCTCGAGACTCAACTGATGATTGCGCAACGATCGAGGCTTTATTTTCCTAATATTCATTCCGAGGACAACCCTTATGCCGTCAGCGTAAACATAATTAGGGCAATAAGATGTCGATTCCATTTACATGGGAAATTTGTTATTTTTAAGGGTCTGTCATTAGTCTCCTAACAGTAAAATAACAAAAATAAAATAAACTACGATAGCCTGAACTAGGAAGTAGGAGCCAATCTGTTTTCTGATACCCTGTGGAATATTAAAACAATGCCCATATATTTCAGTGGTCTCAATTTCTGAAGCAAGAGAGGAAAATTGGACATACTAATAGATTTAAAATGTCATTCTCAATGTGAAAAACATAATCTAGATGCCATTACTGCATTAGGTATCATAGCTTGAAGTACACATGTGAAAAAAATACATAACCCTAGTTAAGGATGCTAACTCTGCCCTCAAAACCCTAATGTAAAAATACATGAGTGTACTCAAACTAGGCTAAATCCATGAGTGAAAATTATATTCCTAAGTATTTACTCATTGTTTAGTTGCATAACCTTGTCCATGCCTAACAAACAGCATTAATTACTTGTTATACAGAGACATGAATTAAATAGAATGGCAAGAACATACATATATTTTAATTCTTTGAAATGGCATAATGCATCCATGATTTTAAAGTAAAATTAAGCTTATCTTATAAAAATGAGGGGTTGTGGTGGTCTAGTGGGTACAGCGCTGGGCTACAGACCAGAGAGTCCTGGGTTCAAATCCCAGCCAGAAGCTTCCTAGACACCCCCACTCAAAAATCCTCACAATTCTATTTTCTGAGAGGCAGAACTTCATAAGAAATCAAATGTGGCCCAGGGAAAGGAATTGCCCCCCCCCCCCCCCTGAATGTGAGAATGAAAATTCAAAATTTACAATTAAAGAGAATTAATATGATGGTAAAAGATACATACAGGTTCAACTTCAATATTCAGAAAGGGAAGTTCTCTATGGAACTACATGAATGACAACTGTTACATTTCTATGCTATAGCTGTCATAAATGAGGGGTTACATTTCCGGGATTGAAGAATAAAAAGGTAGTAGCTAAACAGAGACATTTCAGTAGCTTAGTACAGTCAACTATTTCAAAGGCATTAGTTTTAATAAGGCTGAAGTACTCATTTCACAGCCCAGTTTTCACTATAGTAGTGGATTAACTAGGATTAGATACATTACAATTGTGGTTGAGTTCCTCACAAAGGAGACCCAAAAGCACTTAGACCTATTGGTCCATTGTGCCAACAACCCTTCTGGAGAAATTACCCATAGAGGCTAATCGCCTCACTGAAGGCCAACCTATGGGGATCTCACTTGCCTCCCTGGGTTTCAAAAATGGAGTACCCAGGTACCTATTCCGAATCCTCGTCAAAGCGGATCACTTGCATAGTAAGTGGGATATTAACTTGGATTAATTAAACATGTGACGATACCTGAGTAATATTTAACTAAAGTACTATTTGAGCGATTGAAAGCAATATTATGGTAAATAAAGCCCATTTCACATGACACTTGATCCACCACAAGGTCCAGTATGCAAGCAACTACTTGATACTGAGGACAGAATCTAGCATGATTGGAACTACGTATCATAGGATCTTTCACACAATCATTGAATTTGTGCTTGCTATGAAGCAGTATTTTGTACGAATTAAAAAAAAAAGAAGACCGCACAGCACCTCAAACTTGACATGATTGGTCAACAGCCACTGGAACCTACTGGAGCTAATAGCTAACTAGTGCTACATGAAACTTGAAATCAAGTAGATCAGCGAGTACGATAACAATGATGCTTGTTAGCCGGCACACTGGTTCTATATCACACAACACTGGAAAGATAGCATACTGGCAACTATCCTTAACCTTGTCTTGGATCAAGTACCAGGTAAAAGTATGTTAAAATGTAATTTACTACCACCTACAATTAAAAAATGGTTTCATTTACATATTTCCATATTATATCATCACTGTTAAATAACACTATTAGTCCCAGTTTTACTCCTAGCTTAATATTTGGATGGCATGAGAAAAGACATAGACTATTCAATTTGCTGTACCAATAATGTAAAGTAAGAGGCTGTCTTGTGACACACAGAAATAGAAACAATAATGGAATTAGCTGTCAGTAACCATGACAAAAGAACATTCAATGAAACTGCCAATTAATGATCAATGATGACAACCAAATTACATGCAACTAGACCTTTATAGCGCTTCAAAACAAGCATTAGTATTTTCTTCCACTACAAAGGTACATTTGCAGCATGATCTGCGAACCATTCAACACTCTTATAGCAAATTTAAGTGTGTTGCACACCGTTTGCAGACTTGATTTTCTTCTAGGCAATACGTTCAATAATAATACCCTGAATTTTGTAACTCTTTATGTTCTATGATAAAGTGTATTATTTACTTATTGTATAACCATGGAGTAAATGGATACAGCACAATGCACTAGTATGACACCTGGCATATGCAATAATTTATTTAAAATAAGCATCAGTTTGATGATCATACAGATAACTTGAACATCCCTAATTACTGAACGACCGATAACGCAGACTGTAATAGGCAACACTAAAATTATGGTTACAAAATAAATGAGAAGACTACAAAATTTACATTTCACGTGGACTGAACAGCTATAATTATGTAAATAAAACGGTTGCATACATTTGGGTTGCTATTTACTGCTGTTTAAGACTGTCAATAAATGTAAACATTCAAAAACAGGACTTAGTTCCCATCCAAGTTTTGGTCAATTGAAAATAGTGTGTTGACAAATAATCAAAGGTTTGATTACCTTAACTGCTGGGCCAAATTGACGATTCCTTTACGCGCGAGGCGGAGTGTTATTTCTCTAGACTCTTTCCCCAATCCAGAATGGAACCCTGGAACACCACCAGTCGAAGGAAAAAGGCAGAGTAATTTCACACACAAAGGCAATCATTATGAATTAAAGTCCATTGAAAAATAACAAAATTTAATGATAAAAGGGTCAAATTCCACATATAGGAAACAAACCTCCGCCAAAACCTCCTCCGCCCTTGGAATCAGATGATACAAACTGCCCGATTGAGGTGCTACCACCATGTGCATTTTCTTCGAACTGGACCTCGGAAACTATGATGTTATCTTCCAAAACTGATCCACAGCCGGTACAAACGGCATCTCCTCGAGCTGGATCAGTGTCTATCTCTGTGCAACCACAATTCTGGCACTTTTTGCTCGACATGATAGGTTCTCACGCACACATAAAAATACAATGCTATGGCTATACGGCTGGATACGCCATTAGAAAATGGTTATATTTTAAGAAACCATTATTTAAATATTTCGGTGTAGCTACGACACAGAATTTTGCTGGAATGATTATGATTCCTTCACTGCAATGCGTGCGGAGAGTACCAGGATGAACTTATTCCAGTCATTCACAATTTTCTGAGAAAAAATTTTTATGCATTTATATATGCTATCTCAAACAGATTTTCCACAGTGATACGCTACTCAAAAACATATTGAGCTATCAGAAGTACGGAACAGACACTTCATATGCTGACTCCCATGTGTTTTTTCGATATCTTCGACCTCCACTATCGATGTTATTGATCGATACATCTGTTTCAATTAACAATTGAAGGTTAATATATCGCTTTCGTTGGCGGAAGACATGAATCAATGCACGAACATGCAATCCATGTTCATGAATCACGAGCATTTTATATATATATATATATATACTTATACAGTTTATTACACTTATTTTTGCAATGAATATTTAACATTCTTCATTCGTAACGCGAGAAATGAATGAGATATTATTTTCTTGTAATGAGGAAAAATTATGTAACATAATTTCTCACTTCATCAAATTCTCAAGAAAACTATCCACTGAGGATCGCATTATAAATTCAATTATGGACACACGGAATATTCTATATTTCGAATTTTTATAAATACCATGATGGCATGGCTTTTTGTATAATTAAGTACAATATGAGCTTAAGATATGTTCTTTTAACTAATATTAATGCCATAGTACCTACCATAGCCATGGACTGTGTCATTGGGCAATACAACAAAGTAAAAAAACAGCAACGTTCCTAACATATGTTAACTGACATTTTAGCTTTCAATCACAAGTAAAAATACTGCTCATTACTCAATTTGTAGTTTGTGGAATAGGTACATACATCTCTCCTGGGTGAAGCGAAAGAATTTTCGGTACCATATTTTGCTAAGATAAGTTTTTCCTTCGCCATTGATTTGAAACTCTGGTTTTCCTGTAGGCACCAGTTTGTTTATGATTACATATAATAGAGCAGAATTATTCGAGGAAAGAAGAATGCTAGGAAGAAATATTGCTTAATGGAAAAATGATTTGTACCATCGTATCGCCATTACTTCGCGGAAGTCACTATATATTACGAGTGAACGATGGAATCAATCTTAGGCTTGTACTTGAAATTAATATTACAATTATTTTGCAGTAAATGTAAAATAAAAGATGACTGTGAGCCATGTATTTCCATCCTAAAGACTTGATGTAGTGTAACACGATAAGATAATCTGCTGAGCCGGGGAGATAAAAGCACTTATCTCTGAATTATCCTTTTTGTCCTTTGTAGTATTTATCCCCTGTGCCGGCTGGGTTGATACTATTCTAATTTTTTTGACAATAAAACACTAAGACCAGACTTAGTTTCTTCCACACATATTCTTAAATAGTAACTACTTCAGCTTACATTCAACTAATTTCACCCAATGCGGCATCATTATTGTGGAGTTTAATTTCTAACTCTGCCAGTGTGTCGAGTCCTTTGCTTTTCTTCTCTACGAGTAATATTTCTGGGTAAAAGTCACCTCAATGGTCTCTCTTCACCACTTGATTGAATTGTTTAAATTCTTGAATCTGAGCTTTGATAAACTACAGGCAATTTTCAATGGCCCCAGTTTTGGAATTTCTCCCAGTATGACCTTTCATCACAGTCCTTAAAAGTTAACTTGTGCACTTTTGAGCGTTGTAGGTGGTCCTATTTCTCCTTTGCAGTCCCCAAGAGATTACCCAGGTTTCTTCCACAGCAAAAAATCATTTTGTGCGTGTGCCTTGGCAATTCCATCCCAATTGCATTGGAAACCTCTCCAGGGAAAGAATGTTTCAAAGTCAGAGGATTCAGGAATTACACAGTAGTTGGGTTGCAATTTTCATTCCTTTGGCTTCTATCAAACAGTCAATGAGTTTGCTGGGATATCCATTGGTGGTTGCGATTATTTTAATGATCTGGATGTCTTTAAGAAAGTTAGAATAAGAAAGGAGAATATTAAGTAACCTGTTTACCATGCAGTGAAAAGTGGTTACCTTATGGCAGCCACTATTCGTAATTACGATAAATTTGATGTCGGGACGTGGAATGAGTAATGTTGTATGACAAGGTTTTCCGTAGGTTTCAAAATCAAACACTGTCATTAATAGAAATCTTTACTTCTAAAAGAGTGGTAAATAATTAACTTTTTTCTGGTAAATTTTACATTGTTATGCAGTGAGTTCATCCATGTCATGAATTATCCAATTCCCTCTCAGTATCTGTTCAAACACAAAGCATTTTGTCCACGTAACAATGATAGGTAAATTTTCATGTTTTCTGAGGGTCCATACTAATATTTTTTCTCCTAGGTTATTGATAAAAATTTCAGCTAGAAGGGGAAAAAGCAGAAATCCAATAGCAAGGCGGTGGGGTTGCAGGCAGAATTCACCATTAAAATAGTTCTGTCCAACACAAATTTTGAGGGCGATTATGAACTCTAATATTTACAAGGGTCGAAAATTGCATTTGGAGAGAATCGATTCTGCAATATTATTTTCTTCAGGGATGGGCACACCGGGGAAAAGGTTCCCCTCATCAAATGATACTGGGCTGCACTTTTCTGATTCAGGTATTTCCACAGTCCACTCAAATTCTACAGGGTAGGAGGCTGTGAGTCCCTAGAATTGTATATTCAAAGAACTTGCCAGAATATGTGATGGGAAGAGCAATTGAAAACTACTGGTTTAACAGGAGTATCACTTTTGTGCATTCCTTGAGCTTTATTAATGCTCAGGCTGAAAAGTTTGAAATCTCCAAACCTGTTGAGAGAGGGCATTGGACTGAATTCGACCCAGTGATATTACACATTGAGAAGAAAAGTGGATGACTCGAAGCTCTGGAGGAATTAGACATTAACCTCCATGAGAATTCTAACTTGGCTAATGAAAATCTCTTCCTTAATGACTAACCCTTATTTGACCTCCCTTACCTTATAAAAACCTCCACTCCTCCCCCCTCCATTAGATCCACAAGCCTCCTACCTGAAGCATTCCAGATGTATACATTGAACCACAGTAATGTTTTAAACATCATACCTGATAATAACCAAGAGGGTGAACTATAGTTGTACCATTAAAGAACATGTGTGGAAGAAACTAACTTTGGACTTTCTGTTTTATATATCTATATCTACGACATACCCTGCAAGCCAACTCGAGAGTGTGTGGCAGGGGAGGGTGTGTGGTTTATAATCAAGCTGTTCTTCCACAGAGTCATGCCTGAAAGTATTAAGATCTAATTTCCTCTTTACCAAGATTTTACAACATTGCAACTGTCCTATGAGAGTGAACAACCTCCGACAGACATTAACAAATATTAGGGAATGTGAGAACATCTTAATGAAGTAGAATTGCTTGATATCCTAGAAGTGTCAAAAAAGTAAACCATTTAACGTTTTAAACGAAAGTGGCATGTTGAGAGTTATATAAATACAGCAAAGTATTTTTGCAAGACATAATTACACAGTGTGTGACCTTTATATGATACTCAATACTCTAACAACCTTGGTTACAAAAGGTGCTTAGGTGTGGAATGACGACTGCTGTGGAAGTACGCCTAAAATAAAAAAATATAATTCTTCCAAAGGAATTAAATTCTAGGAAACCCAAATTTTAATTAAAAAATTAATCAATCAACCATATACTATCAATGACTAATCCTTTCAAATCCTTCAGTAATGGAATATGAACAGGGAAATATTGACAGAAAAGATCAAGTAATTACAGCAATAATTTATTTAGGTAATTTTTAGCAAACATCTCATCAAAAATAAAATAAAAATCTCTAATCACAACAGTAATACAAAACAACTTGATGAAAATAAATATGACCACAAAAAATTAGTTAACATTTCAACATTTGAACACATTAATACTACAACACTTCAAACCCCAAAAGCATGATTTCTAATAAACCTATTTGTTGGTAAGAGAGCAGATGACTTCATCTTCATGTATAAGTCAAGATACAAAAAAGGACAAGATTACCCAGAAACGTTATCACTGACATTAAGGATGTTTAGAACCGCCACAGCATGAATTGTAACAGTAGATGTGCGACAACATCCAAATTACATTCCACCTTAGGTAAATATCCTAAATGTACTCCCTTCTTAGTGACAACTTCAAGCAGTTTATATATAACCCTTGGGTAAATATATACTTTATGAAAGAGCTTAGACTACTCTTTCATGGTAATAGTAAGCTCCCAAAAATAAATAAAAGAACATGGAAGGCAACTCTCAACACTTTAGGGAGGCTGAAATGTTGCAGTTAGAGCCATTTCACTAATCAAAAGTGTTGAAAATATAGAATTAAAAATCCTATACCAGCTTTTAATACATCATCAACAGCTTTGAAAAGTCCCACACTCCAAAAAGGCATTCATTGATTAAAAACAGCTTGGTAGATAATTCAATGTTTTATCATCCACATAGATATTATAAAGTTTCCTCAACGTGAAAACCTAGAATGATTGATGACAGCAACAAACTGCATAGTAAATCTACTGTAATTTCCCTTAAAAATTGCATTAGATAAAGTTGAAAGAATTTCAACAACTTCCCCTTATCTAAGAAAAAGAGCTAATACCATTTAAGCACTTATTTGGCCCTCAATCCTAGGGCAGTGATATAAACAATTACTCAAGGAACAAGTATTCCAACATGAGCAGTAAAGAACTGATTTCATTTTATAAAAATAACATTTGATACTATCCACTGTTCACCAAACCATTATGATCTGTGTATAAGATAAAAAGTTCAATGCCACATGAAATACGTTACATTATTACCAAAGGAAGACATTTATTCAAAATATTGGTATTTGACCAAATATTGCAAAGGTAGGTACCTACTTTACAGTATATGTAAATTATAACTTTTTACTAATAACTAACTATAATAACTTTTTAAACTAACAAGTCCATTACACACAAAACTGGTTACATCATGAAAGAACATCTATTAACAGTTAAATGTCAGTAAATAAAATACAAATCAAGAAAATATTCAAGCATACTACTTTGACTCACATTCCATAACTTCAATTGTGTCCATGCTAAAAGAATAACAAAAAGCATAATGAATGCAGATTTTTGACAAACGTTTCAATAAAAAGTCAAGCAGCCAAAAAAATACTATCAAAATAAAAGAGAAATACATTATGAACAGCAAAAAATGCAAAAATAAATCCCAAAATAACCTTCAAAGGAAAACAAGTACTTCAGGGTCCAGAGTCCACAGTAAATTAAAGGGGGGTATTTATTTCACCAGGTAACTATGAAATTATTTATTTCAAGTGTCCACACAAAAAACTATATAGTAACTCCACATTAAGTAGTAATAATTGGCAAAAGAAAATATTCCAAGGCACATGAGAAAACATCAATACTCAAGTTCAAGAATTTTTCTTTAACGATACAATTACTGGAGAAGTAAATAACATGTTAATCAAAGTTTAGGAATTTAATTTCTAGAGTTAAGGGGCATCAGATAAAGTTGTGTTACATAGCCACAGTCCTTCTAAATGAAGCGCAACTTTTCTTTTAGTTTCAGCCAGACATATCACAACTAACTTGCGAAAAAAGAATGCTGATCTGAAACAAGAAATTTCACAGATTCTCATTTTAAACATAAATTCAAAACAAGCTCCTAATAGAAACAGGTTAAAAAGCATTTGGAAGATAGAAAAAGTCCATCTTCTAAATGCTCAGCAAGTGGCCATATCTAACAATTTAAATTGAAAGATCAGAGGTATTCACTGAAAATAAATTATAATAAACACAATTCAGATAAATAATACCCAAAATAGTACATTTTATAAATTTCCAGATCAAGTACCTCATTGTGGTAGCAACTTTTTCAGTTATAAGTTCATAAACATGCATGTTCCCACAAATATTAATGTTATTAGGTTACACTTCAACATAAATCCATATTACGGTGTTTACTGTAATATAATAAACACATCTAAATATAACAAAAAAAGACATAAGAACAAAAATATTTAGCAACATAGCTACCCAAGAGTCGCAATAAAAATAAGGTAACAAAATAAAAACCAATACAAACATTATGACGCATATTTTTACTGCAAAGAATCTTCAGAATAAAAAATATCCACAGAAAGAGAAAACATTGCCCATTATTTTATCTGGAAAACTTGTAACTGACCCTATTCAATATGACAATAATTTATTCAGAAAAAAAGTTGGATGCGATGGTAGGATTAAGACTGCCCTCTGAAAGAATAAATGTTAACATCCAATCCTGCGGAAGATTATTATGTGGATAAGTAGATGCAATATGTATCATCTACACTTTGCAGCTAGTTGAAATTTATAAAAAAGGAAAGAGAAATTTATAAATAAGAATGGAGATGTAAATCAGTGAGAATAAAAGCCAGTTAATATACACAATACACACTCATTCATCCACAAGTCAACCAACTACTACCCACACAGCACAAAGTGAATAATATGCACATAATACTCCAATATTATGCGAATATTATGCCACATCAATGGTATAACATGTGCGTAATATGTACATAAAATGTGCATATAAATGGTATAATGTCCCCATAAATTGCGATATATGCGCATAATATGCAAAATATATGCACTGATGGTATGGCATAATGTTTGCATATTATACGAATATATATGCAATTTATGAGGACATTATACGATATATATATGCACATTTTATGTAAAATTTATACCATTGATGTGTTGTATACATTGCATGTGAATAAAAAGTAGCGATCAAGTTTGATTTTTCCATAACATTTAATTGTAAAGTGTTCACTGGGTGTACAAAAACCAGCAGTTTTCTTAAAAAAAACAACGCTCTTCTAAAAATCGAAACTATTTTTTTCCAACAATTGGTTCGTTCAAATATCATCGAAAGTCACTGCACTGTCATAACACACACAAAACTTTTCACGTTTATCAAATAGGTGAATGATGATCTGAATTGTCGTTGGATCATTCCTAATGTCCCAATATTTTAAAGACTGTATGTGCCTGAAACATGAGAAATAGAGTCAATTGGCAGCAATTTAAAAAATCAACATGGAAGGCAGAAAAAAACAATGACGAATTCGTAAATAATCTTCAACCCAATCACTGGTCATAACAATCATTTAGGTACTCACCGTCACTTAACTGTCCATTAGAATTAAAATTAAGCTTCTGCGATCACAAATTATGTACCAGAAAACGTAAATATTGGAGGAGCTAGTTCTTTCTCGCGCTTCCGGCTTATCAACATGACTGCCATTTTGATTTTCGAGATGGTCGAAGTCGATCTTATTTGCAAGACGTCGATTGTAGTCTATTCAAAAAATATGTACATATTATGCACCTATTATTCGCAATCTTAGATGGTATAATATTTACATATTATTTGCAGTGTGCGCATATTATTCAAATAATATGTATATAATCGACGGAATATTATTTACTATTTATACCAATCCATTTATGCATATTTTATACGGCATAAATTTTGTGTGTGCTGTGTGGGTATATGTAATTGAGATGACTTTTTCACAATGGAACACTGATAAATAGATGGATTGGCTTAAAAGTTGAATTACTAGAATAATATCATTTCGAAAACAATTGCTTTGCCATTTATTACACAAAATTTTATGTCCACAAACACTGAGCATGACTGAGTATGACATTCTCATCTCATTCATGAGATGAAGTACCTCATAATGACAGATACCTCATACACCTCAACTTGAATAAATGATAAAACTGAGGTCACCCCAGCATTTCCACTTCATAATCATATGTATTAACCATTAATTCTGCACAGCAACTAAGAATACATCTGATGAAATAAAAATTAGTTGGAAAACAGAGAGCTTTTAATTTTAATGCAGTGGTGAATACACTAAAAGTTCAAAAAATGTCATTCCAAACAAATAGGGCAAGAGCCTAATCTGAGCGGTCACCCAGATGACCTTACCCATTAAGCATTTTTCTGTAAACCATGTTCCACCAAACTTAGGAAGATATGTGAGAAAAAGAATAATACAATTCAAATAAAAGCAGTTTCATCCCATTAAATTTTACTTTGCCGAACTATGAACATAAAAAGGCTATCCATATAATGTCTTGGATACCAATGATATTCAATTACTGAGCACCACAAATTTCTCAAATAAGGTAAATAATTTAGAGCAAATGAATGCTTCTATTGTAAAGGGAAGAAATGTTTCTTTTCCATGCATTATTTTCAGGGATATGCAGAGAAAAATCAGAAAGAAACTCAAATATTGTATGCATGGTCATCAAACTAGATGACAAATCTAGTTCCACATTTTAATTATGGATAACATTGTAGCAAAATTAGGCAGCAGGATGTTGACACATTTTGTACGAGTAGTATTTTACTATTCACAGTAAGTATATACATTTTTATGTATTCTGATGCTATCATGGATGGACTTTGAATGCCATTTTTTATGCATAGAACATGTATATTTTTCCTTTTTATAAAATAGAAATGTTTATCAAAATTAAAAAGTTATTAAAGGGTATGTTTAGAGCACACAAACTTAGGGTGTAGAAAGGAATTTTTGACACTATGACTAGAGTAATAAAAACCCAGCTACAGAGCACAATGTAAGACAAAAAGAGGTTAAATAAACAGGTGAAACGAGAAAGTTGGCTACATTCATTCCAAAAAAAGATGAAATAATAAACCTCACAGCACACAGTGGTTACAAAACTTTGAAAAAAAAACATTATTGTACCTAAGGTGGTACTAACACACAAAACTCAGGGTAGGTAAAAAATGTCCCTATTTAAATAACACAAAACCAAATTTAGACAAGCAGTAATTTCAGGTGGAGGGAGAATCAAAATTGATTTTGTAATACCAAATTTCTCATGCATCAACTCAACAATAAACAGGTTTTTTTTAGCTCTATTGCACACTCACAATTTATCTAAAAAATCAGGAATTGTACTGATAAATATTATTATCCAGTAACATGCATTTACTCAGAGAGCAAACTTAAAGACAAGCTAAGTTATCAACCGATCACAACTAGTTACCACATTATCTGGCAAGGCTGGGCTTAGTGGCAAGAAACATAATCAAATTTCCAAGAATGCTTTCACCATATAATTGGTATCATGTGTTTCGTCCAGCAGTCAATAATCCATCTTTAAAGGGTTAGCGCATTCATTAACAAAGTAAGTATGGAAGGATGAGAGGCAGAGGTTTCCAGTTTTTACAACTCACTCAGATTTGGTTGGGAAAATAAAATGGGCAAATGAGAACCTCCAGCCCCTTTACTTTTTCTCATAGAACAAAAATGTGAATTTGTGTTATTTCACCTATGTGACATTTTTTTCACCTTTATCCTAAAAAAATAATATCATACCTGATCTACTATGTTTGGTTAGAAAAAATAATTCACAAATCAAAGTTAGTAGATCCAATATTATAAAATTCCAAAAGCATACACTTTCAAAATAAAAACATCAATACTATAAAAAACTAACTCTTTTCATGCAATGAACCCTTATTATTATGGCAGAGTAAAGGTTAACACAAAATAAAATATAACATAATATTTACCATTGCTTTAGCACTCTGAGCGAGGGTCAAAAACATATCAATATCCAGTATAATAGAGGAACATGGCAGAACCAAAAGGTTCAAGATATTATACTTAATTAAATATAATACCTTAAGTAAAATTACCATTGTGATAACAACCTTCCCTTTCAATAGCATACACAACTAAGTTCAAGAGAAAACTCATTAGCCACCTCTATTTAAACTTATTTCTTTAAAAAAGAATTGCACTGAAAACAGGATGCTTAAGAATTCATTAAGCCCTATACTAAAGGCTTATGAACAAATTTTAAACTCATTATGGCACACACACACACTAATGCACTAAGTGAATGATTGCATACATTTTCCAGCCACAATTCATGAGCAAAAAACTGGGAGTAAGTACTATGATTTCAGTGTGTCACAAAACAACAATTGGTCAAGTAAATAATAAATATTTTTGGTAAATTTTAAATGCACAAATAAATACATCTACAATACCTATAAATCTTCATAAAAACTTGTACTGAATTCAATGACACTATCACAGTGCCACCAAATAGCGTAGTTCCTTAAGAGCATGAGGAAGAAAATCTACAGTATTCATTTCAAAATCCAGTCAATATAAAATTCTTAGGAAAAATCTACCTACCCTTCCACAGTTAATTAAATACTTTCAAAAAAGATCTTGATGTATTCATCCTTCAAAAGACAACTCAACACTGCAGTTAAGGTACTGATTCATTTGTTTCCTGCTCATGGGCAGAAACTCTGTAGCTACTTTTCCCAGGAGAAGTACTCTCTGCAGGTAATGCACTTTGCTTCGGTGTCAAAAGACGAGGGCCTGACAAGGCAATGCCAACAGCTCCCAGGGGCGCAGTCAACAGAATGGAAAGCACTGCAATGGTTAGAATTTTAGAAGCAAGAGCAAGAGGATCTTCGACCTCAATGACATCTCCTACGCTTCCATTATCCACCAAAGTTGAATTTGTAACTACTTCTGCCACAGCCTCCAAGCTTTTCTTACGAGAAATATCTAAAGCTACAGGACCAAAGGCAGCCTGAAAAATATAAAAAAACTGTACTTCAAAAGAATGAATAAAGACAGCAACATAAAGTACACTTACACACTAGCTAGGTACCACATTAACAATGCTAAAAATATGGCCTGGTTTACAATACCTGATGAAGATTAGTCATTAGTTATCACAGACACTTGGTCAAAATTATAATTATAAATAATAAACCCAGGAAAATTTCAAACCAGAGTCCACCATCTTAAAACAGACAGTTTACATCTTAAAAAATCAATCCATAATAGAGCAAGTTGATACAAAAAAATTTTGAGTGGAGGGTGCATTAAACCAATCCTAGATTTGATGACTTGTAATAATAATAATAACAATGAACAAAAAGAGACCAAGCAGTTATACATAAAACAGAGGCATAAGCTAGTCTTTAATCACTCTAATGTGTTTAGATTAGAAGCAGAGAGAGAGCAGAATAACAATTTCACGAGACCCAAGAATGAAGCTGTTTTCTCAAGAGGGATTCTGATCCTTTAAGGGTGATCACAAGGTGGATTCTTTTTTTATTAAGTGGCTTAAAAATCTAACACTTGGCTTAAAACAACTAAAGTTCACCTTTAAAAAGCTGGCATAATTTCATACACCCATTTACTAGAGCAAAAAATAATGCTGAACAGCAATCTAAATTAGAGCCTGCATTTTTATGAGTTTACATAAGCCAACTGCTTTTGGAAGCTAATCAAAATATCAATGATCTATAATGAAAAAAAATATAAAATAAAGAAGTTAAATTGATTATATTAATTATTTTAAAGTTTTAGAAAGGATTAAGGATAAGGTGGAGGTGTCAAGGGGTGGACCTTGAAAAACATGATTCCATTGACATATATATACATTAGTGATGGCCGGATCGGATCCGTCGGATCCAAAGATCCGCGGATCTTTAATTTTTTCGGTTCCGGATTCGGATCCAAAGACACGGAGCAAAATCGGATCCGGATCCTAGATTTTAAATTTTCGCGGCTTAGCGATCGAAGCGCCCCGTGAATGGAATGTAGGTGCGGTAGATATTGACAAGAAGAAGATGTGTAACTCAAGTCACGAAATTAGATGAAAATGTTCCCGTGCAACTAGAAGCAAAATAAGGAAATATGACTTTTTCCCCATTACCCCGGTATCGCGGGAAAAATTACGTAGGATGTCACGCGGGTAGCCTACATTCGCCAGGATCAGGCGGGCAACGAGAGCTGGTGTACTGTGCGAAGTTCGATCCCTATCGCAGTTTAATTTTTTTCTTTCAGTCATTGCATCGAAAATGTATTCATCTTAAATTTCAAACCATCAATTCTGAATACTCACTTGATTATATTTTTGTTGTTTAAATTATATTTACACATGTGCCATTAATAAATAAAGGATGATCGGGTCGGATCCATGGGTCTTTCATTTCATTCGCTACTGAAATCATATCCGAAGACAGTAAAAATTCAGATCCGGATCGGAGATTTTAAAATTTCGTGGCTTAGTGATCGATGAGCCCCGCGAATGGAATGTAAGTATGGTAGAGACTGACAAGGAGAGGGTGTGTAACTCAGTCACGAAATGAGAAGAAGATTTTGTTCGTGCCACAAAAACAAAATAAAAAAATACTCGTCGTGACCTTTTTCTCCATACGCCCGGATGCGCGAGAAAAAAAATAAAGCCGAATGTCACGCGGGTCGCCTACATTCGCCAGATTCCCGTGAACCTATGATAGCGTAGTTGTTAAAAATGAGGGCTAGTGTACTGCCGGTCGTGAGTTCGATCCTTAACACTGCCTAGGAATATAGGCTATGCTGTATTCCTAGGGTGATGCAAGTAGGCAGTTAAAAAAAGTGGATTATCAGAAATTTCATGTCAATTTATAAGTAAAAAAAAAAAAATTTGGCGGTAGTGAAATGATTGGAAAAAATTTTTATTGCAGAATTAAATCGTGTAATCATTACGTTAACTTTCCCATGTATTTTTAGCAACGCATTTATAAATCTAGTTTAAACGATAGAAGTACAAAAAAGTTGGTATCCACACACAAAGGTTGGAAATGAAGGATGATAATTTTTTTGATTCAATGGCTGAAAGAAAAATTTTAAACAGCGATAAGAATCGAACTTCATTACCTGCAGTCCACTACCCCACTCTGCTATTGTCAGCTTACCTGATTTTGGAGAATACATGCTCCCCAAATGTCATTCTACTTTTTTCTTGCAAACCCAAGGCAATGGAGAAAAAATCCGAGACTTTTTTAATTTTTGCTTCTAGTAGCATGAAAAGCGGCTAATCTCATTTCAAGATCAGAGTTACACAACCTCTCCTTAGGAGTATAACATTCTCAAATTTCATTTTAAAGGTTATTATTAATGAGACATTCCAAAATTACTAGTTTAGCAGCTTGAAATATTCTATAATAATTTTTTCGTCTAAAAAATGAATCCCCGGATATTCCATAAATGGATTTTCTTGGCCACATTAAAATATTTTGTGTTTCAAAAAAAGAATTTGAAAGCATTGAAGGATTTAATTAATAATTGGAAAATAATTCCTTTATTAATGAAAATAAACTTACGATGTTTCTTTTAACTGGACTCTAAAGAATAGTTATACAGGTTTCAAAAATGTATTGCATGATGAGTATGTGATAAGGAAGTTGATCTTTATATTAGAAGTAATAAGATATAGTTATTGCATCCGTAAATCTTGATCCAGGAAAATATTATCCACAAGGATGATAGGAAGTTGATTTTTTCGACAATAAATTCACTTTTTTTGGTAATTCTATTGTTGATGTATTTACATATTTTTTTTAAATCTAGGTTTTGAAAATCGGAATCGAGTATGTGAAACTAAGGATCCGAAACCGAGATAAAGATCCGAAACCCAGGCAAGGATCCATTTCCGGATCCGACAAAAAACCTGGATCCGTCCATCACTAATATACATATGTATGTGTGTGTATATATATATATATATGCAGTCGCCCGGCAAGCGGAAGGTCCATGGTTCGATTCCCGGTCAAGGCGAAATTTATTGCCCTTGGGCAAGCGATAGATAGGCACCCTAGAAGACGGGTTGCAAAAAACCCGAAAATTAGCCAAAGTAAGTATGTTTCGTCTCTTTTTTGTGTGTTCCTGTCATCTCTCTGTCTATCTCCAAGATATATACAGGGTGTTCAAAACCACCCGTCCACCCCCTAAAAGTTGCCAGGAAAGATTATTTTTCAGAAACTGTTTGCTCATTCATGAGCAAATGGGGTATGCTCTATCGAATGGTCATAAAATCAACTTCCGGTTTACACCGGAAGTGGGCTATTCAGACCAGAAGTTCATTTTTTCAAACACAACATGCACACATTTTTCACAGATTCGGATTCTACGCTGAAAAATACGTAACTTTTGCTGAAAACATTTTTTGATAAAATGTGATATTTGACCTCTAATTGACTTCTAAATTTGCCGAAACCAGTACTTGGTACTGACACTAGGAATTTGCACGTCGTGACCTTGAAATTGAATTCTGCGTTGTTAATCGTGTGTTTTACTTTAATTGTTGCTGTTGTGTACTCTTTAACCATATCCAGAAACATAAAGTGACTGTTTGTTTGATGGGTGATGGTGTATTCAAATCAAGAGGCATTCGACATGCTCCGAGATGACATAAATAATCGGTTTGAAGTGGCTCGAGGTATGCGCGCTGCATGTGCTGCACATCCATCTTGCTGGAACCACATATTCAGGTGCAAAATAAGAGGCGTATCCTCTAATAAAGTTGGCAATTCTGTCTCTAGGCGTTGAATGTAGGATTTTCAATCTAGCTTGTTTTCGTAAAAAACTACACCTATGATTTTGTCGTCAATAATGCCACACCATACATTTACTTTCCAAATATGTTGGATGTTCACTGTCCTTAGCCAATGAGGATTCTTTGGTGCCCAGTAGTGGCAATTCCAAGTATTTACCGACCCATTACTTTTAAACGTGCAATGATCCGATCATAAGATTTTTCTGTGAAAATCTGGGGGTTGAATACGGCACCAATTGCAAAAATCAAGACATTGGGCTATGTCATTATTATTCAGATCTTGGAGTAATTCCATTCTGTAGGGATGAAACATATTCCCTTTCAAAATCTTGTAAATGGACCCCCGACTAATGCCAGAATCAATTTCCGTTCTTCTTAGAGCTTCATGCGGATTTAAAATCGCTGCGGCTAAATTATCTACTTACTTTTGATCTCTAATAAACCGTTTAATTTTTCGGCCTTTATTGTGATACGATTGCACAATTCCATCATTTCATACTCGTATAGAAAGTGTAGAAAAAAAAACTTTTCATGACTGTGGAAATCGGTCAGTGTAGCGTTCCACCCATAATTGCGCAGCAGCAGAGAAGGAGCCAGCTTCAAACAAAATTTGGAGCATGTCGAATGCCTCTTGATTTGAATACACCATCACCCATCAAACAAACAGTCACTTTATGTTTCTGGATATGGTTAAAGAGTACACAACAGCAACAATTAAAGTAAAACACACGATTAACAACGCAGAATTCAATTTCAAGGTCACGACATGCAAATTTCTAGTGTCAGTACCAAGTACCGGTTTCGGTAAATTTAGAGGTCAATTAGAGGTCAAAAATCACATTTTATCAAAAAATGTTTCTAGCAAAAGTTACCTATTTTTCAGTGTAGAATTTGAATCTGTGAAAAATATGTGCATGTTGTGTTTGAAAAAATGAACTTCTGGTCTGAATAGCCCACTTCCGGTGTAAATCGGAAGTTGATTTTATGACTATTCGATAGAGTATACCCCATTTGCTCATGAATGAGCGAACAGTTTCTGAAAAAGAATCTTTCCTGGCAATGTTTAGGGGGTGGACGGGTGGTTTTGGACACCCTGTATATACACAAATCACCATTCATACACATTACCATAGGCGCAAATACACAAATATAAATTCAAACAGAAGGTGAAAGAAAGACAGTGAACATATAATAAACAGTTAACACAACGGTGGTGTGGAGATGGAATGATGGTCGAAAACACATGGAAAAAATTTCAACTTGACCAGGAATCAAACCACGGACCTTCCACTTGCCGGGCGACTGCATAGACCACCATGCTACCAAGGTTACTCTAATCTCCAGTGAATTCGACGGGGCTTTATAGCACCAAGTCCCCCCCAGATGAGCCCATAGAGGCGGCCAAGAGATGGCGCGAGGGCATGGTTCCACCCACCAACGGAGGCCCGTGGTTCGATTCCCGGTCAAGGCAAAATTTTTTCCATGTGTTTTCGACCATCATTCCATTTCCACACCACCGTTGTGTTCACTGTTTATTATATGTTCACTGTCTCTTTCTTTAACCTTCTGTTTGAATTTATATTTGTATACAGTTTATGTCAATATGTACATATGTATGTACATATTGAAATAAACTGTATTTATCGCAAAACTTTGCTAGAGCCTTCCTTCTGGCCGAAATATGTTCGTGTGGATAATTATTTTTTTCCCAAGCCACGCCTGGCAAAACCGGTGGGATAGCTTGTAATATCACTTCTAATTTGAATGTTTATTATCAAAATGTCCAATCTCTCTGTAATAAACTTCATGAACTTAATGTCTTGTTAGGATCTGAATTTGCCAAAGTCAACGTTTTATGTATTACGGAACATTAGTTGAAGTACGAAGAGATAAACTTTATGTATGTTTCTGGTTTTTCTGTTGGAAGCTACTCCTGCAGAACTGGGTTTAAAAATGGTGGAACATGTAACCGGAATAGCTAAAAATATTCTAGTTATAGCTAAAAATAAAGAAAGAACAATCCAGAATTCTCCACAACTCACCCCTCCCCCACTTATTCTGTGCCTAAATTACGAGTACGTCTCATTAGTTGATTAAATTACAAGTTAATATCGTCACGATCATCATCGCGTCATCCATGTACGACCTCTTTTACTGTGCATCTTTTTCTCGTAGCATCTCATGATAATCAATGTTACATACAATCACATGATCCAGTTATAAAAATGGCATCTGTTCAAAATAACATCCAACTGAAATGATTGCAGAAATATATGCAATTTCAACCCATGATTACTCTATTATTACGGAAATCCGTTGGCATATCAACAAATAAAAGCAGAATGCCATCCGTACCTGATAGCCGTGGTCTCGTCTGCTCTCTGCGCATTAGCTGTGGACTGGGACGATGCTAAATGATCGATTTGAACTCATTTACTACTCTCGCGCAAGGAGCAGATAGCACAGATAGTAAGAAGGTATAATCTCTGAGCATACGACTCTTGCCATTGTGTAACAAATTCTTTTCCGTGTCTTTGCAATGTAGCTTTAATGTGTATGTGAAAGGAGCCATCTATTGTGCAAAAATGTTGCTATAGATACATGATACCAAAACAAAATCCGCTTTCGATTTTGAAAAGACGTAAAGACCCCCTTGTGGCAGCTTACAGGATACAATGTAGATTTCAATACATATCAGTGCTACAACGTGTTGTCCTACGTCAATGTATACATGATAAATCGATTGCATTGTCAAGTGGTGTTTCTGATCTAGTGTTTCTTCAAGTATCTGTGTACGCTCCGACTTTGTTAAATGCGGATTTTTATTACTGATTGCTTCGAAATTTCAGAATTCTTTACTATTTACTACTAAACCATACTTACCAATTAACATCGATATATTCACAAAATGTGAAACTTAGGAGAAAAAAACAACAGAAATTTGAGGAAAAATGGTGCGCGGCTTACACGAAAATCTGGAGGATTCGTGTAAGCCGCGCATCCCCATTTTATCACCGGCATTTCTGGAAAAAAGGTGCGAGGCTTACATGAGTAAATACGGTAATGTTCCTTTTCTTGGTGTAGTTGTGGACAAAACTATGAAATGGATCCCTCACACTGAGGGGCTAAAATCGAAGTTGTCCTGAAATTTATTTCAAATTCGGTATCTTAGGGTCAGTCAGTACCTCCTTAAAAATTTTAAAATGTGTGTATTTTGCCAATTTTCAGTCCCTCATTTCATATGGTATTACACATATTCTGGGGTGAAATTAGCCATAGCACAGACATTTTTATGATCCAAAAGAAAGTGATATGAATCATGTTAAATTTGCCATACAGAGAATCATGCCAAATTCACTTTGAAAATCTTCAAATTTTAACATTAATATCTCTACATATCCTAAACGTACTGGTATTTATTAAAAGGCATATACACTCTTTTGGTAAAAATGAGGAGTACCATAGCCATGGAACCCGGTCCAGAGATAAACTACATGTGCTACCTAGGAACTCAAAGAGATGCAGTGATGGTTCATTTCATAAAGGAGTAAAACTATATAACCTTCTTCCCGGAAGTATAAGGAATATTAATTCTTTGGGGCAATTCAAAATCAAATTGAAACACTTACTTCTTAGCAAAGTATTCTATACTGTGGATGAGTTTGCTCTTTCTCTGACAAATCAAAATGAAATGTAAATTATACGTAATGCAATGCATCTTTAAGTTTGTAACTATTATAGCATCAAAAATGTTATCATGTATATTGTTGTTGTTTTTCATAAAAATGTTTCATTTTTTATAAAAGCTATAGTTGGTGTAATTTTTAACTCATTGAAATGAATTGGAAAAAGTTCCTTCTGACAAAGCCTTTGTTTACTTAAATGTATGATCAAACAGGTGAATAAAATTATTATTATTATTATATAATATAGGCTAACACATTACTAATAAAAAGAAAATGTGTAACTTCACTTATGAAATTATCTCTATTTTATTTCAAAGCCATCAAATCTAGAAGGAAGGCTTTGATACAGGTAGTTAATTAAAACACCCCAGTCAAATTATGGCCCAAATAAATCTCATCAAAAAACAGAAAACATCAATCTTTACTCACCTGCACAGTGGCCTTAGGAAACCAAGCAATTGCAACAAAGAGTATTTCCTTCATATTAAGAATGCCACCCTGAGTGATGAGAAGACAAACACAAACTCTCACCTAAAAATTGAAATCATTATGTCAGATGTTTGTAAAAAACACAACAATAAATTTCACCATTCCATCTTTATAAATAATAAAGATTTTGTTAAATGAAGATTATTAAGATTATATCAACATCAAAATGGAAAACAAAGAAAACCACTCCTTGAATTACCTAAATAGGTATTTTAATCCCTGACAATGAATTTTTTTAACATTGGACAAATAGGAAGAGAAATAAGTGTCACAAGAACATTTGAAGTCCCTTCTTAATAATAACAACAAGTCATTCTTTGCCCAACAATTATGTGAGACATCACACACATCCACTTTCACCGATAAAATTTTACACACATTGGCTAAAGTGCCACACTAAAAATATTGGAATCTGTAAGTTTTATCTTCCTTAAAATCAAATATTTGCTAAATGACCATTTCTCTTTGACCCTTAAGCTGCCCATTCCTCCCCATATCCACTTTTTTTTCCTAGCTGTGACCTTAAAAAAATCCCCTTTTTCTATTTTCCCACCCAGAAAAACTTTAGTTGCACTCTGAACCCTTCCAGAACTTTCTCCTATCTCACTTCTCTGTTTTTTTTTCATGAACACCTGTGGAGTTCCTTAAGATTTAAGACCTCATCATACTCTTGTTCATGCCAGACCTCTTGAAAATAATGTGTGTGTAGAGGCAAAAGTGGTTGAGACCAAAATAAAAAGGTGTAATCACTAAGTAGTGTGTCTTGCTATAATCATATCACAGTTCCATAAAGCCAGCCCATTGACTATCAACTCAGTTTGTAACACTGACTCCCAAAACTCATAATGCTACAAAATGCTGACATTTTATGGTGGTAATGTCGTTACATGAATACATGGCCTGAATCATATCACATAGTAATTACATATACACTTTCTCTTTGAACACATTCATAGACCGTTTTCAGAAAAGTATATCAGAAGCAGGGTCGTATTTACCATATGGCATACCCGGCGGCGAGAGAGAAAATGTAAATGTAGTTGTAGGTAACCTGATGCCCACTAGCAGAATGTTAATAATGATAGATATTTATACTCATTATGTATTGTCTTAACATGATATGAACGAAGTTAAGCAATGCTGGGCCTGGACAGAGGTTGGATGGGTGACCCTTCTCCATACCTCTACCGCGGTGCTCTTGTCCCCTGTCTGCGAATGGTGGGCAGGTTAAACGTGGGTTTGCACAATGGATGTTTAAGTGCCAAGGGGCTCCATAAGGCCCCTGCCCACCCCTCCAATTTACAATATACAAGGAAAAGTCTATGTCAAGCTGCCAGGTTGCAAGACCATTACAATTGGGGGCCTCATTCTAGAATCCGACATGGGCCTCAGAGGTCATAAATACATCCCTGGTCAGAAGTAAAGTGATAAATTTATAGGTCTATCATAATTGATTATTTTCTTGGTGTACATGTAAGAATTAAAAGCATGAAATACGTCTTGGATATGTTAAAAGCCCTGATTCCTTTACAAAAAAAGATCAATTTTTCATCATGGGGCTAGGGTTGAACTACACACTGGAAACTGATTAAAAATATTGAAATTTTTACCAAGAATTCTAAGGTAATTCTGTACACAAATATACGTACAGTAAACTCTCGATAATACAAAGTCAGCGGGACCGGAAAATTGGCACTTCTTAATTTCGAACACTTTAAAAAAGTCATTAAAAAATTTTATCTTTGTTTTCTCTAACTTTTGTTCTCTTCGGCAACATTGTATAACTTTTGTGGTTGTTCACGAAAGCATTTAAAAGACGCATGTTTTAAAAGAACATAAAATGAGTACCTACTTGTATTTCCTATGCCAATGCCAAGTTGGTGATTGTAGTGTTAGCAAAATTTTGTCCCAGTATCAAAAATGTATATTAAACAAAAGTTGAACATTTTGTAACATGAATTTTATTTTTGGGATAGCCAGTGGAGACGGGAATCTAGTATGGACACTAAAAATAGACATTTGCTTCAAACATTTACGCTGTTATGATGGCAGCTGGCCCAACCATGCTTTAGTTGTCCTCTATTGCCCAATCATATGGAACTAAGTCATATCAAGCATATCAAGCAATCATATCAAGCTTGGAACTAAGCCAGTTTCCAGAAAACAATCATTCACAGGTTATAACTTATAGCGTCTTCCGTATCATCAGTGGAATAAATGATTTAGGGAGGTAATATTGTTTCTTTTCTGTTACTAAGACCTTGATGACAAATGGGGTGTGATTCGGCATATTTTCCACATCGTCTCCTCAAGGATTATATGACAGCCGGGGAGTTTGGGTTTACGATGCGTGGGGAAAAAGGGTCCAGTAGTGGAAAGGAAAGACCTCAGTTGCTGGTGAATCTATATGTCTTGCTGAGCTTGAAGGGGGTGGGGGAATAATGTCGCGGAATGTCTGTTATGATCCTTTCTCTTCTGGGCAACCCTGGGGGGCACATGTAGGTGGTTAATTGGAACTGCTTCAGGTACTGAGTGGAATGGGGAGGGTCAGGGATACGGCGTTTTTGCTTACGGGTGGATCTTCGAGGGATATGGAGGGGGAAGCGAAGGGGATGGTCTAAATGTGTCAGAGTGCGAGAGGAGGGGTCGAAGACCCTCCCAATAACGAAGGACGCCGCATCCCTGACCGTCCCTATTCCACTCAACACTCAAAGCTGTTCCAATCAGTGTCCTCACGCACCCCCCAGGGTTGCCCAGAACAAGAGGAAGGAAACTCCCAGACATCCCATGATGCCATCCACCCACCCCCTCCCCTCCTTCAAGCTCGGCAAGAGAGATAAAGATACTAGAGGCCTTCACACAGGCCCAAAATACGGGCAAGGGTCGCCCGCCTGTGTGTGAGAGAAAAAGAGAGAGGCCCAAACCGAGGACATTTGACAGGACTTTTCCGAAGTATCACGAATGTGACCTAACAGTGAACTTGCCAAGTATAGGCGGTCACCCATCAGCTAAGTGGGTGACCCCCTCGAGGCCAGGCAACCACCCTAAGATTGTCACCACCGTATCTTTCTCAAGGTTCTTTGCCATTTGCAATATTTTTCGCTCATTCTTTTACCACCCCTCCCCTCAGTTTGGGCAAGCAACCCGGACGCTCGCCTAGGACCCGGGCACCCGCCTAGGATGCGGGTACCTGGGGCCAATGGGCATGGTTGGGTGCCTATGCCATATGGGCAGAGGCGAATACGGGTGAGGGTGCCCGGCACGGGCAGGCGAGTGTCGCCCAGATTTTGTGCCCGTTTACAGGCATCAAGCGGACAGTCCCTTCACGGAGAGCTGAGCTAGGATTGCTTGCCTTAAAGGACAAGGTAGGGCTAATGGAGAATTTGAACTGCCATAATTCCAGGCACTCAGCAATGAGCATGGTATGTGCCATCACACGTAAGGTTTCATCAAAAGAGAACAGTGCACATTATGAAAGCGTAGGTAACTGTTAAAACAAAAAATAACCAGGATAAATAATGGCATTAACTATGATTTCCACATTATTCAAGGTCTAAATGATATGCGGAGTTACATGCGGAAAATGATGGGGAGATAATGGCATATGTGGGAGGTGAATGCACTACTATTCATGCATTTCATTTTTGATGCACCACAATCAGCAACACTGATTTTTTAGGGGTCTACACAGTCAAAAATAGCTTTGCTGAAGCATTATTTTTGCCGAGGTTTGAAAAAACAAATTCCATTTGTTCCTGGGTACCAGGACGTAATTATGCAGTTCGTAATTTTGAAAAATTCGTATTTTCGAAACTTCATATTTTCAAATTTTGCCATTATATTACTATGCTTTTCGTTGGGACCGGCGGTTTTGCTTTGTATAATTGAAATTTCGTATTTCCGTGCTTCATATTATCAAGAGTTTACTGTATATGGTGAAGAGGATGTAAAGGTCCTACTATATTTCAGCCACACGACTGAAGGAAGTCAATAATCTCTACTACAAAAATATTTCTAATAAAACCGTCATAACAAGACAAAGTTACATAATGCACTTCTGATACAAAGTGCAAATAAGAAACACATAGAATAGCCAAATATTACACTATAAAATTCATATGAAGGTTTTCACGGCAATGTTCTTTTTATGAATCCTGAACAAACAAATATTGCACATTACACCATAAATTTAATTTGAAGACAAATTAATGTTATGTACATTTTAGTTCTTGATTAAAACTATTGAAGTAATACATATAGGGGGTACTTACTGACAAACCAATGATAAGAACAACTACTCCTTTAATTAATGTTTCAGACTGAAGCTCACTAAAATTGACCTCAGTTCCTATTAAACCAAAGAGTATTGGTTGAAAAATTATCCACAGGACAGAAAATGACTTTGCAACAGAATCCTGGAAAAAAAGAAACAAAGTTCATAAATAGATATTCTCTTCAATGACAATCTACAATCTTTACACTAAAGTAACTTCTCGCTAAATTAACTTCAATTACAAGGAGCCATTTCTTCCCATGACTATCAACTGCCATTTTATTTAATTCATGAAGAGAACAACTATGTATCTCTTCACAAATGCATGCATTTTTACATGTCAGTTATTTTGGAAATTCCTACATAATTGAAAGGGAATCTCACTAATGGATGTCACTATAAAAAAATACATACTGTGCAGCTGTATGAGCTGACTTCGGATAGGCCCTCACTCTACAAATTGAAAATTTTTAGTACATTATTTTAACCTTCATCAGGCAACTATTTATCCCCACTCTTCATAACATCGTTAGGTCAGATCACTATGAGAACTGCCCAAAATTATCTAATATGCAGAGGAAATTACATAAACAAAGCTTCTGTACATAAACTGGGATGAACTCCATTAGACTAAAATATAATCAAAATTTATGGCTACCCAAAAGAAGTAATATCTCTGTACAAAAACAATTTTGGCGCAAATGTCAAAACTTAAAGACAACATCAGACCAAATTTATGAATGATAAACAGGATAACAATGATGATGAATTGTTGCAGAGGATCATTCATCCAAAACATCAAATAGTATTGAGATCATGCTGAAGTGAGGGTCATGTACCTGGGGTGAAAATTTGAATCTCGACTGTGGTTACGAGTTTTTAGTAGAATCCCTATCCCTAACTTAATATCACATGCAGAGCACTTCAATTGAAAGAGTCAATGCTTTAAACAGTGGTCTTCCAAACTGCTATCAATGAGGTTAGGCTTATGCCAATTCAGGTATAGATGACTCTCATTTGGACGTTCCTTGATATCATGTTTTCCTCATTTGCACGTTCATTTTCTCAGGTCACAGTGAATGTAAATAATTCTGGTTAGCATGTCTGGAGGAGGACCAAACCAAAATTCTCCCAGGAAAATTACCACCATATAGGTTAATTTGAAGACAGATTAATCTCAAGAGGTTTAATTCTCACATTAAAAAAGATGCTTATTGCTTACAATAATATTTTGATAGGTATATTATGATAAAAAATTTTTATAAACAAGTAAAAAGGGCACCCAAAAGATGCACAGTTTATTGGGATGTTCGTTTATGTCATGGAAATCGAAACTGCCCAAGCACCATGACATCATGACATTAAAAGTGAGAAAAGTGCTTAGAATTAGCAATGGAAAAATGGAGGCAAAAAAGAAAAATATCAATTGAAAAGCTCAAATTTTGAGAATTAAATGAAAAGCGACATAAGTGTGTTGAAAAGAAGGCAAAAATAAATGTTCTACTGTCAATAATAAACTTGAGTTCGGCCAACTCAGAGCATACATTGTTCAGCATTTCTGTCTTCAATCCAAACTCATTTTCAAAAAATATATAATTCAAATAAAGTATTGTGGCATGTCAAGTGTAACTAAGTAAACTTTAAGGACATCATGCAAAGTTATTATATATAAATTAAACCCACATTATATCACAATTCTTTATTGTTTGTGAATTTTGTATAGTTATAACAACCACCAAATTGCCACTACCCCCATGCCTCTAAAAAATTGGGCTATTTGCCATGATCACTTTTAAATAGTAATTAGGGATGTGCGAGTACTCGAAAATTCGAGCCGAGTCGAGTAGTTGGTACTCGACTCGAGCACTCGAGTATTTTTACGAAAGTCGAGTCGAGTCGAGCAGTTTTTGTCGACGGAACCGCCAAGGCCAATAGGTTCAGAAATCTGCGGACAGGAAGCGCTATCATCAAAATCGTGTAAATCTCTGGTTACACTGTAGATAACACGTACGAACATGTACTTATGTACGTTCATTTACATTTGCGTGAATGGTTTCATGTACGTTTACGTGAACGGTTTCATGTACGTTTGCGTGAACGAATGGATGAATCAGTGGTTACAAGGTCCATGAAACCGCATATGTACCGTATTCCTCCGAATATAGCTAGCCCCCCCTTTTTGGCCGAAATCTTTGCGGAAAAAGTCTGGGGTGGGGGACTATATTCGAGCTCAAAGCACCTAATGTCCGTTGTAAAATTCCATCCCCTGAGTTTGAAGGTTTATATCACAAAAATGAGTAGTTCAATTTTAAAATAAAGTATTTCGAACTAAATCTTGTTTATTTATACGTTTAATAATGTCAAAAATATATTTTTAGTTGGTTATATTAATTAATTTTTCGACTGAGACAGATAAAAACGCCGGATATTATTCAAGTTCCGGGAAGCAAGTTTAATGCCCACCTGAAGATACACATGAAAAGCCACTTCTCTTTTCTTCGCATAAGATATGGAAAATATATTTACCTTAGACTAAACAAAGTTTAAAATACATTACTCAGTTACTAATTACGTTATGAATAATATTTAAAAATGCGCTATCTCAGCTTGCGGAAGTCGGAAATTTAGTTCGTTTTGATGGTATTCTTCGTGTTTGAAAACTAAGAACGTGTTAAATGACTTAACAAATTGGGAGAATTAGATATGCTTTCAACGTGTATATATTTATTTCGGAAAGCGAGCTCCACGCGACAGGACTTTTGGCCTGGAGAGATAAGCTGCTCGAGGTTGTCAAGTTGTAAGCTACCGTAGGTACCGCGCGCACCAAACACCACGCGAGAAAATTTCTCTAGTATGCACAGGAAAAATATCCTTGCCTATGCTTGAATAAAAGTTTATAAATTGCAGTATTCACCAAAATAAAATCAGCGATAAGAGAGATAGCTTTTGTCCCCACATTTCTCGGCTTCTCGATGAAAGAAACAAATTGCATTTTAAATTATCTCCGTCTCCAAAATCTTTGCGCGAGGAGGCATAATGATGGTATGCTTCCAAAGATACCGTCAGTTCTTTAAATGACACTGACTTGCATTCTTAAAGGCGATACTTTTTTCCGCTATTGTCAAGTCCTCATGACTCATTCACAGCGATAGGCGATCTGCTTGCAGCAGATGATTCCACGCGCGCGCTAACTTTCCAGGCATGCTCTGGACATTTGAGCGTGCTTTTATAGCTAAAAATAAATATATATCGAATTCAAATAATCAACGAATTCAACTGAGATTTCATAAGTGGATTCATATTAATGACTCGAGAGCAAGAGAAAGGTCCAAACGGTGATTTCCGGAACGGAAAGCGTGCGGGACGGAAAATAACGCAGTCTGACAAATTCATCAATAACAAAAATATTGATGAACGTAATAGTATGAAACTTCATATAACTATTAACAAAGCCCTTAGCTACAATATGTGAAAAGGAAGTTTGATATCTCGATCTGTGTTGTTCTTACGATGCCCGAATTCGATGGGTCCATCCGGTATTTAAAAAAAAAATTGACTAAAAATCCGTTCTTAAACACGTAATTCAGTAAAAAAAATTGTAAAAATATTTTAATACTACCAGTAAACGTAGAAATAAACGAGCTTTAATTTGATATACTTTAATTTAAAATCGCTTTAGCCATCTTGGAGATATTGGTCTTCAAACTCACGGGTGAATGGATGGTAAGCATCCTATTATAAGGGCATTACGGATGATATAGGTATCGTATAAAACTTATAAGTTTTACTATTCCATTTTTTATTTCCTATTTAGGATTATTAATTACATCATTAATTGCCAAGTTCCTAGTCATATCTTAAGATAGATAATTATAAATATCTATAGATAATTATCTATAATAAATTTTTGTTCAAATATATTTCCTTAGAAATCGAATACTTTAATCCACAGGAATCTATACAAAATTCATGTACCTGCTCACATTCATCCGTGAATGAAAATTCATTGTTCAAACATTATTAACTTGCATTAATGGATATTGGAAATAACCCATGCTGATATTTGGGTGTTCATGCATCATGCAAATGGGGGTGATTGACACAGG
Source organism: Platycnemis pennipes (assembly GCA_933228895.1). Lineage (NCBI taxonomy): Eukaryota > Metazoa > Arthropoda > Insecta > Odonata > Platycnemididae > Platycnemis > Platycnemis pennipes. The sequence continues at coordinate 31,117,417 of OW121857.1, read as the reverse complement.
TCATTTTTATGATTCTAAGTTCCATCATGTTTAGGCAGAAATCATCGATTTTGAAGAGATGGTGCCAATAATTGGAAGAGGAAGAAAAGTATATGTTAAAAAAACTGACTATGTAATTAATGGCCAATCATAAATTTGAGGCGCGGGCTTATCAAATATTTACTGCACAAATAAGGCATATTGTATGAAATTCACTGTACTGTTGGACCAACCCTGGCATACACGACATCACTGAGAAAGCGTTTAGCTCTGAAAAGAAATACATAGGAATGCGAAATACAAGTAATGCTCTTCTAATTAGGCTTATGTATTCCTTAAGAAAAAATATTTTGCTTCCTGGCTTACTTTCATTACAAGTTAATAGGGCATGTCACTCATATAGGCCTCATATTATGCCTAAGTACACTCTAGGTACCGTACTGCAAGCTAATTTACGCATTTTTGAGTAATCCTGGGAATGAAGGTAATTTTCTTATTTCGAGAGCTACTGGAAAATTTCCATTATGTCTTTTGGCATGCGCTACGTGCCATATTAATTTGACTGTTTATAACTATGCATTAGGTAGGTAGACCTGCCATTTGATAGTCAGATTGCTGGCTTACTTTAATTGCGATGACTTAAGTAAGAACTGGGTCTCTTCACTCATGTACAATAATGTACAAACTCGACTCGACTCGATACTCGCGAGTACTTTACAACTCGACTCGATACTCGACTGGAAGTCAAAAAGTGCTACTTGCACATCCCTAATAGTAATTATTTTTAAAAATCTGTTACCGGCATTAAAAGCAGCACAAAATTATCTACATGCTGATATGCACTGTATGAATACCATTTCTTCTTTTTTTGACACATATAGCCTCAAATTATAGTCTGTATATTACTTGCATGGACTGTACTGTATATACAAAAATCTTCTTTTGTCATTATTGTGGTAATTAATCATTGAGTGTGCACTAATGTAAGACATTGTATGTATTTTATTGGGAGGCACATTAAGTGCAAATGAAACTTTGTTAAAATAAATGAACACAGCTGCTATCTATGGAATGAACTAAAATGAAGACAGCATATTGTTACCCTGAAATTTATGCAACCACAAATATTTCATCTACACGTGTACCTGGAAAGACGTAACCTTAGCACATTTTCCTTGTTAAGGCATTCAGAATTTTGAGTCCCTACAAAAAAGCACAAAGGACAGTCCACTGCATTCTCTCTCCTACTCTTCCAAAAATCCTACCCACAGCCAACAAACTACTTATCAAAGTGATATTTTATGAGGGGCCTTTCAGAAGTTGTTCCTACATTAAAAAAATGTCAATCAGTGATTCTACGAGCTTATTTTTGAACTATGGAATGGGAGGGTTTGCAAAAACTCATTGACTGATATAGAAAACACATATCTACTCACAGCAGATTCCATTCCTTCATAACGCTTCCAGCAACAGGATGAAACAAATGCAGATGTAATGCATGCCAATGGACCAGCTCCATCATAACCAACAGCTTGACTGCCAAACACTGCAAAAAGTCCTCCCCCTCCAACTAACATTGATCGGTACATGACAGTCTTTGGCTGAAATTCAGGCAAAAAAAATATTAAGACTGATGCAAAAATAAATTCAATAACTGTCATGCATCTATATGATTATGTATTTCAAAGAACCAGCAAACTTTTAACTTGTGATTCTAGGACCAGTTTTCATCTTTGGAATATCCCAAACAAACTGAAGTATTTTAATTCACATGTAAATATGAAAAATAGAAATGATGCCTTTTTTATAACCACAACATGCACTTCTCTTAAATATTATCAATAAAAGGAAAATTGATAAAATAAAGCTTTTTGACTTCAATACTACTTTTTCACTAGCCACTGATCTAAAATTAAGATTCCAGCTAAATTTAAAAAAATAAGCAAATTTGATTTCTTCAAATAAAAAAGTTAGAATTAATTCAAATGTCAACATAAAATTATTGAATGGCATCTATAAAAAAGATTCAAACTTACTTCTCCTCTGGGTACAGCTGCGGCTGTTAGGAAACCCCAAATAATGCCAAAAGTCAATCCAATTAAAACTTCCAAGGGACCCTGGAGGATTTTCTCAGTAATGCTTCCTGAAAGATAAGGAAAATATGTACTAGTGCTCATGATCATGGGATTATGGAAAATTAGACTTACTGTTTCCTAGGAAATCTAGATTTTTTCTGGGTATTCATATTACATAATAAAGAGTGTTCATATGGATAATTTAAAGTTGCCACACTCCTGGGTCTCATGACTTGCCACTTTGGATAAGATCTTGCAAGAATGTGATCTCATGATCACTTGAGTGGTGTGCTCTGTGATGCTTAAAGAATGTTGCCAGCTTGATATACAGTAAAGTTCACTATAACAAGTGCTAAGTTGCATATTCACTCATTATGCTGCACATTTGTTATAGCTGACATGATTATTTATTCTTCACAGCAGTGTTAACTGGTCAGAGTATTTTTAAGTTAAAGAAGAGAATTTTCTCACCTTCAGAGAAGATAGTTCCAAGAACAACACCAAAAGCAGATATTGCCACAATGTCATCAATACTTGCAGCTGCAATAACTAAGGTTGGAATTCCTTTATCCTCACCATAACCTTTTTCTTTCAGATTCAGCAGAGACGGGACAACAACAGCAGGAGAGACAGCAGCAAGAATAAACCTGGAAAGAATTAAAGTTTGACTTTCTCTCTCACTTCATTTGTCCAATCAACAAATAAATTTTTTAAATGAAAACCACCTCAACATCAAACTGACACTATTAGAACAAGAAATTCCAGTTCTGACTAACTAACTGTAACCGAATTTGCATTAAAAATATCAGCTCTTCCACATGCGGAATGTAATAGACTTAATCAGCAAAGAGCTTGTAATTGAGGGGTGGATGGTTAATCCATTTAAAGACTTAGGTTAGGAAAAAAAACTTAGGAAAAGTCTATTTGAAAGAATGACTTGTACGTTTCATCAATTTTGAATCTGCAACACAAAGGTGGGCACATGATATTAGTCAACAATTAATAACATGGTTCAAGAACTAATAAAGCATTGATCTCTCTTTACATATTTGTTTTTAAAAAGTTAAGTTTGTACTTGGCTGGATATTCATGAAATGTTTATGATCATTATTATTCTTTCCTACATAATTAAATTTTTTGGTGATATTTAGATTTGGATATTCAGAAAAATAATCACACCTCTTACTGATGAAATCAGTTCCACATTCCACACTCTGTAGCAGTTAGACAAACTTTTACGATAATATCAGACAGCAGATCAGCAGGCATGCACAAGCCAGGTGTAAAATTAGAACAAGCTATGATATTATTAGGTGAGGAATCTGAATGGAGGGTCCCATGTGATATTTAAAGCATGTATAAGAATAGGACCACCAGAAGAGTTCACATGGATTTTATGAGTCAGTCACCTGATCAACAGTCGGGATTATCTTTTTTTTATATTGTGTGCCCCATCAATGTATCCATTACTTGCAAATATTTTGGATTAAAAATCCCAGTTACAAGAAAATTTAATATTAATTTTAATTTAATTTCAAAAAGCTCAGAAATGACAAGACTGTGGGAGCCTTGTTGCTAACGTAACAGGTTCATAAGTTACATTGCAAGGCATATGGAATATCCATCGCCTGAACTTACAATTGTATTTCAGAGTCCCTAAGCTCTGAAGAACATGTAATAATAATTATTCTTAAAACTCGGATGGACTCATCCTCTTAACATGGCATTATTACATAGTCGTTTTCTAAGCTTCTACGCTTCCTGCTTGTAGAGTTCTCTGCTACTGTGAAGCGTGGTTGTTTATTGTGGCACAAATTTGCAACATGTAGAGTAATTGAATATGAGTATGCATGTGTTTATATATGTAAATAGAGAAAAATGTATATATCAGGAAAAAATGTGGTAGCAATATAATTTAATGATGTTGTGGAACCCGCTGACAAGTCCTTGGGACTTAGCGGGGCCAAAATTGTTATATAAATAGCATTAATATGTATAAAATGTAAATGTATTAATAAATGCTTATCTATCTCAATATTAATAACGGTTTTTAAATGAATAAACTGAACACATAATAATAAATGTAATCAAATAAATAATAATAAATTAACTGAACAAATGTTCATCAGATACTTGTTAATAAGCTTTCATGGGGTGCATTGTCTGCTTAGCAGCATCCACCACCTAGCAGCAAGGACAGAAAAGAATGCTCGTACGTGAGGGAGTCAAATGAAAACCTTAAAAACGTAATAATTATTCACTTTCCCATGCCATTGGTCTGTAAGTTGGCAGTAATGTTACCAATGCTTTAAAGAATGTCCAACAGGTGGCAACATACTTGAGGCAAGCAAAACGCTGCAACAATACCAGTTAACAATGGCTGCACTGCTTGCGACATGCACCAATGAAGAACAATGTTCTGTGATACGTTTTCTGAGCAGTAAAGGTACCACAGCTATTGAAATTCATCGGCGAATGAAAGTTACGTATGGTGGCACACCGTGTTTTGACACCAGTCTATTGCAGCAACTGAAGCCATTGTGACGGACAATTGCCATGAGACGGTGAATGAAACAGCAGCAAATCTGAACATTAGTCATGGCTCAGCACATAAAATTCTTCATGATGTGCTTCAGCTTCACTAAATGTCTACAAGGTGGGTGCAACTGCATCCCATTCCAGGACTGAAAGAGTGACGTGTTGAAGAAAGTTTGTGGCATTCGCTTGACCTCATATTGCCCGTGCAATAGTTGCAACCATCACTGATCTTTCATACTTTCCCACATCCACCATACTAACCATATCTCCCCCAAAGTGATTACCACATGTTTGGACCACTCAAAGAGGCAAAGGGAGGAAAGAAATTTTGTTAGAATTAAGAGGTGTACCAGGGGGTGCATGAGTAGTTGCAAACACAACCAAAAGAGTTTTTCTCCAGAGGAATCCCTACACATTCTAAGCACTAGAACAAGTGTGTTGAACATCAGGGAGACTATGTCGAAAAATGATACACTCATGATTCACTTATGTTCAATAAATCACATGCAAAAAAATTTAAGGTTTCCATTTGACTACCCCTTGTACATACCGTTCATTTCACATGTAGAATTGACCAGCATTCCATAGTTTGTCATTGCGTTTTCGAACCATAATAATTTTTCACTTTTTAATTCATGCAAAAAATATTTAAAAGCATTTAAAAATAAAATGGCTTCAAATACTTACTCCAGAGGTGATCTACTGATGAAGAGATTGATAAAATAGGAAACTACCCTATTACTAATTTGATTCTGTTGTTGTACTCAAGGTATAAAAGAATAGATATTCCATCCACATGAATATGTCCATTAAAACCATGCATAACAAAAAAAATTGACAGTACAAAATATGTCGAAAATAATATTCCAATCCATGGGTAATGTAATACAAAATGCGGATCACAAAAGAGTCGATATTATCTGCCTATGCAATACTAATATTGTAGCACTGGTAACGGCTTTCGGGCGTTCCTCCGCGTCGTGTGTTGTCAGGGTGACGACAGTTTCTCCAGCCATCCTGCTGGCGTCTTCACAGAAGACAACACACGACGCGGAGGAACGCCCGAAAGCTGTTACCAGTGTTGAGAAACGCCGCGGAAACCTCAGAACCAACTAATATTGTAGGTTTATATATTTAATTTATGAAGTTTAGTACTCATCACCTCAAAAACTGTTCAACTGAGGTGGAACATGGAGGTTAGGAACATGGAGCATAGCAGAAGTAAATAGCACTGAAACAATCTTACCAATATAGCTGGACATTGCATTAACAGGCTACAGTGCAATATCACATAAAAGATGAGAAAATATATGGTCATACTCAGAGCATAAAAGACACCAGACTAACTTTTTCATCCATGCTAAGAACATTACAATGATTCCAAAATATGTTGAGTATGAGTAATATTAGGGCTTGAAGGAAAAAAAACTAAAAGATATTCTGGTAGCATAAGTTGCAGGATACTTCCAAGTTCATCTGATTGAAGGAATATATGAACTAATAAAAGCATCAGAATGTACTGATATCGAAGGCTATACAATGACCTACATCTCTAACTATGCAACATACACTGACCCTTTTCCTCAACATGCCAATCATTTAATTTTGTAATATTCACATAGGCTGCATTTAGGAAAGTACAAATAAAATATTTGTTCCCTATTCATTGCCTGTTGCACTCACAACAAGCAACAAATTTTTTTTCAGATCTCAAATGCAGCTAGTTTTCATTTCCCTCACACTAGGTATTACTTTATCTATGCATTGGGATGGTTAATATGGCTGGACCATGGAAACAGAAAACTTTTTCCGATGAGATATCCAACATGACAAAAGAGTCTTTTCAAGGTCTAGTTTCACTGCAGCATCCAGTGGCCACGACCAACTTCTGCACAACCATCTGTAAACTACTTCCACCTATCTTGATAGAAAAGGCATCTCAGCCAACTCCAATGTCACTCTTTACTATCCATTTGCTTCTGCATTTCTGCCATAAAGACCAACCGTAGTGAAGAAGGTAACAAAGCATCCTTCTGAGTCACTATACGTAAATCATATTATTTCTACTTTTTTCTTGCTCCTTTCACTACAGGGTCCTCTCACTACTCACAACCGATTATCTGTATCATCATTAGTGTTATTTCAGAAATGGTTGGTTTTTGCTCAGTTCCTGACTAATCTACCCACTAAGTACCCAGAAGTCATTCCTGTAACCAAACACTACCAATGCCCTACACCAGCAGTTCACAAGCTGTGGTATGTGTACAACTTTGAGGTTAACACTTGATGAACTGGGGGTACATTAGGAAAGTACAATAATGGCAGAAGTAGCTGGAAGCACATTCATTTGTATGAGTACTACAATTTACATCAGTTATAGGCATTGCATTATCAATGATTTCCTATATTTCGGCCAACCAGATGACCATCAACAAGGAGAGCTGGAAAGATAAGTATGAGTAAGTGTTAAGCTTAGAACTTCACCTGCACTTATATGTTGTAATTTAGTTTGTTATCTGTATGGAAAACATTTATTAATCATTTCTTTATTTCTTTGTTTATCTTTTTTAAGTAATTGTTTTGGTTGTTTAGTTATGAGGTTGTTGTTTTTAGAGAGTTGTTTGATGGTGGTGTCTTGGACAATGGTGTTGTAATTTAATTAAATAAAAGGGTTCAAACTACATTATATTCCCCATTCTCTCTGCTCACGGTCACCTGGTTGATTGAAATAATAGTATTGGTGATTGTCTCTCCTTTTTATTGAATTTTGGACTTGAATTTCTTCCAAAATTTTCTTACCTCATGCTCTTCAAAATATCCGATTAAACAATCATATTGCTACCAATTACAGAGCAAATTAAACTTTACATGAACAGAACTACAAATGTAAGTTACATGGCTCATCAGCCATTCAATGTGATAGGCAGATGTGGCAAGGTGTCACTTTTCTGTGTGCCAGGCCATGTGGGCATAACCGGAAATGAGATACCTGATGAACTGGCAAAAGCTGGATCCAGCCACAACCCAATTGGACCAGAGCCAATCATACCTATTTGCAACCTCGATATGGATGGCAGAGATCATAATGTGGGGCTCTGCTCATAAATCTGAGATTTGACAAACCATAACAAGGCTACGACATACCTATGAAGAAGAGGATGAAACCACATGTACATGTCCTGCTGTGATTGGAACTCGGAATGATACTTGGATACACCATTCATAGAGCCCAGAGAAGTTAGGGAAATTCCTAGGGGACCTGTTGGCATTTAGCAATGCAGTTGGTCTCTATGGGTAACTCACCAGGGTAATTGGCACAAAGAACCAATAGGTCCATTTAGACGCCAAAGACTTTTTTTCACCCCAATCGCAAGAGAGGAGTGTATAAAACAAGTGTGATGACTGCTCCAGCTACTACATTAGACAGATGGGAAGAAGCTTCTCCAAAACGAAGAATAAGCATAAGAGCTGCTTCTGAAACTGTGACCTGACCTCCAGCTTCACGCAACACCTAATTAAAGAGGGTCATCACAGCTCCTTTGAACCCCAAATCCTCCATTTGGCCCCCAGAGACCAAGAGCTGGATGTCTGGGAGCAATGAGAGATTAGCCTCCATTCCAACGACCCTGGACTGTAAATGACATTACCTTTTTTAACCTCCCACCACTACTTCAGTTGTTTTACACACAAAAAATCTACCATCTATTCAACCCGACCCTAATCCCTTTCCAACAACCCACCCTCAAATTCCTTCCCCCTACCCTCCGCTGCCTGTTCCCTAACTATATATAAAGGCACTCGACGAAAAATTCTTTTATGTACCTGATAATGGTCTAATGGCTGAAACCAGTAGTACCAACATTAAATCAGTGGAATTCATAATTTTATACTTACCTCTTTATTATCAAATTATTTGGGTAACATAAGGATAGAATAATCAACCAATTATTGTATTTATAGGAGTTCGATCATTTCTATATTTTCCATAATAACCCACTAATAAGCTCAAAACAACCACATACTTCTAAAACCGTTTTCAAAGATTCAAACCACTTTGTTTGGTGCCTGGTGCCCTGCTGTGTGATTTCAGGCAGTAGTATAGTCTTTCATGGTGTAATTGAATTTGTTCAGCTTCTTTAAATATGACATAATACGGTTGACAAATCAGAAATTGTATTTTGTCTTATTTCTACAAATACATTGGAAGATATCAAAAGCTACACCTTTGTTACACTCAAGCAGAAGACTTTTTGCAGAGGGGCCAGCTAGGAACCATGATAATACTAAGAATCATAGGATACGTTAGCTTGTGATGTGAAGTGTACTTTGTAATTCCACAAGTATTTATTGCAAACGGCCTAGGTTTCGACGTAGCACGTCATCATCAGGTACAAATATCACAGAACACTCAGAATATAGAATGTTTGTGACTATATATTGAGTGTTCTGTGATATTTGTACCTGATGATGACGTGCTACATCAAAACCTAGGTCGTTTGCAATAAATACATGTGGAATTACAAAGTTACTGCTTCTCATTCAATATACCATTGTACTCTCCGAAAAACAATAAAGTGGTACCATAAGGTGGTGGAAGATGCTCTTTTTGGGAACTGCATTGTATATGCCTTTCTTTTTTGGAATGAAACACGGAGCCCAGGGGCTCGCTTGATGTCTCTGCAGCAGTTTCGGCAAGAAATCATTGAAAAATGGCTGGATGTTCCCAAGGATTCTATTATTAGGACATCTAAAAAATCCATTCATTACCTGGAGAACACAGACGGAAAACTTCTAAGGTAGGTGCTAAACACGACAAGAAATTCTTAACATGAAGTTGATAATTAGTAGTTTATGTAGATTTATTAGGTTTCTACATTTTAGAAAAGCCTGTGGTTGTGGATGCTATAAGGAACGAATCCAGACAATGTGTCACAAAGTCGCCCTCAGCAAAGCCAAATGAGTTTCAACTAAATGCAAGACCTGTCCGGACCAACCGTACCTGTGCCTTCTGTGCTTCAAGTCCTTGCATGAATCATCTCCAGATACGACACCAATTTCTGGCTCATAAACATAAGCTGTACATTACGTTCAATGACCCTCATTGGGATTGTAATTAATTGAGGCTATGTAAAAATGCCGATTAAAAGAATAATTTTATGCAAAAATTGTATTAACGTTTATTCTAATAATTACTTTATTGTATGAAAATTAGATTAAAACTTTTGAATATGGTTCAAATGTCTGAGTTGCCAAATTGTCTCATCAAATTTGAGGCATGAACAAAAGAGGCGAGATGCCTTATTGTGTCGCATGTGACTTCAGTCACGAACGGTAGAGCATATTGTAATATACATACATACATATAACAGTATATACACAGAATAGCACATGAACAGAAAAAATGTATCTCACCCCATAAGAGCTCCCCACAGCCAGGGAAAGCCGAGGAGGAAATGAGAGGCAATACAGATGGTTGCAGCTTCTGATAAGCATGGGAACAGGGCAAGTCTGAGTACCACAAAACTAAGTCTCCGAAGTGCATTAGGATCAAGTCCAAGCCCTCCCTTTGTCAGAATGACCACCATGGCCATTCGCCTGCAGAGATGAGAATATTAGGTAATTGGTGAGTAATTTAATATGGTAATACATTCTCCAGAAAAATATATCTCAAACACCTCATCAAAAAATGAAACAAATGCTGCAAAATATGCAGAATTTTATATGCATCACTTCATTAATACCAAATTTTACAGTTGGAATGATTAGAAATAAAGAAGAAAAGTGATTTTTCAGCTCACACACCCAATTAAAACTCATACCTAATTTAAATAACAGTACGTGTACATGTACTATAATGTTACATCTGACATCAGATTCCTCAAGAATCACCTCTCTTTAGAGAGAGGTGATTCTTGAGGAATCTGATCTTACCCCAGTAGCCACCCAATATTGGCCAATGTTGACTATTCATTGGCACCCCATATTGGCTATATGCTGGCAATGAGATGAGAACCAATGAATAGCCAATATTGGCAAGCCCATGAGCAGCCAATGTGGGCCCAATATGGGCTACCCTATACAACCCAATATTGGCTATTTATTGGCCCCCCATTTGGCAATGAGATGAGAACCTATGAATAGCCAGTATTGGCAAGCCCATGGGTAGCCAACGTGGGCCCAATATGGGCTACTCCCACATTGGCCACCCCATGAAACCCCAGGTTGGCATACCTGTAGACCTCACGTTGCATAAGCTACCCAGTGAGACCCTACAAAACGCAATACATATGTACATGCAAAATATGAACTGCAAAAATGCTGTGAAATCTAAAATTAAATTTTGGCTACAAGGGGTACTTAATACGATCTTAGCAAGGAGGAGCTAATTGTAGTACTAACAGGATTCAATTTAAAAGTGAAAGGTAGTCCACACACATGAAAGGTATAAGGGCCCTGAAATACAGCTACAGTAATATTGTCTGTACTTTTACATATTATATCAGCCAATTATATGCCAGCCCTATTGGAAAATCCTCATAAGTCTCATAAGAAATTTTCTCATAATAAATTGGCAATGAGATCTTATGAGAAATTTTCTCATAAGATTGTGGGCAGGGAACTGTTCCAGGGGGGATAGGTTCCCTGCTATTCTCTTAAGAGAATTACAAAAATTAATTGTAATTACAAAAAATTACTCCCACCTTCTCCTACTCCAAAAATGCTGAGGAACTGAGGTTACGTGGGGTAGCCAACATTGCCATCTTGGTCCAACATTGGCCCAATGTGGTAGGCTACTGGGGTAGTATGAAAGCTTAAATCCCTCATTCCTAACAACCAAGCAGCATGTATTGTGAGAATAGCCCCTCGACTGGCAAAAAAGATGTTCAGAATATAAAAATTTGCATTTATGCCAGATAGATACAACCTGCATAACACTTATTAAAAAATTCAACATAAACACATGAGTAAACACTCGACCATAAAATGGCACTTAGCATCTTGGAACAATTATGTACATCTATATTGCATGAAGATGTTACAATGCATGTAGAACCGTTATCATGTAAACCTATACACTGATTATTACACATTCATTCATGGGATCAGCATTTGACCTGCACGGGAAAGATAATGATTTCTTACCTAAACACGCCGACAACTTGCACAAAAACACCGGTGACATTGAAGAAACCAATATTTCGAAGGAATATACCCATTAAGAGCATTCCAAGAAGAGGTGGCAAGTGAGCAAGGGCTGCTACCGGGCCAGCCAAAGCGGCAGCCCCAAAAAGAAGGCCCATGGCAAAAACATTTCCTCCTGGAGCAGCATCTTCACCGATGGCAGCATAGAATATTCCCCAAGTAAGAAGAGGTAGAATGATTAGGATAATCCCATGCTGCGCCTCTATTCTCCATTTAGATTCTGGGCAAGATGAAGACGACGGTGAAAGGCACTTCCAAAACGAGCTATTTCTAAAGGTAGAACCACCGGGAAGCGATTCACTAGTTAAAAAATAATGAAAGAATATTATTACAAATACAGGCTACAATCATAACCTACAAGGTAGGGCACCTATAAATTGGGAAACCGCTAAGGAATAAATGTGTTATGAGCTGCATTACGTACTTGTTTGCTTTGTTGATAGGATCCTGAGTCGAAGGTCTTGCAGGCTCCTCGGTCGTCTTACTAGCAGATATATTCATCTGTAACGGAAAAATGACGGTGGTTATACCACTCGAAAAACATAGGGCACAGCATGTTTCAAAAGAACTCTTCGTCACTAATCACCTTAACTGGAGTCAACTGACTTAATTCATCGGTCAACTCGATATCGTCCTGTTGCTCCTACAAATAAAAGGAATGCCTTCCGGACAATCACACGCATGGTTGCAGAAGTCAACAAATCGTTCACATTCCGGCGTACAAACAAGAAAATTCCAACACACGGTGTCAACAAGTAAATTGCCCTCATTAAGGAAGCCAACGTTGTTATCTCTGATATTAGCGAGCAGGTGAGAACCGTGAAAATACGTGTTTACTTTTTCCAGCGGTCAAAAACGCAGAACAACTTACCATGACGCAAGAGAACACTAGTAATAAGGTTTTCTGAAGTTACTTTCTTCCCAAGCGTATACATTTGTTATAGTGACAAGATCAGAAACTCATAATAAATATAATTATTGTCAAATACAATGAACGTGAAAGTTCGTTGGGAAAAAAAATAAATTACTGGGTTGAGTAACGAAACGCGTCAACTATCAGATAAATTTGCCGGCTATCGGAAGTTTTTTTTTCTCTCCTATTTTCCACTGCTGATTTCCTAACATGTCCGGGCATAGTTCCGGCTCGAAGATTTCGGGTGATAAAAAAGCTATATTTCATTTTGCTATCGTAATTTATACGATGATGCTTTAGTTCTCTCCGGGGGAAAAATAACCGAAACGCTTTCATCCCGCGGAAGTACAAATTTCATTTTATCACCATACAGGAAGTGAACTGTTTTGCACAGCGATTGTTGAACAGTAATCGAGGTTTGAAGGGCACTAAAGAATTGTTATTCAATGTCGCTTTTAACTGCATATCAACCGTCGATTTCGTAGAGAAATTAACAGCGTGTGAGTTTAAGCACAGGGCGATCTTCACATCTCCTTCTAAATGCACCCCTTTGAATGGTAGATATTTACGAAAGTGATACCCTTGAACTTCACCGAAACGCAAATCAAGCAAGACTTCGTCCGGACAACCAATAGCGTAATTACCGTAAATATTTAGAGAAATACACTTACCTTGCGATTATTCGGGTCTCCGGTGAAAATTCGAGCGGAAACTGGCCTCCTCTGCTTTTTGACAAGCTCCTAAATGTGATGGATTATTTGACAGGTGCAGCATTTTCACTTTTTAGGGAGATTCAGAAATAGCATAATCTGGAATTTTTATGACGCACGTTGATGAATCCACTTAATTTGGAGAACCTTAGCCGCTTCCGTCCTCTCCGGCCCTATTTATATCCATAATTTATTTTTCGCAGTTTCCTTTAAGACGGTAGCCCTAGTTTCAGTTTCATCGTTTTCCTGAGTTCCTATATATCACTGACTACGAATGTGGGTCACGGTTATTTATTTCCTCTCCCAATTGCAATGAGTTTAAATAAAAGCATCTGTATTTTACAGGCACAGTGCACAATTGTAGCTTGTTGAATTAGCGGACATTTAAATTCCCGCTAATAAATAATTATTGAAGCTGTCATTTCTAGGGTAAAAATTTCAAATTCCGTCTTCTAATTATTCATTGAAATTTACTGTGTTTTACGATACGCATGCATGTATTTTCTCATAAGGCATTTCTTTTGCATCCAAGACTTGTTATCAGTCAAGCGTAAAAAAGGGACCTCAAGACACCCTTTCAAATATGACTCTGCAGATCTTGGCATGCACCCCTCTCCAGTCTCTGGCGCCGAGGGGAACAGGTGGACGGATGTTTCAAACAGATCGTTATTTCCGGGAGACTGATTCGGAGCTGGAAGAAGCTCTCATCTCTTCTTCCAGAAGCTAGTGGTCTCATGTGTGAGGATGTTGGTGCTCAGGATTGGTAGAAATCTACATTTTTTCATCTAACTTCTATTACAATTTCCTAAGAAACACAGGAGTAAATGACGTAGTTAACACTTTTTAAAGTCTCACCAGGTTGTCATTTAACCAGTTCTGTATCGATTCACTATACTGTTTAAAAGTATTACTACTCAGAGGTGAACATATTGCATTGTTTAGTTATCATAGGGATCTTTGTCCAAGACACATATTTTATTACTACAATTTTCATGGCAATATGGTGTTATGTAGCATTACTTTACCTACCTATAATTGGCAGCCACCAAGGGTTGTCTCAAATTTAGTGTTACTTTTCAAAGTGACTCTTCTTCACTGTCCCATACCAGCACTCAGATGGGTCATATTCACATTGATTCACAGGTTCTCTCCTGTAATCAAGACTCCTCCCATCTGGAGTATCCTCAAAGACAAACCTTAGCCACCTTCATAGGATTCTCATAAACCCCCTCCTTTCCACACATTCCTCTTTTTCATCCTATTGCCTTCAGAATCCTGGCTTCTTCCACCATACAACGATAATATGTTCTCCTCTTATCATCTAACTCTCACTTCCATAGCAATTATCTAGGTCACTGTTGTTGTTATAATTATTTAGAGGGTTGGGTAACCATTAATAAAGGTCATTTGCACCAAACGATTGGTGGGTAATTGGGTAGAGATTGGAATATTTCATGGAATGAAGGAAGGGTAGAGGGAAACCTGGCACCAATATCAACCTATACTCCTAAAGAACTGCACCAAATGATCCACAGTATAACCCCAGGAATTTTCAGGGAACGAAGGAAGGGTGTACTAAAACCTGGCATCGACATTAGTTTGCTCTCAGAGAAAGGTACCAAGGGGTCCATGGCTTAACGTCCTACCTGATGGACTGGGTACTGAACTTGAAGTGCTCTCCACATAGCACTTAAGTAAGGGCGAGTATACCAATGAAAAATCTCTACCATTGCCAGGATTTGAACCCAAACCCTTAGGGTGGGAAGCCAGTATTCTGGGCACCATACAAACTTGATTTGTTAGAGTATTGGCCTCTCAACCTGAGTGCCTTGGTTCAAATCTTAGCAGTGCAGCATTTTCTGAATGAAATAATGAATTAACAAGAACCACTCGTCCAGGAGACAAAATTCTTTCCAAGCTCGGGTGAGAAAGATGAGGTCTAGTAGAACAAACAACAAAAGTATATGAATCTAACTAATACCAAACAATCTATTTCAACAAATAGACAAAGCAAGTAGAAACAACAATTGAAATATTCTTCCCATTTAGGGAATCCCTAACAACTTGCAACAATAGAGCATGGCTACTTGGAAACTCTCGAAAATGACGAAGTCTCACAAAAACTAACTCGAGACCATCGCAAGTAGCCAGCAAGTGAACAGCTTGCGTCTCAGCTCGAACAGAGGACGTGAGAGGGGAGGTATTTTCTGGCATAAGGAGGGGGTGTTTTAGGCAAGGTCAATGTGGAATGGGGTTTAACGTGGAAATAGCCGATATGTAGATTATGAGGGGAGGGAAAATGGTATGGGTAAAGTGGGCGAGGTGGAAGTTTATCATTGGAGCATCAGGAACTCTTTTCTGACTCCGGTGGGAGAACACCAAATGATGGCTTGTACGATTGCCAAACTTCTGGTCTTCATCCACATTCATGGGGCCATAGAAGTGAGAGTGGATGTGGTGAGGTGATTGGTGCGGCTGTGATTGGTGGGGCCGTGATTGGTACGGCCGTTAATTGGTGCAACCATGAATCGATGCATTTTGGAATCATAGGCACTGTCGGCATTGTTGGCTCCGCCTGTTGATCAAGCCCGCAGGGTAATTAGTCCGCTGAGGGGTAATGTCCAATGAAAGGAGAGGGGAGGTACCAAAAAAATGCCACAGTGGTAGCAGATTTTCATGGGTTTACTAGCCCTTACTTGAGTAAAGAGAGCAATTCAAGTTCAGTACTCTGTGGTTTGGCGCATGCTTAAGCAGTGGACTTTTTGGCCTCTTAAAATTTCGTAGGCAAATACCAATGCTGGATTGCTCTCCACCTTTCCTCTGTTCCTTAAAAAATCCTACCCCTACCATTAAACCACTTATTGTAAATGGTGCGAATAACCTCAGTTGTCAGTTGGCTCCCTCAATATGAACAACAATCCCCTTTCTGAAGATCATCCTCTGTTATCACACCACAGCATTTTCCACACAAAATCAGGATTTCCTGCAACCATATATGTATTATTTTTAAGCACCTTCCATCATCCATAGGTTGACCAATTGCATGAAGTCATAAGTGAGGACATTAAGAATTAAATTGCCAGACAAATGTTGGTTACATACATCAATGGACACTCCTGTATAATACGTAGTTGGGATCATAAGCTCTAAAAAATAAATGCCTGGGTAAATACTTCCCATGTCAATTCAGATTTAGTTATAATTGAAGAGTGCTTACTCAGTAATGAATACAAGTAAATATTACTTGATTTTACAGTCCCAGGAGGACAATTTATTGTACCTGACATTTCTCATAACCGTGAAGCTCGTAGAATTTCAGAGTTTTAAGGGCTAAGGCTTGCTACCCATTGTCTTGGGTGAATTAATGAATCTTTGATGAAGTACGTCTCTTCAACTTGACATCTGATTTATGATGACTGTAACCAGACAAATAGATTGAGAGTATCACCAATACTGACATTAAAATATTTATAACCAATTATTCTGCTTTCATTTTGTCTCCCATTAAGAGTGACTTTAAGATTTACAATAGCTACTGTTATTCAGTAACTATACAGAACATACTTCATTTTCAGCAAATAAGCAAAATTGAAACTTATCTGTAAAAATAATAGTTTTTATTAGTCAAAACCAAAATAATAGCAATGATTTTTTTTAATCCCCTTCGTCTATTTAAAAATAATGTGTATGATATTCACGCACATTATTTTTAAATGTCATGTACTCAACTTAAAATGACATGTACTTAACAGGAGAAATACCCAGGGACTTCGAGAAAAACATCATCATTCCTATTCCCAAAAAGAAGAGAGCAGAGAAATGTGAATATTTTAGAACTGTAAGCCTGATGACAAATTCATTGAAGATATTGACAAGGATCATCATCAGAAGAATAGAACAAAAACCAGAGGAGTTCCTGGATGAAGATCAATTAGGATTCATAAAAAGTAAGAGTAGAAGAGAGGCAATATTGGCCCTTAGGCTGCTCATAGAGAAGAGAATGGAGAAGAACCAACTGACATCCATTGCATTTGTGGACTTAGAGAAGGCTTTTGACAATATGGATTGGAATTCAATGGACTTCTGAAAGGAATTGGAGTGTCCTACAATGATCGAAGATTTATCCACAGTTTGTATAAAACCAAGTAGCTGTGATTAAATCTGGACCCAGCTGTGAAGAGGCAAGAATAAGGAAAGGAGTGAGACAAGGCTGTGCAATGTCTCCAGTAATTTTTAATGCTTACATCGAGAGAGCCATCAATGAAATCAAAGATATGTCTTCTGGGGTGAATATCCATGGAGAAAAAATTAGCATGCTGAGATTTGCTGATGACATAGCACTCATAGCAGAGACAGAGAGGGATCTGAATAAGATGCTGATAACCATGGAAAGGACAATGGCCAGATATTAGCTGAAGATTAATAAGAAGAAGACTAAGATACTGGTGTGCAGCAAGAGATGAGGCCAAAACCAATGTTAAACTAGGAAAACAAAAGCTGGAAGGGGTGGAAGAATTCCTTGGAAGCCGAGTACCCAATGACGGATAAAGCAAGAATGAAACAGTCAGCAGAATAGCCCAGGCGATGAGGGCATTCTATCAAAAGAAGAATCTACTTACCACTGGAAATACAAGCATAGAAGTAAGGAAACAAGTCATCAGAATGTACATCTGGAGCGTGTTTCTTTATGGCAGCGAAGCATGGATAATGACAGCAGCGGGAAAGAAAAGGGTGGAAACATTCGAAATGTGGTGCTACAAGAGAAAGATGAAGATAGAACTTCCTTGACCGAGGAAGTTCTAAGAAGAGTGTGAGAAAAGAGGTCTTCTGAATACCCTAAGAAGAAGACTTGATCGGCAACATCACGAGACATGATGGCCTGATGAAGACAATCATCGAAGGACAAGAGGAAGGGGAGAATGGCAAAGGAAGGCCTCGTGCAAGATATATGGAACAAGCGATAAAGGATGTGAAAGAGAATAAATACGTAAATATGAAGAGATTAGCCGATTGAAGAACTCAGTGGAGAGCTGCATGAAACCAATCTGAGGATTGATGACTTATGGTGATGATGATGATATTCATTACATAAAATTATTTCCCTGATCTTGTTTCAACACAAATAAATATTCTCCTAGCCATGATTAGGAGAATATTTCAACATAGTATAAATATTTTTTTTAATGAACAAGAACTTGTATGGTGCAATTGGAATTAATTTATTCCTCTATTTACTTCTCAAAAGATGTTATCCTCAATAAGGTCAAAATATTTTAGAAGATAAGAATGGCAGTCTTTATAAAAAAAGGTTATTTATAGTGCATCATATGATAATTCCTTTTATTGCTTTTTCTGGGAGCCTATTTTGTCCCGTGGTCCACTGGTCATTAATTAAAGAAATACCTGTCCTTTCCTCATGGAAGTTCTACCTTGAGTGTAAAAAATATATCCTCATTTTTTAAGAGCTGAGGACAAAACTCTTCATCACATTAGTTTTTTAAAAAAGGAGCTCTTTGCTGAGCATCAAACTAGCATCAAAGAATTTGACATCTTTGCCCTCTATAAAAAAATATTTTATATTACTACTGATCAATTTAATTTTCCTCATCAACAATAATAATCAATGACTTAAGGTAGCAAAGCATATGATAAAATAGCTTTATAACTAAGAATTTTCTTATCCCCACTATAAAAAGCCCCTAATTTACGCCCACCTCACAATACACATGTCTCTCACATTGCTGATTGGTTGTAATATGATAATTTCATGAAGGTATACTTATAGGCACCTACCTATGTTCAATTTTCATTCATTTGTTATTTTTTCTATATTGCAAAACATGATGTGCCTAGGTAGCTGATACAATCACAATGTGATTCCTAAAAAAAAGTTAATGTCTTCATTGTGGTATAGAGAAGTCAAACTGATAGAAGGATAGAAAATCTAAAAGTTTTGAAGAGAAATAGGGTAAAACTGAACTGAAAATGCATATACGTGAGTATAAACGTTTAAAAACCCCTGGAAGGAATTAAGTTGGGATGAGGGTAGGCATTCCCCAACACAGGGGCGTAACCACGGTGGGGCAGGGTGGGGTGCTTGCCCCCCCCCCCCCCCCCCCCCCCCCCCCCTCCCGGTCAAATGAAAAATTGTAGGTCAACTAGCTCAAGGTCCCCGTTGAAATTCAACGGGAGGGAGAAATGAATTAATGGATGAAGGCGATACTTTGTGGAAGTTTCGAACGTTAAACATTGTAAATGAAACGACTTTGTACTATCCCCTAGGGGGGAAGTTATAAAGCTGAAAGTGGATAGTACAAAGTCGTTTCATTTACAATGTTTAACGGGAGGGAGAAATATAATAAATACAAATTGTATTAAGAAATCTTAACATTTTTCATAAAGGGGCAAAAACAAACTTGAGTTATGGAACGTTAACTTATTTTTGCCCCTTCCCTTCCCCCCTGGAGAACATCTTGGCTACGCCACTGCCCCAACACCTAATTTTTTACTAGAACACTGGAAACTAGATACGTTGTTACAAACAAGAATGTGCATTTATACTTAAGGTATAGAGTTTTGACAGAATTCATAAATGGGTATAGAGCCAATGGCTTTAAGTCAGGCATCATTTTCATTCACTTTAGTAATGAAGGCATTAATAGAATGTTATAATATTTATTTAATGCACAGTTCAAAACAAATTGTTTCCATTCAAATAAAATGTATGTATAACTTGTAATATTACTCCACAACTTTAAAAATATATCACATGGTCATGCATAGGAAGATCACTCTTAGGCCTGGGAAGAGGTGCTCTTTTCTTGTCACCTCTTGAAAATACTCGTGCTGAAATGGAAACAATGAGGGTAATCTATTTAGCAGTCACAAATTAAATATGATATAAAATATGCAATGCCATAAATATATATTTTTTATTTTCATAAATAATAAAATGATTCAGAACTGAACATATAATCACAGTCACTCACCAACTCCTCATCATGTGAGAAAGTTAATCACAAAACCTTGTTTCATTCAACCATCATCTTCATTAATGTTAATTTTTCAAATCATCATTCTCTGAGTGATAAGAAAACTTATTGAGAAAATTTATTAAAGAACCATAGATTCACAATTTTATTCACTAATTTTCATAACCTGTCTCCCACTTACATTCTTTTAAGTAATTGTACTTTGGACTTGTTGTGTTGACTTATTGAGAAGTTGATACTTTTAGAGGTTACCCACATAGCATGCAAGGTTGCAGCAAGTTTGCTTGAGGTTATCATATGGCATCCAAGATTGGCAATGTAGATGCAAGCCTGCGGCAAGTTTGCCATTATTGTCATGTTTGGTACAAGTTGCACTTGACCTGCATGGAGTGTGCCAACCTTACCAACTTTGCCACAAGACTCTGGCAACTTGGCAATATTGGTAGCAATAGTGCAAGGTCCTAGGCAAGTGCAACTATAGGGTTCCTACTAAGGGTGCAGCAGAGTTACCCTCACTCTCCCCTTGCTTGAATGTGCACAGATTACTTGCCCCTTACCTTTCCCTTAGAAGAAAAACAATTCGAGCCATATTGAAGAAAGGCAGGTTTATAGCAAAAATTAGTGCAAAAGTAACTTAAGCGCATAATGATAAATTAAATAACAAGCTGGAAGAAGAACTAGGTTGAAAAGTTTGTGAATACAGATTGATTATCTATATCGGTGGTATTGACGTCAGGGTTCCTACTTGTAGTGCCTAGAATCCAGTGGCCCATCCGACGAATACAGTGATTGTGCATTATTGAGAAAACTCTTATTTATCTCTCGTTTGAGTTGATAGAATATCAGTTATGTATATTCATAACAGTCACACTTATTTTTATCCACAAATGGTTATTGGGGAAATGTTTTAAGGGAACAAAATACCCCAGAGTCAATATTTTAGCAAAGTTAACTATCACAAACGAATAAATGCCAGCCAGCAGGTTATATATATGGCCTCCCAACTTCTAGGTTTGAATGGAAATGCATTTAATAGCTGTTGTTGAAGGTACTAGGTCGCCAGGTTGATCAATGAAGGCAGATTGGACACTTAGGGCCAATATATATGTATGCAATATATTTGTATGAATGAGAAGTACGACTTGTGTATTTGTAAATCAAAAGGAACTTGTTTGAATCATTTTCTTTTTCAATTTTGGAGCTACATAACCATGCAAGTAGAGTGATTTTTTTGTGATAGCTAATTTGTTTGGCTACATGGGTACAGCTCCTTTGGACAATTGCAAGCATTAGTCAATGTTTTTGTGTATGGCTCGTGAACGCACCCTACCCTTTACTTTTTCCAGGGTTGAAACTTGCACAGGACTTGCATGCACCTTGCAGAGCAACTTTGCAGCAAGCTTGCACCAGGTGCAGTAGTCAGATTGCAGCAAGCTTGCTACCAGCTTACTATATTGCAATGACAAGCTTGCTGCAGAGGTGAAGATGACGTTTTGTGGCCAATGTAGGCCACATCTTCAGATCAGATCTGAATGCCAAGCAGTGGAAGTTGGCCTGAATGTATACCATCCTCAGAGTGGCCTTCCTGTAGCGCAGTTAATCAGCGTTGAGCACTCCAATTTTGTCACATTTCTTCTCAGGAGTCTCTTCCAGGTGTTGAGTAGTCTGTGCCCATCATCTCTATTGAAATTTGCCTCTACTTTTTCTATTTCAATAGCCTCCCGGATGAGTTTAGGAAAATTAAACTTTTCCTTGGCTAGGACTCTTGCATCCTTGATCATTACTTGAAGTCCCGGATTGGAGAAGGCATGCTCTGAAGCTGCTGACTGCACACAGTGCTTGTTCTTGAGAGCCCTGTGCTGCTCGCTCAATCAAACGGACACCACTGAGCCACCCTGAGGATGGTATATATGTATACAGACCAACTTCCACAGCTTGGCATTCAGTCATGATCTGAAGATGTGGCCTGCATTGGCCATGAAACGCCATCATCAAGATATACCGATGCAGCATTGCCCAGAAAACATGGAGATACCTGCTACGGTTGGAAGTCAAGAAAAGTGTTAGTGAATGCTTTAATTCGTTCTTGGAAAAAGTTGACACAATATCTGCCAATGGAACTATGAAAGCTTCTGGATATATGCTAAAGACAATAACTCCACTAGGAATAAAGCATTACACAATTATAACTAGCATCAATAAACATTTTCCCTTACATTAAATCTCAGTGTTAAATAAAAATAATTTGTAGATTATGATACTGATAACAATAGTTCCATTAGTATATAATAATAATAATATTTACAGGTCAAAAATATTAAATAAATACATAGACCTCATCAAGATAAGTACATAAATTACCATTAGCCATACATATCAAAAAACAATATCACAGGTGGCATGAGTAAAAAACTTGTCTATGGAATATATAGCTTTAGAGATTTGCCTACATAAATAAAGACTTAAGAGATGTACTCACAGGCAGTTGACAAAGAGAAGCTCCTCCGCTCTTCTGGTTTTATTGGACGTTTTTCAAAGTCAAACTCAATGCAGTCAACAGCCATTGAGTAGCTGTTACGCCGCTGTTTACGCTTTGGTATCTCTATACAAAGTTTCTCCTGTCACAAAAAGACAAGTCTCTTTTGAGTCAGTTATCAAAATACCAAATACTCACTATCATTAGGCACTACAAGTATATCACTGATAATGCACATGGAAATTGGAATGATTTACATGATAATTTACCTGAAGTAAAAGTTTTCGGAGCTCATCATCATCAGTGTGATTGATTATAAAATTATGTCTCTCAGGGTCCCAAGTAATATGGGTGACGTGTCTCAAATCCCTCATCAAAGGGGTTACATGAAAATAGAAGGCAAAAAAGAAAATATTCTTACTTTAAGTACATATATTAAGAGGTTTTAACAATACCTTGTATGGGATTAATAAAGGCTTCGGGTAGAATGTTGGAGAAAATGGGGTATAGCAACATCAATTTCCAATGGAGAATCGTGTTGGAAAAAGAGGCTTTTGCTCATAGAAGAGAATTAATTCCAGGTTCACTGACCAGGAATGTAAAGAAAAGGCTAGTGAAAAGTCTGATGTGGAGAGTGGCATTGTATGGTATCGAAACTTAGACTTTAAGGAAAGACAATGAAGGTTTTGAGATCTGGGTTTGAAGGAGGATAGAGAAGGTAAGGTGGGTTAACAAGAAAAGGAATTTAAAGTGCTGGCGATGGTTGAGGAGGAAAGAAAGATGATTGAGGAAATTAGGAGAGGGCAAAGAGAGTGTAGATGGTAGGTTCTAAGGGGTGAAGGTGCTTTGAAAGATGTGATACAGGGATGGATGTTGGATAAATGGGATAGAAGGAGGAGAAAAATGGGTAGTTAAGATAGAATACAGGTGGTTAGATAGTATGCGGAACTGAAGAAGGGCATCATATTAGAGAAAGAGTCATGGAAAGAATTTATATCCATAAAAACCTGCCTTGACTGGCAGAATACCAATAATATTATTGAAGCTATAGAAAGAAGAGGAAGTAAGGTGGAGCAAAACCCAGTGTCAGCAGGCTCTTAATTTAATGCACCAATGGGTCCACAGTGGAAAGTCCCATTCAACAAACAGTACAGCACTTCACGTTTTCTCTACACTGCACTCAAGTAGGGAACTGAATAGCCCAGAAAAATCTCTGTCAGTGCTGGGATTCAAACCTAAGACCTAGGGATAGGAAGCCAGTATTCAAGCCATTATACCAATGTGATCTCCCTCTGTCTCCCAGTCAACGCGAATCACCATTATGTAGATTAAGAACAAAGAATTGGCAAACCAAACTTTGTTTCATGGTTTCAAGCCCATTGGGCTGGGTGAATGCAGCACAGTATAACATCTTGAAATGAATATATTGTAAAGTGATTTTGTTCAGAGATTGGTTCTTACATATATTGTGTTAAGCATTCTTACCACACACTCACGCAGTTCAGTTATCCATAACAAATGAGTCAATTCGCATGACTAAGGAAGCAGCTGAATGTTTTTACCAGTGGCGTGCAGTGTCAATGAGCCTCAGGTAAGCGCTCGCACATCAGGGAAGGTATGCATCACGCACGTCACTTGCGTAACCTCAATTAAAAATTATTACCGAGAATGGCATTCTATTTAAATTATTGAATTGTAAATTAAATCTGGATAATTTCTTTGGTTAATCGCATACGATGCACATAAAAATCACTTTACAGCACGTTCATCAAGTATCTTAAATAAGCATACCCAAAATGTTTTCTTATCGAAAACTTTCTTGCGTAATAACTATTGGCTATCTAACTTGAACCATTCCGAAAGTAAAAGATGTCTGCATAAAATATCTAGTGATATCTATTCCATGTGTAGGAGACGTGCATATTCGCTGATTTTTAAGAAATGGCTCACCTACCAGCACGACCTCGGAATACAATAGATATAAAGGACACTGCTCTGGGTTTGAGACCGTATGAGTAATTTGATGTGTCATTTCCATAGTTTGCCTTTAGAAATATAAAATTCCATGAAGTAAATGAATCGGTCAAATCCATCATAATCAATATCTTGAAACATGATAGTAAGTTTAGAGAACGTTGAATGTTCACAAATTTATATTGGAAAGGTATGTCAAGAAAATATACTCTTTAACTTAAGGTAAAATACAGGATGCAGAAAAGCATATAAATTTAATCAAGATAAATAATAAGCGGTGTTATAAAATCGAATACATTGTGGAAAATGCTGTTATAGATTTCCCGCAGTGTATTTGATTGTTACTTCAGAGGGGTCACCCACTGATTTGCAAACAAATGCGAGAATATAAATAGGCAAAAAAGCATTCGCCAGTCTTGTCCTCCTTACAATGAAAGCTCCAATGAAAAGAAATATCGATATAAGTTATTGAAAATTCTTTCAATATGTATTATTGAAATTATTTTTTGGGGGCGACCGACCACAGTGCTGCCTCCCCCCTGGATCTGCCCCTGTTCAGGCCGTTCAATTCCCCAGGCATGACTGCTGCCCCATCGTATGTTGGAGCAACGAGTTTTTCTTTCAGTCTATAAGAATTAAATATATGCTTTGCATGAACAAATAATGCATTTGCAGACCCATCGGCACTCACATCAGTGAACGAAATTAATTGTTGCTGCACTTCCGATGCATTATCGAGGAAGTATCTTAGTTAGTGTTGTGGATGGCTGGGATTTATAACTGATTCTGAAGTCTCGTATAGAAATATATTCACGAAAATTGCCTACCCATTTCATCTCTTATCTTATTTTCCAAAATTGTGCTAATAGGTATTATCACGTCGTTTTCAATACGTTTCATTCTTCCTCTGAAAGGGGTTGCATCCACGAGATGATGTTGTAAAGTTGGGTCATATTTACGGATACGATTTAAAATTGCAGAGTAAATGCCCTTATACGGGGAATCTTCAACCTCACCTCCTCAAAATGAAAGCTCTTGAATGGAAAAAAGGCGCATTGTGTCGATTAATCTCTACATGATCACTCTGTTCTAGGCCACTGTTTCATCATGCCACTGTTTCATTATGCCTCTCTACAATAGCTAGGAAATGGGAATGAAGACGTGCTTCAATGCGGGTATTGCCGAAGTTGAGCAAACGATCGAATTTGTCCCTATGACTTTTCATATTTCACTATGGCATTAGATATAATATTGAGTTTCTCATAAATAGGAGGCATTGCCAACAGAATAATTTCACAAGAGTAGAACTCCCAGTCAACCAACGTGTTCTTATATATATAGGGAAATGCAAAAATGTCGAAAGTACTCACGATTACGCTCTTTGTGTTTGCACTTTAAACTTGATATTTCCAGTTTTCCGAAATCATAATTAATTCACTGTTTTGTATGTATAACATTAAATTTGTGTTATTATATTTTAAAACTATGCGAAACTTTCAGACATACTACCTTTCCCTAAAAAAATGATTTAATCTTCCATTGGGTTGTTGAAATGAAGTAGTTAGACTCTAACAGGTATCCAGTAGTTAAAGTCTGTTGCTGAACATGAAAACATTTCATTCATTTTCTGCGTGATTTTTTTCTGAGAAATTATCGATATTTAATCCCAACAACAATACAAATAGTGAAGTAGTGGCTGCTAGGAAGTGTGTGTGTATAAAAAATCAAAGCAGTTTATTAATATGAACACATTTACAGTTAACGATACCTCTTATTAGATATTTATTTACACGATAAAAAAAGACACGTCTCCTGCCGACAATAATCCTCTTTTCCTTATCGTCTATTTACAACGTATCTCTATGAGGCCTTCCTTTTTCTTTGCACTTTAAACGAAAAGATTTTTGAAACTTAAATAACAAACAATGTGTTCTAACGCAAGCTTAATATGCTATGCCAGAAGTCATCAAAAAATCCTATCCATTGATACCTTACTCAATGCTATAGACTTTGTATTATTCGAGAAAAATGGATTTTGACAACAGAAATAATGTGCATGAAGATTCGTAAGCGCTTATTGTCGTAGACTACTGCTTAGCCTAGTATGGCACACTAGCTGGTGGCGCTCACGTCGCTGTCCTACTCTACCCCCCGGCCGAGCCGCAGGCATTATCATTGAGTGCGAGAGATAGAGAGAGGGTGCCTCGGGGATCTCTGTCTGCTGAGATATGGCCGTAGACGACCGTGCCCAAGGCAAAAACTTGCGGTAAACTGGATGGCATGACGCACTGCCATGTATTGAATGCAGCGTATAACGTTAGAATAATCTCTCTTAACGAAAAATAACAAAGACCATATGTATATTTGAGTGAAGACGATATGTATATTTTTTCATCGCTGCCTGGGCATGCACAGCTTACCTAGCTTACCCCCAATGCACGCCACTGGTTTTTACATGTAGGAAAATGTAAAAATTAAATCGAGAAAGAAAATATCTGGGCTACAAATACATTCAGAATTTTGAAGATGATTTTGCATGAGCTTGACACCTGAATAATTCATCAAGTGTACCTCCCTATTTAAGGAGGATATCTGTTTTGATGCATTTCTATGGTTTTATGCCCATTCTTTGAAAAAACTACACCTCAAATAGATTAGTACGCTCAAACTTTCAACAATTGAAATGCTAGAAAAGCTCTATTTTTTTAAGATAAATTATAATAGGAAATTAAAGGTTCAACCCAGAGGTCAATGAGGCTGGGGAAGTTGAGGAAAACCTAATATTAAGCCCAATTGCATGCGAAATTTTCACATGAAGATAAAGGGGTAAATTCCTTTTCTGCACCAACTATGGTTTCCTAGGAAGATCTGCTGTCCAGAAAATTACACAGTTTGGGTTTAATTGGACTTGTCTAATGGCCTCTCCTGGATTTGTAACCAGGGCCTCTGGTCAGAAGACCAATGCTCTACCCACTGGGCTACCAAGCCGTTGATTTGAATAAACAAATAAAAAGAGGCAAATATTCTGTACTCATCACGGTTTTTATCACATGACATTCTATCATAGAGGCAACCTGGAATGTATGGTCTTAATTCCATATTTACCATGCATATATCTGTCTTCTTCACAGCAATTCTTTTCCTTGTCTCTTCACGCTTCTTATTGGAATGAGGATTGAGTTCAGGTGAAGGTGCCGACAAATTTTTACTGTCATCCTTATTTCCTTCACCATTATCTCCAGGCATCTCTTCCTTGGCTGTTACATCAGTTGATATTTTAGGTATCTCTTCTTTAGCTGGCATTTCAGCTGATATCTGCAATATTTAAGTACGGATATACAGAAAGTTCATTCAATAACAATTTTTCAAAGAAGTTGGGGCCATGATTGAAGAGCAGACTTTTGAAAAATAAAGCATTCCTTTGTTAAACAGATATCTGAACCATGGTCAAAGCTAATGCCTGATTAACTCAACAACAAACTGTTCTTAAATGATGACAGATATTTGGCTGGCATTAAGAATGCAAGGAAAAAATGGATTTAGAGCCTCATTCTTTAATCTTTCTTCAAAGGAATTTTCATTTAGTAATTTGTAGAGAATAGAAACAAAAAGCACACACCTTCTTCTTCCTGATGAGACTACTAAAAATAGAAATATCATTTTTACATTCTATTTTGGCCAGAGTTTCAGTATTTCTGATATCTTGAGGACCAACAGATCTTAATTCCACTGGCTCATCTTCCATCTTAAACTCTGAGGAAGAGAGAAAAACAGATATTTTGTAAAATTAAAGTAAACCACATTTTAACTTTGCAACATTTTCAAAATTATTAGAAGAAAATGTAATTAAATAACCAATCATAAGGCTACAGGAATTCATAAATTTATGCCAATAAAGGGATACAAATTAAAAAAAAATGAAGTTACCTTCACCTGCGGAATCTTTATGTTTATTTCCTTTGATGTTCTTTCCCTTCTTCTTTTCAATTCTTTTATGACTGCCAGTTCCAATATTGTCACTTGCTTTAACTTCAGCATTAACTTCTGATTCTGTGTATGATAAATTTAATTAATGCACACAAGCATATAGAGATGGAAATGCATATAATTTTAGCACTAAAAGTCCAATTATAGGGTAGTACAATTGAGATTTACAGGTACTGAAATGACAAAGGTTATACGCATCATACTGTTCAATACAAGACCTTAATTCTAAGACAAGCACCACATCCATGCGCAAGTAGTATTCGAACCTATGACCCTTGGGTCACCAGACCAGAGCATTACAGACGTGGGTAGGGTGTGCTTGAATCGTTCGAGATTAATTTCGGTATGGAATAATCCTGAACACAATGTAAATTCATAGGAGTGAGTCCTTAGTTATGTGCCAAAATTAATCTCGAATGATTCAACCACACCCCCTCTGGCTTCCAAGGTTAGCACAACAATGAGCTAATAATATAATAAGCAAGTAATACCTATACAGCTGCTTTCTTGTGGTATTTCACACCTTCTTTTTCCAAATAACCACTGTGCGATTCCTCTTTTTTCAGGTGGTTTCTTTTCCTTTGGCGTTTTTTTATCAGGTGCTTCACCTTTACTTCCTTTAGAAAAAAGAGAAAAAGGCAATCTCACAAGGACACACATTAACCAAGTGAAGATACAGATCACATATTACTGAAAGGCTAAGAAAAGTAAATGAAATTACATATATGAATAAAATACGAAATGTTTTATTTTATTTATATAATGTCGAAACCAAGTTACCTTGCCTTCTATAACAATGAAGTAAACGAAAGATGATAGTATGAAGTTGAAGAGAATTAAAATACCAATGCTGAACATGGGACACAAAGCCTCGAAAAATATGTATTGCTATTTGGGAAGCAGATCAACCAGTGGAGAAGGAGGCAAAAATATATTAGTAGAATATCCCAAATGAAGAGGAAATATGTATACAAAAAGAAAACAGCTTTTTCCTATGGCAAAAGTTTCTAACCACTAGAAAAACAATTTTGTAAGAGGGTAATTTCTTTTATTAGGAGATAACCTCTGAAACACCTTTTCCATGGTAGTGATACAAGGACAATATAAGCCACAGAAAAGGCAAGATTGGAAGCCACTGAAATGAGGAGATACTGTGGCATTTTTCGGTACCCCCCCTCCCCCCCACCTTCCCCCCACCCCTCGTTGGACATTACCCCTCGGCGGACTAATTACCCTCCGGACTTAGCCGCAGGACTTGCTCGACAGGCGTAGCTAACGACAGGCGGAGCCAACGACGCCAACAATGCCTACGATTCCAAAATGCAACGATTCCAAAATGCAACGATTCCGGACTGCAGCGTTCCGACAAAGCGTGCCGTCAAGCCACGCCGTCCAGCCACGCCGTCTCCTGACCAGTGTGGTATTCACTTCTATAGCCCCCAAAGCGCGCAAGAAGACCAGAAGTTAGGCCATCGTACGAGCCGTTATTTAGTGTTCCCCCGCCGTAGTGAAAAAAGAGTCCCGGATGACCCAATCCTAAGCTTCCACCTCGCCCCCTTCACATCATGCCACCTTTTCCTCCCCTCAATTTGCACCAATGGAATTCCACGTTAAACCCCATTGCACTTTGACCTTCCAGAATATACCCCCTCCTTACCCCAGAGAATACCTCCCCTCTCACTCCCTCTGTTGGAGTCGAGACGGCAAAGAGACGATACCGAGGCTAGGTGAGAGGAGAGTTGGTGATTGTCAATTCTCCTTTTAGCACCGTGGACCTTTTGGTGCAAGTTATTAGCTTTTCCCGAAATTGTGAAGAGTATTTCAATTTTGTTGGTTTGTACCTTGTCTTTTGTTGTTTAAATACAGTGTTTGATTAGTTAGATTGTCATACTTTTGTGGTTTTTTCTATTTCTGACCTCATCTTGCTCACCCGTCTTGGAAAGAATATTTGTCCTTTGGACAAGCGTTTCTCGTGAACTGCTGTTCTTCTTTCGAGAAACGCTGCAATACTAAAGAACTTTAAGTAA
This sequence comes from Platycnemis pennipes, assembly GCA_933228895.1. Classification (NCBI taxonomy): domain Eukaryota; kingdom Metazoa; phylum Arthropoda; class Insecta; order Odonata; family Platycnemididae; genus Platycnemis; species Platycnemis pennipes. The sequence goes on along the minus strand of OW121857.1, from coordinate 31,086,543 downwards.
AATGGGATAGTCTGAATATGAGGTTCATTCAGAAATGATTTAAGTACAATGGAGCTAGTGTGAGAATACTGAAAAACAGGTATGCATGCCCACTCAATGGAAGATTGACTTAAATTAGCATCCCTAATAGGCACCAGATGGCAGATGCAGCAACAATGAGGACCTATCAAGTTCTCAGTATCCATGCAGTGTAAAATGTGGAACCTTGTGGACAAGAGGGAAGGATACTATAATGGGAAACAATGGACTATGGAATTTATGGAAGGAGGGTAAGACACTTGCAGAAATTCATATATAAATAACTTTAGTATGTGGTGATAAAGCTCCAGCACAGAAGACATCACTGGGTGGCAGGGAAATCTCACAGAAGAATGTGAGCACCTAGTGTTCTGTGGGTCTTTATTTTTTCGCTCACGCTCACCACGAGGTTGTAAGGCTGGCAGTGTCGGCACTGCAGACCCTGTCAATCGTAAACTTAATTATATTGGGCTATTTAAATGAATGCCAAATCGGTAGTTTTGATATTTTTAATTCCAGGTACGATATAAAGTTAAAAGTTTAAAATGGCATGTGCTCCAGGTGGGAGCCAAGGGACGACTGCCTTCCATGGCAGGCTGATGCCCGAGCTAGTGCCTCTTTCCACCAGCAGCTGCGATACAGTTGAGCATCTTTAATCCGGCACGGTCGGGACCGAAGTGATGCCGGATTAGGGATTTTGCCGGACTATGGGTCAAGCATGGCAATTGGTCTATTTCTGACGTCCGGGGTGTTTTCATTGAAAGGAGTCAATTATTTATAACAAAATATATTTGTTTGCCATTTACTGAACATCATTGTAAAAAGAGTTACTGAGAATAATCAGAAAGAAATGGTTTCTTAATACACAAAGTTATTATTTAAAATTATCGAAGTTGCGGAGTGAGTGAAAATAACGGAATCTAACCATTGTGCATATTGCTGCGCATGTAAAAGTTTCATATTGTTATTGGAAAAGGGTATAAAAATTGATATTTCGTATGCTGTGCTTTGCATAACACAATTTCCTACCGCGCTCGATTTCTTATCAGCTGATTCAGCGCGATGCCAACGCGTGAGTGTCGTGTCACTACGTCGCTGTGGGCGACCGGACTGGATTATTCTTTAAAGACCATCATCAAGAGTAGTCTTCCTTCAACACTTTCAGGCTGATCATCGTCATCCCCACTCGGAGTTATTGTTATTAATTACCATTTATATGATTTCATCATCTGTGATATGTTGCGTGGTGAGAATATCGTCGCCGCTAACTATCCTTTCATCTAAATTTACCAATTCCATTTCCTTTAATTCAGGGTTATGGATGATGTTTGCAAACTTCATCATCGTATTTTTATCCTCAGAAACATGAAATTTTTTAAATCCCCAATTATTTCGTCTATATCAAACCTTAAAGCAGTCCACAATTTAAACCACGCGTGTTTTTAGAACGGACGGTGAAATGCTATTGCCTGCACGTGAAATTTCCCGAATCGCATCTATTTCTAAAAGAGTTTATCCTGCTCCATTACCATTTGGCCAGAAATACTAACTAAGCCCTTCATTCCGACACAATCGAAACCAGGCTATCTAAATCAGCACTTAAATCTTCTTTCATAGTTTTTCTCTCTGTTATCTACTTCTGATCGTGTCACTTTAACAGTAAAATTTTGATGATTTTTCTCTTTCAGCTTCTTAATGTGCTATATTGTTGAAGATCCCACGTAGTATGTTTCAGTCAAACGCTTTACTGATGCAACGGCGTCAAGCTTTTTCACAACTTGCACTTTTTCTGCGATGGTTAACGTTTTGTGCTGTTGCCACAAGTGTATGGATGAGACACGTTTTGCGTGAAATATTAGAATATAACCAATAATTTTATCATATTACGCCTAGTGGTCAATCAAAAATGCGCGCGCCATGGAAAGTGGCCGATCGGTAAATTAGTCGTATTCCGTCTCGGCGATGTCGTCAAATTTATATGTTTACTTCAAGTTTCAGAATAATTCCGGTGTAGGCGAAGTACCAGAAATTAATATGTTTGAATTATTCTGATTCTCGAAATAGGAAAATTAACGTTAAGAATGGTATCTCGGTATTAATATAAGAATAATATCTTGGCAGGTTATGAAGCAATGTTCCGGTTAAAAACGTTTCGGCATTTTCCATTATGTACCAGATACTCATGGCAAAATTGCCGGATTATAGGTGCTCCCGGATTAGGGGTTCCCGGATTAAGGGTGCTCAACTGTATGACAATTCCTGGAAGGGTTGCGGGGGAAGAAGGAGCATTGCCCTCCCAAAGATATGTTCCTTGGGTTTTCCCGTAAGGGGGAAGAGGCATTGTACTCCCTGGTCCCTGGGCCTTCCCTTTCCCCGTGGAATGGGGTTCATTAGCGCTTACGTGCATCCGAGGGATGCCTGCTGGTCCTGCTGTTTGGGGGCACAAAATAAATGCGACGGAACAACTAGCATCATTCAAAATTGCATACTCTCAGTGAAAATAGACATCGTTTCTGTTTTGACTATAGCTGATAGGCACATTGCCTACAATTTTGGGCATTCTAGCTCAAACATAATCATTCACTGTGCTTTGCCCTGGCAGAGGCATCATGCAAGGAAGTAGGGGTGAGTAAGGCAGCTAGTACACAAAATTCAATCAGTAATAATAAGAAATATAGTCCTCAGGATGGTCCACCAGATTGACATTTGGATTTCACGGGATAAGGACTATCATTTGTCTGTTCAAGTAGAAAGGAAAATATAGGCTATAAACTGCAATTGATTAAAAAAGTATGTTGATTATATGCTTAACAGCCTTGTACTTGTACTATAGGTGAAAATATGTAGGTATGTGACCAAAGCCAAATATTAGAATAGTATCAGGCACAATGTACACCAATGAAATTTGACAATAAAAAACTATGGTTAACAAAATTGCTAAAACATTCTTGAATAATGGGATTATCACCAATCTCCTACCAACATGTACATGTTGGTAGGATTACGTACGTATTACCAATGATTACGTAAGAAATATTTCAAAATGTAAAAAGAGTGCATTCCTTAAAATTTTGATAATACAATAGAAGCCCATTATAGTGAGTACGGCAGATAGTGAGAACCTCGCAATAATGAGTGATTGGCAATGTACCAACAAAATGCCCATGATTAACAAGTAAAAGAAAATGGATCTAGCGAGGCCAAGAAGCTCCTGCCACAGTATACGCTCGGTATTATGAGTGATATTTCTTGAGGGCAATGCACTGCAAAGTACAAATTTATGCATGGCATTTATCTTTAGTAGCATTATTTGTCAACTACAACTTAGAATACAATATTTGTGCCATCTTTACATTATTTAAAGTCCAATCAAGTCCAGGCACTCATGATTTACGGCCTGCCCTGGCGTACCATGCGAGCGCTCACACTTTTCAGTTGTTCTTTCGTTAAGCCAAGTTCACATAGGGGTGGAAGATGAACAAGCAGAAAAGCAGCTAGCAAATCACATGGCAGTGGAGAGCAGTGGTGTGGGTAAGGGGTGGAGTTCAGCCCGCCAGTCTTCGCCCTCCCGCCTCCACCCGCTCATTCCTGTCACTCCGCCTGCCTGCTAGTTCCCGCCCCTCCTCTCATCTGCTTGTTCCTGTCCCTAGACTGAAGCAGACGATGCTTGAAACATTTTTCAGCCGGGAATAGAAATTGAAAGTTCTGTACTGTTAATTTGAAGCCTGTGTATGTGCGATCGATCTACAGGTCCGATGTTTGTTTTGTTATGCTATTTATTCTTGCAACAAAGTGGTCAAAGTTTTCTGTTGACAAAGAATTATTTATTTCTTTAAAATTTTACGATTCATATATCCTGGTTTCGATTAATCTTTCCTATTAGCAGAAGTAATGGGAATACTTATGTTTTCTGGTGCATTTGTTAATTTGTGCATATTTTTCTATATTTTCGAAAATATTGACAGGGCCGATGTTATACGAAGAATTAAAATTTATCCCATTCAACAATTTTTTATTTTATTTTATGATTCCTGAATTCCTGGATACATACAATTTTGGGTGAATGCATCGATAATTCTTGGCAACAGTATTTCACCGGAGTTACCTCCGTTCACTCTAGATCCTCCAGATGGCAGCACTAATATGACACACGATGTTTAGCACAACCGACAGCGGCATCTGCTTGTGTAAATAAATACTTGTTGCAACTAATTTTTGAGAGATAACTGAATGTGATTATTAGAAATGGCTAGGAAGAGGTTATCACGCAAGAAATATTTTCGACCTCCGAAAAATGCCGTATTTCGGCGAATCATCATTCCTTTATTTCTAACCAATGAACATAACAGTAACACTTAAAGACTTCAGCAAACCATAAATCATTGTTTAGGAAGATTCAATTCATATATTCATAGATCAAAATGATCTATGAATATACAATTTTGCACAAAAACGGCTCTTGTACATGTTTTTAATAGAATGGTAACGAAAGAGAAACGGAAAGTATGAACATCTGTGGGAAATTAGAGGCTCAATCCAGCACCTTTGGATATAACGAGCGCTCACTGTAGTGAGTGATTTCCCAGCCATTGTGAGCACTTGTTATACCGAGCTTCCACTGTATCTCTGTTATTAGTATATACATTTTCACTGTAGGTGTGTGTATTGGACAGGTATCCCCAGAATATTAATTTAAAAAAAGTATCCAGCCATAGGATATTAGGGAGTTATGCATTTTGATGTGCTACAAGTGGATGTGTTCATGACAATAATGGCAATCATACATATATGCAAAATACAATGATCAAAAATGAGGAAGACTCCAGCAGCGGAGATGAAACGGTCAGTCATTTTTACACTGTGACGTGGGTTTACCCAAAAAATGACGACGCTGGATACAGAGTTCCCCATTTATGCTATGTGTCCAATGTTGTGATTCTGCCTTTAATGTTAATTAGGAATACATATCCACTATCAAATACTTAAAACTGATTAATAATTTATGCACACCACTCTCAATTCCATTGATGACTGTTGGTAACTGCTTTCCTCAGTCAATTTCAGAGTCCCATGTCAATCTGCATGCCACTCCCATCCCATGTCACTCAGTATGCCACATGCCTATGTCAAGATTACCCTCAATCAAATGTTCCCTTTACCGGAATGCTAACTCACTACCTTCCCTTTTACCTCTTCTCTTTGCTAAATACTCCCTGACAACATTAATCAATTTTCTCTTTTCTCCAACATATTCACCAGCCTTGAACTATCTCATGTCTCTGATAGCAATTGATGATATCCTTTTCCCCATTCATGTTACTGTGATAGATTATTCACCCTAGTTTTGCTTTCGTTTCAATGTGTACGCCACCATAAATTGGTAGAAATGGTGCATGCTGTATGACAATTTTTGTAATAAATAAAAAAGGCAAAAATAATTTAATGTACTCATAACTCTCACCATTCATTGCTTCCATTATTGTTGGTGAATCCTCTACTTTTTCAGAACCCATCTCGGGTGCAAAAGATTCTACTTCTTGGGATGTGTTCCCATCCATCTGTTTTGGTTGGGTTTTGGTAGCACCACTATTCTCTTGATGATGATCACTGTCTGAAATGCTCTGCACACCATTGGTTTCAGAAGCAGCCTCATTCTCTTGTAGTGGAATCCTCAATCCACTTGTGTCATCAACTGAGAAACCCTTATTAAATGCCTTAGTTCCCTTTGAAAGGGGCAGTTTTGGTTTAGCTAAACCACTAGCATCACACTCATCAAACCTGGAAGTCTCATCAGCAACATCTTGAACAATACTCAGGTTTGTTCTTTCAACACCACTTTCATCTATCTTCCCAGCCAAATCATCAATCACACTTGAGTCATCAGTTAAGTCCCACCTAGTGTGAACAGTCCTCATTGGTTTTGGGCTTGGTGACTTTTCTGGCTCAAAAAAGGAAACACGACGTTTCGATCTGAGAGTGGGCTTAAAATCCGACCATATGTCTTCACCACCTGCAATGAGATGTTCTTCATTGTATCATCATACTTTGAAGCCAATAGCAGGTTTTCTCATTTAAAAATATTTTAATGTACATTCTTTCAATGAAATCGCTTCTAAAATTTTCAAGATAAATGTAGACATATTGTTAAAAATACTTTAGTATCCAAATAAAAATAATGAAATAATGAGTGAGTAAAAAAATTTCTCAATTGAGTGTTTTTTAACAATTTAATTTATGTAGTCAACCACCTTAGGAGTGACTATAAGGAAATGTTTCATCATTGGAATAAGAGGGATTTCCACCTCTGCAATTTCCACAAGGTATTTTATTGGACACAACCATGGTTTTGTTGCAAATATGGGATCCCGATGATGTTGCTTAGTGATGAATACAAGGATATTAGCAATAAAATACCTTGTAGAAACTGCAAGGCTATATATTCATCTTTATTTCCTAAGTTTTGATTTACAGGCTAAATTAAAGCACTAGACTTATTTTCTTATGCTTCATGGATATGCATTGCAAAGAAAGCAGTCCGCTGCATCTCAAATCAATAACACAAGGATTAAAAACTAGTCTTAATGGAAAGTGATTCACAGCCACTTGAAAAAATTATGACTTAAGCTGCAAATGGCTTAAACACTTATAGGCAGATACCCTTACGTTTTTGTTCTGCTTGTCTTTTTAGTCTCATTCTGATTTCTCGTTTTCTGATAGCTGCTTGCAGTTCACACAAAAATGAGGCATGATCAATTTTGCTCTCTCCTTCTGAAGCATCAGATGTCCTTGGCTTAGGAGAATCAATATTATCAGCTGAAAGTAAATAGGTGCCTTTAAATTATACCAGAGAAGAAAACAGTTTAAGACAATTGACATTCTGGATGGAAAGAAACCTTTCATGGGTGAAAGAGTACCTGGTAGATGAAGAAATTTTAATTTGGTGACAAGAGATTAGGTTCGCTAAATGAATACAACTTTGGAGGAGAAAGAGGAAGTCAAAGGGAAGAAAATTTGAATAAATAAGTGTATCTGATATAAGTAAATAGGTATATCTTAATAATCCCCCCCTCCACTCCCTCTCTTTTTCCAAAAATGCAGTCAAGGATCGGAAGTGGATGACATAGATATCCTTAATGCAACTCCACTTACTAATTAATTAATGCTGTGGTTTCTGAGAAAAGTTAAACTTGTATCAATCTTAATAGTTGATATTACCCTATCTATGGATATACACCCCATAATGGATCTTTCATCTTTGGAAATGTATTACTGAAAAGCTAAGTATGTATCTACCTTTCAGTCCTTATTTAATTACAAATACTTATGTTCCCTGACATGACAGATTTATACTTGACTAAAAAGTACACGTAATTCTGACAACTAAGTTTCAAATATTTATTTTTCAGGTAATGCACCTAGAATTTCTAATGAGTTTAAAATTAAAAATCACAATTGGAAAATCATCCAAAAGTTATTCAGCAGAAAAGATCACAAACCTTCAGAATTTTCACTATCGTTGACAGATAGTCTTGCATCAGTCTGTGTAGTAAACACCTCATCCATATCAGAAGTGATCTCAATGTCATGATCAGGTGAAAATATTAATGAATTCTCATCAGCTGATTTAAGACTTGAATGATCTTCACTACTTGCAGCCGAAATATTTTCACATTCTGCAACTAGCACTTCAGAATCAGGCTGAATGAAAGAAAGTTTACTTGATTCTAACTCCTTATGAATGGCATCCACACCTACTCTTTCAATGAAGTTCGTTACTACATGCAGGATTTCTGGGTTTGAAAGTTCATTTTCATCTACTTCTGCCTGGAAAAAATGAATAATTCTTTCAGCTTAACATTTTTGGAAATAATATCCCAGCATATGTGTATTTTTACTACCAAAATCTATGAGAACTAAAGTAAGACAGACTTGAATGAACAACACAGCTAAGGAACACCCCCTGGACAAACTTCAGTCAATTGAGTGATCTAAAAACAGTAATTAAATGGCCTATTTTCACTTACCTGTTGCAGGAAATTTTGGAGAACTGGATCACTGAAATTAACTTGAACCTTTTTTTTGTACTTGACCGTTGCAACATGAATGAAATCTTTTGGTAAGCTAATATCTTTTTTTTTAATTTTCTTCCTTCTTCTAAGAACGTGCTCTTTAATTGCAGTTGGTCCATTGTCATTCTAAAGATGTTTATACAAAGAATATCAATGCTACAAAATATATAACTGAGTCCACAACTACACCATGAAAAACGGGACTAAGTATCATCTCATTGCAAAACACTGTGTAGGGAGTAAACTTAACAGAATTAAACTAAAGCATAAAAAGATTTGATCTGAGAATATTCTAAATTTTATTGAATGTATGAACAGTAATGGAAAACATCAACATAGGAACTCACAGAGTGTCCTTCCAATACATCCATTGCATTAATTCATATTGCAAAACACTATTAAAACTTTTATGTATGTACTACTTTCCACCTGAACAGTCAATATTTCCTGAATGGAGCATGAATAACTGCCAGGTTGATGTGGACAGAATGGGTGTAAACATGAAGTCACATCACAGATAAGATAAACTTATCAAAAATGGCTTATCTCAGAATGGCACACTTCTTCTGTGGTTTCATGCTCTCAGAATCTCAAATAAGATAACAACTCCATAAGGTGCTGCATTTTCATGGTGGATAGATTTAAAACGTTTTGGCACATATTTTGGTCTTAAAAGGAAATATAAAAGGTTAAGACAAAAGAAAACATTTTTCTAACATTTTCCAAAGAGTTTGTAAACATTATTTTATAAAAATGACATTGTTTAAATAGTTGATAGAGCCAAAATTCAATTATCCAAGCATTTAAAAAATAATTAGATAGGTATATTTATACTATAGGTGTATAGTGCTATATATTGTAGTTGCTATATTTATAGCACTGGAGTTTTCGAGTTTGGCATGAGATTCTATGACACTGGGCTTTTTAAGAAACAAAGGCGAATAGGCAAAGAAAAGCTTATTATTTAATTATTTATGTGCATTTATTTTGCACACAAAATGTATACTTCTTTTTCCCCGTCTCATGGTTCAAGTTTTCATTACTGCAGTTCTAAAAATTTCTTCAATTTTGACTGTCCAATGACTTTTGTAGCACTGAAGCTACAGCTATACATAAAACTTTTTAGCAAAGCTTTGCTATGCCTAGACATAGATACATTTTGAAGTAATTTCTATGCAGCAAAGAAAGAACATTGTACATATTATTGTACCACCTTTTTTAAAGGATGATCATATTCTAAATGGTATTCATCGTTATAAAATTAAGAGAGGATTCAAAATAACCAACTCTGAGTTTTAAATACGTCCATTGTTAGAAGAGTTTTTCAACTTGAATCATTTTATCTTTTCACCTCACTATCAGTTGAATGTTCTAGTTTTAATAGGGAGAGTTAACCTCTGTTAGCTTCTCATTTGTGAGTTAATGATTGTAGTATAAACTATTACTGGATTCTAGAATAAACTTTTTACTTCATGATGCCTCTGTGAAAAATCTTCAACGTTAATGTTCATGAAAAAATTATCAATTATCTTGAAATTGCAAAAATGCAATAGTCTTTGCAAATGCAAATTCTCTGGATAATTTGAAGATGAGCTCAAGTAAAAGTTTCTAATCGAGTTTTGTCATTATGCAAGTTCATCAGCTATAAACCATTTGTGTGCAACATTCATTATTGAATTGATGGGGTTATATAAACTGTTCACGTCATTAAGATCATACAGGAATTTGAAATGATTTCAGGTGATACTTCATGGAATTGATTCATTATTGAATATAAATACTTTTTTATTCCATATTTTTATGTGGAATGACAAATTATTTACATCCAATATGGTTATTCTTTCTGAGGAGCTCCATGTTAAAATCTTTAATTTGAATTTCTTCTAGGTTATCTCTCACCTATATAGGTCTATAGTATTTGGGTTAAATTAATATTGAGTAATCAGCGTACATATTGAGTGGACACACCTTATAAGGCTGATAAAGTGGTAAAAAAAGACAACAATTACATCGAGCACATTGGAGTTTTCAGATATACTCAGTTGCATCAAATCAATAATAAGCATTTTAAAATCACTGAAAATTGTGTTTCTTCAAATAAAAGGAAGATTATAACGAGGAAGGAGAATACAGTAAGAGTATGATCTTCTAGTTATCTGGGATGGTGGGTAAGATGTGGTGCTTAATGCATCCAAATTCACTTCATGAAGCCTTTTGATGAGCCCTGAATCACAACAATATAAAGTACTTGAGCTAAAAGCATTAAAACACACAGAACCTTAGAAAAGAAATAAATTTCACCAGTTGCCACTTCTCCTCTTTAACAACTTGCTGATTATTTGATTTAAGATGACTCATAAATTTGTATTTAACCCCCACAAGGTGGCGTTTTATCATTTAAGCACAACTAGTCTGCATCTAAGCTAAGTCTTCTATGTGTACTGAGATATTTTCCTATCTCCCTTAAACTGAAGGGAAATTACAACTTTCATAACTGAAATGTTGCTATGCAGAAATCATACATTAAGAATCAGTACAAAAGAGAGAAGGAATATAAATGCCTGGCAGGGTTGCTGGTCTGGTGAGAAATGATGCTAACACAAGTTAAATAAGTTTTAGATCTATACTGGACACTAAGAATCAAGTAGACGAGTACTTTTTGGATGAGAGTCACAAAAAATCATCAGATCTTACAAATTCCAGCATTAATATTGATTTAATTGCTTTCATTAAAATTTTTCAACTGTACAAAACTCTAAAATTCAAGTAATATTAATCAATAACACAACAAGAGGAACTAATAAAGTTCATGTGTAATATGCAGATACCCTATTATAATATTCTTTACAATGAGCAAATATATCCAGGTCCCTGATGTAAAACAGACAGATCAAAAACCCTGGTTACCAGGTAGATTCTTACAAAAATATAAGCACTTAATCAGTTTACAAACAGCCCATCGTTTATGAAACTACTCAATGATATCAGAAAAGTATCATATCCATCTAGAATATCACAGAAAAGCACCAAGTCACTAATAAGCCTTCTCCTTTCCTTAACAAGTAAATCAAACCCTTAGAATACATGATTACATGTGTCACTTCACAAGCCAATATGATAAAAATCATACCTCTCATTCACAGGTGAAAACAAACACATTGGAACTTTTTCAACAATACATTAACCCTTTTTTCATGTAACCTACAAGTCCATTAGAACAGTGTACACTTCTGAGGAAAGGCACTGAGTATAGATGAAGTGACCCAATAAATAATAAGAGCAGCAGAAGAGATAGAAAAGCAGCTGATGTATCATGTAATAAGGATAATGCAGAAATAGAAGACAAAGATGAATAAAAGAACAACAATATGGCTTCAATGGCAAGGATCCCAGTGGAAATCTTGTTATTGTGCATATTAGCAGGTAACTTCAATGTTTTTGTGGCTATTTTGCAACCCTTTAATATGGAATCTGAGCAGTGAGGTCAACAGCAGACCTTATATTTGCTGTAAAATCACCAAAAGAAAAAAGTTAGGACTACAGGAGGGACTTAATGATGGCCTTCCTGAACATTCAGAAAACATATGCTAGTGAGTGTAGAAGCAAGATATAAAGGCCTTGAGAAACAAGGGAGTAAATTAATGCACAGTCCAGAAAGTAAATTAAATGTCATTGTACAAGCTATGCTTGAGTACAGGGAAAAAGAACAGACAGGCCGGAACAAAGATCTGGTTTAGAGCAAGAAAGTGCAATCTCACACTTGCTCTTTGTTGCTGCAATGAATATGATAATGAGAAAGGTGGCAGAATGGATTGAGAAAGAAAACATAGAAATAATAGTCTTTGCAGACAATTAAATGAACTGGGGAAATACAGAAGAGGAGGTACAGCTGCAGCTGAATGTTTGGGTGTAAGTGGTGAGACGAGCAAGTTTATGGTTATAAGAAAGACAGAGACATACAAATGGACTTTAGATTAACTAAAGAAGGAATGGTTTTAATGCTTAGGAAGTGGAGAAAAATGGACAAAAACAGAATAAATGATGGATAGAGAGATAAGAAAAGAAAATGAAAGAAGGAGATAAGAAAAAGCCTTTTTAAAAGCAGAGCAAAAGACCAGGAGGAAGGCCAAGGGATAGATGGCTAAAAGGAGTGGAGGAGAGCATACGGAAACAAGGAGAGGTTTGGCCCAAGTGACGATGGAAATATGGTAGGAAGAGAAAAGAAAATGGAGATGCTTGTGTGCTAAGCAGATAGGGCCAGCAGCTAGAAACTGTATACAACGGTGACGAATAAGGTTTCATTGAAACAGTTCCTTTTATCATTCTTTTTCACTCAATGATAGTGAGTTCTTACAGCAAAATATTGATCCAGGGCATAATTACACATTATTTCACATCATGAAATTCTCTTCTTGTCTTGCTGAGATAAAATCATCTCAACTCCAAGAGCAAGATCATCAACAATAGCATCTGGTTTCACTAGTGGATGGTTTTCATCTTTTTCTGCAATGAATTTACCGGTTCGCACCAAAACTCCTCTCATCCCAAAATTCTGAGCACCACCAACATCAGACACAATATCATCTCCTATCATCAATACCTGGGAACATAAAGACATAAGGTTTCAATGATGAAACATGATAACATTATAAGGTTTCAATGATGAAAAATATCTACAACAATGCTTTTATCCATTATGCTTTCATTGTATTGTATTACTATTATGCTTGCATATTTTGAGCATAAGAATAAGTTTACTGATACAATATATATTCTTTAGCACTTCTGAAACACAGATTAATATTATCTGACCCCCTCAAGTTTACAAAATTTATAAACAGTTTAATCTCCTAATCAAAGCTGCCATGGAAAATCAACGATAAGGAATTAATAACAAACAAAAATTAAACTTTACCAATTATAGATACAGTAGAACCTCACTCATGAAACTTTCAGCAAACAAAAAAGTTTCATAAGTAAGGATAAAAGAGGTGTCATAGTAAGAGAATATGAAACCCTTTTAAAATGTCCAATTTAGTCTTTTTTGTTACATGGTTGAAATTGCATGTTTAGATGCAGGCAAATGAAGCCTAACAATTTATTGTATTACAAGTCGAGATGAGTCGATACCAAAATTTATTGATTCTCGATACTGATACCATCAACTTATGCGTATATGTTTTTCTATCAGTTTTCCTATACATTATTATCAAATGTTTCATGAAATCTAAAAATACAATTTTACGAAAAAAAAATTTGAATATACTATTTAGTTTGGGAAAAACTTCTGATATTCCACAATGAGGACATTTTGAAAATATAAACTGTTCGATAACACGAGAGTTTTATATTTTTTTACATGAGCATTTTTAATTAAAAAATAAGGCCATATTTAATAACAAAACATGTTTGGTATCAGATAAAAAATGTCTTAACAGATTCAAATAATATGACTGACATGTCATAAGTTGAATTTTAATATGATTAATAATTAGTTATAAGAGTAATAAAAACACTAACCTAAATTATAATTCAAACTTTAAACATTAAGAAATAAGAATAAAAGGTAATGACACAAACCCTTTAGCCTACTTTAGGCTACAACAATGCACCAATGCAACAATGGGATGTACAAAAAACCAACATTTTTAACCCCTCTGGATCAAGGCGATTTCGTTTCTGGTCACAAATGTTTCCTGCTGTGCTAAATATGTTTCTCATTTTTGATGAGAAACTCTCATGTTTCGTATTCTTTTACGATTTTTAATCTATACAGAAAAATAGAAACAATTGTATTTCCAAAAAAAACAAGTAAATTTATAGTAGAAAAAATCAACTTCCCATCATCTGTGTGGATAATATTTTCCTGGATCGAGATTTACATAAGCGATAGATATACGTTATTACTTCTAATATGAAGTTCATTTTCCTTATCACATACTCATCAAACAATACTTTTTCTATACATGTACAAATATTCTTTAAAGTGTAGTTAAAAGAAACATTATAAGTCCATTTTCATTAATATTTGAATTCTTTTCTAAAATATAAGATCCTAGTGATGCCATACTGTATCACCCTCTATCCAGAAAAGTATAAATGTAATAAAACAAAAAAGACTTCCGAGCATGTCACATTCCAAGAATAATATAATATAGAATATTAAATAATAAAATCAAAAACCTAAAATTAATTCAGTGCACAATCTGTTTACATTAAACTGGGTTGCTGCTGAAAATCAAATTCTTGAATGCTGTGAAATTCTTTTCTTAGAAACACAAAAAAGTCAGGATATTTGTGGAATATCTGGGAATTCCATTTTTAAGATGAAAAAATTATCATAGAATATTCCAAGTGGCTAAACTAGTAATTTTGCAATGTCTTATTAATAATAACCCTTAAAATGGAATTTGTGAGTTATACTCATAAGGAGTGGTTGTGTAACTTGGATCATGAAATGAGATGAGCCTTTTTTCATGCTACCAGAAGAAAAATAAAGAAATATGTGTCTTGGCTTTTTTCTCCATTAGTCTGGGATTCCCAAGAAAAAACGTAGAATGACATGTGGGGAGCCTGCATTCTCTGAACTGGGGTAAGCCGACAATAGTAGAGTGTGGTAGTGTACTGCAGGTAATGAAGTTCGATTCTTATCGATGTTTAAAAGTTTTCTTTCAGCCATTGAATCAAAAATTTTATCATCCTTAATTTCCAACCCTTGTATGCGAATACTGAATTTTTTGTACTTTCATTGCTTAAACTAGATTTACAAATGCATCACTCAAAAATGCATTGCAAAGTTAACGTAATGTTTCCACGATTTTAATTCTGTAATAAAATATTTTTCCTATCACTTTCACTAATGCCAGATTTTATTATTTTTATATTTAATATGCTGACTTATATACTGACATGAAATTTCTGATAATCTTATTTTTTTAACTACCTGCTTGCCTTACTCTAGGAATACAGCATGATGGTATTACTAGGCAGTGTTAAGGATGGAACGTGCGAACGGCAGAACACTAGCTCACTACATTTTTAAAAACTTCATAATCATCGGTTCATGCGAGTCTGGTGAATCTAGGCATGACATTCTACGTATTTTTTTCTCGCGATGCCAGGGTAATGGGGAAAAAAGTCATATTTCTTTATTTTGCTTTTAGTTGCATGGGAAAATTTTCACCTAATTTTGTGATCTGAATTACAGAAACTCTCCTTGTCGATATCTACCTCACCTAGTACCACAGGGGGATGCTTCGATTGCTAACCTGTGAAAATTTAAAATCTAAGACCCGGATCTGATTTTACTCTGTATCTTTGGCAAAAGATACAGAGTAAAAGACTCCTTCCTAAAAATATATCCTACCAAAATTATCCCCTTATCCACGCATCGAACAAAGTAGTCATTTTTCCCCAAACAAAATAACCTTTCTATCCAAAAAAAATAAGAACCAAATTACTACCCTAAATCCCCACTACATTCAACTCTAACAAAATAACCTTTCTCATTCCTTATAAATCCCCAAAATCTCTATCAGAAAAAGTATACTTCAAGCAACATACTACCACGACCTGAGAGGATGAAAATCCGAAAAGGTGATATAGGATTACTATCAGAAGTCTGCAGTCTGTATCTGAAACAAATTCAAAGCTTGCGAGCTAGCCGCGAAAACTTTAGCGGAGTTACCCGCTGAGATGCACGATAGCAAGATATTCCACAGAGAAAAAATCATACGCTTTGACCGGGACTCGAACCCGGACCCCCTGATTTCCGGCCAGGTGCTCTACCAGTTGAGCTACCAAGGCATCCTCTTTCTCTGTGGAAGCCTTGAGAATTTCCACAGAGAAAGAGGACGCCTTGGTAGCTCAACTGGTAGAGCACCTGGCCGGAAATCAGGGGGTCCGGGTTCGAGTCCCGGTCAAGGCGTATGATTTTTTCTCTGTGGAATATTTTGGATCTGAATCTGGATCCGAGTAAAATGAGAGATCCGTGGATCCTTGGACCCAATGGATCCGATCTGACCATCCCTAATATCGACAGTATAGGTATCAAATTTTGGTGATCGATTCTCGATACCAATACCAATCCTCAAGAATCAGTGCTTTCAAGAATAGGTATCGAGAATTGACATATCCCTAATTACAAGCAACTATACAAATAAATGTATCTTATGCTACCTTCTAGGTATCATGAACATATATTTGAGAGTTTTATACTCATAAGGAGAGGATATGTAACTCAGATCTTGAAAGGAGATGAGCCTTTTTTCGTGCTACTAGAAGCAAAATTTAGAAAATGTGAGTCTTGGGTTTTTTCACCATTGGCACGGGTTCGCAAGAAAAAAGTAGAATGACACGCGGGGAGCCTGCATTCTCTGAGCTCAGGTAAGCTGTCAATAGCAGAGTGGGGTAGTGTACTGCAGGTAATTAAGTTCGATTTTTATCACTGTTTAAAATTTTTCTTACACCCATTGAATGAAAAATGTTATCATCATTAATTTCCAACCCTTGTATACGAATACTGAATTTTTGTACTTTCATCGCTTAAATTTTACAAATGCATCACTCAAAAATGCATTGTAAAGTTAACGTAATGTTTCCATGATTTTAATTCTATTAAAATATTTTTCCCATCACTTTCACTAATGCCATATTTTATTATTTTTATGTTTAATATGATGACTTATATATATTGGCATGAAATTTCTGATAATCTACTTTAACTGCCTGCTTGCCTTACTCTAGGAATACAGCATGACGGTATTACTAGGCAGTGTTAAGGATCGAACGTGCAAACGGCAGAACACTAGCTCACTGCATTTTTAAAAACTTCGATATCATTGGTTCATGATAGTCTGGTGAATGTAGGCGACCAGCGTGACATTCTGCTTTATTTTTTTTCCTGTGCCTCTAGGCCTATGGAGAAAAAAAGCCAAGATGCATTTTTTATTTTTTTTTGTTCTAGTGGCCCGGAAAAAATTTTAACCTCATTTCGTGACCGTAGCTACAAATCCTCTCCTTGTCAGTATCTATCGTACCTACATTTCATTCAAGGGGTACATCGATCACTAAGCCGTGAAATTTAAATCTCTGATCGGAATCCGAAATTATACTGTCTTCGGAGTTTATTTCAGTAGTGAATGAAATGAAAGATCCATGGATCTTTAGATCCGACCCGACAATCACTAATTATTGAGTGATACATTCGTAAATCTAATTTAAAACAATTTAAGTATAAAAATGTGAGTATTCAGATGTAAGGGTTTGAAATTGAAGATGATAAAATTTTTGATGCAATGACTGAAAGAAAAAATTAAACTGTGATAGGGATCAAACTTTGCACAGCTCTCGTTGTCCACCTGATGCTGGCGAACGTAGGCTACTCACGTGACATCCTACTTTTTTTTCCTCACGATACCAGGGTATTATTCATGTATCAAAAAAGTTATATATCTTTCATTTTATTTCAAGTCATATTTCTTCAATGAACACTTCGGCATCACTGAAAGGACGAAGGACACTTATGTCCTCTAGCTTAATAATTATTTTACGACAAATAATTGAAATGAAGCATGAGTGAAAATACGAGACTGATAATAGTCGTTGACAAAAACTCAAATTAGATGTCTTTCTGTAGGTCAGTCACTGGAAAGTCATTTAAGTGAGGACTTTCCTACCAAAGGACTGGAAAAAAATGGTTTATAATGGAGTTCGTCCTATAAATGAAAAGTTTCATGAGGGAGGTTGGAAATACATGGGGTCTTAAGGGGTTCTTTACCGGACCAAAAAAAAACGGTGTATAAATGAGGTCGTCGTATATACGAGGGTTGTATATCCGAGGTTCTACTGCATATGAATTGTATAGTTGATAAATTATAAATTTAAAAATAAATAAGAAAGAACAATGAAATTTTTGAAAGTTGAAAGAACAATAAATAAGAAAGGGAACATTGAAAGGAATTCTGTTTTGGAGATCAAGGAGGAGGTCAAAAGGAAAGTTATGTACGGATAATGAGAGAAGTGAGAAGGGATTTGTACAATTCACAGTGCTAGTATGGGTAACACAAGTCAAGGATAGAATTGCAGGAATTATAATGAAGGAGCAACCAGTGTTTTGAAATATGACAAGTGAATAAAAGGTGTAAATTAGAGATGTATGAATACTACTTGCGAATACTACCTCGAATAGTAGAATTATTTGATATTCGAGATCTCCACCAATTATGCTAAAACATACT
This sequence comes from Platycnemis pennipes, assembly GCA_933228895.1. Classification (NCBI taxonomy): domain Eukaryota; kingdom Metazoa; phylum Arthropoda; class Insecta; order Odonata; family Platycnemididae; genus Platycnemis; species Platycnemis pennipes. Next base: position 31,068,218 of record OW121857.1, on the reverse strand, counting down.
GTTTGAATACCTCGAATATCACACCATACAAAATTAGGTAGGTACCCATATATATTCGGCATGTTGATGAACTACAACATATGCGCCGCTAGAAGACGGCAGCAAAGATACGAGTCTGTTGATAGGTTTCGTTACATAATTCATGCTAGAAATATATGAGTTTTAACATATGGAATTCTGGCAAAACTGTTTTCTTTTCACCATAAGTAACTAGTCACCATAAGAAACTAGTCACTGATAATCACAATTCAAATTCGAAGAACGTTTGTAAACATTGTCGATGGTAGCATCTCAATATGAGCTTCACTTACTACTGTTACCTATTTATCATTAATGTATAAGAGGTCACACAATGTGTCTCTTCTTCCATATCGTACTTTCACAAATAGCTAATGGATTTTACGTAAGAGTGACGGAGAACTCAGGCTTCTACTCTGCTATCACTAGTAGCCATTGTTGCTATTTTACAAGGAGACTTCATCGAGAATACGCTAAGATGCCTGAGTTTGATAAGCAATATATATTTTCCAAAAAAGGAAACCAATTTTATTACAGTAAAATGCATCTTAAAGAATATTCATTTCAGCATTTATGTACGCCAATAAATATTTTTGTCACCTCAGATAAACTTCTACAATATTTTATTCAGATTAAAACTGTTTTTGTGTGATCAAAATCTATGACCAAGGATTGGATGCTATTTATTCTGTTAGCTGTTGTTGCGTTAAATTGAAATTTCAACTAAATAAGGCCAATGATGAATTTTTATTTATTTCAAATATTTAAAAGTTATTATGGAATTTGTAAAACCCTAGTATGAAAGTGGTGACTTGACAAACTTGAGCGGAACCATAGCTATTGCAAGTTTTTCAGCATGAAGAGCATAGAGAAATAATAATTACCAGTACATATTACCTAACTGCATTATAATTAGTTTTATAGGTATCATAGGTACTGACATACCTTACAGACAGATCCTTACTGACTTGTGCATCAATTATGGGCAAAATGTTTACTTGGTATTAGTAATACCATAGTTCATTCTATCAGATATGAGGTTAATACATATTTCCAACTTTAATCTTGTCTGTAAATTTTCTTTACTTTAACTTTGTCACTAGTTTGTGGTCAATTAATAAATGGACAGAAGTTGAAGGTGTATCACTTTTGATCACTTATTAATGCTTGTAAAAGTTAATGTATTTAATAGTCTATAATTGGTAGTAAAGTTATTTTATTATATATTTGACTTTTTAAAACCAGAATCACATTTTTCAATGTAATCAAGTTGTAGCTGCTACACTACCTCACTTTTTATTAAAAGTCACAACCATGGTTTTGGCACTTCACGCCATCACCATGTGCTGAAACTATGGTCGTTTTTGGTTTTTAATAAAAAGTGTACAAAAGATGGATATTTAGAACTTCCATAAAGTGAGTACTAACATGACCATCATGCATAGGTGAGTCATGAATAGCAGCCACTCTGATGTAAAAGTGTGTTTAAATGCCATATAAATAAGCAGGAGTGCATCATATCATTCACTTTTCTTTGTGTCTAATAAATCCAATGAATATGTCAATAACTCACCTCAGAAGTATCAAGGGCCATATCCCCAAGGGCTGTAGCAAAAAAAGTTTTTTCTGGTTTCCCAACTACTTCAGCATGAACTCCACAAGCATATTCTAGTGCTGCTGTGAAGCCACCAACATCCATGCAAAGTCCATCTTCCTCCTTATAGTAACGCCTTCCAATGAGTGAAATGGTCATTTTAATCAAATATAAAACAAAATAAATTCATACCATAAATTCCACAGATATCCTCAGGTCAGCATACTCAGTGCATTACGTGAAATTCTTTGAATAGTTCAGGCAATATGTGTAATATTGAATAGGAAAAGTTTTATCAAAAGCTTTTTAAATAAAATTTTGGGATGAATAGAGCCAGGTTTGACTTCATAGAATACATCCATAGGGGAAATAAAAAACAACTCTGTGAATTCAATTTCAGATTAACTTTGACATTAGGTAATGCTGATGACAGTGCTGAAACATATACCACACACCAAGAAATACTTAACCTTCCCTGTATCAGTTCAAGTCAGATTATGTTTTTCCCATCCAAAAAAGAACTTTTAAATTTTTTACCCCTGATAGTACTTTCATTGTTGCAAACACTACATCACCTTTCCTCTAGCTCTGAAAATTATGATTTATTCCTTTCCAAGCTTCCTTTGCCAAATTAATCTCCTCCAAAATTTGCTTCCAGGAATAATACTTATTTCCAAAAGAAAACCAATCAAGGATTTACACAAAACTTGAAATTTTTACATCTTTTGTTTATACCAAGAACATTCCTGATGCATCACATCAAATGACTGAAATATGTGACCTCCTTCATCTCATATTAGCTTTAGTCAAGCACATCAGGGTCATGAAAACATATATACTAACCCACGACCAAGAGAAAACAGGCCTGCATCTTTCTGATTCATCAACAGTCTGAAAGCATCATTCAGCTTTTCATAAGTGAAGAGATCTGTTGCATCACCAACCACCACACAATTTGGACTGGATTGATCAACACTTTCAAACTGAGGTAGTGCCTGTCAAAAAATGATGATCAAAATTAATATCATTATCATTTAAAACAATTTCCACACTAATAAGGCAGGATATAAATGTTAAAATAGCACATCATTTGACTCAAGTAATCTTCAATGCATTGAAATTAACCTATCCCTTTTGGCTATCATTTCAACTGACATTTATCAATGTTTATACACATTAACTTTCTCCATTAGTTCTCCAAGTCCTTTTTCATTATTATTATGATTAAATGTAAATAATTTGGGCCAAATTTATTCTGAATTCAATCTGATCATCACAACAACAGAATGCCTTAATCAAAATTTACATAACAATGAGAAGCATAGATGGACCAATAAAAATTATGATTACAATTACTTGCATCTTATTGATTACAAGACATTTTATTTTTCCTGTAGAAATGAACTAAAATACTTTTAAAAAACCTTTACTAAGCATCAAAATGAAAAACATAAAACAGTGAATGATAATATTCTTAGAGATTTGAAGCAATTAGAAGCACATTGAAAATCTCACTGATTTTACCACACTTAATCATTTTTCTAAGGTTTTGAAGGTTATTATCCACGACCAAAACAATGAATGGTGATGAAATAAAAGTTAGATGGAAGTTGTCACAAAATACACCAAAGCCATCAGCTAGCACTTGAAATAAACACTTGAAATAAATAACAGTAACTTGGTGATTCCACAACAGATTTCGTAAACCAAACCTGAGTTTCGGCCTAAGATATGTTGATTTCTAAATGTACTTTTTTCTAAGATGAATCAATGCCATCCAGTTACACCATAAGCTATTAATTAATTGAACACTTTGCAAATACGCTATAGACACTGAATACAAGAAAGCCACCTCTTTCATATGGGACAGATGGCATCAGAGCCAGTTAACACTATTTGACATCAACTGAAACCTACCCAAACTGAGGGAAAACTAATAATAGTACATAATCATCAACTTTAAATAAGTAATATTAATATTGTAGTACAAGCAGTCAATCACAAGATATTAAAAAAACAATTGCAAGAAATAGAAAGAAATATTCCTATAGGTATGTTGAAATCATTTATCAAGGAAAAAATGGGCCACACTAATATTTTGAGCTGAAACACATCACAAATCAGAGCAATGTTGTATATATTTCATTTTTCAGCTCTTACATTCCCAAAAATGTGTAGATAAATTGGTGCTTTCCTTACAGATGTTCATAGCACCTAAGGATTACCTTGAATGTTACCAGATCATAGTCTGTGGAACAATGAAACAATTCTCTATGGCCACCTCTCTACAGGCTGCCACTTTTTTCTGGAATCAAACATATTTTTCATTTGATACATATATGTTTCCACTGTTTTCAGCCATCATCTTCTTCAGCAGTCTGTGACCACTCTATTTTAGGCCAGCAGCCAATACTTTTGTGACCAGCAACCAGATTCCCTGATAGGGATTAAAATTTTCTTTTATCAAACCCAATGCTCATCAGAGGACCCTACTAAAATCAGTTCAAGGAGTGTCTTAGTACCTTTAGCATTTGTTCGGGTAATTATCGTATCATGTCCTAAATACGGCTGGTCATAAACATCACATCCTACTTAGGGTTGACTATTACTGAACCCTCAGTGACCACCTATCCCAGTAAAGATAACTTACTCACTGCCTAAGTATAAGGTCCTTATCTATTGGCTAGACTTCATGCTAATTTATGCATTAAGAAAGACCATCTAAGTAAACAGTGAATGCTAGAAAAAGTGCCTGCAATAGGTTGGATGATCATTTAGGGAAAAATAGTTGTGAACACCAGGAAAAATTAATCAGTTTGAATTCTTTGAATTTTGCACAACCAAGAAAGTTTACATTCAAAAAAATCATCCACAAGTACAATTTTTGTTAAAAAAGTGGTTATTTGTGTAATTTGCATTTTAATATTCTACATATAGGTACTCCATAAATGAATGATATTCATTCAAAACTATCCGCTTTTCTACATTTGTTCCTCCTGAAAAAACTTCACCGTTCAGATGTCACTTTGATTTGTGAACCATAATTATGTAAAAAGTGCATCTCATAGGCTGTCAAATATGTACTGAAAGTTTTCCAAAGTGTCACAGGTCAATTTTAGTTTTATCACCAGCTGTATAATGATTTTTAAAACAATCCACAGGTGTCACCATTTAAATCTTAAGCTGCTGCAGGATGTTCAATTGCTTACAAGTGAGAGTGCAAGAAATAGTGACAAAGCAGGTACCTCACTTGCTAATGTGAGTTCATCAGGCATAAGACCCTTATGAAATACTTTAACAACATAAATATTTTCCAAAAATGAAACCATCATCTATGTACCCAGACAGCTTGACTACAACGTATTGATTAGGTTGACAGTTTTCCACCATGTAAGGTAGGTTTTGATGGAGTGTCCCTACTAATCTTAGCATTTCATGCATCTATAATTGTCAACACATCTATGATATTTATATCTTCAAGCATATTTTCTACCTCCTTCTTAGCAACTATAATATGTTTTCTTTGCCTTCCTCATCGTTGATTACTCAGCATTCTAACTTCCATAGCCACCTTCAGCAATCCAATGTCCTTAAGCACTTCTCCCCAACCATGTTCAACACCTCATTCATCCACCTTTCTTTGTATCAATTTTCCATTCTCCTTCCTTCCATATCATCCTTACTCAGTCTAAGGTTCAAAAAAGGCCATACTCCATAACAAGTTCTTTGATAACCTACTCTTTACATCTCTTAACCTCATCAAGTTTTTCATCACAAAATCTCTTCCATCGGTAAATGCCTCCTCGCCCAGAAAAATTCTTTTCCCAACATCATCACTATTATGCTTACATTAGTCCAATATGCTATCCAAGAAACACAACAGTTCTACCTGTTATAACTCTACTCCTCCTGCAGTCTTATAAATCCTTAACAAGTCCACCACCCTCTTCCATCATATAGGTACCATTCCCCTTCTTCTAGGTGGTCCCATCGTTTGTCTAAACTCTGAGTAACAATATATTTTCCCAAAGGTACATAATTTTAAGGAACAACAATAGCCTATGATTGATCCACAGGCATTAATTCGGTATCCATCTGGTTCAACTGATTGAGTTAACCAAATCTAGTAGTGAACTCATGACAAGGTCATTCATTATAACATGAAATTAAGGTGTTATATAATTCAATACTTGATTATTGGGGGTGAAATGGAATAAAGGGAGTCCACAACAATTTTCTGTCTTTTTCAAATGTGGATAAAATCCATGCCTGTCTGCACTCCTGCCTAAGCTTCTTTCTTAAGAAATACACGCAAAGTAAGCATGAGTGTAGAGGCATCATTTCAAGTCTGGATGGTCCTCAGCATCAAGGATGCGAGAATCCAAGTCGATTGACAAGCATCAAGACTGGAAAGTGGAACGGATGTGTGACTGCAGAAGAGACACATGTGGCCTGCCATAATTCTAGTAATTTACAACCCAGGGCCATTGTGCATACACTCTGTCCAACACTCTCCCTTAATTATATCTTGTTTAATGTTTTCCAACTTCCCTGCTCTCAGCATTTTCTTCTCAAATCCACATCCCAATTTTAGCTATTTTAGTTCCCATCTCATTCTTCCCTTAGGAGTTCTTGTCAATGCTGCCTAGCAAGGATTTCATACGATGATTACCACGGAGGCCTCTGCAGCTGAGCCTTACTCCCAGTGAGCTGGGGCTGAGTCCTGCAGTTGCCAAGGTTCATTCTTTTCAATCTTCATCACTCATGTATGGAATAGGTAAAATTGGTGGTATTCTGTTACCTTCCCAATTACTATGTCTTCATGACATCCATATCAATACTAATAACATATTGCCAGACCTTCAAGCTTATCATTGTTCTACAGTCCGTAGTTCATCTAACCCAACCACATCACCTTCATTTCAATGTACTGAACTTACCACTAACAACTGCAACCTATCATGTGATGCTTGAGGGAATTTAGAGTCTAGGACTGTTTTAAGCACATAACTACCTGATGTTATGCTGACCATTGTGTTGTTCTTGTACGCTTCTGCTCTTTCTAATCTGCTGCACTGAAATAAATCAATTGACATTTCCCGAAAGTTTCATTTTTTTAAATAAGGATAAGTGAAATTCAACTTGCAATCGACAATTGCCTAGTTCCTTAGTTTATACCTACCATCCCAAATTTAATTGGATCCTATTTGTCAGATAACTTAATTATTCGTTTCTAGTATAGAATGCAAGGGATTGAACTGGTAGTTACAGCAATCATAGGAACGAATCTATTCTATATAACTTATTAGTTATCTATTTAAGTTTTCGAAATTCAAGAATATAATAAATGAATACGGATCATTGCAACAATGAGAATTCATTACATCTGACTATCATAACTTTATTACTAGGTTTTGGGGTACAAAATATCTTCGTAAATAAGGCTTCAAGGATAGTTCCAAGACAACCAGACATCCCTGAAAACCAATTTGAATACATTAACCCAACTAACCTAATCTAATTACGAGGACCACTTATCTGAGCTGCAACATATATTTCATAATATGTACTAATAACTGGGATTGTTACTAAGTGCCACCATTCGGATAGCATATACCTCCTCGTTTAAATTTTGACAAGGGTTTATACTCACTTTTGGATGAACCAATAACATGGGTCTTAGCTTCCTTTCTTTTAATACCTTCACCATAACAGGGGCAGGAGAGAAAATTTCCTTTTCAGCCAACTGAAAGCCTATTTTCAATAGCTTTTCCCAGAGCATACGACAAGTGAGCTGAGTCTCATTAGTTACGAATCTCACAACGATCCCAGCGTCTCTAAGTCTGGAAGAGTTTGAAAGGGTATCGGGGTTAAACACTATTCGCTGGATATTAAAGAATAATAGGTAACACACCGGCTAAGTTAAGAGACAGGCACCTTTTTACAGCTTCGACAGAGCCATTAATTGCAACATCTCCATTCTTTAAAACTCCAGATATGTCTAACATCACACCTCTTACACTTTTCGCCCACGACATAATTACACTTCTACTAGTATTCTACGTTCCCAAAGTTGTTTGGTGCAACCGCGCAAATGGCATAAACGTAATAAAAGTCTTCGCGATTTTCGTCGTTTTCGTGCTAAATTAAACTCAACAAAACACAATCGATACTCTTGATGATCCGATTGGTTCTGTCACCTGCGCTGTCTGAGGAACGATCGCGGTAATTTGGTTTTGGCATTCCAACAAACCATTTTAAATAACCTTAAGTCATGTTAGTAATTATCTCACTGGAACACCAGCTGCTAAACGAGATAAACACCAACAGGAAATGAAGCGATTGCGAAGTTTATGATATGCCACTTCCGAGCCCGTCTTTTTTTTTATATTTTTGGGGCGCAGCCCTATAGGACCTGCGGAAATGCGCTTTTGGGCTAGTAAGCCATACTCCATCCAAATACGCGGAGGGTGCAAAAACCATAAGGTCTCTATAGTTCAACCATCATTTGAATATCGTTCAGAGTTTCCGGTGCATGTTTGGTTTTTAAATATGATTAAATGTGCATCGCCAGCATGCCGTGCTGTAAACGGGATATTACAAATCGTGGCAGTAATTTTCCTGTTTTGCTCATTCTCATCAGTGAGCGCAGGTAACTCCTACTTTAATATTTCCATCATTACTAACAATAATATAATAATTTTAGGTCTAAAATCAATTCATCACGCCATACCCAATCATTATATATAAGAGGTACCACTGGAAATCCTGAGGGTACATATTGCTCAATTAGCCGTCGCTCTAGACGGCTTACAGTAGATGGTAATGCAATTGGACAAAGTCCTGCTGGCATATATCGCTTCAATGTCAATCAATACCGGTTAAGCAAGCATTCTTGGCAAGCAAGCTATAACGGCATTTCAATCGTGAAACTCACAAGAAGGAATAATTGGATTATGTTTGTATAAGATATTATACTATCATGAGGAAGGTGGTACCATAGTGAAAATAGTGTGCCAAAATGTGCGCACACTTATTTGCACACTCCTCTTACATTTTTTGCCTAATCCCACTTTTGGCACACCTCTTTCATACTTTTTCTTCACACTATAGGGGCTCCAAATCACACTTTTGTCACACTATTTCACACTTCCTGCACTTTTTTGTAAATTTTTTCAAGCTTCATTGTTTACGCACTTTATTTTCATGGTACGAATCTGGGTGAGAGCTCAATTATAATTTTATTATGAGTACTGTGTAACTGACTCCTGGAGCACAAGTTAACATATACGTATACCTTAATCCTGCTTAACCCCTCAAGCGTGACTTTAAATGGAGTCATTTAATCCCTCAGCGTGTGCGATGTACCATCTGTGTCCGCTAGAATCCATGTCTCAAGCGTGTGCGGCGCACCCTTGCGTCCAGGTTTTTCATTGGGAATTCTTATCGCTCACACTCAAATATATGTTTTTTTCAGTGAGTGTATATATGTTCCAATGCCTCTTGCCTTTGTCCTGGTCCTCCTACGTATCTGTGTTAATGTTTATGCATCTAAAAAAATTTTTTTCAACTCATGCCTGGGAAAGGGATGGCTCTCTCGCAGCCCAGCGTCTGGTGTCTGCATATGAACGCATTTTTTTCCTCTCACGATCTCCTTTATGAGCTTCCAGAGAGATGATACGGGCATGCTGATGTTGAATGCTTTCGTCTGTGGTTCATTGTTATCTGTTTTTCTGTGTCAACATTTCCTTTCTCTTTCATCGTGGTAATAATTACGAAGCCACGGTCCTTCCAGGCATGGTCACTCAATGCTTCTAGGAACTTCGAAGACCTGTCAACTCCGGTATCTTATATACGATGTTTGAAGATAAGGGTCGAGTTATCCTGACGCCTATGGTTGAGTTGGGTGCTCAGTTTTTTTTTCTTCATTGGGACCGTCCCGTCGCTAATCCCCTCTTTAGTTGACCATGGCTTCTAGCTCGCGTGAGTTGTCCAATGAGCAAGTGCTCGACGTTCTGGAAGATGAGAGTGCAGTATGTTCAGATACAATTTCTGAGGATTCAATTGGCTACCCTCTGGATTCTAGTTCCGAGGAGGAAGAACCTCCTCAACTGTCAGTGAATATTCTAGATAATAATTGGGAAGAGATCGACAGTGCTAGTCCTCCTGTGCCTTTTGCGTGCGATTTGCTTGGGAAACAAATAGTGTCTGTTCAGTGTGCTGCTAATCCTCTTGACTTATTTTGAGTTATTTTTCGATGACAATCTAATTGCAATAATAGTGACTGAAACAAACCGCTATGCAGAACAGTTTCTTGCCCATGAGAAAGAAAAAATCTTGGTACAAAAAAAATCGCGCTTTCAAAAATGGGTTCCTACAACTCCGAGAGAAATAAAGAGTATTCCTAGGTTTGGTTATGTTGATGGGAATAATTCAGAAACCAAGCCTTAGAATGTATTTTAGTAGACAACATATATTAGAAACTCAATTTTTTCCTAATGTAATGAGCGAGGAAAGGTTTTCATTACAGACTAAATTTCTCCATTTTGTGGATAACACCAATGAGGAATTAATAAAAAGGGATCCAAAACTGTATAAAATTCCTCCAATTAGTGAATATTTAAAAAATAAATTCCAAAAAGTGTATGTGGCGGGAAAGGAAGTCAGTGTTGATGAATCTTTGTTATTGTGGAAAGGTAGACTTTCTTGGAAACAATGTATTCCCATGAAAGCTTCTCGGTTTGGGATAAAAATGTTCGAACTTTGTGACTCCGTAGGGTATTTATGGCAACGAGCAAACTTGTGCTTTGTGCTAAATAATATTATTATAATTATAGTAAATTGAGACAAAAAATTCTTATATGGTTAAATGTCCCAATTAACAAAATCTTTGTTATCAGTCAACAATGTGCAAATCTTTGGCTTTGGGCAGAGGTAGATTTTCTGGTGCCATGGAGTTGCCATTATGAATTATCACAAGTGCAAACGAAAGCTATCAAGTATGTCAGAGTCAAGATCGTATTTTAATTTAAAATCTCCAACTACTTCTATGATATAGATCAGAGACTACATATCATAGCCCATTTTCACTGAACATTGCAGCAGATAATATGTGACAATATGTTTTTTCAACCTATTTTTGTCATTGACAATGATATTCCATTGTCATCTGGCAATGAGTTCATGTTGTCGAGCTCATAGAAAAGATCTTAACCCTAGGATGCTCAAGGTGCCGATGTATCGGCTTCCCATATTTGCCTTAAAAAGCTCAAGGTGCCGATATATCGGCTCTAGTTATAAACTTTTTTGTACTAAATATTTTTTATTTTGACGTATCCAATAAATTTTTAAACAGAAACTAAAATAAGTTTTCCATTTTTAGTTAAAATTTAAATATCCTTGACCTAAAAACAGACTAACAAAAATTATTAGCTTAAAAATTGCAGAAATAAGATGTGAGCTTTCTGGGCTTGAAAACCAAAAATGGGGTGACCACGAAAGGGTTAAAGTTTAATATCAATGTGCAATGGAAACAGAAAAACTAGCCTTCAAAGAAAATTTTACATGGAAATATTAATTGGAGACTCATACTTTGGAGAAAGTAGGGTGTCCATATCATTGCATTTGGTAGGAACAATATGCAAGTTTGAATATAATTACATGTTAATCATCATTTAAAGTTGATAGGCATGATTTAATAGAAATTCCGTTTGAATGCTAGAATTTTATAATTAAGGTGCCTGCATTTTTAGGGAAAAAATGAAAAAAATATTAACTATATAGTCTCATCAAATAGTCACTAAAATAAATTCTTTTTCTTTCAGCACAGAGTCGGAACTGCACTGTAGCTTTGGGTCCTCATCCAAACCGCTATCTTCCACTTATAGCCTCACGAACTCGAGGACTTTTACAGCCAGTGGGTGGTAGATCAATTTTTATTCAGAAGGGAGAAACAGTTCGCATTGCATGCCCAGGAAAAGATAACAGGATTGTGGGTCAAAATGTGGAAATGCTAAATGTCACTTGTAATAATAGAGGTCAACTAGTGCTACCACATTCAAACAATTTCACAATAAACTGTACTCAACGCCTTGAAAAAAGCATCAATGAAACAAATATCATCTGTGGTTCCAATACAAATTCTAGAAAAATTTATATTGGGTGGAGGTTACCCAATGGAGAATTTTTTCGCCAAATTGAAGTCTGCTTCAACTACCTAAATTTAACAACTGAGTACACTGTACACGATATTCGTGGTGATGCAGTGGCTTACAGGGATAGAGATGTCAGTTGGCAGGGGCGGACAAGTTTTAAGCATGATAAATTCTTCTCATCAATGTCACCTTCCATAACCACTTCCTACACCCAGGACAATCAAAAAGAGACACTGGAGCGACTGCTGGGATCCATGGATCGAGCAAATTATTACATAGGTGGTTGGGGGCCAAATAGTTACCTAGCTAAGGGTCATTTATCTCCTGATGCAGACTTTACCCTTCAGACATGGCAAGATGCAACTTATCACTTCATCAATGTGGCACCTCAATGGCAGGAGTCTAACAATGGAAACTGGAAGGTATGTGTTCAAAATTTAACATTGATTACTTTGCTTAAGGAGGTAATATTTGAAAATTTATCAGTCCCAACAGTGAATTAAGACCACAATATAATATGATTATGATGAACAATAGTGAACAATGCAAAATCTTACTCGGCTGGAAACCCGAGAATTATATATAAATAAACACAATATTATAGTTAAGAATGATTTTATTGTTGTCAATGAGGACTGCTAAATATATTTTACTTCATTAGAGTGAAAATATTTTTGGATTGATAAGACCGTTAGGCATAACCATGTATTATTATTATTGGTATTCTACCGGTGAAGGTAGGTTTAAATGGACATTAAATTCTTCCCACCCCCTAAATTTCACACAATGTCCCTCTACAGACCCTCATACCTCCTGCAACCCATCATTACATCCAAGCTACCCGTTCTTCTCCTCCCTCTTCCCCGCTTACCCAACACTCTTCCCTCAATCACCTCCTTCAAAACAACATCCCCTTTATTACCTTTTCCATCAACACCTTCTGCCTTCTCCTAATTTCATCTACATATCAAATTTCTTTCCTCTCCTACCAATTCTAGCACGTCATCGTTCGTCTTCCTTTCGACCCACTTTACTTTCTCCATCCTTCTCCACACCCACATCGCAAAAGCCGTAAGTCTATTTTCGTCTTCTTTTCGCAAAGCCCACGTTTCTGCCCCATATAGTGCTACGCTCCATATTAAAGTTTTCACTAGTCTTTTCTTCACTTCCCTACGCAACGCCCCTGACATTAGTTCACGCCTACAAGTAAAAGCTTCTTTTGCCAATGCCATTCTCCATCTCACTTCAAGGCTGCTATACCTTTTTCCTTCTAACACACTACCTAGATAGCTAAATTGCTCTAGCTTCTGACCTCCTACTTTTATTGTTATACCGGCCCTTTTTGTTCTTGAAAACTGCATTACTTTCATTTTCTTCTGGTTTATCCTCATCCCGTATCTTTCGCACTGTCCCTGCAATCCATCCAGCATTTTTTGCAAGCCACGGGCTGACTGGCTGACTAGCGCCTGGTCATCCGCAAACCTCGCTGATTTTATCAATTTTCCCCTGACCTTTACTCCAGCCTCCAGCTCATCCCAAGCCTCTCTCACCATTTCCTCCCAGTATATGTTGAAAAGTACCAGTGATAACGGCCAGCCCTGTCTAACTCCCCTCCCTATTGTGGCCCAATCTGATTCTCCATCGGCTACTCTCACTTGCGCCATGTATAAATTCTGGATCAGTCTCCTGTCTCTCCACTCTACTCCTATCTTCTGCAATATTTCCATTAACTTGTCCCACCTCACTCTGTCGAACACCTTTTCGAAATCAACAAAGCACGTGAATACATCCTGATTGTATTCTAGATTCCTTTCCACTAGTATTCTCATCACTGCAATTGCCACCCGAGTGGCCCTCCCCTTCCGAAATCCAAACTGATCCTCGCCTAGAAATTCGTTTCCTCTCTTTTCCATTCTCCTATTGAGAATTCTAAGCACTACCTTTGCTGCATGAGAAATCAAACTTATCTCTCTAAAGTCTTCACATTCATTTGTCACCCTCTTTTTCGGTATAGGTATCAGCACGGTTTTTACAAAATCCTTCGGCCAAGCCCCCTCTTCGTATGTTCTACAAACAAGTTCATAAAATCTGTCCCTTCCCCCTCTTCCTAGGTTTTTCAGAAGCTCAGCTGGGATGTTATCTATCCCCACCGCTTTACCTGCTTTCATTTCTCACATTGCCTTCTCTATCTCACTATCCAGTATTCCGGGGCCCATGTCATCCTGATCTATGTCCTTCTCCTCTTCTATACCCAAGTTCCTAGACCTATTTTCACTATGATACAGTTCCTCAACTATTCCCTCCAATGACGCTGGATCTCCTCTGGTTCCATTGCTAAATTTCCCCTTCAGTCTTTGATGCACGGGACCGTTTTCCATTTCCTGATTCCCGATAACATTCTAACCTTTGAGTACAGACTGCCTATTTCTCCTTCTTTCTGGAGTCTCTCCATCTCCTCGCATTGCCGACTCCACCACTTTTCTCTTGCTCTCTTTTGATATTTGATATGCCCCTAATTCCAGGAAGAAAGTTATGAGGATGGGAGTAGAAGGATAAAAAGTGCACAACATACATTGACAAAGAGTGCTAGTTGTTGTTGGTTACTAAACTGTTGGATGCAAGGATTGTGAACTAGCCACAAAAATCTTAATGGAGTGACCCCCTGATATGCCCAATAGCAGAATTTCCGAGGAGAAACATACCATGCACCTTTACTGGGATTGAAACCAGATTTGAATTTGCATCAGATGTTTTATCAAGTTAGGCATTAAAGTAATGTTCAGCAGTATGATACAACATCTAGCTCCTGTAATGCCTTTAGAACTGCATAAGGAGTAATATTATGCCATAGCAGCAGAACTGGCAAAAATACTTGGCATAAGTTTGGGGTATAAATGAGATGCGACTCATAATAAAAAGTGAATCTATTCATAAATTTGGGGATCCAGGTTCAAATACCCTGTAAAGGTGAATAGTTTTTTTCTCTGGGGATATTCTGCTAAAATATTGGATGCCTCATCTAACTTTTTTTACAAATATTTGGTCAAGGTGGAAGGCTAACTGATGATATTTTATGAGAGTGACAAAGATAACATAAAATGGTGAGAAAGCAAAAGTAGCAGGATAAATATTTGTGACACGTAAGTATAAGGTTTAAAGAGATAGAAATAGAATTCCCATAAAATTCTGAAACCTAATCCTCCAATATTTGAAAGTGGAACACTTGAGATGGGTCCTAATTTGTTTCATATTCACATACTGCAAATTGCCATTTCGATGTGACTCAATTCACATCATAGAGTATAGGTTAAATGTATATCTTATACTACAATAACTTATCTTCCGAAAGATTTTCCATTGTTACTAGTGATGGGGCAAATCCAAAATTTGATCAAATCCAAATCCTGTTTTTTTATCTAATCCAAATCTCGAATCTCAATTTTATTAAATTCATATCTTCTTTTTATCTGTAAATTGTTAAATAAGGCTTCATTTCTCATGAATTCTCTAATTAAATCCAATTGAAGTTGAATCTTATTTCTTAAAGTAAATAATAAATGAATAATAATCATTTAATTCCCACTCACTGAAATTAAGGTCATGTACAAGAGCAAATATAAGGAATGGGTAATTTCAAGAGTAAAGCAAAGTTTAATTTTTCTTAAATAAAATTGAAAATTCAACGAAAACAGATTAAAATTTTTGTTTAGTAAATGCAGCATTTTCACTCTGTCCGGATCTATTCGATTTCTTTTTTTATCAACCAAATTTCCAGCAGTACTGAAGGCTCTTTCTGAAAATACTTTTGCTGGAAGAATTCAGAGGAACTTATTTGTTAGAATTTTCAAATTGGGGAATTTCAAAGAATTCATGTGTGGACAAGAATTATTAGTGTACAATATGCTGCGTAAACATTTCCTACCACGGTGTTTATGATGTAAATGCTAAAAATGAGCAATTTCAGTAAGTTCTCAGCTTATGCAATTCTGAGTGACACGAATCTGAGTCACACGGTTGAATCTGTCTTGGCAACACAAACGCGGAGAAACGCAAGCATGTCACCAGCCTAACTGAACATCCGCATAACTCCGGAACTGTGTAACTCGGATCGGCATCAGTCGAGAACTTACTGTAGTTCTCCACCACTGGTACACAGAATCCGCAGAATGGTATTCAAATCTTTAATCCATTGATTCGATTGAATCTTTATGTACCTTGGATTCCATCGCATCTCAAATCCATGGATTCGATAGGATTCGACCGAATCTTCAAATCCCAGCCCCATCCCTAATTATTACATTACATAAGGACTATGAACATGAAAGAATATAATGAAACATAACTATGAGATATCTTTGATGAGACAATAAAATATAATGCTGCACAAGAATAGGCTGTGATGTATCCCTGTATTTATCGACATGAAATCAAAGAAGAAGTTTCAATACAAAAATGGATAAATGTGGGGCGATCAAGATTAGTCACCATGATAATGGTTCACATTTTAACATACCTTGGTCAGGAAGGAAAAGTGAAATACATCTAGGTCAAAAATTAGTTTTTGTAGCCTTCACCATTTGTACTTCACATTTATGCTGAACTTAACTTGAAAATGATAGTTCAATGGAGGGACAGAATATATGAATGTTATAATTCCTAACTTGTACATCACTAAAGAAATAACACTACTCCCACGAGAAAAACATTTAAAAAAGAGTAGGCCATCAATGAAAAAATGTACTACAATGGAAATAACAGACACAGCAATATCATGAAGTGATTATCTTAAATTTCTATTAGTGCAATTCTATCTTTAAAAAAAATTTAGAGAAAGTTTCCATTTTATTTGCTGGTATATCCAAATATTGTACTTTAACTGTTGAAGTAAAAATGTGTTTTTCACAGTAACTTAGTTAATTAATTATTTAAAAACATTTTTCTTTCGTGATTCTAATGTGTTTTTCACAGTAACTTAGTTAAGTAATTATTTAAAAACATTTTTCTTTCGTGATTCTAATCGAATAATCTTCACCCTACAGCTTGCTGATTATAAATAATTATACAATGAGATAAGTTATCATTAACACTTTCGAGTCTATGCCCGTACGTGATACGGGCTCAGTCACTTATCCATGCCGACTATGCCCGTATCTCTTACGTTCATCCTTTTTTCTGTCATGTAGAATGTTTTCGCATGGGATTATCTTTCATTCTCGACTAATACGTTTCTTTGTATCATATAGTGACTTCAAAGTTTCCGAATCTCACTATGACAACTATGCCTGACTTTTATCAGCAGTCATTTTCTAATGCTCCCTCCCGTGTATTACCGGATCCCTTACGTGCTGCGGGACGTCTCTTTTTCAAGCGTTCATTACTCGTGTTGCTTTCTTCCGTTGCTTTGTTGTGTCACATATTATTATTCTCTATGGACCGCACTATTGATGTAATATGTATCTTTTTGTCGTATACCAACTTCAGAATTTCGATCCTTCCTACTACATTTTGTCCAATTTTTAGTACTGACACTATGTATGCAACTCACTCGACCCGCCACCAACCATACGATCGGAGATTTTCCAGCTGTTATTTCTTTACGTAGAGATTGTTTCTCTAATTGTTTCTATTTCTAACGCAAATTTTTTTTATCTAATTCGTGGGTAATACGGCAGGAACTCGGATTAACGAAGAGGAAAATAAGGATATTTTAGCTGAAGATTCAGGAAGTGATTTTGATGATTCCAATGACGACATGGAATAGGAAGGTTTGTGAATATTCATTATATTTTATTATCCTGCCGGAATAAAAATAGAAATGGAATGCAAATGTTTTGATTGTTCATAAAGGCATGTACCTTTTCTTCAGACGATGCAAATATTGTCCCAGCTGGGGATACGGTTTTTGGAAGCAGCAGGGATTCAGCTGAGAGAAAATTACACTTACAAACAGAAATATATTTTCTGAGTTTTACCTATTAGTATCTGAACTTGTGCACAATTAGACATGATGTGTTTATTGAATGAAGATCCATATTACATTTTTAGATACGCAACATGCACCGCCAATTGAAATCTACTCTTCCTGGTCAGTGAGTGGCGTGCCACTTTTTCTACCAACGTGTGAAAAAAGCAGTGAAGTTTTGGCTGAAATTGACAGCACCAAAAATGAATGGGACTTCTTATTACTCTTCACCACGGACACCATCAAGGCAATGCAAACGTTGCAAACTGGTACTCACTATCTTCCACAGACTTTCTAAGATGAAGACAGAAACTAAAACCAGATGTAATTGTTGGCTGAAACCAGGAAGAGACCGGAGTTGATCTAGCATCAGTAAATGAGTCACTATACTTTTCATAGAAAATATACCAAATGGAAAAAGGTATTTTTTCAAGGATTTATGATTATCGTCGTAAATGCATTCATAATTTGCAAAATGAGTTGCACTGAAACCACCTCAGTGCAGCTGGATAGGTGCATTGCCAAGTTAGCGAAGAAGTTTGCCGAGAAATGAGAGATGGGAATTGAATCTTCATCCTCTTCATTCATTTCCCCCAGGGAATCACTTATCAGGGCGACATTTTCCTAAAAAATTCCTCAGCAGTGAACAAAACCAACCCCGCCAGTGTGCAAATTCTGCTCAGAGAGATGGAAAGCTACGACCGGTAAGAAGACGCCGAAAGAAACACGTTGGTTTTGCGAGAAGTGCGAAGTAGGACTGTGTGTGCCGGATTGTCTTCCACAGTATCACACAAAAGGCAATTACCTATGTAAAACAATCAATACCTGAATTATAATGGATACGGTTACATGAAGGAGGTGTATTTTAGTAACTTGTTGATACAAACGGAATTTGTATCTATTTCAACGCTTATCGAAGAAAATTATCCCTTTGTGCAGTGCGGGTTGCATTGTCATAGTTGTAAAATATGTATATATGAATAATTTGATGTTTTGGTAAATTGTAAACCATTATAAATAATGGAAAGTTGTGGTGAAAATAAATCTACATTCCAATTATCATTATTGTAATTTTAAGTAACCCTTTTCATGGCGAAATTGCATTACAAAATACGTAACGAGTAAGTAGGAATTTTTTCTGAGACGCAAAACAATCAAATGTTTAAAAATAAATTTTAAAAAACTATTCCATGCAATGTCTTGAAAACTTTTTCATCTGAAAGAAGAAAGTAGAAACTATAATACACATTTAAAAAAATAACATTTAAGTCAAATAGTTCATAACAAATGACTTAAGAAAACCATTGAAAAATGGCAGTCCACGAGAGTTCAGCACTTCACTTTATGTCAGACCTGAAAGTGTTAAAAGAAAAAAATTCAGGGTTCTACCAATGGATTTCAATTATCTAATCACTAAAAACTGACATTCATCTTTCAGAGTTATTTGCTAAAATAAGATTACACTTCCTTGCTGGTGCTCTGAAATCAATGCATATTATATTGATTCTTTGGATAATTCAGGAAATGCAGCTTTCCAACTCTCTATAACATGATTCTCATAATTTACAAGAGGCTACAAAAAATTATTGACAGTATGTTGGACTGCTGATGAGAGGTCTCACATTAGAATCATGGGAAAGGCAATTGCTGTGTCCAACCAAACCCAAGCAGAGTTATTTTCTGGCTACCAGATATTTATGGGAAACCGTAGGTGGTACAGGGAAGGAATCATCCCTCCTATCCTGATGTGTGAATTTCACTGGCCACTCAGTATTTAAATTAATGGATGAAGGCGATACTTTGTGGAAATTACGAACATTAAACATGGTAAATGAAACTAACTTTGTACTTTCCACACAGCTTTTATATATATTCCCCAATCGATTTCAACGACTGTCATTTTCAAGGGGGGCTAACTGGCAAAATTTTTCAACACAGGGCCTTATATATGTTACCATGAGGAGTGGGGGAAGGACTCAAACCGAGGGGAGGGAGAGTTTAGGTTGGGAGCGAGGGGGGTGGTGGTGTGGTGGGGGGGAAGGAGGGGGTGGGAGGGAGTTAGGTTCCACCAAGGACAGCAGTGTGGGGGGGCACAATTAGCGGTAAGGGTACTGTGGCGGGCATTAGGGTAGGGGTACAAGTCTGATTTTAAAACCGTTAAAAACATGTAAGGATTTAAAATTTGTCAAATCGTTTAAAATACATACATTAGGTGAAATGGAGTGCCTTAAAATTTCTACAATTCCTATATAATTTAACTTACAACTTTTATCAAATGCATTTAATACAATACCCTCACTGCTAATTGTACCCCCCCCCCACTGCTGTCCTTGACGGAACTTAACTCCCTCCCTCCCCCTCCTTTCTACCCCCAACCCCACACTACCACCCCCCCTCGCTCCCATCCTAAACTCTCCCTCCCCCTCGGTTTGAGTCCTTACCCCACTCCTCATGGTAACATATATAAGGCCCTGTGTTGAAATGTTTTGTCAGTTGGCCCCCCTTGAAAATTACGCTTAGTCGTTGAAATCGATCGGGGAATATATAAAGCTGTGTGGAAAGTACAAAGTTGGTTTCATTTACCATGTTTAACACTCAGTATTTGGTGATCTCTTACATCACCAACCAGACTTAAGGTTGAACACAATTGTTTTCACAATCAGTGGAACTACTCCATTACTCATATCACTAAAAATATATCACAAGGTCAGAGAATCAAATTGCTTCTGCTACAATCTGTTATAGATACCTTTAATGGTATAAAATATTGCAACATAAGCATTTGGTAATCTGTTTCTCTTTTATGTATTTCAATTATGTTGGTAGAGGTATGTGAAATAATCAATTTACTCTATTTAATCAACAGGTATTGGAAAATGCTATTCGCATAATGGCTTCAAAGCAACCTCCACGAAATCTTACAATATACACTGGGACGTATGGAGTTGTAAAGCTCAAGGATACCAATGAAAGAGATGTTTCTTTCTACCTCGCAGAAGGAAACAAAAAGCAGGTTCCCGTACCAAAGTACATGTGGAAGATTGTCAGCAATCCAAAACGAAATGAAAGTGTTGCCTTTGTTTTGCTAAATACTCCAGGAGCCCCTCCAACATATTCTGGGCCTCCTATTTGCAATGATGTTTGTGACCAGATTCATTGGGTTACTTGGACTGCAAGAGATGATCCACTAAATGGAATCATGTACTGCTGTTCTGTATCTGAGCTTAAGGGGAAGTTTAGGAATATTCCAGATATACATGGTTTAAGATTAATGGAAAGCTGAATGTGGAAATCACACACATTTCACATAAATATTACCTGTGGGAAGGAATCCATACTTAAGTTATCCTTCTCTGGTTAATGTTACAACCTCCACAGGCAAGTAAGATCACTAAATGTTAAGATATGTGTCCTAATTCACAGGAGAGTTTGATTGGTGTGGATAAAGTTAACCAACTACTTAAGTAATAGGTATGAAAAAACATGGTTTTAGGATTGGAGCAGATTCCTTTCATATATCAGCAGCTTAAGTTGAGTAATTGAAAGTAATGTAATGATTCTCATAGTGAGAATTTTGTGTTAATTATTACTTCCCAATCTCTTTTATGTACTTCCACATCACAATGAGTAGTAATTGTGCTAATAAGAATGATTAAACTGTTTTATTCTAAAATTTCAATAGATCAATTACTACCAATTACAAAGAAATGCAGAACAATTTATCTATCAATGATGGTGATCTGGTGATCGATCATCAGAGGGCTTTGTACCGAGTCATTGGCTACTGTATTCAGGTCAGAAATGTGCTGACCTTGGGTTAGATACAATAGGTATAGTCTTACCTAATGGTGTTCCTTAAGGGGGCTGTATACTCCGGGCGAAAAGCGTCTTTTAGTTCTCGAATCCGCCACGACCTTGGAGATCCCCTCGGTTCTCCGCCAGCCTTTGGCGAGCCTATCCACCTTCCCCTCCATTCCCCACCCCACAGAAAAACGTGCTCTGCTGATAAGGTGACGAGAGTAGGGGAAAGTCAGTGGCGGTCTGGCTAGTTCGGTGATAGACGAGGGCCTCCGGCGCGAGGCGGCTTAGAGGGGCCCCTGACTGGGGGTGACAACAATATTAGCAAAGACAGTGGTTAGTCTACCATCGCGCCTCACGACAACTGACTCACTCGACAGCTAATTGCCCTCCAACCAGGCTATACCCAACATGTCGTTCATTTTTTTATTCGCCGTAACTTTCACAAAACGTGAAATACAGAAATCTAATTTAATGTAAATTCCTTTTTACATCTTAGGAACTGACTATTGCTTGCGATGCAGTAATTAAAATGCTTGGTGCTTCATGAAAAAATATTGAAAATGGTCTGCGGTCCGCTGGACCCCAATGTGTATTTCATGGTAAATTTTGAGACATATCGAATAAATCATATAGCATTGTGTATCTCCTTTTTTACTGTTGATGTATTTGTAGATATAGTATTTAATCATTTTAATTATTTAAAAACAATATTTTTAATTTTTTAAACTATTATAGGATATTTGGTACCATCGAAGATATTTCGGGAATTATCCAATTTTCCTGCATTCTCATTTGAAATTTAGAAGTGAAATGTGAATAGAAAAACTTTACGTGCATGAAGCGTAGTTTAGCAGCATTGAAGATTATTTCTTGGTTTTTCGATCCTAAATAATGCCTTATAATAATTTGGCGTTCGTCATCATTTGGATATTTTATGTATTGGAAACTGTAAAGGGGATTATATACACAGCTATAGACTGCAACCTTTTCGGGACTTGCACTTGTCACAGAATGGCAATGAGCTGGCGCCTCGGAGAGCACAAGGGAATTCACAACTAGGGCCCGGGAATATGCTGGGAAGGGAATGTCCTCAAAATTCATGAAGGGAGTAGGCATTTCTTACAAGTAGTGGCTGGCGACCCGAAGCCCATATACGTCAAAATCTGTGGAAAAAGAGAGGATAAGTCAATTGCTGGTCATTTCAGCTCGAGACCAATTGGTAGCCTGCACATTTCTATAGCGA
Organism: Platycnemis pennipes; assembly: GCA_933228895.1. Taxonomy (NCBI): domain Eukaryota; kingdom Metazoa; phylum Arthropoda; class Insecta; order Odonata; family Platycnemididae; genus Platycnemis; species Platycnemis pennipes. The sequence continues at coordinate 31,045,446 of OW121857.1, read as the reverse complement.
GTCGGTGCTGCGTTAGAGATGTCTTCCTCGTCGCGATTCTACATGAGGCGTGATGAAGATATTCGTCAGGCATTGCTGGTGTTAAAAGAGGAGGAGCAGGAAGGGATGGGGGTAATTCGTCAGGCAGTGATTTAGATTCCGCACATGAGCAATCGGATTCGGAGAGTGAGGAAGATTGCGCGGATGCAGATAGAGACAGCGGTAGTAGCGGAGAACCTTTATAAGACGAAAGTGTACCAGCGACAAAGCGACCAAGAGGGAGCCAGGCGAATAGAGGCAGAAAGGCAACCTACAAACCTGCGAGGGAAAGACGGTTCTTGTTGCCGGGAAAAAGAGACCAAAAGACGATGAACTATTTTCCACCTAATGTTTTCAGAACTAAAGACTTTATTTATTTATCGCTAGATTTCGCTCTGTAAATGAATTTCCCGGTCGGTTCATAACGATTGTTTTCGATGCGTGCTTCCGAATACCTCTCACTAAATTAGCACCTACTCTTTCTCATGAACTTTAATTCTGATTTTAGCATCTTTACCTAAACCTTAAATGGTAAAATAACCGTGCAATGATTATTTTTTGTTATGTCACGATTTTGAATACTGTCCGAAGACCCTGAAAGTCGATGGATATTATTGATATTACACTTATTTTATTTTTCTTTCTTTTTTGTATTTTGGAGAAGGAAACAGTAAAATTTGATTTCAGAACAACCCGGACCAAAAGGCGCAACGAGTGATATCAAAACTCCTCACCAAATTCGACAGTTATTATTTGATAGAGCTTTGCGAAATTTAATGTCGATGCACAGAAATGAGGAAATATAACGGCAGCGCTTAGAGATTTAAGTTCCCAATCGTATCATAGTGATGTAGATATTGAGGAGATGGAGGCATTTTTTTGGACTTTAGTATTTTTCTGGGGTGCAGAAGACGTGCAACATTATGCTGTATGAGCTGTTATAAACTGAGTTTGCATACAATATATCAATGTACCACTCCGCTACAGTGTCTCCGGTTTCTGTTGTCAACACTGCGTTTTGATTACTTCAAGATTGCAGGGCAGGGTGATCGATCAATGTTCATCAATTCTTGAAATTTGAGAAGACATGGTGGATAATTGTAGGAATTATTACACAGCCCATGAATACCGCACGGTTGACGAACAACGCTAAAAATTCTACAGATTGATGGGCATGCAGTGCAGCAACGAGAAGGAAGGTTCGACGTAACTTATGCCCGAGTGAAAGGGAAATAAAAATGAGACATCTATGCTCATTGTGCAGCACTCCCATGTGCATAGAAGTTATCTGCGTACTGCCTGTACTGGAGTGAAAAATCAACTTCTTTCCAGTACAATGTGAATATTTATATTTATTACGCAAAGAACTATAAATTTATAAGCATTTTAATTGACATTATAAGTGTTTATGAAATTTTCGAAAAAATCACTGAAAAATTAAACTTGAAAAATACGCTTCTTTCATATGTTGTAATTGTTGAGTGTTTGTACTTGTTGTGATATAACTCAAGCATCAATACGTTGTGCAGTTGTTTTCTACTGCTACTATCCTTATTCTTTTGTTCGTGACTCGGCCCATGCCTGGTCAGCTGTCTCTGTCTTTTTGTCAGTCTCTCGATGTACACGTTCTGATGTGCACGTTCTTGTAATCCAAGTACGTACATTAAAGTACTGTTCATTATCTGAACCTGTGAATTACGTTTGTTCTACCTCGGCCTCTAACAGGTTATGGGCCCAGAGTGTCACGACTGCAATATTAATTAACGTATTCACTTTCCGCATTCTCGCAATATATTTGAACTTGCGTTTTGAGCGAAAATGTCGGATAACGAACAGGAACGTTCAAATGCTGCTGCAACTGTTCACCATTCGACACCCGTTGACTTCGCACAGTCGGTGTTCGTTGCACCGGCAGGCGTGCCGGGTATTGAGAAGTTGGAAGGCGAAAGGAACTACAACACGTGGAAATGGCAAATGAAGATGCTACTCATAGATTATGGCATGTGGGAAAGTGTTACTGGTCAGGACATAGATCCAGTCAAAGATCGACGCGCGCTAGCAAAGATCAGCTTGGCTGTAAAACCCGTATGTGCTTCTCACATTTACGCCTGTAGCACAGCCAAAGAAGCATGGAATAATCTACAAAAGGCTTTTGGCAGCTCAGGGCTGACTCGTGAACTAATGTTAGAGAGACAGTTAATGAGAATGCGTTACGAAGATTTTAGTTCCATGTCCGAATACATTAATGGGATCCTTTCCGTTGTGAATCAGCTGGCAGATATCGGCGTCGTTGTCCCTGATGACAAAGTTGGGAAAATTTTGTTAAGTGGTCTATCGGAGTCTTTTGAGACTTTGGTGCAAGGTTTTGCGTCCACTCACACTGAAGTTAGAAGTGAGGAAGTAAAAAAGCTTTTGATAGAGGAGGACTGTCGAAGAAGTGCCAATGCGTGCGAATCTTCACTAGCATCCGTCAAATTCAGGTCAAGTGCTTCTCATGCCCCTAATTCAAACAAGAAAACTGTTCCCAACAACATTATTTGTCATTACTGTAAGAAAGAAGGACATAAACGACCTCAGTGCACTAAGTGGAAGAGACTGAAAAACAAAAATTCCTCAAGTTTTCAAGATACATCAAACAGTTGGTCGAGCATCTGGCTTGTTAGAACGCATTCATTCTGATGTCTGCTATCCTGAAAAGGGAGTTGTGACGTGGGGTGGTGCCAGATATCTTGTTACTTTTACAGATGATTTTTCCAGGAAAACTTTTGGCTATCTTATGAAAACCAAAAATGAAGTGTTTTATAAGTTTAAGGAATTTAAGTCGTCAGTTGAAAAACAGACAGGTCATGTGATTAAATGCCTAAGATCGGATTGTGGTGGTGAATATATTAATGGGCAAATGTCAGATTTTCTTAGAGTTCATGGTATTTCTCATGAAACAACGTGTCCGGATACACCAGAACAGGATGGTTTATCTGAAAGGGCAGGTAGAACTATTTTTGACTGCGCTAGAACTATGTTGTGTGATTCTAAGTTAAACAAGCGCTATTGGGGAGAGGCCGTCTCCACAGCGATCTATCTAAAGAATAGATGCCCAACGGCATCTCTCAACTTTCAAATACCCGAGGAAGTTTGGTCAGGCAAAAGAGTTAATTTATCTCACCTTAGGGTTTTTGGTTGCAAAGCCTTCATTCATGTTCCAAAGAGAAAGCGAGGGAAGTTAGATCCCAAATCAAAAGAAGTAATTATGTTGGGATACGGTCCCGGGAAGAAAGGATACAGATTAGGTGATATACATGATCCTAAAAAGGTTTACATGTCTAGGGAAGTCAAATTTATTGAGACCCTAATGGCTGGTGATATTCCTATTGCAAGTGAAAACAAAGATATGGATAGAAATAAGCTTGAAATTGACAATAATGTTATCATTTTTTCAGATAGAAATGTTCAAAATGTGGATGCTATGAATGATGTTGGTACTTTGTCAGAAAACAATATTCAAAATGCACCTATTGTCAATGATATCCCTAATGTTGCGGGTTGTAATAGACCCTCACGCATGCGACAGCCACCTCGTTGGCATGCTGACTATGACATGTCCTTTCAGGCTTTGACTGATATGTCTGTCAATATTCCTAAATCGACTAAGGACGCTTTATTGGATCCCTTGTGGAAGTCAGCTATGCAATCCGAATATAATTCTTTAATGAATCATAGAGTATGGGAACTAGTGGACCGACCATCAGATTGTAACGTTGTAAAATCTAAATGGGTTTTTAAATTAAAAAATGGAAGTTCAGGTGAATTTGAAAAGCACAAAGCTCGCCTGGTAGCCCGAGGTTTTTCTCAAACTTATGGGATTGATTTTCATGAAACTTTTTCTCCAGTTGTTAGTTACACCACACTGAGATTGTTATTTGCGTTTGCTAATGAAATGGATCTGGATATAAGTCACATGGATATAACCACAGCCTTTCTAAATGCAGATCTTAATGAGAAAATATACATGGAACAGCCAGAGGGTTTTTCAGTTCCAGGAAAAGTATGTTTATTGCGAAAGAGCATTTATGGATTAAAGCAATCCAGTAGGATGTGGAATAGAAAAATTTCTGACGTTATAATTAAAACAGGTTTCAAACAGTTAAAATCTGAATCATGTGTTTATGTGTGTCATAGAAATAAAAATCTTACCATAGTGGCTTTGTATGTAGATGATATTTATATATTCTCAAACTGTAAACAAGACAGTAAAATCTTGTGTGATTCACTGTACAAAAACTTTGATGTGAAGTTACTGGGTAATGTGAAAGATTGTTTGGGAATGCGTGTGATCAGAAAAAGAGAAAAGGGAATTATTTCTCTTGACCAGGCTCAATATGTTAAAAGGCTGTTAGAAAGATTTTGTATGACTGATCTTAAACCTGCTCCTACACCTATGGCTGCTGGATTGGTATTGACCAAAGCCACAGATCTCACTTTTATGTATAGTGGAACTGTACCATATCAGGAAATAATTGGTGGGCTTATGTATTTAGCAGTTAACACGAGGCCTGATATAGCATTTGCAATCAATAAATTAAGTCAGTATAGTACAGCCTATGATGAGTCTCATTGGTCAGCTATAAAGAGAGTAATGCGTTATCTAATAGGTACTCAGAATCATGGTTTGGTTTATGTTAAATCTGGAAATTTAAATATTAAAGGGTATGTTGATGCTTCTTATGGTGGTGTGCCTGGTGATAGATGTTCACAAACAGGTTATATCATGCAACTTGGTACCTCAACTTTTAGTTGGGAATCTGTAAAACAAAAAACTGTAGCATTATCCAGCACAGAGGCTGAATATTTAGCCATAACTAATGTAGTGAAAGAAGCATGTTTTATTAACAATTTAAGTCAAGAGTTGGAGCTGAAACTTGGTGTGATAGAAATATTGAATGACAATTTGTCTGCTCAATGTATGGCTGAGAACAAGCAAACTTTGAAACGCAGTAAACATATTGATATAAAACACCATTTTGTTAAAGATGTAATTGGGCGTCAGATTGTAAAAATGAAATACAATCCAACAGATGACTTGGTTGCTGATATTCTCACCAAACCTTTATGTAAAGAAAAGCATTTATATTTTTCTAGGATTATGAATGTTGTGAACATATATGATGCTTAATTTAAGGGGGTGTGTTGAGTGTTTGTACTTGTTGTGATATAACTCAAGCATCAATACGTTGTGCAGTTGTTTTCTACTGCTACTATCCTTATTCTTTTGTTCGTGACTCGGCCCATGCCTGGTCAGCTGTCTCTGTCTTTTTGTCAGTCTCTCGATGTACACGTTCTGATGTGCACGTTCTTGTAATCCAAGTACGTACATTAAAGTACTGTTCATTATCTGAACCTGTGAATTACGTTTGTTCTACCTCGGCCTCTAACAGTAATAAACATATTTTTGGAGAAAAACTATTAAAAACGATAGTCTTCATACACTTCAAAGTCTTATCCTTAAGTAACTAACGGCATTTCTCGGTATTGTCAAAACATGAGCAACAGAAAATAAATTTCGATTTGATGTATTTCTGAGAGATTTTCTAAGTTTTCAAATTAAAAAGGTATTTTTTACTGCGTTATATATTTTTTTTAATAAAATATTTCAACTCATTGATATTAAAAAGGCTTCACATGAATGATATTTGCCATCTTCCTCAATGAAATATAGCAAAAATCTGAAATAAAAAAAATTATAACTCATGGGGTCCGCAGGACACCAGTGTGCACTTTATGATTCTCTTAGTAAGTGTGCATTTCTAAGGTTAAAAGTGGTGATAGGGAGCACCCACATAACTACCGACCTATATCTCTCACATCCATTTCGTGCAAAGTCTTGGAACATATAATTGTCAGTTCAGTCATGGGGCATCTAGATAACCAGAATTTATTGTCCTATGTTCAGTATGGTTTCCGGAAGATAAGATCATGTGAAACTCAACTTGCTCTCTTTTCCCACGATATTTTAGTTTATGGAGAAAGTAATATCCAGTGGATGCAATATTTTTCGATTTCAAGAAAGCTTTTGACAAGGTGTCTCATAGCAAACTAATTTTGATATTAAAATCTTATGGGATAGACAGTAATATTATATCATGGATAAATGATTTCCCGCATGATCGAGTGCAAAGGGTTGTTTTGGACGGTGTTACCTCTCCGGCAATTGAAGTCACTTCAGATGTCCCACAAAGTAGTGTGAAAGGTCCACTGCTGTTCCTACTGTACAAGAATGACATCAATAAGGTGGTGAAAACTAAGCTTCGTCTATTTGCCGAATGACGCGGTACTGTACAGGGAAAGTCTATGCCCAAATGATAAAGAATATTTAAATATTGACCTACAAGCAATTGAAAAATGGTGTCATACGTCGCAGTTAGAATTAATTTTTGTTTTAAATTTGTAGTAATGAATTTTTGGAAAAAGAATTTTTCTCCTCCAATCGCTTACAAAATATGTAATAATGAAACAAACTTGGAATCCATTAAATATCTTGGGATAAGACTGACACATGATCTTTCCTGGGGTGAATACATACGTGAAATAATGGGTCAAGGTAATCGTAAACTGGGATTCGTCAAAAGAGTATTGGTAAATGAGACGATCATGTACGAGAAATCGGCTACTTTTTCCTTGTTAGACCTCATTTGGAATATGTAGCCAGTATAGTTAAAATTACTAATTTTTAAATAAAGAAATCTACTTGAGGTTTACGCTCTCAATTTTTATATAACATTGACGGTTGAAGAAATTGCTGTTTCTGTTTTCACGGGAAATTGATAAAAAAATTTGGAAAAGGTACTAAGCGCTACGAAAATCAGTGACTATCACCAATATGCAAGATTTTGTTGTGTGAAATGAGCCGTACTGTTCTGTGGATTCCGAAAATTACCTTCAAATTCCTACATCACCTCCGGTTTTTCCACAAATCACGAAAACATGAATATTAGAAAAGGCAATTTTTTAATGTTATTGCGTGTTACTTGTGTTAGTTACACATCATTTGATTGGCCCAGAATCTGTCAACCCTCTTAAATTTTCATATAAAATGCCCCGTGGGGCCCAAAAAATAAAAATGCAATACTCCTAATTACAATGCAGTTGTTCTTGAACTTGATAATAATATTGATGATCTCTTTTTTGTTTTAATTTCCCTTCAAGAATATGGCAAAACTTGGTTATTTTTAATGCGTTCAATAAGAGTGACCTCCCTACAAGATCAAGGGCGTTTTATTTCCAGAACACCTCTACCATCAGGTATTAGCCCATTGGGGGAGCCGCCAGAAATGGCAATTCCTGGTCTACAAACATTCCCTGTGCATCCGCTTTCCCCCGCGTAGGCCTCAATGGCTCTTCGTTCCATAGCCTTACTGTATTCTGTGGATTTGCTTCCCGAGAAGGATGGGCGTAAAATGGACTTCACAGTATTTGCCCTGGTTGCTTTGGGCCTCAATTTGCACACACGGCCGAATGTGGATACTGTCAGTCTTTTTAGGCTTTCAGGCATCAACGGCCTTGAGTACCGCTGATTCCTGGTTAGTGCCTCTAATTCCTCTGTCTCTTTCTCATTCAATGAGAGCGATTTCAGGAGGCTGGTCTTGGAGTGCTCATCTACTTCCCGATTGTCACTCTCAATGCACGCAGAGTTCTGATCTGCACCCATAGGATCTTTCTCTCTCTCCGCGCATGTCCTACCCTTCTTCATCCCGTCCATAAAACCTATTCTCATCCTTCCCCTGCCCTGCTTGCCAAACATTATTCCCTCTATCACGACTCTGAGCAACCCATCGCCCCTCATTACCTGTTCAAGCCACCTACTCTGCCTTCCCCTAATCCCATCCAGCAGCTTCTCCTCCTCCTCCCAAACGAAGTCAAGTACTCCTGCATTTGCGTTTCTCTCCGTCCAAAGCTCATTTTCCTTCTTCCTCCACACCCACATCTCGAACGCCTGCAATCTATTTTCAATTTTTCCTTTAGTCTCCATTTTTATATAGCTCCTACTTTTTCAATACTCTCCCTCTGTGTCGCACTGCCGTTATCTATCACATGTAAAAGGGTTTTGATATAATTGGATATATGCATTTTAAATAAGGTAAAATCGTACCAATCAAGATATAATGATATCTTTGTAAAACTGTCCTAAGCTAGTTGTGATGTGAATGGTGAAAAGAGTTTTACGCAAATATACATATAAATACCAATCTACATAGGGAGGAGAGCTTCGTCTACAGCGAGATCGTAAAACCAACAGTGACAACTATGAACCAACCTCACTCTCCTCATATGAGTTATGAAAAATTATGATCTCCGGCAACACCGGGTAATTCAGCTATCTAAAATATTTAAAAATAATATGCAAGGATTTTTGGAGAAATGGCTTTTAAAGGCAATGCATTGATTTTGATATTTTCCATCCTGTTGAAATTCAACGCCCCCCCGCCTCCCCCCCGCTAGTTCATTACAATTAAAAAAAGTAAGTAGAAATAGCTTCGCGTACCACTCCGGAAAGGGAGTTGTAGTTAGTCCAATACGATCTTTTCCTTAAAGACCCATTGGCAGCCACTGCTATCAAGGGTATACCATCGGTATCCACGTCTCCAGCCTGCACAGCGAGATCATATTCCTACTTCCCGGCACGCCTCATCACCTCCCACGCAGCATCATGCATTCCTAGGATGCAGTATTATTGCATTTTTCGGTACGTTCTAGGAGTAATACACGGCATATCGAGAACTGCACTAAGCTCCGCTAGTTGTGAATATCCTTGGTCAGTTCATATCGTATTTGCAACCTGTAATTAAACCCTTGTCATTATCCCACAGTTTATGGCACCCGCTTCGCATATATATTTCCAAAGCACATTAGCAGAATTTTGATGGTGGCATGTCTCGAGAGAGAATGCCATGAAGTTATTTACTTGAGAAGATGATATTTATCTATGATATCCGAAGGTATTTTAGAAATGTGGTTATTAAATTGGATTTCCAATACATAATTTTAGTCTGAGTAGATTAGGGTAGTACTTGAAAACTTTAACAGTACGATCTCTACTTAATATCATTGTATTTGGGATATTTTACAAACTCGTTGGTAGCAATGTGCGCGGGGTCAGATCATCCCGTAATGCTATCAAAAAAGGAGTCAACTATTGAAGACCGAATTCAGAAGTTCAAAGAAATGCACATCTTAGAGGTGATATACAAGATATGACAAGGAATTTACAGTATAACCATGCCTTGTTAACTGATACGATTTTTTTCATTAGGGTTTTCAGTATTTAAAAATATTTCCATGTTACACATCTGACGAAATTTGCTGAAAAACCCTTTCCTTTTCTCCTCTATCACTTCCATGTCTGATATTATGCAAGAAAGCATGTTTTCCCATAGTTTTTAGGGAGGAAAAAAATGTTTTTTCCTCCCTAGAAGAAAAAGTTTTATATCGAAGATTCGTCTTCCGGTTGGATCGTAAGCTTTTGTCACCGTAGATTCCGGCAAAATTATGGCATCACCGTAACGTAGACATAAAGTACTTTCATTATGTTGAGAGCAATGGATGACCATTTGATCAATAAGGAACAGACCGTTTAAGCAAATTTGCAAAGGAAAAAAAAATAATCTCCAGAAACGTTTCCTGGACAAGCAATGATAGATTCATTAACGCGATTGAGGCAACAGACACACCTACAATTTATCGTAATATAGTAATAACTTACAGGTGCTCGGATGATCACCCCCCTCCACTCTCCACTGTCTACGCCAATCACTACGACAAAGCATTTGACAAATCCGAGTACAAAAGGACTGGTTGAAGAGTGAATATGATCCTTTACTAAGGATCGATCGATATCGAGCGATCCACATTGGGAGTAAGCGCGAGCAGCAAAGACAGCTGTGAAATCTTATCCCTCATGGTATTTTCATGGGGGCCTCGTACCATGTTGAAATACAAGGTCGAGGGGCGTCCCAAAAAGCTACACCTCCCCTCATCGCTCACCCCTCCCCTACCCGCTCTTCCCCCCTCCTAAGCGCTGCCACTCGCTCTCAGGCTGACAGCGGAAATCGCAGCGCCGCCGATGGAACACGTAATTTAGATCGAGGAGTCGTGAAAAATGCGTTGCATAGGTCCACGAGAATGTTCACTGTGACGCTAAAATACGCTTTATGGAACATTACCACGTTCCAACATGGAGATGAAGGTTGGTTATATAGCCAGAATGAAAAGATTTTAAAGAAATATGCGTCCAAGGCTTCATGGCGAGCTCCTGATTTTGGACAAATTTACGTTTTTCAGCTTTCGATCTATTTATATAGAAAGTGAAACGCCCATAACTGCAATACTTATGCTAAGTATTAATCCTTATTCTAGAGTCCTGCTCAATCAGATTTGCAATAACTAGTATATTTAAGTCGTAAATCAAGAACACGTAGACGTCTGCGGACGCGTTTTTTTCAGTGGTATAGAGCCCCCTTAAGCCCCAGCCTACTCTTAATACTTGGCGAAGTGTCACTTATTTTAATAAAAGAGCAGGCATTCTGAAACTGGAAGAAGGTAGGTAGGTAACAATTCTTTCCTGCAAGAGTATTTCTCTTATGAACAGAAGCTCAGGCAATCTGCATCAGAACATTTGCCTAACAAGAGAAATTTAACTAATTTTGTATAATGGGTTTTATAATGAATAAAAATATAGTATTTGCAAATGAATATATACCATGATTTAATAATTTCTTTTACCTCTGAGGAACATAAAACACATATAAACCTTAATGGTAAAATATTTTCTAATTCAAATAATGAATAAGCATTTAACTTTTAAAATTTATTAAAAAAGCTCTTAAAAAATGAGTATACAAGGGCTGGTCATGGTTTGGTTCCTCTAAGATAAATATAAAATTTTCTTGGGCTTGGATGTTTTGTTTGCCTCAAGATTAAGCGCTTAGGTTAGAGAGAAAGATGCAACAATAATTGCTGGAGTACCTATAAAAATTAATTCTCCTCCAACTACTACCCAGACAGCACAGCCACTGGTATACAAATTGTAATTCCCTTGTAAAGTTACAAATTGTATAGTTTTCTTAAAAAATTTGTAATACAATTGTATTGCAGGACATTTCATACAAAGCAATCGTAATACTATTGTATTACAGCATCGAAGGGCAAGGGCCTAGCCACATTGATACACCGGTTCCCAACAGATCACCGAAGTTAAGCAACGTTGGGCCTGGACGGAGGTTGGATGGGTGTCCCCCTTCCATACCTCTACCGTGGTGTTCTTGTCCCCTGTCTCTGCGTGTGGCGGGCAGGTTGGCACAATGGATCTAAAGAGGTCTAAGTGCCAGGGGGGCTCCAGAAGGCCTCCACCCACCCCTCCAATTTTTATTTTACAGCATCGAAAATACAAGGAATATACAAATTTGTAAAACCATTGCATTACAATTGTAACATGGAAAATAATACAAACGTCTTGGGCGCATGCATACGAAGGTGCCTATGTGGTCAATGGTAATATGATTGTAAAACAGCATTAAAATACCAAGAATATACAAATTCGTGAAGCCAATGTATTACATTTGTAATAATGAAAATAGTACAAAAGGTATTGTTTGCGCACATGCAAAAGCTTGGTGTGTTTCTTTAGTGCAGGATACCGCTAGTATTGACAATTTATATTTCTTTATTATGAATCCGCTGACCCACAGCAATGTTAGTAAACTTTTAATCAAGTGCGTACTTAAGTCCTAAATGAGTTATGCTGTTTGTGAGAGGTAATGGCATGTGTAAATGCTTTTGAACATAATGGTTATGATTTAGATCTTGGTAAGAGTATCATGTAATTTTCCTAAATGCCTCTGTGCGTTACAATTTAAATTGTCTCGATTTATGTGGAGCCACAAGTTCAGCCTGGTTACATGATGCATAAATAAGTGTGATTCCATTTTCATATGGATGGATGAAATTATGACTGGTTCTATCCCATTGACGAGCGCCCATTCATTCATAGAAGTTGTTACGTATGGTTTCACGATGATATTTTAATGGGGCAGATGAGGCATGCTGTAGTACATGAACTTGCACAGTTTATGCAATGTGTGACCAGACGTACGAACTGTGCACCCTTTAACTGTGAATCCGATAAATGTGCGTGAGCGTTCCATATAGTGTTTACTTTTCACACCTTCATTCCTCCACGGGATAACTGAATTCACATATCTTTAAAAAATGCCTGAGTTATAAAGAAAAATTATATTTGTAACACTTGTACATTTACCAGCTAGCTCATTAATGAAATTGATTATTTTGTTGAGAATATCATAGATATTTTTGAAATCGATAGTTTTGCATATGGTTGCTCTGTATATTATTTATTTGGAGGAAGTTCACGATAACGAGAGGCATTGAGGAGATACCTGTTTGGCTGTATGTAACAATAACTATATATTTGACCACAGTTCTCTTTTGAATAAAAGTATTTTAAGGTTACAGAGCAAATACTTTTATTTTTACTTGAAAGTCCTGTATTTCCTAAATTACAGGGGTAATACGAAATATTGTTTTTGTAAAACATTTGTAATTGACATCTAAATAATACAATTCGTAAAACTATTGTATTTTTTCACTAATATACAACCATTATACAATTTGTAAAATGATTGTAAATTGGATCTAAGTTACAAATATAATGCAATTTGTAAATCCCTTGTATTTTGCCTCTGTAATACAATGCTATTAGAGGACATTTGACACTGTACTACAGCTGTAATACAATTGTAATTCAAATAGCCCTATTTTGTAATATGATTGTAATACAATTGTAAAACGGTAATAATACCAAATCTGTGCTGTCTGGGTATTTGATTTAAGCATTGGCATAAATTTCAAGATTATCAGTCCATTTCTCTGAAGGGAAAAGATATCCTTCCGTAATAAATATGATTATTTTGGCTTCAATTCTTAGATTCTGTCCATTGACATTCAAAATAAGTATGTATTACATATGACCTATATAAAATTATAGAATTTCCAGGCTTTGTCCTTTGGTAGTAGGCAACCTTGATTACTTATGTGATATGATGGTGGTAGAAATCAAGGATATTTTTTTCCATATTCTTGCTAGGTGGTTTAATTTCGATATAAAAATAAATATATAATATGGTAAATTGTTCAATTCCTATTTATTTTGTCGCATCAAAGGAACAAATAGTAATAAGGTAACATTTATGATACATTACAAGGAAAACCTCACGGCTGAGCTTAAAGCCACCGAGTGCATCCACCGGGATGCGGATGGTTGGTTAACCTCTAGATATAGAGGTTTGCTGCGGATAAGTGAGTTTACTTGTCGAATAAGCAGTCGTGGACAAAAAGCGACAGCATTCTGAGGGGGTATTGGTCTATCCCTGGGTAAGGTAGGACTTTAAATAATACAGAACCTGTGAAGAAACTGTGACTTGGCGACGGCGGCCGCCAACAATTACGCTTCCCATCACTCGGAGGAGTGGACAGCAGCTCTTCTTCACATGAGTGAAGGTGGAGACCACAGTGGTCGGTACAGCGACACTCATTTAACTTCAGGCGTGGTAACATTTACCTTAACGACTGTAGTACTGCGATTTGGAAGGCAAGGGGAAACCACCACATTACTATCCTGAGTAATCGCAGCTACTCCACTCTTTCCTTTATTATCAAGACGTGATGGCACTCTCTCCAGTAAAATATTCCTGAGGTAAAATAGTCCACCATTCGGATCTCCGAGTGGGGACTACCCGAGAGAGTACATCAGTCAAGTGTGATACCTAGTCATTTTGGGGTAGGAATGTGGAACGTGCGATCACTTCGGACCTGCGGAAGACTGGAGAACCTGAAGGTGAAAATGTGGAGAATGGACCTCGATGTATTATGAATCAGTGAAATGAGATGGCCCGAAGAAGGAGACTTTTGGAGAGGAAGTTAGAGAATTATTCACACCGGTTCACTGAATGGTAATGCTGGAGTACGCATAATGCTCAGGAAGAGTACAGGACTGAGTGTGAAGATCTTCCTGCAGTACAGTGAAAGGATTATAATAGTTAAAATTGAAACTAAGCCTACAGATACCATTGTGGTGCAAGTTTACATGCCTACGTCGGACTAAGAAGATGAAGAAGTGGAAGACATCTATGAAGATATCACTGAAGTAATAAAACAGGTAAGAGGAGAAGGAGACTTAATTATCTTAGGAGACTGGAACTCTGTTGTCGGCGAAGGTCAATATGGAAGAATAGCTGGAAAATATGGATTGGGAAACTGAAACGAAAGAGGAGAGACTGTTGTATTTCGGCACACAACATAAGTTAGTGGTTACTAACACATTATTTAAAAATTACAACCGAAGAAGATACACATGGAAGATGCCAGGAGACAGAAGAAGATTTCAAATAGACTACATTTTAGTGAAGCAGAGGTTCAGGAATCAGGTGAAGGACTGCAAAAGCTACCCAGGTGCAGACATGGACAGCGACCATAATTTAGTGATGATGAAATGCCATCTAAAATTCAAGATATTGAAGAAAACAGTAAAGAACATTTGACAAGTAGAAAAACTTAAGGAGACTCAACATCAGCTGGCATTTCAGAAAGCAGTAGAAAACAACATAGGAGACCACCAGAGCATAGCTGATGACATAGCTCTCATAGCACAGACAGAGAAGGAGCTGAATAAGATGCTAAGAACCGTGGAAAGGACAATAGCCATACATCCGCAGAAGATCAATAAGAAGAAAACTAAGATATTGGTGTGCAGCAAAAGAGAAGAGGCCAAAACCAACATTAAACTAGGAAAACAGAAACTGGAAGAAGTGAAAGAGTTCTGTTACCTGGGAAGCAGAGTAACCAACGATGGATGAAGTAAGAAAGAAATAGTGAGTAGAATAGCCCTGGCAAAGAGGGCATTCCATCAAAAGAAGAATCTACTTACAGCTGGAAATACAAGGAAGCAGTTCATCAAAATGTATATCTGGAGCATGTTTCTTTACGGCAGTGAGGCATGGATGATGACAGCAGCGGAGAAGAAAACGGTGGAAGCATTGTGGTGCTATTGTGAATGATGAAGATAAAATGGATCGACTGAGTGACAAATGAAGAAGTCCGAAGAAGAGTGGAAGAAAAGAGAAGTCTGCTGAAAACTATAAAAAGAAGAAGGGACAACTTAATCGGCCACATATTAAGACATGATGGCCTGATGAAGACAATCGCCGAAGGAAAAGTAAATGGGAAAAATGGAAAAGGCAGGCCTCATATGAGTTACATAGAACAGGTCATAAAGGATGAGAGAGAGAGGAACTACGTTAATATGAAGAGGTTGGCCGATAGAAGAATCGAGTGGAGAGCTGCATCAAACCAATGCAATTGACCAATCCAATTGCAAATGTCGAGCAAAATTGACCAAAATATTAACTATTGCAAGAGGTCATTCATTTAGTGTTTTGAAAATCAATTATTCATATTTTTAATGATTTCTAAACATGCGACATGTTTATGGTCAAATACTTTATTTGAATACCGACTTTTACCTCACTGAAATTTCCTTTTTAAATGAGAAATAACTTCATTGTAAGTTCTAATGTTGCAATGCTCAATTAGAAAAAAACTTTTTTTCCATTGAAATTGTAGCCTTTTGTATAGGAAATGAAGAGCAATTCATTAATACTAAAGAAATTTTAGTGCTTAAATAATTTATTTTTCCAATTCTCAACAAATCACAAATATTCCTAAGTGCTGAATCATTTTGGTAGGGTCTCGTGTCAGGACTCTAGTCAGAGATACTTTGCTGTTCTGGATCAAGCTCATTGACAGTATTAATAATCGTTCCAAAGAAAGAGAAAACATTTTTTGAGTAGTTCAAAATTTGAAATGAAGTGTGAAAAGCTTTCCTCGGAACAATCTATGTCTTCAAATGTGATGCACCTAGTATTCTCGTTATCTTACTTTCTTCTTTTCCTTCTTTAAATAATGTATGAAATACTAGTAAAACTCATTGACATTTATTTCTGATTTATTGATTGCTCTCTGCAACTTCAGCCTACTACTAGCGATATTCTTTGCGGAAATCTGATGACCGTGGGACCAATTGCACTCAGACTACCACCCAAAAAGTTACGGAACAATAGCCTGTGTGCTTGCTCTTCAATCTCACTTAACATCTACATCTACATAATACCCTGCGAGCCACCTCAAGGGTGTTTGGCAGGGGGAAACGTTTGAACTATTTTTTTATTCTAATGTTTTTGTGAGTTCTACGGTATCTATCGGTTTAAAATACCGATAGATAACATAGGAGAGTCAGGGATTTTTTAGGTACCCGCCCAATTTCCAGGGAGAATGGCCCAACCAGCCCAAGTTGGCGGGAACCTGCCAAATGAAATTTTTACCCACCAACAGAGCCCTCAACCTGCACAATTGTCGGGAACCTGCCCAATCTGGCATCACTCTCACACACCACCAACCCGAAAACAATCCTATATCTGTCACCAATTATTGTCCTCATGACATTAGTTAGGAATGAACAACAACTCTGTTTTTATTATTAAACTGGCTGCGGTGGACTGGAGGATGTGAGGTAGCAGACCAACAGAGGTTCAGTAAGGAGAAGGCTCCCGAGCCAATCAGATCCACTGCACTTAATCCAAACTTCAGATCTAAAAAGTCAATTATGAATATCAGAGGATTAACAATAATGAGAATGTGTCTATGGCCGCATACAATACAAAATGGATGAAGAAATTTGAAGAAAAAAGAGGAGGGAAAAAGGGGGAGGAGAGGAGAATAGAAAAGGTATGTATAAACAAAGTAAGGGAGCTTCCAGTCACTCAAACAAAATCAAACATAAAAAGAAAATTAAATGAACACAAAGGACATACTTGCACACTCACTCATTATGGCCACTACAGCAACCGTCAATGAATCCTCACACCTATAAAATTAAGGGAATACAATCATCATCATCAGTCAACAATCCTAGGATTGGTCTGATGCAGCCCCCCACTTGATTCTTCTATTGGCCAACTTCTTCATATTAACGTAATTCCTCTCTTTCACATCCTTCACGACCTGTTCCATATATCTCATGTGAGGTCTTCCTTTGCTGTTCTTCCCGTTCACTTTTCTCTTGATGATTGTCTTCATCAGGCCATTGTGTCTTAAGATATGGCTGATTAAGTTGTCCCGTGTTCTTTTTAGAGTTTTCAGCAGACTTCTCTTTTCTCCCACTCTTCTTAAGACCTTTTCGTTTGTCACTCGGTCGATCCATTTTATCTTCATATATCTTTGGTAGCACCATATTTCGAATGCTTCCACCCTTTTCTTCTCCTTGCGACCAACCTTCTGGTTTCCAGGATTTCCCAACCAAGCTTTCCCAATAGCTAAGTGACACTTTCTGTATGTATGTACATTCATACGAGTTTATTACAAAACATGCAACTTTCCTTTGTATCTCATTCAGTTACCTAATTAAATCTTATAGTCAATGGATCCCAAATGGTTGATGCATACTCCACATGAGGTCTTACAAGTTAGAAATAATATCTTTCTTTCGCTTTTCTATTTGAACACTTTCCCACAATGCATTTAATATATCCTAATGTATTCAGCACTGTAAACGACAAACATTCCGAATATGATTCCCCCACGATGGACCTTATAGTAAGTGTGATGGCTGATATTTAACTTTACTTGCCACATTTGTCTACTCTACCAAGAATATAATTTTGAGGTAGCCCAAAGCGTATTACAATGAATTTTTTAAAGATTTCATTCCAGCCCCCAAATGCAATTACAATTCTTGGTGTGAGAGAAGCTGCATAATAAGGAAATAATCTTAGGTTACTGAAAATGCTGCCAGTGATATTGCTGATGTAAATATTTGGAGATAAATAATTATAAAATCAATTCTTGTCAAAAAAAAATCTGGATACACTCAATAGTTGGTGAATAAAGAATGGTATTGAGAAATAAATAAGGTTTTTTAAAATGAGTCGGTTGTGTTATGAGGTATGACTATTTGTCACTCAATATAGTGTGTGTTCAATGACAGCATTACATAATTTTAGGTGGGGAGGTTTCCAATGTTACAGAGCATTATTGAGGGAGACTACGAGGTCAAAAAAGTGGAACATTAGCATTACATAATAGATATATGGCCCCTTACTGTTGTAGATTCAATAATAATAAACTACTATACTACTTTATACTGTTTTCTTGTAATTTGTGATCATAGAATAAATTATACAACATACTTTTAAATTCTAATGGACAATTAAGTAAAGGTGATGAACCTAAATGATTGTTATGACAAGTGGTTGCATTGAAGATTATTTATGAATTTGTCAGTTTTCATCTGCCTTCCATGCTGACTTTTTGAATTGCTGCCACAGGAATTGAGTCTATTTATCATTTTTCAGGCACATAAAGTCATTAACAAGTTGGGACATTGGCAGTGAGCCAACGACAATTCAGATCATCATTCAACTACTTGACAAATGTGGAAATGTTTTGTGTGTGTAATGACAGTGCAGTGATTGACTTTCGATGATATTTTAACGAACCACCTGTGGAAAAATATAGTTTCAATTTTTAGAAGAGCATTGTTTTTTTAAAAGACAGCTGGTTGTTGTACACCCAGATCAACCATTTAAAATTAAATGTTATGGAAAAATCAAGCTTGATCACTAATTTTTATTCACATGCTATGTAGTTTGATATTGGTGATTATCGCACTGGCTATTCTGGAGATTATGCGTAAGTATTGGAATCTTAAGTGTTACAAAGTCAAGTGAATGCATTGGTTGAAAATGGAAATACATAGTTTCAATAAATGAAATTTATTTTACTAACAAACAGTCGTTTTTCTTTACAATCGTCTTAACTCGCATAAATGTGTTATTGAAATTGTGAATTCGCTATGTGACATCAAGAAGCGGCAAACGTGTACGAATTTAGCACGGTCTAAGTCTGTGTATAAATAACGTGTGCCAAATTATTCCGAATCAAATTACGTGATCTGCTCTATCCGAACTGAGGTCGGCTAGTTCCTCAACTTTTTCAGTGCTTATTCTGCAAATAAATATGTTCTTAGTTTGCTTTAAATTGTTTGACATGGATCCTGCTGGTCTAACTAGATATGTATATGATGAACAGAATAATATGCGATTAGAGTGCTGTGCACGAGATATATAATTTTAAGTAATTCCCTTTGTGCAGTGTGGGGAGTTACATTCTTGTTTATTGTTGTCATTATGTTAACGTTATCCCCAAGACGTTTGCTCTAAACGTAAAAAACATTCGGATGGTTGGACATTATAACGTGTTTCAAACCACGTTCGTTCGAACGTTATACTAGTGTAATTCCAACGTTTTTGTGTTTTTGGGGTAGCCTTTCTACAAGTCATGCTAGTTTTGAGCCTAAGACAAAGCTGAAGAGATTAACTGAATGGTAATAGTCAGATATACTAGATAGGATGCTGAAAATTTAAGGCTTCAAATTTAAATTAAAAATTTTATTTTAGTTAGAGCCTCAGCTGGAGCTCCATTGTTGACTAGGTTAACTAAAAATCTCACATATTTTTATTCACCTAGTCTACAATGTGATTATCTGTGTCACTATAGTCAAATACAATTTTTCCTGCTAACATTTAATGTGCTGCTCATTTATAAATTACTCATTAGTAGTTTTGATAGAAATAGTCAAGAGATATGTTTTGGGGTCTGCAAATCAAGAATGCTTGAACTTATAATATATGGCATTATTTAGAAAGGTGCCTGATGAATTGAATCTCTTGATTGAGAGGAAAAAGAGAGAAGAGGAAATCTCAACAAGAAGAGAGTCAAACAACTACACCTGGTTTAACAAGAACAGTGAAGAGTGTACTCTCTCTCATATATGTACTCTCTCGCATGTTTTTCTGGAATTGGCCGAGAGAGAGAGCTAAATTTCGCCAAATGTCTGCTACTGTGTAGGTCAAGCTCGCATTAGATATAATACACCAGAAAGAATTTAGTCCTTCCTGAGAGCAATCTCTCGCTAACTAATTAACAGTGCAATTTAATCAATATTAAACTACTTCTATTCATACGAGTGGATCCATTATTATGAACATGGATAAGTCGCTGACATGTTTTCTCTGTGATACCCGTCCCTGAAATTCGAAGAGCACCTGTTCCGTTATATATCCCCTTCACATCTGGGAAACAATATCCCCTGTGCTAGCTGGGTATTGAACCGTAAACAAGTTGCAAAGTGATCACTCATGTGCCAGCAAAAATGTTCAGAAAAGGGGTGATTGAAATGGCAAAAAGCATTTCCCCCTAAGACTTTAGACATGATGGGAAAATACACAATGAAACTTGTATTCTACTCAACTTCCAAACAAAGAAGACTTATATCAAACTATTTGTCCAGTTTCTAGGACCATACCGAACACAAAAATAACTCTCTTTGGAAGTCTTCTTTGTTGCAATGCCAACCCAATGGCCCTAACATAATGGATGTATCCCCGGTTTAATGTGCTTAATTAGTAATTAAAACAATTTCACTTTCATGGTATTACATTACTTTTATATTATCAATGCTGTGATACAAAACAGACACCATGAAACAACTAAACCTTTTCCATCCCTCTAAATCTCAAGCCCCTTAAATTTTAAAATAGAACCAGAATTATTGTAGGGTGTGAATGAGCATACTTGTAACAAATTCAAGGAATGCTAACTATATCCATGAAAACCTTGTTAAATAAAAAGATCACTGGTACAATTTCCACTCTTTAATCCCTTACACACATCCGACCATGGTTTCAACCATGCCATGATTTCATGGCATGGTTGAAATGTGTGGAAGGGATTGTATTGTGGAAATTGTACCAATGATCTTTTTATTTAACATGAATATCAATTTTTTCCACAAAGCAAATGCTGATTAGCTCTCATATATTCACGAAAGCCTTAAGGGGTTACCCACTGATGTACACAACAGCAGGCTATCCACGGTGAAGAAATCATTTAAGTTGACCCAGGACTCAAATTCATTTCTAACATGCACAATAGACGTAAGAATATCTTTTAGTATAACTAAATGCTGTTGGATTGTTAAGAGTATTATTGTCCATCTGGCCATTCTTGATCTTTAAATTATCGTATGATACCTTACTGACACATAATATGGAATTAGTGGATAATACATATTTACAGACTTAATATTCATTTACAATCTTATTTTATACAAGTACATATTTCTTTTTTGGGGGGTTCAGACACCATGGACCCCCCCGCCCACCTTATTTACGCCTTTGACTTTTTAATTGAACAGGATAGACAGCGTTGTAGCCAAGTCGGTGACGCGATGGCTAGACAAACCAGAAGTCGCAGGTTCGAATTTCGCCCGGGGCATGGATTCAGAGTTTATACTAACATGTAAGATGATCTAGGCTAGACGGTGAGAAATAACGTTGGCCATTGGAGCGCCTGACACCCATAACTAATTTTACAATACCGAAAAAAGAGGAGACTTAGGGTGACACAAAACGTGCCGGGAGATTCGTTGCACACTTCTTCCGTTTACAGCAAATATGTACTATATATTTATTTTTTAAATGTTAACAAACGACCATTTAGGACGAAGGACACCTATTGATTGTTCTAAGGTAACGAATTAGTTTTAGAATTATACACTAATCATTGACAGGGATGTGAAATTCTTCGCGCCCACCTCTCGGCACTGCCCGTGACAAAACATTTGCAATCACTTCAAATTCCTCTCATTCCGACATAGAAACACAGAACTCTTCATTTTTTGAAAAAAATTACCCCCTATCGATGTTTCCACTAAACGGATTGAGTAGAAAACTATATTTTTTTCACCAAAAAGCTAATATGAAATCGCATCACTGAGAAGGCATGGGGAGATGTTTTTCGCAAGAATCTTGTCCAAAAGTTGGAGAAAATAATGTTCTTTGGTGTTACCTCATTTATTTCACATTGTGGATCCATTCAACAATGCAAATAGAATATCAAATATCATTGCTGTTACGATAAAGGGAATGCACGTCCTCACAAGTACCATCAACAGCAAACCGGTGAACCCTAGGGATGGGCAAAAATAACCGGTTATATTCACAACAGGTTTTTTTCCTTAGGTTAACCGGTTAAAAACCGGTTATTTTTTAGCGCCGGTTAACCTGAGTACTCGGTTATTTTTTGGCATAACCGAAAAATAACCGGAGAGAAATAACAAAATGAAAATTGCTGCTGCCTGCACTCTCTCGGGCAACGCTGGCACTACTTGCCGATGATCGTATGATGCGCCCCTGCCGGCCTCTGCGTTAGTTATAACCTGATACTTTTTGATATAACCGAGATCAAAAAACCGGTGACACGGTGACACCGGTGACTAGCCAGAGTGAAATAACCGGAGGCACGAGCACTCTCCACTCACTGGGAACAATCGCACTACTCGCAGGTGATGTCTAGGTTTTTTTCTACGCAGGTCATCGTGAGTGGAACGAGTACTCGGTTGTTTTACAGTTATACCAAAATGTAACCGGAACAATAATGCACAGCGGTAAATGCTGCTATCAGAATGCTACCCAGAATAATAAAGGGCATAAAGTTCCTGAAATATTTAGTAGATAGCAAAAAGGAAGTTGGAAGAACTGGAGCTCAATTTCTGTATTCTTAATAATATTCACTCAATTTGAAGAATGAAGTGGAGGCAATGAAAGTGTGTAACGCTTCGCAATAAGAACATTCATGCACATCCCCCTCTCTATATTACCCATCGTGCCCTCAAAATAGTCACAGCTCAATTAATGTATCAACCATACATAAAGTTTTCTTTTAGGATATTGGCCGTGAATTAATGCTATCAAATTGTCACGTGTTACAGGGATAATATTTGTTTTCTCTTTTAAAAGAACTGGCTGAATTTTACTGCACTCTGGAGTTGATGTTTGGGGACTGTGAAGACTTAGTGTGATTGCAGCAGTTCGACCTCTATTTCCATTTAACCTTATGAATATTTACACCCTGAAAATTGCTTGACCTACCTGGGTTATTTATTTATAATTACTGAAATTATTAATGAAATAAACCTCTAGCAAGGATATACTTGGTATACTTGTAGTGCCTCCACCGACGCCTCGACCATCCATGCAGGAACCCTGACTGTCACCTCGGACCCATTCCCGTGCCCCGCATTTTTCGTGTGTGACCCAGAATTCTGGGTCACACACGAAAAATGCGGGGACCAATGCGTTCCCTAGGGGACTACACATCTGGAGCGTCCCGTGTAAATGATCTTTGTCTGAGCCGTCCCACGAACCCTCTCAAACCTTTCATCACTAGGAGCATGTGGGGCAGGACCAAGAGAGAAAAGATGATGTAGGTACTCATGGGGTCCGACGTCGCCTACCGCACGAAGCACACACACCGCTCTCCGCAGAGCATCGTCGTATCCCTATTTCTCGTAATATAATCAAGTTCACTTCCTTTGCGTGTTTTTACTTTCCACCTGCCAACCAGTTCCTTTGCGCGAGAAGACGCCCAAAACCGTTCGTACTGCCATATGGCAGGAAGATCATCAAATTATTGAAATAGAAATTACAAGGGCAAGAATAAGTTACATGTTGATAGTGCATGATGCACGCATCTGTAATTTCTTCATAATAATCCAAATTTCCAGACCAAAAATATTCACGATAACGTACATAGTTTGGAGGAACATACATTCCATGTTCCATGAATTCACATTCGAGAGGCGAATTCATTCACTATCATAGTCCCTGATTCCAAAAACATTTAATATTAAACCTCGGAATATTTCCATGAAAAGAGCTTTTTTTCCTTCTTAGGTAATATTTCCTTCATTATAGCAATGGTATGACATAGTTTGGGAAAAAAATCAGGCCATATAAATTGTGAAAGATTAGGATGCAAGTACTTTGCCCATGCAGATGAAACAGTACGTTAACAACAATAACGATGCTGGATTAAAAGCACCACCAGTTCACTCACAACATTATATTAGTATACCACATCCGATAGAATACCTATAAGCATCCGATACTACCTTCAAGTAAAATGACAAAGGTTTCAAAACCGAGCACTTGATTCACTGATAATAATCGGTTATAACTATTAAAACCTAACGCAGTAACATCAGGCAGCTCCGAGTACTCAACGCCACTCAACACTACTCACATAACCGAAAAATAACCTGACCGAAAAGGTTTTTATGCGCAGGAGTCAACAGAGTGCTCGGTTATTTCCTGGTATAACCGAAGAATAACCTGCTGGTGAAATAACCTGCTCAGGTTTTTCTGCGCTGAGTACTCGGTTATTTCCCACTCATCGCCTCTCAACACTACTCACATAACCTGAACGAAAAGGTTTTTATGCGCAGGAGTCAACAGAGTGCTCGGTTATTTCCTGGTATAACCGAAGAATAACCTGCTGGTGAAATAACCTGCTCAGGTTTTTCTGCGCTGAGTACTCGGTTATTTCCCACGCATCGCCTCTCAACACTACTCACATAACCTGAACGAAAAGGTTTTCATGCGCAGGAGTCAACAGAGTGCTCGGTAAGAATAACCTGCTGGTGAAATAACCGGCTCAGGTTTTTCTGCGCTGAGTACTCGGTTATTTCCCAGACGACCACGAAAAAACCTGGGCAAAATAACCGGAGCACTGCACTCTGTCGGGGAATTTTGGTACTCCATGCTACCGATCGGATGCTCGCATGAAATGGGATGCACGAAGTTCAAAAGTATATTTGATACTTGGGAATATCCATGGCAATTAAATATATGCAATTGACTGTTTGAGGCTTCACTTCGTAGAAGTTACAAATATCTATAGTAAAACTCACTTCGTACTTTCCCACAAGTTTATTGATGGTACGACGCGTTTCATCAGTAAACTTGTGAACAAGTACGAATTGCATTTTACTATAGATATTTGTAACTTCTACGACGTGAAGCCTCAAACAGTCAATTGCATATATTTATAGAAGGGACCTTGATTGTAGATTTGGAGTACATGATGCATATCTTCCGTAAGTAAAATAGCTGCTCGATTTTATGTAATAAAAGTACGTCATTACCATGAATATGGTCATTACAATGTTTATTATATTAGTTAGAATACCTTTTAGCATATAAATCGTTCAATATGTTCATTTGAGAGATATGCAATATGCAATACTCAGGTTATATAACCTGATAAAAACCGGTTTTTTTCTTCAGGTTTTAATACTCGAGTACTCTACTCACTGAAAATAACCGGTTAACCTAACACCGGTTTTTTTCTCATAACCGCCCATCCCTAGTGAACCCACTCAAAACTAATGTAAACAAACTACATAAAACTG
Source organism: Platycnemis pennipes (assembly GCA_933228895.1). Lineage (NCBI taxonomy): Eukaryota > Metazoa > Arthropoda > Insecta > Odonata > Platycnemididae > Platycnemis > Platycnemis pennipes. Next base: position 31,019,996 of record OW121857.1, on the reverse strand, counting down.
ACAAAAAACTAACGTAATTGTTGTTGTCGCGAACTTGCAAGGTTGCTCAACATGGCTCAAGGTGGATCGTGCTCTTGTGCAATGGTGTTTTCCGAGGTCAGTGTCTGCATGTCGTCTTCATCGGTCACCCGTTTTCCTGTTTTGTCATGGGACTCGCAAATAATACTTCCTGAAACGTGTTCTCCCGCAAAATATTTTCGGAAGGACCACCACCACCATGATGAGATGACCGTCAACCGGAAACCCGGAGTGGGATGAAATAAGAGCCACTTCCTTGTAGGGTCTTTGACATTTTTGAGTAATTGCCTTTGGGTGAAACGGGAGAGAAATTTCGTTGAGTTATTTACGTGTAGAAGGAACATTTAGAAGAAAATCTGGGGCAAAGCTGCTGACACGCGAACAGAAAGCAGGAGATGCTAATGCAGTGACACTTCGAAAAATTTGCTGTCATTGGTTTATATCGTGCGCTTTGCGAAGATATTCCGAAAATGAGTGCTTATGGCTTAGCATCAAAATCCGCGACCAGTTTCTTACGCTATTTGACGTTAATTTTTGTTTTTTCGCTATTCCTAAGAGTGGATGGTGGTAAGACTTAATTTTAAGCATTGTAGTCAAGTTATGTACATTTCTGCTCACAAGATCTAGCCCTCAGAATTAAGTGAATTGGGTGACAGAAATCATTAATCACATAAGTCCAACCAAAGGTTCCATGACAACTCAGAGGTTGGGTCATGGAAGGAGATCTCCTTCCATGACCCAACCTCTGAATGGTTGGGTGATCAGAACTAGGAAAAGTAAAGATTAATTGGGAAATCAATGACAAACACATAAAATTAAGTCAAACTTTTGTACAGATCTTAAAATATCACTGAGAAAGTTAACAGGAATCTTCATTCTATTGTCCAACGAGACCCTTTGGTTGAAATTACTTCACAGTCATAAACTTATTGTGTAGAAATATGCAGGATGTTAGGTGTCTGATGTGATTTCTTTGGTGTCGTCTCTTATATTACTGAAGTTTCATAGCATAAATTGAATCTGACAATTGTTGGCAGCATTGCATAGTAGCACTGTTTTCCCCACTTCTGATGGCTGGATGTTGTGAGTGAAAATTGCATTCGCCTGTGATGTCACAGAAAAGCAAATAATTTTTTTTTCTTCCAGCCCAAAAAAGGGACTGCAGTGTGGCTTTGGGACCTTATCCAAATCGCTATTTTCCTTTGATTGCCTCACGAAACCGAGGTGTTTTACTACCAGCTGGCAGCCGGTCAATTTTAATCAAGAGTAGAGAAAATGTTAGAGTTGCATGCCCTGGAAAAAACAATAGCATTGTCGGGCAAAGTGCAGCTATCATAGATGTCTCCTGCAAAGAGTCCGGTCGCCTTGAAGTATCTCATTCAAATCGTTTCACCATGAACTGCACAAAACCCATTGATGAAAGTCTTAATGAAACTGATATCAGTTGTGGTTCCAATTCCAGAAAAATATATGTTGGATGGAGTTTGGCGAATAGGGGATTTTTTCGCCAAATTGAAGTCTGTTTCAATTTTCTCAGTTTGACGACTGAATACACTCACCATGTAATTCTTGGAGATTCAGTGCCTTTTAGAGACAGAGATGTTAGTTGGCAGGGGCGGGCTAGTTTTAAACAAGATAAGTTCTTCTCAGCTATGTCACCTTCTATATCTTCTTCTTACACAAAAGAAAAACAGAAAGAAACATTGACACAATCATTAGGTAACAGAGAAAGAGCTGAACATTATATAGGAGGATGGGGGCCAAGCAGCTACCTTGCTAAAGGCCATTTGTCTCCTGATGCAGACTTTGCTCTTCAGTCATGGCAAGATGCAACATACCACTTCATCAACGTAGTTCCCCAATGGCAAGAGTTCAACAATGGAAACTGGAAGGTTTGTATCGTAATTGTAGCTATTTTCTGTAAGGAATGGAGACATAAGAAAATATAATTTCCAAAAGAATGGAATAACTGGATTTGAGATCGGAAGAATGTCAGTTGTGAATTTTGGACGTTCGATTTCGATAGGGAAAGAGAGAGGTTACTTTAGAGCAGTAGTTCCTAACCGGTGTGTCATGGTACTTTAGAGCACTGGTAAAACAGCTAAAGCCCGTTTCACACGATACTTGATCCAGTACAAGGTCTAGTATACTCGCTAGTATGCTGGCTTTCCAGTATTGTGTGAACAGAACCAGTATACTGGCTGGCAAGCATGCTAGCTAGTATACTTGCTGAGCTACTGGATTTCATACTTGATGTGGTACTAGATTTCTAGTAGGACCTAGTAGCCCAGTAGCCATCAACCAATCAAGTCACGTTACAGACGCTGTGCGATCTTCTCTTTTTTTAAATTAGTATGGAATCATATGGAATAACCGATTCATAGCAAGCACAAGGTCGATGATCGTGTGAGACCTCCCAGTACGGTTCCAATCATACTAGATTTCATCCTCAATATCAAGTAGTGGCTAGCACACTAGGTCTTGTGCTGGATCAAGTATCGTGTGAAACGGGCTTAAGGGTGCCAATAGATTATTGCAGGAAAATGTAAAATATTTAGTAGGACAAACTTCTGAATTGGTTACTCTCATACCTGACAGGTGGTGAAGCAATCAAAGCACTTCTTCAAACGTAAGGACTAATTACCATAAAGTGCCAATTATCCATGTTAATGGAGAGGGAAGCTCAATTGGATAAATAAAAAAATATAAGGATGCCCCAAGATTGTAACCTCAGCCTAAAAGGTGCCACCTGCATACAAGTTTGGGAATAACTGCTTTAGAGCAATCACCAGTATTTTTATAGAATGTTAGGTGAAAGCTAAGATTTAGAAATAGACATTTAAGTACATTAGCTTAGAAGAACATTTTTCCATGCCTAAAGACTAAGAAACAGCTACAAATGAAGAGTAGGTATATATTATTTTTGAAAATACATTGTATTCATGTTACTTGACTCCTATAATAGTTTGAAAATGGAACTTCCAGGATGGAAGAATTAACTTTGCTATCCCACATGGTATACCATGTGGAGTAACAGAGTTAATTCTTCCATCCCGGACATAAGTGTATTCCACCAAGTGAGTCCAGAAACCATCTACTATATGGAACTTCCAGATAATAAGAGGCATTAATTGCAGTAGGGAGAATTTCCCGAGAGAAAAAGAATCATTAACTTCTACCAGTACTTGAACCCAGAACCCCTAAATTTCCAGCCAGGTGCCTTCAAGGCATCCTCCTTCCCTGTACACTTTTTTCTTCTAGTTTGCAATGCTTTAATTAATTGCAGTGGTTATTTTATTAGTATATTTATCTGTAGAGTATAAAGTTCTCCTCCTGTGGACAACAATCTTGGTCCAGTAGAGGGATATGATGCAATTAGATTGCGAGTGGTGCTAATGTTCACACACCTTAGTTTTTGACGCACCCATAACCCCAAACCTACTACTACTCCAGTAGAGGGAGGGGGGAAGGGTGTGTACCCATGTTCCCTAACATGAATTGGTGGTATTGATGGCAATTTTAAAAGAAAAATTCTGGTAGAAGCCCAGGGAAAAAGTATCATCACATAAATAACTTCATGCAATATGTAGTGGATTATGAAAGGCTGGAGGTTAAGGTCAAATGCAAGAAGGTAATGGGATTTTCAAGGAGTGATAAGGCTAGAATTACTATTGGAAGTTGTAACCTAGACTAGGTGGAGCACTTCACTTAAATTACGAACATTTTAGATTAAAATTGAAATGGTAGCAGGACTTGAACAAATAATTGTGAGAACCAAAGAATTATTAAGGAAAATAAGGGAGTTAATGGGTTACTGAGACTTAAAAAAATAAACCTTATATGTAACATTAGTACCTAATCTTCAGAAGTATAGTCTTTGTGAAAATAGTTCTGTATTCATTGTAGGTGTTTGCTATGTACGGCAAAGAAGAATGGGATGGTTAGGTGGGTGGAGAGAGAGAGAGAAATGAGGAAGTGTTAAATACCGTAAAGTAAAGGAAGTTGAGGGAAGCAGTTGTATGAAGTTGTAATTGTATATGGGGCTTTTAAGGAATAGTTGGATGTTGAATTTAGTGCTAGAGAGGAGTATGTCATGAAGGTATGGAAGGGTAGTAATCGGAGTACTGGAAGGTATGAAGACCGGTGTGAGATTGGAGGACTTGGGGTTTGATGCTAGAAATAGAAATTGGCCAAGACTGAAATTTGGACATGTATGCTCTGGAAGACTTGGAACCCCAAGGGAAGGAATAGTGGCCCCTCATATGCCATAGAACCTAAGTTGTGTAAAACATATTGTATCTTCTGCTATCAAAAGCTTGGGTTAGACTATAGAGATTAGAACAATAGATTAGTGTAGTGAAAATAGTGTACTGGTTAATGAAGATTCATCCTCAGATCATACTTATGGATCCTTCTAGAATGGGAGCCTTTTGTCTGAAATTTAAAGGTGACATGGCCAAATGGGAAGAATTGAGAGCATTACGTGAAAAGAGTTAGTGATCTACAACTTGAGCTTTTAAATTTGCCAATGATTGGAGGGGGTTAGCAACACTTCTGGCTTTTATCTTCTGGGACTGGGTTTGAATTATGGTAACTCTCTAAGTGGAGTTATATAGAGGAGTCAAGTGGAGGTGTATGGCCGTTTGGCTAACATATATATGGAGGATGGGACAGGAAGATACAGATTCCTTGGTACTTTTCAGTATTTTCACTGCATCAGTATTTCTTATTGAATTTTGAACTTGGGCAGGAGTGTATTTTCTGTTTTTCTTGGGGATTTCATTTCCATTTATATTGAATACTTTCTTTACCTCATCTTCTATTGATAATTTAACCCTTTTAATGCCAGTGGGCCGATATATCGGTCCACATACATTACATATTTGTAATATTTTATTTCCATCAAATCAGAGACAGCAAGAATGATTTTTTTCATCCTTTTAACAATTGAAATATGTCATCAACATTGAGAAAATACATAATTTACATATTAAAATTAAGTGCTTCAAATATACTTAAAATTCATAATCTTACTTTTTTCATGGAAATGAGCTTGGGAGTTTTTGCACAGTGTACCTTAAGGTACCCCTACCCCTAATTAGGGGGCCATTAATTACGTGAGGTGATTTTGGTGATTTTTCGACGCCCCCCTTCCCCCTTGGTGAGATGTCATGAGATTTGGCTTGACCCTCCCCTCCCCCCCCCCACCCCATCCCCCTCTATGAAAAAAAATTACGAGATATTTGCCGAGACCCCCCCTCTCCCCCACATGAGATTGGGTGAGATTCGGCTCAACCATCTCCCCCCCTGAATGCCTCACATAATTAATGGACCCCCTTAAAGGGGCTGGAAGTAAAAGGGTTAAAAAACCAAAAGAATAATTCTCAATGGGTGGGTAGATAAAAGGTGTGGCCTAGTAATAATTAGTAACTAGATGCCAGGTGTGTCTAGTGATCATATGAGATGATTACTGTTAGTTTACTGAAATCACTAATGCAAGCATTAACATGTACGCCAATGAAATAAATGGTTTGCTAAGTTATAAAAGTATTTGGTGAACATTGAGGATAGGAAGAGCAGGGAAAATGAAGAGAGCTACGGAAGTTTGATTGTCTTCGTTACTCTTTTTCATTACAACTTATTTTTGGTATTTCTTTCATGGAAAATTTCACTTAATGAAACCTTTCAGTATCACATTTAAAGTTAGTATCAGTTGGAAAATGATCAGTAAATATTATAAACAATAACAACCTAAAACAGAGGAATATTTTCTCAGATGCTTGCATTAAACAGGTCAGTTACAGTGTTTACAACAGGTGAGCGGCCCTGTCTCAAAACCCACCTGGTTTTTGTTTACATTGTGTGATCTGGTGAGGTTTTAGATCTGCCCGTGCATTATTACTTCCAATGCATAGTTCTTAGGCTTTATTTTCCAGCAATGCCCTTCTCAAGTAATGCCTATGGATATAGAACAATCGTTTTGGTCTCATTAAATAGGTATTGGAGAACGCCATCCGTGTTAAGGCCACTACACCATCCCCACATAATCTTAACGTCTACACTGGGTCCTATGGAATTCTAATGCTACAGGACATCAATGGGAATGATGTTCCCTTTTACCTTGCCCAAGGAAACAAACGCCAGGTTCCAGTGCCAAAATACATTTGGAAGATAGTCGCTGACTTGCGTCGAAATGAAAGTGTTGCATTTATCTTACTCAATCACCCAGCCACCTCACCAACTCATTCTGAGCCTCCTTTATGCAATGATGTTTGCAACAGGATCCATTGGGTTTCTTGGAAAGCAAGAAATGATGTACATAAGGGAGTTATGTATTGCTGTTCTGTATCTGAACTGAGACAGTGGTTTAGAAATATACCAAGTGACATACCTGGTACAAAATTGATGGAAAGATGAATGTGACAATGGGACTCATTTATGTATAGATATACAGTACATGTACCCTTACACTAGCTTTTATCATTATTGAGAGATAGCTATATTTACTTTCCAAGAGCATGAGAAATATACACACTGTAATGTATAATCACTGATTGAGAATATAAATAAAAGCAGTTTTATACTGCTCCTTTCAATTAGAGCATTATTTCTCATCCTGGTTTTAACTTAGTGACATATGACATTAATGAATCCATGAGTAGCATTAATTTTGCTCAGTATGGGGTCCCTTAAACTCAAGAATTAGTGTATATACTTATTATTTTGACAGCGAATTCTTTGAAGCACGTGTACTAATTCATCAGCACCGCTACAAATGTGAACTCAAAAGGCAGTAGGGCTACATACGGTAACATCCAAAATTATAACATATCACTTTAAATACTTACATGACTTCACAAATATGGTGAAGACTAGTCTTTATCACCACAGTGTCTACCCTTAGTTTCAGGGCATCTAACAGGTTAGATTTCAATAATAGTGAGAGATCATAGATTCCCTAAGTAGGTACGTAGAACACTGGGTGTTACCCACCAAGGACATTAAAGTGTGAATAGATCTTCCCATATGTCCAAGTTTATCACAGGATGTGTCCAATAATTGTAGTTGTAATTACAACTAGACGAAGCTACTATTGCTTCAGCGTGCTGAGAGAAAAAAATAATTAGCATAATAACATATTTCAAGTTTTTTATAGAATGATGGCCTGCTCCAAGGCCTACTAACATTTGATTAACTTCAGGCTATTATTTCCTACTAAGAAGAATCAAAATGACCTAAATATAAAATTTTAAACTTAATGGATTAATTAGAAGCATTTAGTGAACACGCCAGAAGTCGGTAATAATAAAGTAAATAATCGGTTTCACTAACTGATTTGAACCTCGCGGTAACCTCATCCGGGTTGCGGTGATTGGTGGTCGTATTATTCGATTAATAGGTTCAGCATAGTTATCGCAGAAGCCTTGGATAGGTGTAATAGGATATAAGTTAATTCCTAATCCAATGATATTTCAATAGTTAGAAATTTAATGATTTCTAGACGGCTGTGGTGAAAAATAAGTTGTGTGATAGTCTAGATTTCATCCAAGAAGACAACATCAAGGGACACAGTTACTGTAATATTTATCATTATTATGCGCCCGAATTTGACATGAAATGATCTAAGAGGGATGAATTATATCCTAAAACTGTTAATGTACTATCCCAGTTAGCGATTTCAAGTTGGCTTCAAAGAAACGGAAAACTCATTTCGCCTTGGAGATACGGCATACCAGTGAGAAATACTGCTGGATAAATTATTGGAGTATTTCCTTAGTGTTGAAAACGCTTAATGGTCGCAATATTCCTATCAAACTCGTAATAAAATCTCCATCCGCAGGTAGCAAACAGGTATATAATAGGCAAAGTTGCCAATTTCTCTAGATAGCGGCAGCAGCTGTCAGATGTCATGTGCCACCTATCAGCAATTATAGTCACTATAAGAACGAACGCGTAGCGGCAAGTATAAGAATAATTAGAAGTTTAAAGATTCGTGACGTAATGCCAAACTGTTTATTTCGTATTAACACTATCTTAAAAAATATGGGATTTCAGCTTGATTTGAGTACTCCTGGGTTCAATTTTGGAAGTAATTTATTTTTGCAAAAACGTACATCGATAAATATATTTGTATGAGGCGCTGTTAATTCACGGTATTTATAGCTGATTTTAGCTATGCGTTAGCTAAGAATCATTAAAAGCAGAGTTTAAAGTGAAATATTTTCTTAAATGAATTGAACCTAGCAATTTTTCGCGAAGCTCGCTCGGACTTGTGGGGAAAGGGTATGATGGCAGTAGCTTCAGCTGATTGAGAGGAACCAGGGGGGGAGGGGAATAGTTGAGTACGTGAGAAATTGTTTTGCAATGGCCCATCCTTCGCCCTCAAGCCCCGTGAGTTATATTTTTAATAGACAATATAAAGATAAATATTTACTAAGCAAATCTCTATTACGAGAGAGGTTAGGACATGCGAGAAATTTATATAGAAAAGATCTTCTTGCTCACTATGGCTGTGTTAACGCCATAGAATTTTCCAATGAAGGAGAACTTCTAGTTTCAGGTAATAATAATTAGCAAAGTATGTTGTATGTTTTGTTAAAGATATAATGGGAGATATTTGCAGTAATATGCTTTTCGTTTATTCAATACTGTAGCGTGATTTTGCAATGGCATTCTGTTATTTGTGACGTGTTGATATTTTCTTACATTCTTGCAAATAATTTTTCTGTTGAGAAATTGCTGATGTTTTGATTAATGTAACATTAAATAATGATATTGGTAGTAACCTGAAATATCGCACACGTAATTGTCTTACGATCCTCCTGATATTATTTTACTTTGACAGTTCTACCCTCGGCACTTTTCGTTTCCACCGCCCTTGGTTTATTGTTCACTACAGCATGTTTATTTAACAAAATAATTATTAGAACCACCTGTTCGTCATTTTGATTGGCCATTTGTGCCTCTTACTCTATTTTATTAGGTGGAGATGACAGACGGGTACTACTATGGAAAGTGGAAGAGGCAATCCACGGAGTTGGAAAGCCCGTGGCAATGCGAGCTCAACATATTAGCAACATATTCTGTTTAGGTTATGATAGTACTAATAGTAAGATATTTTCGGCAGGAAATGATGATCAAGTGATCGTTCATGATACTAGGACGTAAGTTCGTTTCCCTGAGCGAGTCAATTCTATCAAGCGAACTAACAGTGACATATCCTAATGAGACAATTGTTTTTCAGTGGAGATCCAATTGACTTTTTTCTGCACGAACAACCAGTCTATGGTCTATCAATAGATCCTTTAAACGATAATGTGTTTGCCAGTGCCTGTGATGATGGGAGAGTTCTTATTTTTGATATTCGTGAGCCAGCTAGCACAGGTAAAATTACTATACGAAACATCATTTTCTAGATGATATGTATTGAAATAACCGAATGTGTGAACTTTTGCCGACAGAACCGTTTTGCCTTGCCGGATATACCTCTGCATTTCATGCTGTTATGTTCAACCCCGTGGAACCTCGATTGCTGACAACTGCTAACTCTAAAGAAGGTGTCGGCCTCTGGGATATCAGAAAGCCTAGACAGTAAGCACTTTTGACCCTTATTTTGGGATCTTAGTTTATTTTTCCTCGTACGATGTCCATTTTCTTTATTCTCAAATGCCCTGTGTGGGTTGGAAAAGTAATGAAAAATGTCACATGTACATTTTGGTCTCTAGTTTTATGACGTACATGTCATGGATTTACATTTACACAGGCTCCATTGCAGCCTGTGGTATCGAAGTATGTATATCATTCTGGCAGCCAACTGATATCTGTTATTTTATGGCAGACGAACTGATCTCAGGACTTGCAGTGCAGGCTGTCAATTGCTCCAAATACAATATTGATGCATCGATTATTTTTTATGTGATACAAAATGCCAAATGGATAGTTTGCATCATTAGGTTAGGCTCTTGTTGATAGGCCTTCTCCATTACCAGTGGCTTTCTTCTGATAGATAAAAGAGACGTTTGCATGAATTTTATGATTTGATTTACCCAAGGGGTTTCTAGTTTGATCTTGAGGTGTCTCACTGGCTTAAGAATTTGGTGTATTGCTTTACTCCAACCTGCAATAACACAAGGTCCTTGTGTAATAAAGGAATTCAACATTGGTCACTAGATTCAAGTAAGTTAATCTGACTAATCTTGACTAACTTGACCATAGTGCAATTGTGGGTGGTATAACTTATGGGACAGATGCGGATGGCTTAGTATTTCTTAGTCTTTTGCAGAAAACAAAAGTGTTGTCGGTAATACATATTAGGATATTTTGATGCAGCTGCATCTAGATTGTGATTGTTGGTAAAAATGAGCATTCCGCCAATATTATAGATTTTCTTCAGTATTTAAAAACTACATTTTGAGTGTTATTTGTGTATAAGAGTACGATTGGTGTTTGTATTTGCTAAAGTTTAATGTGGAGCCTATTGATAAAATTTGCCTTTGGTGTCAAGAGGTTCCCACTCTTTGTGGTAGCGTTAGGTCAGAATGAAGCATGGTACCCTAAGAAAAAAATACTATAGAACTATATATAGTGATTATAGGAATTCTATAATCACTATAGAAATTTCTATAATCACTATAGAAATTTCTATAATCACTATAGAAATTTCTATAATCACTATAGGGTATAGTTCTATAGTCCTATAATCACTATGGGGTATAGTTCTATAGTCCTATAATCACTATGGGGTATAGTTCTATAGTCCTATAATCACTATGGGGTATAGTTCTATAGTCCCATAATCACTATGGGGTATAGTTCTATAGTCCTATAATCACTATTGGGTATATTCCTATAATCACTATAGGATACAGTTCCATAGTTTATACATACATAACTTACATAGACCTCTCATATACAGACATATTCTCCTGGACCATGCTGTCTATATGGAGAGAGGTTTCAAATTATGTATCTTAAAAGCAAAACATTCTGAACATTTTATTTTTTATTCATCTCATATGGATTCAAATGTCACATTCATCTTATATCCATTCAAATGGATATCCATGATTGTATGATTTTCCTCAGTCCCTCGTAGACGGTATCGGACTTAGAGAAAAATCTGGTGCGCTCGCCGGAAAACAGGTTCTCAGCATTATGGAGGAAACTCTTATTTATCTCTCCTAGAGTTCAAAGAATATCAGAGACGTATATTTATAATGGTCATGCTTAATTTTAGCCACAAAATGGTTATTAGGGAAATGCTTTAACGGTGCAAATTATCCGTCTCAATGTTAGAGTAAAGTTAATAATCACAAACGACTTAATGCCAGCCAGCAGCAGTATATATATGGTCTCCCTGTCTCATTACCATAATTGGAAAATGTGTCAGGCCGTATGTCAAAGGTTGATAGTTTAGTATAGGTCGTAAGGTAGGGGTGTAAGTAGTATGTGAGATAAAGATATTAATCATTCAGTAAGTGAGAATCACGATCCTTCATTTTCCTTTTTTTTTCAATTTTGTTCCTTTGGGGAACAGTTGGCAAAACGGATACGAATAATGGTTGGCCAACCGCTGCACCTAGAATAATAATAATATAGGAATCCTCATGACCAAACGTTGGCCCAGCCATCTGTGCTACATGGGTATGTTCCAAATACCTTAGCCATAGTGATTATAGAAAACTATATATAATCACTATATATAATCACTATATATAGTCCTATAATCACTATATATAGTCCTATAATCACTATGTTCCAAATAACTATAGCCATAGTGATTATAGAAAACTATATATAATCACTATATATAGTTCCATAGTATTTTTTTCTAAGGGATAGCCTTGTGTTATCATGTTGTTCTTCACATTTTTTATTCATCTAGGAAATTCATTAGTAATGTTGTATTTTAAAATTACTTGAGATACTTAAGTCCATCTGTTTACGTTCCATTTCATCCCAATAATGTGTGTAAAAATGTGATAATTTGAACTTAGTGTTGATTTTATATGTAACTCGAGATTTGGCTTTTTCCGAGCCAATTGAACTGCAGAAGAGTGAACCTATAGGATACTGGGATTTCTACTTCACTGCCATCATATCTATAGCTTGGAAGTTCATGCAGTTAATTACCTGCAGAACTATTCAGAATTAGTGTACAGGTACTGGGGATTTATTGGTAGAGTTCAAATCGTACTTGTTTTCTTTTGTAATTTAATTTTTGGGAACTATAAATTCAGGTTTTAAACATGGGAATTTTGTGTTTGGGAATAGCTTGAAATATTTCATGTGTAGTTCATACTTCAATTATTTTTTACTATTATCCCGACACCATGAATGCCTTTTACTTCGTCTACTTGCCTGTTACTTTGTCATATCTTTATTAAAAAATAATTTCTAAACATCAAGGAATGTTATTATTGTGGATCACATGATAATCTATCTACATGCTTCAAAGTTTGAGTAGATTTATTAATTGGCTGAAGGGCTTGAGTCATCCATGGGAAAGCATAAGCAAAATTTGAATTGATTACTGTTATAGATAAATCATCTGATGACTTCTGTGATCTAACCTGCTTAAACTACTGTAATTTGGTTAGGGTACATAGAATTAGACAACAACCTTCTGTTCTGATAAATTTCTGTTCAACCAATTCTAATTGCATGCTTCGAACTGTGGTCATTTCTGGATGAACCCCTAATTAAAAAAGCTGTTATGAAAAGATAGTGAGGCAGATAATTCATCGATGAATCTAAGTTTCTCTTTATTCTTTGTCAATAATCTAATGATAGTTCAGTCAGATGGGCTTCAAACAATAGCCTCCTTAGCACCTTTTGTGAAGAGTAGGTTGCTATAATGCCTGGTTCCTCTTCCACCATTCCCTGTAAAGTCCTACCTCAACCCAATTCCCCCAACTTTCCAAAAAAATGGCACAAATGACTTTAGCGGTCAGCTCTTACAGGTAACCACTACGAATACATAATGATAGTGTCTAGGTAGAATCCTTTGGTATGAACAATTTGTATTACAGTAGTGAGAAAAGAAGCTGATGACTGTTTCTGAACCAACATGCAATGTTGCATGCTGGTTTTTAACAAATTTAAAGCCACAAACTAGCCGCAAAAACTTTTACAGCTTACCTGCTGACATTGTACAATGACAAGAAATTCTGTAGAGAAAAAAAATCATTCGCCTTGACTGGGACTCGAACCCTGACCCCCTATTTCCAGCCAGGTGCTCTACCTGTTAAGCTCCCAAGACATCCTCTTTCTCTGTTGAAATTAGGTTTTAGACCTTTGGTTTAATGCTACCATAATTTTCATATAATATGCAATAACTAATTCTTTTGAATCTCATTGTGGGAACTTCAGCTGATGTTGATAACTTTAGCTAGGCATTAGTGTAAAAATATTCACATGAAAACAACATTCTAACCTACACTGTCATTGTGCATTGCATATACCATTATGGGACACTTTGTAATGTTTCTATTTGGATCAGAAGTTGAGATTATTGGCTTTTTATTGTTGATATGTTCTAAATATATGTACTTATATTTTTGAAATAACTTTCTGTAATTTATTATAGTGAAATGGAGAACTCTTTCAGATAGGACCTATCTTCCATGGTGGAATCTTGAAGATGGTGAACTTTTGTTAATTGGGCTATCTTGCCAACTGAAAGTTATTAGCCCTTCAGCTCAGCCTGAAGATGCTTATAGCGCAATAAGTGAGACATTACCATCTTCAAGCTATCACTTTGGAAGAATCTCAAAAATCAGTTCTCTAATCTGGGCACTGAGAAAACAACAGCTCAACAAATTTTCATGGAATGGTCCTTTGATTTTTCATTCTATGATCATGAGGTTTTTACTTGTATAATTGGCCAGAGCAGGGATATAGAATCCATGAGATCTATGATACTGGTGGTGTTATCTGGATGTTCTCATTAAATTCCAGAAAATTTAAATATTTCACTTGTTTTAGGAGGATTATGTGTAATTTAAAGCTTCGTGAACTCTGATTTTGGAAGTGGATGTTGACCAGTTGTATTTTAGTATTGTGATTGCAAATTCTTCCAGCCACCCATTAGCTATGTAATTTCTCCAAGTTGCAATTAGGGTTTCCTAAAAGTTTTGTTAAGTGTATAAGTCATTATCCATTCCTCCGGAGTTATTTTTTTCTGCTAGAAGTGTCAGAGTGCATCTTTGGTGCACAGAGGGAAATAGTAAAGGCTTTCTAAATGTTGCAGTAACCTCTATGGTATGGCTATTGCTGTTTTAATAACCTAAGAGATCAGATATTTCATAATGATGTCCTGAAAAAAATGTTTTGGGCTACACACTATTGAATATTACAGTGCAGTTACAGGCCAGAATCCCAGACCAGTTACAGACCATTTTCCTTTGCCTCTTTGAAATCCAGACCAGTCCAGTTACCGACCACTTACAGAACGAAATTTAGCCTTTCAGACCAGTTGCAGGCCAGATCCAGATTAGTTACAGACCAAATATTTTTGCCTGGGATAATATATTATCCTGTTGAATCACTATATTTTAGAATATAAGGAGAATAAAATACTCATAATTCATGAATTTGTGTATTCTCTTTATGCTCAGTTTACTGAAACTTGTTAAATTATTTCAGGGTGGTGTTAAGATATGGGTGCAATGGTCCTCCCCAGAGCTGTATGAGTGCTCGTTTCAATAGCCGTGGTACTCATGTCCTTGCTTTAAGGAGACGTCTGCCGCCAGTCTTGTATGCTGTGCATTCTCCTGCACATGTTTGCCAATTTGATCACCAAGGTTATTACAACTCATGTACAATGAAGAGTTGTTGCTTTGCTGGTGACTCAGATGAATATGTTCTATCTGGATCTGATGACTTCAATCTTTATGTTTGGAAGATCCCAACAGATTTGGGTGTCGATGGACAAGGTATGTATGTTTAGTTGTCGGTGGTGAGTAAAGGGATTATTCCAAAGATTAACCTATGATTATATGTATGAAATAGACTTCAAACATGGAGCAAATTGCTCTGTGCTCTTCTTCTATTTTTTTGTACTTTTAATTTAACACAAGCTTAAATGTGTAAGTTTGTTATAATTAATTAATTTGATTCAGCCCATTGGATTGTGAAAGCTCACATGGTGTTGAAAGGACACAGATCAATTGTGAACCAAGTCCGCTTCAATTACACCAATTATCTGATTGCTTCATCTGGTGTGGAAAAACTTATAAAGGTAAGTGCTACGGTGTTGATCCCCATTTGATGTTTTTGTGTGTATTTGGTTAAGTGCATTAAGCACAGGGTGGTCCATGTGGGCCTCTGCAAAAGATGCCACAGTTGCTGCAGTGGTCTATAAGGACCTCCACGATAACCAATAAATATTGGCCCTAAGGAGTTTGCAAAATTTCACGATGGTGACTAAACGTGTTGAAAGTAGAGTTTACAAGCCCTCATTACTTCCCTACGTATTGTGCTTCTCAGTTATGTTTGAAAACAGTTCTTGAGCGTCTATGGATGCTGTGGAAAGAGAAAAACAGATTATACCCTTTGAGCCACCACAAGGGTATGTGGCAGGGGGTGGTAGGTCACCTGCTGTGAAGTTAACTTTTAGTAGAAACAAAAACATTGTCGGATAATAGTGAAGTATGACGTGTACCATGTATAAAAGAACTATACTTTGTTTCCATTGTAGTCATACATTTAGTGTGGGAAAAATAGATTCATGTATCACTCGGTGGGAGAGTTGATTTCTCTTAATTTGTCACCTTTGTCGGACCTCCACACTACTGATGTAGTGTGGTGGTAGAAATATATCTACAGTGTCTGATTAGAATTTTTGCAACTTGAATTTTTTAATTAACTTAATCTTGCATACAACCTTTTAGTCTCTAGGGTTTCTTAACCAAGCTCTTCCAATAGCAGAGGGACTGTCTGTACGTTTTTGGATGGTGGTTTCAAAACATATTGCTTTCATAGGTATCTTGTTTACTTTTTGAATCAAATTTTGTACTCTAATACCCGAATTATCCTGTACTCGAATTGATTCTACTGAGAGGATAATTTTTGAAGGTCTTAGTTTAATTTAGTACAAAATTTAACTTCTGAAGAGAATGTAATGAACAGATGCTGCTCTCAAGAATTGGTAATGGAATGAAAATTTTCCATCTTTCTAACAAAACGTATGACATGGTAACCCAGTGAGTTGAGCATTTGCAACTCTGTAGGGCCCGAGTTCAAATCTGAGAGAAGACTGGACTAGTGCATCAATGCCAGGTACATCGGTTTCATTTGTAATATGTATTTAGGGTAATTACAGGTGGCAAAGGGAAACTGACCCCTATATTCTAATGAGTTTATTTAAGATTTTGGTTGGAGTGTGTACATGGTGAGATTTATAGTCATCTATCTGACCATCCTTTGGAGTTTTCCATTGTTTTTAGTTTTTCTTAAAATAATGTCATCAAGTGATATTGGATAGGCTATGTACTGTACCTTACCTAAATGTTAAAATGTTGGTATACCATGTCTGATAAGAGCATTGTGATTTATGAGATTTGGGTTCCTGTTTCTAGATAAGATGGATATTATTTGATAGCTTTTGAATTAACATATCATCAAACTTGGCTTACATGAAATTTTTGAGGAATAGTTAAAGACATGCAAGAAATAATATTTATTTTAAACTCATCTTCTAGTTCTGGAGCCCATTCCCATTGCCTGGTTCATCTGGTGGACTGGGTAAGGAATCTGAATCATGTGAAAAACAAAGGAAAGTTTACACGCATGAAGAATATGTCAGTCTGGTGCTACGCAGTGGACAGGTGATTTATCTTTTCATTGTTTTTCTCTAAATTAAAAAAAAAATAAGTGAAGTTACTCATATTGGAAACATTCCCATCCAATGTGGTGTTTGCACTGTTTCTTTAATGTCAACTGATATGCTGTCCTCTGAGCCATAGAATTAAAAATCATATTTACATGTTAGATGTGAGGCAATAGTCAAAGATACCGCCACTCAAAGAATGGTGTACACCTAGGCTGCTGTGGTATTACCAGAAATTCCTCTGGTATGGTGTAAAGGATATGGATCTTTGACATGCCATGACAGAATATTTTGCTCCATTTATTAACTTTTTTTTGTAAACATAATGATACCTATTAGCAGTGTGGAAGACCAGTGGGTAAAGTGTTGGGTTACTGATCTAAGGTCCAGGCTTCATATCTGGGAGATATCTCCGAGTATGTCCAAGCTGTGTGATTCTGGAACCTGATATTCTCTGGAAGCATCAGGAGGCCTGGGGAAATGAACTCTACCTCCTTCCTCTTCCAATGGTCTTGCCATTGCAGACATTGTAATGCCATTCCTTAATAATGTATGACCTGGTGTAGAGCACTACAATGGAGACTGTTTTGGGTGACAAATTGGTAAGAATATAATGACACAATGGGTGATTTCCACACAGTCACCAAGAATGGTATTATGTCCAGTCATGGGAATATTCCTCAACGTTAGGTCTGCATCATTTAAATTTGTGAAAATTACTTCCTGGGGTAATTTGAAGATTTAATCATATAGTCACTACTTTCACCTTAAGGAGTCTTAGACATTTAAAATTAATTCTTAAGGGAAAAAGGCAAAAAAGGACAACTAATTTGTAAAAAAAATTGTAACATGAAGAATTCACTGTCGTATTTGCTACTGTTATAGTACCATTTTAATAGCTATGTTGTTAGCTAAAAAATGTTTTGCTTGAGCACTGCAAGAGCATAAGTGCTATTAAATAAAACTTAATGAGTATTAAACATGTTAAACTTAAATTTGGATCTATAAAGCTAGTAATAGTAATACTCACAGACCTGAATCCAGTGGACCCTCTGTATGTAACATGTCACGTCTTTTGCCTACCTCAATGTCATTTAGGTCTGTTTATTTCCTTTCAGTTCATGTCTCATGACTACAGCAACCAATCTACTCGTGAGGACCCTAGGATGATGGCATTTTTTGACTCCCTTGTCCAACGGGAAATAGAGGGATGGGGTTCTGGTAGTGAGGGATCAAGCGTGGAGGATGGGGCAGTGCGAGGATGGGAAGGGCGACGTTGGGTTCCCCAAGCAGCTGTGGCGACGCAAACCACAGATGATGGTGCATCTGATGCAAATGCATCAAGTCCAAGGCTCCAGGCCCCTCCACCACCTCCGGACGTCAACAATTCTGCAGAACTGTCACCCCTGTCATCTCCTGGGACATCATCACCATCACCATCTTTGACTTCAGCCTCCTCATCTACCTCTGATTCTTCTTCTACCTCTTCATCATCCACATCTTCATCTTCAGCATGCGTGGAGTCGGAGTCAGATTCTGGAGACACTTCAAATTCAGGTTCATATCTTGTAGATGGTTCTTGTCATAAATTTGCCATAAGCAGTATTATTGCTCACTGTCTAATTATGTCTTAAACTGTAAATTTTATACCTTTTGCATTATGCGTGGCCAATAAATATCTCATTTGGCATAAAGAGTGTAATCTTCTGAGATGTTGAGATGATGGCTATGCTGGCATTGCAGTCAGTGAAACCGCCATCTCAGCTTAATGGATCAGTGCAGAGGACAACCTGGAAGAATTGGCCCTTTGTTTCAAATGAGAGATTTGACTTCTTCATACTCACCACACTCTAAAATTCTTCACAAGAAACTCTCATTTGGTACTTGAACTCGAATAAAAATAATTTCTGTGCATATTAACTATATTTTTGATTTTTAAATGCACTTACATGCTAATCTAGCCAAACTAACTTTCCTTGGGCAGTTGGAATCCATTTGTAGTACTAGTAGTTGAAAAGTTGTGAGGAAAACTTTCATTTGGAATGTCATGGAAGTCAATAAAAATTGAGAAAAATATGTACTTAGGTTATTAAAAAAAAATGAACTGAAGATGTTTGTCATCCTGGTGCTGTAGAAGGAGCCTATTCCTTCAGCAATCATTTTGAAATATCTAAATTCCAGAACTTATGAAATATTCTCAGTTAAAAGTAGAGGTTGAAGATGAAGTTATAGCACATTTCTGGAAACAGGAATAGTGTGCAAGAAGGGAAAGTAAACGAATTGGCTGATAATTTCAAGCGGTAAGAAATATTGATACGGAATAAGAAGTGTATATAAGAGATATTAATTGTATAAAGTATTAATAAATACAGTGGAAGCTCAGTGTAACGAGTGCTCACAATGGCTGGGAAATCACTCGCTATTGCGAGCGCTCGTTATATCCGATGATGCTGGATTGAGCCTCTAATTTCCCACAGTTGTTCTAACTTTCTGTTTCTCTTTCGTTACCATGCTATTAGAAACATGTAGAACAGCCGTTTTTGTGCACTATTGTATATTCATCGATCATTTTGTGAATTAAGTCTTCCAAAACAATAATTTACACTTTCCTGAAGTCTTCGAGTGTCAACCTGATGTACATTGGTTAGGAATGTAGTAATGATTTGCCGAAATATGGTATTTTTCGGAGGTCGAAAATATTTCTTGCATAATTACCCCTTCCTAGCCATTTCTAATATTCACATTCAATTATCTCTCTCTTGGGCCCCTTGGTCTTCTTAATATTTATTAATGATGTACCAAATAGTATAGTGACAGGTAACATGAAATGTGTCATGTATGCTGATGATGTAAATAGTATAACAAAAAGTAAGAATTTAGGCTTATTATTTGATGAATATCAATCTTTAATGCAAGGAATGCAGTTATGGTGTCATAATAATGACCTGATTCTAAATAGTGATAAAACTCAAACAACAGTGTTTTCTGCAGGGCATATACTTGACCTTGAGTTACTTTTGAAATGGAATATAGATCTTAAAGTAGTAGAGCACATTAAATTTCTTGGCATATATGTTGACTCAAATCTCAAGTGGGATGTACAAATTATGCACTTGCGTAAAAAGTTAAATACAATATTCTATTTGATCTCTCTATTAAAACATACTGTCAGTCAAAATGTTCTTAAGACTCTATATTATGGTTTATTCTACTCCCGACTATCATATGGTATAGTGATCCGGGGATCTACCTCCCTATTGAGAGATGTTTTTACAATACAAAAGAAAATAATGAGAACAATGTGTAATGCAAAGTGTAATGCTCATTGTCGCCCCTTATTTAAGAGTCTGGAAATACAAATTGTACTATGTGTGTATATATATCATTGTGTTGTGTATGTGAAAAAACACAAGGCAGACTTCACTCGGAATGATAACTTCCATTCTTATGAAATGAGAAGGAGTACAGTAGACCCTCTATAATCCAGCACTGCGCCAGACCGTCACTCCAGTAATCCGGCGTATTTTTATGGGCGTGGTGGGGGTTTCAAGTTGAGAAACGTTACTGAAACTATTGTAAACAAACAACTAGCGATCACTCAGTTGCCTCGCCGTCTTGTGGTTTACCCGCCGGCATACATATTTACCAGTTTTATTCGTGGTGTCGAGTGCGGTGACATTTTATAGTGTAGATTAATTTATATTTCAAGATATTGATGAGTGAAAATGTCTCAGTGTAAACGGAAGCACAAAACTTTAACACTGATTCAGAAAAACGAGATTTTAAATAGACTTGATAAGGGTGACAAGCTTACCAACCTAGCAAATGAATATGGAGTCGGCCGAGCTACAATACATGACATACGTAAGAACCAGGACAAAATTAAGTCTTTCTGTGAAAGCAGTGACAATGTTAAAAGTGTCCGGAAAACGTTGAAAAAGGGCGAGTTCCTTCAGGTCGAGGATAACCTATATGCTTGGTTCATTCAAGAAAGGAATAGGCACACACCAATATCAGGGGAAATTCTTAAAGAAAAAGCAAAGATATTTTACGAAAAAATAATAGGGAAAGACGATTTTAAGACTAGTGAAGGATGGCTTGAAAAATTCAAAAAACTGTTTGGAATTCGTTTGCTAAGTATGACAGGTGAAAAACTTTCTTGTGATGTTGCTGCAGTCGACCCATACAAAGAAAAGTTCAAAGAAATCATTAATGAACTAGCCCTAACTCCTGACCAAGTCTACAATGCCGATGAAAGTGGTTTGTTTTACCGGCTTTCACAAAAAAAACATTCGTTCACCGTGCTGAAGCAAGTGCTCCGGGATGAAAACTAGCCAAGGACAGAATAACATTGATGCCGTGTTCAAATGCAAGTGGCGAACATAAATTAGATTTATTGGTGATCGGTACGGCAAAGAATCCCAGGGCATTTAAAAATGTCAACCTGCCTTTTGATTACAAAAACGCGGGCAGGGGTTGGATGACCCAGTCAGTGTTTAAGGAATGGTTCCATGGAATATTTGTGCCATCGGTAAAAAAGTATCTGAAAAGAAAGAAATTGCCCCAAAAGGCCTTGCTTATTTTGGACAACTGCCCTGGTCACCCAGGAGAAGATGAGCTGAAAAGTAAAGTCTTCCATGTCATGTTTTTGCCGCCTAACGTTACACCTCTTCTACAACCCATGGACCAGAATGTCATTCAGACTGTTAAAATGCACTATAAAAAAGCTTTGCTTTACAAAGTTTTGTCAAAGGAAGGCAGTGTAATCTAGTCATTGAAAGAAACGAACTTGAAAGACGTGGTTTTTGACCTTGCTAATGCTTGGGAAAAGCTCGCAGAAAACACAATTGTTTGTCCATGGCGCAACGTATGGCCTGATATGACTTTGTTGGAGCAATACAATAAAAACAAAAACAACTAAATGAGCAATGATCAAAACGATGAAATTGAAATGCCGCTTGCTGCTGATCAGAATGTGGAGGATGACGAAAGTGTTGATCAAGAGCTAATTGAGCTGCGAGATACGATTTCTGAAAAACTTGCAGACGGCAACGAAAGCCTGATAACAGAGGACGTAAATATGTGGCTGATGGGTGAAGAAGAGGAAAACGGCCAAATTATGACAGATGACGAAATAGTCGAAGACGTGACTAGCAGAGATGAAGAAGAAGATGGCGACGACGAGAGAGAGGAAGGGGCCTGCCTTCACACTGTGAGCAACGATGCTGCCATGGATGCATTTGCAACTTACTTACAAGTCCAATAAAACACGTATTTTGTGCATTTAAATGTTTTTATCAATGAGCTTCCAGTAATCCGGCAGTACCCTGGTCCGATATCTGCCGGATTAGTGAGAGTCTACTGTACAGACATTCATGTGAAATCAACAAACTTAGCCCTTAGAGCTGGTCATAAAGGGGGGAGTGGGAGGCATACAAAAATTCGTTAACCACTTCACAATTTGACACACTATTCAAAATGTCTAACAGTTCCAATGAGTCCAGTCTTCTTCCTTTCTTCTCGAGGTGTAAAATTTCGGGAACGAAGTCACTTTTGTGCCCATGTTCTAATAAATGTTTTGCGAAAAGTGACGTTACGTTTTTGTTTCTAAAGCAAGCTTCATGTTCTTTTACTCGTTCTTTAAAATTCCTACCTGTTTGTCCTAAGTATATAGCTTCACATTCACACGTCAATTTATAAATGCCACTTTTTTCCATTACTGGAGTTGCGTCTTTTGTACGAGAGATCAGGCTTTTGAGGCTCGATTTATTATAGAAGGCACATTTAACAGAATCTTTCGGTACCTTATTACAAACCTTATTGGAAATATCTCCCAGATATAAAAGTCGTTTCCACTTTGCATTGGGATTTTCTTTTGTTTGCGAGCTGTAAATATGGTTAATGGCTGTTTTTGCTAATTTTAAGATGAACAGGAGCTTCATTTGAAATAATTTTGTCATGTTAAAAAAAATAATTATTTAAATATTCTATTTCATATGCTATAGTTATTGTATATTGCTTTTATTCATTTTCAGGGTCGGAAAGAGATCATGACCTTCATGCCCTAGCTGCTGCTTATGTTGGTGCTATATCAGAAAATCAAGAGGAACGAGTGCTACCCAGGGGTAATTTTTTAATGATAAGATTTAAGTTTAAAAGTTACTTATTGAACAAATTATTTAGATCTCTTTCTTTTTTCTAGTAATAGAATAGGTGTGAATTTAGTTTTTCTAAAATTATGAATTTTTTCCTTTATGCTTCTTCACTCTTTGGTAATAAAAGTCCTGTAAAGTAACCAGGTTGAAAATGTCTTTATCAGAGTTACCTGGATGCTCCGATTCCCTTTCATAGGGTTTGCTGCGCAGTGAATTTGCCCCTTACAGTGACTTACCCAGTTGGATATCTATATAGATCTATGACATTGTTGATTACATAAAAAAACAAGTTTATATTACCTACCTAATCTTTTTGCTGGATAGTAAGTAAAACTTGCATACTTTTAGTGTTCTGATAACTCAGTTGCCCTAGAAACAGTAATGTTTCATTTCCTGTTCATGTTTCTATACTAATATGTTCTACCCGAATGCGGGTAAATTTTGATGTAAAAGTAAGCCTATGTAAAAACTTATTAGAAACATAACTCTGTTGAGGGTGTGGGGGTAAGGACAGGAATAAGGAAATTAATGTGAGCAATGATGGGCTAGGATGTAAGGCAAGGTTGTCCGTTATCACCTTTACTTTTTAATTATACACAGAACCGTTAAGGCATAAAAGGAACCGTTAAACATAAAATAATTTTGATTAATACATAAAGACATAAATTTGTCCATTTCTTCGGTGATCTTGGTATTACAACCTGCCTTCTTCAAACACTCAATTGCGAGAGATACCGCTTCTTTGGCCGGAACGGAAGGAAACAAATTTTTACATCAAACGACACTAGTTTTCCGTTATGTGGGGATTTGACTTCCTTCAACTTATTAGCTAGTTCTATTGAATTCTTAACACCACACTCCGGTTGGAAATCAGTAAAATTGCGATAAAGTACATTCAATTTCGAGGCCAGAAGGTGACACGGGGCTGTGTGGTGAGCAATTACTGGGCGAATCGGGATTCCTGTTTTGTGAGTTTTAGGCAGACCGTATATCCAATTTAAGCTTTGTAAGCACAGTTGCTTATAATTGAAGCTATTCATGATGTAATAGAAAAAATCAGGTAGACCATACAAATATGATGCTAAAATGAAGGATCAATGCCTTTAGTAAAGTACATAGTTTCCTTGAAAAGTGATGCCCTAATGTGTATCAATTTTTTTATTTCTGCACAGAACAAATCCTTGAGTCCTGGAGTCGAGAGGAAGGATCAGGCACCCCAAATCAAATTTCTGAACTGATTGCACAGAAACGTGCACAGCTGGTTCGTTTGGCAAGAGTCAAGAATCACAGGCAGACCCCGCACCAGTCCAAATGCCGTCAGAACTCCAGTGGTCAGGGAGCTTCCACTCAGACAAGCCTAGTGTCAATTGCACGTATTCTCTTTCCACCAGAGGATGCCAATTCAAATTCTGTGGAAGAGCCAAATGAAGATGGACATGAACGCCTGAGGGAGGCTAGGAGAGCAGAGAATCCATCTGGAAGTCAGAAGAGCAGAACTGATCCTGATGGGAAGTTGAATCGGCAGCCTTCGAGGAGCAAAGTCACCAACAAATTGAGCAGTGAACCCTCTGGAAGTAATGTCCCAAGTGTTAGTGGGTTTCAGAAGGAAGGCTCCGTTAAGAATACGGTAGGAGGAACCAGCAAAGTGGCGTTGGCTGGTGAAAAGTCACCCTGTGCTGAGGGAAAGAGGGCGAGAAAAAAGCGACCTAATCGTGCCAGGCGACTGGTAACTGGGAGCAAAAGGAAGATAGACAGTTCAGACAATGATTCGTCTGATGAAGGGAACTCCTCACGCGTGCTTCCCCTAAAAAAGCGTACCAAGGGGTTGATGAAGGGTGGCAGTGCTCAACCTGGCAGTGTTGGTGAGGTAAGGGACAAAGCCTTAGTTTCTCAGGGCATTTTGCCAGCCTCCCACAAATGTAACTCAGAGAGGAATGGATCTGTGAGCAAGAGTGATCAGAGGGCTGTTACTAATTCGAAAGTGAGTGAATACTCATCATCATCCTCTGGGTGTACGTCAGAGGAAGGGGAGGACTTGGATGGAAGGAAATCTGGTCCCCATCGCAAGGGAAAGAGGCCTGTGAAACTGTGTAAAGTCTTACTCAGGTTAAATCACAACTGTGAGAAAGTCACGAATGGGAATTCAGTGAACGGTCAAGGTTCATCTAGTACCCCATCTGGATTGAATGGTAAAGTGTGTACTCCTGAGCAGGAGTCTTTGTCAGTAAGTCCAGTGCCCATGAGGCATGTTTTGGAAACGCCTGACAGTGGAATATCATCAGGGCAGTGCAGGGAGAGTGCCAGCACGACCAACGGAAGCACAACTAATGGAAACACAGGGCAGCTGACTGAGGGAAGCTCAGGTTCAACTTGTGTTTTCAAGAGACTCAACAGGAGATCTGGTAAGGCTCCATACAGAAACTATCGTAATAAGGTGGGCTATGACTCTGACTCCAATTAGTGACCTGAAAGTGAACAGATGCAGGAGCAAGATGGATGAAAATTCATTTTACTTAATCGTGTGCTAAATGACGATCATGAATGCAATGTTCTTCCAATGGTCTTGTTCAATTAGTGATGTTTTCAGGCTGAATATGTAATGACTCATGTTTAAGTTCTTCTTGGTTAATTTGGTTTTGGGATCCCTGTCACAACTATCAGCTTCAGAAGAAAGTTACTCTATAAGAGTGCATTGGTTTGAGTCAGAAAAAAAATTGTGGCTCTTGTGTTTTAGTGTAAGTGAAATTATTGTGTTCCATTTTGTGATCATATTGCTGTGAATAAGAGCTGCTACAAATAATGAGTATTCCTATTGAACTACAGAGCAGTTTACAAATTTCAAAATACATCAGTACTTCAGAGAATTATTTATTATGTACTTTTGCTTTCAATAGTATTTTTTAAATATTATTATAATTATTATCAATATGATTATTGTTGTACAGTGATTTTATATTTTGTTGAAGAAAAATATGTAAAGTTCGAAGCCTCAAATGCATCACAGTGTACGCTAAAATTTTAAGCATAAACTGGAATCTAGTCACACAATGATAGAGGCTCTCAGTGATGAAAACAGTTAAAATTGTTTGATGACCTTCAGTCCCTCTGCTTTATTGGCGATCAAGCAAGGGTATATTGGCCTGTCCATTCCTTATCCAAAGTAGATATTTGCATTTAGAAATTTTCAATAATACCTTCTGCTTTAGATGTAAATTTTCAGTTTGCAACTCAACTATACATTTGGATTTTATATACATAAAAATAACTTGCCATGAGCTGCTGAATACCATCCCTTAATTGTAAATGGAATTTTCTTCTAAAGGAATAAAAGTCCAATAAGCATGAGATGACATGGTTGAAGTTATATTTTTGTAATTTCTACAGTTAATATAGAGAATGCTGACTTTTATGTTATTTGTAAATTTCCTATTGTTTCTGTGAAAATGTTTCCAAAATGTATGTACCTCAACATACTTGAATATTACATTTAGTTCAGTATAAACAAATGTGGATGGATCATTTGGATGGTGAAAGGATTATGTTTCAGGTGTTATGATGTCCATGGGGCCATGAATCTGTCCTTCATTTTTACCACCATCTACATATTCATCACTTACAGATGAAAGCATTTAGTGAATGAAATTTAAGCCAAACCAGTAGGCAGATGAGGACATTCGCTAACATTATGTTCAAATGGTATTTAATGGAAGACTGTAATTTACTACTAAGCAAAAGCTTTATAATTTTTGTGTCCATTACATCTGTTGGTACATTTCATTGATGTCACCTTTTTTTTGTATTGATATCATGCTATTGTGAAATATTTCCTTCATTTTTTTGCTTTACTTAGCTTGGGAACATTATCTTTTTGTTGCCGTTTGAATTCACAAATATCTTGATTGCACCCTTAAGAAGAGATGATTTTCTTGATACTATATTGAGTAGTTTAGGTGCCACAATTCTACTTGATAGCATGGTTTCCTGCTGAAGAGCATGACCCCCAAGCACAAGAAACTTTCTTAACTTGATCATTAGCACTCTCTTAAGCTTTATCATTATTTCATTTTGTCAATGGATGAGCCATCTTGCCTGTGTTCCACCTAACCCTGTGACCCTATCTTTTTGTAGCAGTTAAGTTTGGCTAGTAAATGTAAGAAGACTGTGGTGATGGTGAAAGGGAAACTTAGTTAAATGATACCAATAGTACCTTATAAAGCCACTAATCATCATCCAGTTATTCCATTACTTGATCATTCGCTGAAACCCGGGTCGTGTTTCCTTGAAATCTGTGGTCTTGTAAAAGTTTTAAATAAACCTTGGTGTAATGGAATACCACAAAGTTACTTCACAACGTATTTTATTGACTCTTGTCAATATTTTTGAAACGTGTGGTATCAGGATTATGGTTCACATGATTTATCAATCATTTCTATCAGCTTCTTGGGTTCAGGGTTAGTAAAATTCTTCTGGGAATCTATCAGTATTTTTTATTAGATGAATGTGTCACTGATAACCTACTTAGCATAACCTGGACACCTACGTAGATTCTGGAGTCTTATGGCTGGGCCATCAAGTACTGTTCTGTGTACTCAGTCTAATCTCCATATGGTATCTTTAAGACTAAATCACATGATAATTTTTTGCAGGTGCTCAGGGATCATTTAAGCCATAGATTTCAGGGTCAGGAAAAAGAATAACTTGAGTTATTTTCACCTTTCGCGTAATCTTTTTCCCTTTTTGAATCATTCAGGTCATTGTATTTCTACCTTAGATGGTTAAAATATTGTTTACAACAGGCATCTGATTACTGATCTCACTGCCATATGCTCTGATTGACCATGTTTCGGGTTCATGTATGTCTGAAGGAACAGAGAAAAGGGCCTGCTCAAATGAAATAAGGGGAGTCCATATCATTTAAAGTATTCCTAAAAATGATCATTTGAGATATACATTTTCCAGTTGTCACTTGAGCTATCATTGTCACTGTCCATGCACTTGCCCGTGAAAGATGATCATGTGATTCAGGCTTTAGATAGTGATCTCTTCTGCATCAATTTTCTTTTTGATGATTCTCATACTGAAATTCAATCTAAATCATCAGTCAACAATGTTAGGATTGGTTTTTCGCAGCCCTCCAATCGATTTTTCTAACGGCCAACCTCTTCATATTGACATAATGTCTCACTTTTACATCCTTCACAACCTGTTCCATACATCTCATAGGAGGCCTACCTTATCCAATCTTCGACCGTTCACTTTTCCCTTGACGATTGTCTTCATCAGACCATCATGTCTTAAGATACGGTCGAATAAGTTGTCCCACCTTCTTTTTAGAGTTTTCAGCAGACTTCAATCTAAATTGACTCCAAATAAACTATAACTCACATTCTCATGTTCAATTACTTGTTTCTTATTCCATCCTGAAAAACTAGAGCTCTCAGTCTACATTCCTTGAATTGGTTTCTTCCTGTATTTTTAAATGGTGTACACCTTGTCCAAACCGGGCTATTTTAAACTTCTTTGCAACTTTATTCTCGTGTCTCCAGCTTTTATTACTTCCTGGCTGATCGATTCCTCAATTATCACATTCTTTTACTTTCTATTCTCTTCAATCAGTTCTATTGCTTCCTCTTTAACCCTTAAGAGCGCCAGGGAGTGAAATCACAGTAATTTTGTAAAGTCACTACTAGATGCTTAAGGTAGTTCAATGATTGTTAACAGATGGCTCACAAATGCCGAAAACTTATGATCCTTTCATGCACTACATTAAATATTTTTTTCCTGAACAGCTTCAAAAACAGCATATTTTCAAGGATGTTGGTTGGTAGAAAGGGTTAATCCATAGCTTCCTTCTACCAGCCATTCTCCAACTGACAGTTTTTTTTGTGGCTTCCCCTGGTCTGTTTTCTATATTCAGTCATTTTTGCCCCTCTATACTCTTATACAAACTCCAAATTCTAGTCCAGCTCTAGACAGGTCAGTCTTTGGTAGGGCTTCTTAATGTTTTGGTAAATCAGTGGAGGGGTAAATAATAGACAAAAATATTTAGAAAAACAAAAGTAAATAGGAATAGATGGGAATAAGTGGAAAAAATAAAAAAATCAATAAAATAGCAACCAACAAGGACAGGTGAGTAGAACTAATAACCTGTCCAATGAAATTAAAAGGGACTTCAGGTAATAACAGACTATGATAAACTTTTGTGGCAAAATAAATACTGCGAAAAGCACAATGGGAAAACTGTAAACCTTGTCGGAAGAGGAAAAAATCTACTTTGCAAAGAAAAGTTATCTGGAAGGAAAAAGGACAAATGGGCATAAATGAAGTGAATGTCATGAATGAAAGAAATAATGATTCAAATGGAAGGACAGGAAAAATCTACAATAAAAGTAACAGACCTGCTTGTTTGGTAACGGAACAGAAATGTCACAAATAATGGTGGCATAGGCCCACAAATATAAAAAAAGAGATAAAATGCAAGAAATAAAAGTGAGTTCAATAGCAGGACTTGCTTATCTACTGTAGTGTATTCAATGTCATGTTGGTCAACCTGTTAGGTAGTGTATTCAGTATGTCATGTTGGTCAACCTGTTTTTTGGGTTGTCTTTATGTGCTGTCTCTGTATCCGCAGTCGCATATTGAGATAATAAAAGATGGACACTGCTGAATAATGTTGAGTAGTCAATCTGTGAAAAACCTGAACAATCCTGAGACTAAGAAGACATAATAGTGGCGACGAGAATGGTATAAAAGATTTTTCCAACCGTTAAGGGCGGAATATCTTGAACTACGCAACAGCAACAAGTGATTTGGTACGTGACAAGAGAGCAGGCATGGCCGGCCTGGGAACAGTACGGGAATATTCTCCCAAAGACGAATCAGTGACAATTTTCAAGTTTCGAATTGATCAGTTTTGTACGCTGAATGAGATCGTCAATGACAACAAGAAGAAAGCCTTATTTTTGACGTGTTTGGGACATCATGTGACTGCTCTCCAACGTGCGGTTCGCCCACGTAACCTACAAGACCTCACTGTGGACCAACTTGTAGTAGCTTTGAGGAATGCTTTTGAGCCAGCAGTTCTTGCAGATGTCCAGAGACTCAAATTTCAACAATGTGTCCAAGGTCCGAATGAAGGTGTTCAACAGTTTATTGAGAAAATTGTTGCTATGAGCTCAGGATGTGAATATGGTGATTTTGAAGAAACTGCCATGAAAGAAAGACTGATTAGAGGATTACGCTCTGACAGTGCCAAACGAGCTATTTTAACAAGAGGAGGAGAGGTATCATTTGCTGATGCTTGCATCATGGCTACCAATGATGAACAGATCACTGAACAATTAAAGCAACTCAATATTAGTGACACAGCATCCGAGAATGCTGCATCTGCCAATAAACTTCACTACCAGAGAGGTCGTGGAAGCCCTAGTCGAGGACAGCAGAATTTTCCATCTCGAGGCCGTGGAGGTTCGAGAGGTAGAAACAGAGGCAACTCCAGAGGTAGCGTTTCCCAGCAGAAGACCAAGACATCCAGCAACAAATGTTGGCGTTGCAATGGCCAGCACACACCTGACGAGTGTTGGGCTAAGGAAGCTCAATGTTACAAGTGCGAAGAGTATGGGCACTTAGCCCGTACGCATTACCAACACAGAGCCCATTATGTGGAAGAACTAGAAGACGAAGGTGAAACTCAAGAAACAGAAAGCAGTGATACTGTGAAAAGGGTTCAAAGAAGTGAAGTGAGTGTTCCTAGTGGTGTTGCTTTTCAACCTCAAAATTTTGTGCATCAAGAAAGTGGAAGTGAAATAGTCTACATAAATAAAGCCAATGTATTGTCTTCTGTCCAACACAGTGAGAGTAGAGTAAGTCAATTAGATGATGAAGCTTATGTGAAAGGGTTGGGACTCGAAGTTGAAGCTGATGTTGAAGCATTATTTTCAGAAGTTTTTGAAAGTGCAATTGCTAGTAGTGATTGTGTGAAAGAAGAGGACAATACGAGTCATTCTCTAAGTAATTTGGAACAGTGTATGACTGAGACTGTTTATGTGTGTAATGCCAACAAACACTCTGTCAACCCTGAGCATTTAACCTCAATTTCCATTGATGGTGTTAAGGTATTAATGGAGACTGATACAGGAAGTGGATTAGCTTTGATGACAGTTGAGAGATTTCATGACTATTTTCCAAACAGACAAATCAGTCACACTTCGAATATTAAAGTTCAATCCTTACAAGGAGTACCTATTTTTATTAAAGGTATCTGTTATGTCACAGTGTCCGTGAAAGATTTAGTTGTCTCCTTGCCATTAGTGATTGTGATCAGTGATCATAATTTTGTACCACTTTTAGGCAGAGAGTGGCTTGATGTTTTGTTACCTGATTGGAGGAAAAGACTAGAAATTGAAGCCAGTGATATTCATAGAGTTTCTCTTGTTAAATGTGAACAATTACCTGCTGAGATTTTAAAACTTAAAGATAAGTATCCTGTGGTGTTCAGTGATGATAAGAGTAGTACTATTGAAGGATTCACTGCCAAAATAACCCTAAAGCCAGAGTCAAAGGATTGTACGTTCTTTAGTGCACTATATGAAATCCCTTATGGGTTACGGCCAAATGTGGTGCAGATATTGAGGGAAGGTATAGATCAAGGGAAATACATTCCAGTAAGCACTTCCAATTATGCATCCTCAATATGGACTATTCCTAAGCCAAATTCTAGCAAGTATAGAGTGGTAGTAGACTATAAAAGGACTTTAAATCCCCATTTGCAAGTTGATTGTTATCCCTTGCCTAAACCAAAGGATATATTTGTTGCTATGTCCCAAGGAAAAATATTTGCTGTAGTAGACTTATCTGAGGCATATTTACAATTGAAAGTGGAAGAAGATAGTCAGAAGTATCTAGTTATGAACACACCCTTGGGTCTTTTAAAACCCACTAGACTGATGTATGGGATAGCTTCTGCCCCAGCCATTTTTCAAAATGTTATGGATCAAGTCACTCAAAATATGGAAGGTGTTAAAGTTTACTTAGATGATGTGTTATTAAGTGCTGAGACCAAAGAAAAACTTTTGTTGTTACTTGATGAGTTGTTTGCTCGCATGATCAAGTATAACATTCGTATCAATGTTGAGAAGTGTCAGTTTTTGAGGGAATCAGTTGAGTATTTAGGTCATAAAATAGATGAGGAAGGTATTCACACCTTAGAACGCAGATTGACACCAATACTTGAGATGCCTGTTCCCCAGGATGTCACTCAGTTGCGTTCCTATCTTGGAATGATAAATTTTTATAGAGACTTTTTACCTCACATGGCTGAAGTTCTTAAGCCATTAAATAGACTGCTTGAAAATGATACCCCTTTTCAGTGGACTGATATTACTAATCAAGCTTTCCTTAAAAGTAAAGAGTTATTGCTAAGTCATGATACGTTAATGATTTATGACCCATCATTACCTATTGTTGTCAGTACAGACGCTTCGGCTGTGGGAGTGGGCGCTGTTTTAGCTCACAGGTTTTATTGTCAAAAAGTCAACAAAGTAGTAGAGAAACCTGTTTTGTTTAATTCCGTATCTCTTACCCCAGCTCAAAGTAAATACTCCCAACTTGAAAGGGAAGGGTTAGCTATTATTGTAGCTGTAAAGAAATTTCATAAATTTCTCATGGGGAGGGAATGGATCCTTGTAATTGATAACATTCCATTAAAGACCTTGTTCAGTCCATCCAAAGAAATGCCTCAAATTGCCGCTGACAGGATTCAACGTTGGGCATTGATTTTGGGAGCCCACAAATATAAAATAGAGTATAGGAAGTCCTTAGAAATGGGAGCCCCTGATGCTTGTCAAGACTTCCTGGTAAAGATATTTGTGTTGAAATTGTTCATGCTGTGTACCCCTTGCAGTTACCATTATCTTATGATATAATTGCTGAAGAAACATCCAAAGATAAAATGTTAAGTAAAGTACTCAGCCTGACAGTGAATGGATGGCCCCCTCAAAATAGTGATGCAGCTATTAAACCTTATTTTGATGTCAGGATTGCATTATCTGTTCTGCGTGGTTGTGTACTATTTGGTGACAGAGTTGTTGTACCTCAAGTATTAAGACCAAAGGTATTAGAGTTATTACATGATGGACACCCAGGAGTAGTTAGAATGAAAATGAGAGCTAGAAATAATATGTGGTGGCCTCGTATTAATAATGATATTGAGTCGCATGTTGCTCAATGTAATCCTTGTGCCAAAGTTAACTGGCGGCCTCCCAGAATAGAACCATTAAAGTGGACTGTTACTGATCAACCTTGGATACGTCTGCATGTAGATTTCTTTTATTGGAGTAATTATACCTTCTTTCTTGTGATTGATAGTTTCTCAAAATGGTTAGAACTATTCCAATTGATTTCAACAACTGCTGATGTGATTAATGCTAAGTTAAGATCATTATTCACAACTTTTGGTCTCCCAGTAGAGATTGTGTCAGATAATGGACCCCCATTTGATTCTGTTGAGTATTTAATGTTCTGCACCAGAAATGACATTATTGTAAGTCATAGCCCACCATATAATCCTTCGTCAAATGGACAAGCCGAATCTTGGGTCAAGATTTCTAAACGAGGTTTTAAAAAGTGTTTGGAAATGTCAGGATCAAAACCCATTGATATTAGGATTTGTAATTTCTTGATGCAGAACAGAAATACACCTTGTACTACGACAAATGTTACCCCAGCTATGTTAATGTTTAACAGGGAGCCCCGTACCTTGTTGTCATGTTTAAAACCCCCTGCTCTAAATGCTTATCAGCCAAAGACTGTACAATTTTCTGTAGGAGAGCCTGTTTGGGTAAGACGACAGAAAGGAGAAACACCGTCTGAAGGGAGAGTCTTATATAAAGTTGGACAAAATATTTACTATGTGCAAGTTGGTAATGAGGTGTGGCATTGTAGTGTCAATCAGATGAGATTGCATTTAGGTGCTTTTGATTCCCCTGAAGTGTCTAAATCAGTGCCTGATACTTCGATTGTTGATCATAATGCTAACTTCCCTATGTCCAACCCTCATGGTGCTCCGCAACCCCAAGTTGTAACCCCACCACCCCAAGTTGTAAATCAACCACACCAAAATGTCAACCCACAAGCTAATGTCCCTGTAAATGACAACAATAACAATGAACCTCAACCTATTGTGCCTCTCCGTCGCTCTGGACGAGCCAGACGCCCACTTGACAGGTTAAATTTGTAACTTGGTACACCGAAATAAGTGTTATGTGCCGTAAGGCTATTCATTGTATTCTATTACTCAATTTAATATTGTTGCATTCAAAAAAATGCCAAATAACAATTTTTATTTTATTATTGTTCAAAATGTAAGTTAACATTTTTTTTGTCTTTTTTCGCGTGTTGTCTCTTTTCTTTTTTTTTTCTGGGTATGGGGAGGATGTAGTGTATTCAATGTCATGTTGGTCAACCTGTTAGGTAGTGTATTCAGTATGTCATGTTGGTCAACCTGTTTTTTGGGTTGTCTTTATGTGCTGTCTCTGTATCCGCAGTCGCATATTGAGATAATAAAAGATGGACACTGCTGAATAATGTTGAGTAGTCAATCTGTGAAAAACCTGAACAATCCTGAGACTAAGAAGACATAATATCTACGAGAAATACCTTACTTGTGAGATGAGAAAGTTCTAAAATCAGATTTGATCTTATGTTGAAAAAAAAGGAAGGAAATGATAATTAGTGAGACAATATGATGGTAAATATTACGTTACTGACAAAATTGATAGCTAATAATATAATTGAAAATAACCTTAAGTTAAATCAGCTTGTTTTTGCTTGTTTGCTAATTTAGAGGATTCACATTACCTAGCCATGGGTGGTGAGTTACTGGAAAAAATGCAGAAAACATATGGAGACCAAAGTGTTATTTCTACATGCTTTATTTAAAGCTTTGGTGGGTACATACAAAATTATAGAAAATGGAGAATACACCTATGCCAACTAAAGGAGTTACTTTGGGTAGTCGGATACTATAAAAGCTCTTTAACATATATGTTTAACGGAGCGGGAAAATTGTGATAGGAAAGAAAGTAGATTGAAATTTTAATAAAATGGTTGATTTACTGAGGGCCAAGCCTTGGTCACCCAGGCTGTCATGGAATGCAATCATCAGCAAATAACATACATGTAGAAGAAATAAGGAATGAATATTAATAGCAATAAACATGAGCTATGAACAGGAAACACAATTCTTATGGGAGTAAAAATTTGGAGGACAGAAACTAGTATGGTTAAATGGATCTTTACTCAACTAAGCCAATGCCTGTTACAATGTGCAGGTTGACTTCTTTGGAACAGCACACATCATTATTTAAACTAGACATGCCATTGTTTTAGATGTAGGCACAACTCAAAGCTGTTTGACAGTGTCATCCAAGAATGCTCATGATTAAGAAATAAATCAAGTACCTAATAGTTGAAAATGCAAAGTCAACCAATGTTTCAATGCTTAAAGTGCTATCCATTATATATTACATAGGTAATATTGGTTTTCCATTTTTTTCAACCCATCTTCCCCCACAATAATTCTCTGTAACATTCTCCAGAACTCTCCTTAAATTATATAATGTTGCAAATTATTTTTTTATTATAAAACTAATTAGTATTAATATCATATTCATTTGTCAAAATTATTATAAATTCAAAATTATTATATGTAATATTTACATAATTATTCCCCTAGATTCCCCAAAACTGCTCTCCATGTTTGTGAATCTTCGTCATCTTCACTACTTAAGCAAATTCACTGATACATCCCTCCGCAGTCACTAGTTTAAAGCACTCAAGGATTTTAAGAACTATGTGGCCTTAGAAAAAAAGGCAGCAATCGATAAATATCTTGGAAATTCTAACAACATTATCAGAGATACATGGAAGGTAATTCATCAGTTAACAAAATCCTCTGTTAGTACTCCCAATTCTAGCATTAATTTCAATGGTAACCCTGTGGATGACCCTCAAAAAATTGCTGATTACTTCAACTCACAGTTTTGTTATATCCCATCCCCTACCAGCAAGTCCTCTTTTCATGCTCAATACAGGGCATCTGCCAATTCGTTCTTTTTGACACCCACAGTTCCTTCTGAAGTAGTAAGCATTATTAAATCCCTTTGCAATTCCTCCTTAAAAAGGCCAGATGGCATTCCCTTATCTGTTGTCAATGCCTCCTCACAAGTGATAGCATTACCCCTTGCTGACATCATTAATCTATCTTTCTCTTCTGGTGTTTTTCCCTCTGCACTAAAGCAAACCAGAGTAATACCTATCCCAAAAAAGGGCTCTACTACAGAATCATGTAATTATAGACCCGTTGCTGTTCTGTCAGTCTTTTCTACAATTTTTGAGAAGTTATTCCATCAACGATTAAGTATGTACCTACAATCATTTAACCTGATTACAGACTCCCAACATGGCTTCCGAGTAGGTAGGTTGACCAATACTGCAAAGTTCCAGTATCTGACTAGATTACTTCATGGCCTAAACCTGAAACAGCATGTCATAGGAGTCTCTTATGATCTCAAAAATGCATTTAATAGTGTTGATCATAAAATCCTAAAGTCTAAGCTTGAATGCTTGGGGATTACTGGTAATTCTCTAAACTGGATTATCTCCTTTCTTGATAGTAGATCCCAAGTAGTGTGTTACATGCATCACTCTACTGCTGGGATGGTACAAAGCATCTCAAGTCCTTTAAAAGTTGAAGCCGGTGTTCCACAAGGGTCAATACTTGGTCCACTATTGTTTCTCCTTTTCATTAACGATCTTCCCCATCAGTTCACCCTGAGTCACACCATTATGTACGCAGATGACACAACTACCTGTTAACTGCCAGCAATACCTCCAATTCAATTGAAGGTGCTAAGAAAACAACTCAAATGATGTTGCAATGGTGTCATTTGAATAATATTGCCTTAAATGAAGCCAAAACCTCTTACATTCGTTTTCACATTAAAAGCCCTCAACAAGCCCCAGGATTACCCCCCTGATCGATTGCTCAACTTTTCTTCATCAATGAAATGTCTTGGTATTCAAATTTCAGATACTCTTGACTGGTCTTCACATGTTTTAGCACTGGACAAGAAGCTTTCTGTTGGTCTTTTCATGATCAGAAAGCTTGCCCCTGTAGAGTCTACCAACACACTCACAACGCTTTAATATGCAAAGGTACACTCTCATGTGTCTTATGGCATTATAATTTGGGGAAATTCATCTCTTTCCACGAAAGCTTTCTCACTCCAGAAACAAGCTATTAAAGCTATCAGTAAAGTCCCTATTCGCACCCCAGGTAGACCACTTTGTATCTCTTGGTATTTTAACACTCCCCTCTATTTATATACTTACCTGTGCAATGTTTGTAAGAAACCAGAAAGGCCCATATCACTCAATTTCCACAGTTTACAACAAGATTCCAATAGAAATTCGCTCCATTTCCTCATCATCATGCTTCAAGTCCAAATTAAAAAAATTGTTAATTCATAAAAGTTATTATAGCTTAAGTGAGTATCTATCTGATGATTTTCATTAATGTATGTCTATTTCTTTTCACTTTTCCATAATCTCATATATATATGTATTTGGTTTCATTTATTTATTTAATGGCAACCTCTGTAAACCTGCCAAACTGCTTGTAAATACTGTGCTATAAAATTTTGATGAAACTCATGGATGTTGTATCGCGATGATATTAATAAAAATTATTATTACTATTTGAACATGGAGTGAATATACAATTATTTCTCTTGGAAGTCATAAAATACTTCATTAGAACTCACAACTGGAGCATGCTTCTTTATGGCATTGAGGCATGGACAATAACGGTGCAGCAGAGAAGTCAAGGAGGGAAGCATTTGAAATGTGGTGTTACAGAAGAATGAACATGATAAAATCCACCCCATCAAGTGACAAAGGAAGAAGTCTTAAGAAGAGTGGAAGAAAAGAGAAATTTGCTGAAAACTTTGAAAAGAAGACGGAACAACTGAATCAGCTATTTCTTTTCATTTATCAGGTTATAATTATATTCCACATTGAGTTACTAAGTATACAGAGTTGCAAAGAACCATATTAAGCTTGTTGACTTGTGGTGATGATTTTTCTCTCAACATAATGGAAGCCTCGACCCCCACCCTATGCATCTTAACAGCCCGATCCCTCCCCCCCTTAATTAGCATAACATAATTTATAGACAACCCCTAAGTGCCATTATCAAGACCATTGATGAAAATATCTGATATGGTATTTCTTATCATTATGGTACTTCTGTTTGGGCAAGGGCCTAGCCACATTGACACACCAGTTCCAGTGAGATCACCGAAGTTAAACATCATTGGGCAAGGACAGAGGTTGGATGGGTGACCCTCCTCCACACTTCTACCGTGTTGCCTTTGTCCCCTGTCTATGAGTGGTGAGCAGGTTAAATGTGGATTGGCACAATGGATCTAAAGAGGTCTAGGTGGCAGGGGGGCTCCAGAAGGCCCCTGCCCACCCCTCCAATTTATTTTATTTTTTATGGTACTTGTGCATTTAAACCCCTTCTTGAGAAGAAAATATGTGGAAGCATGGTATAATTCAATTCACAATAGAATGACTATAGTCTAAATTACAAGTGTGTGGGCCTTCCTTTGGACATCCTTTTTTGAAACTGATTTCCTGCTTCCTTTTTTGTGGCCTGTCTTACTGTTTCTCTGCCTCAAATGGTTATAAAAAATGGCCCATTTCATTTCGGAAAACGGGATGAAATATATTCCCTATCTACCCATTCGTGACAAGAGCAGGAGAGTTTGATCACAGATTGTGAATTGGCCCTGGGCAGAGAAGATATATGCACCAAATCTCTCTCTTCCTTCTTTTGGCATTGAAAAAGATATTCCTTCCCTTTTTAACAGTAGTAATCTTTCGCAAATAACTGACAGCCACAGATTCTATTGAAAATATCTTCTCCAGTAATAATTTAGTCATAGAAAAAAAAGACACTGAATTCATTGGGAGCTAAACAATCCCTCATTCATCACCATATGCACAGCCGAAAGGCTCCCAATTATTGCCAAACAAACAAAAAAATTGAATATTGAGAAACTCATCCCATATTAGATTAAGTGAATGTTGAATGAATTGGAAGGAAATCTTTGGCAACCCAGCTTCAAAAATAATACAAACTGGAAAAGGAATTGATCAATAATTTAAAGGCTGCTTTAAAAAATGCTCTTAAGGTTTATCCAAGACCATACTTCTGTAATTTTTGTATGCTAGACAAGGAATTATGATCCTGGGCATTGAGACTTACTTTGGGTGACATACAGGGCCGGCGACAGGGGGGGGCAAAGGGGGCAATGCCCAGGGGGCCCGGGCTAAAATAAATTAATTGAAAATAAAAATTTAAAATATGAATAAATTTAATGCCAAAAAGAATACAAAATTTTGTTGTTTAAAAAGTGAAAAAAACAAATGAAGGTAGAGCGTGTGTCAGTGTGCAATAGAGAAGTATGACGTTAGCATTGTTGTTGTGGTCATCGAGGGTTTTGGGGTGATGGGGACGATAGAGCGAGAAGCGCGGGCGCTGAGACACTCACCTCCCCTCCCTTTGCCGCGAACATTCGCCACTCAGTGACATGTTGTAACCTGAACGAAAAGAAACCCTATCCCCCCGCCTAAAGTCTATTGTTTATTTGTTAGTGGACTGTAAATAATCATTTATTCTACAGTCAAAGTTACAGATTATCAGTAGCAAGCTACACCTTCTAGTGTTGTGTCATTGGTTTTGTATACATGAGCGCTCATATACGGGGAAGGGAGGGAACGCGGCCCCCCTCCCACCTAGCCTCCCAGAAAGGATTGCAATCCCAGAGAGATTTTTCAATCCCGGGATTACGAGATCATCATCAAAAGTTAGACAAAATTTTCTGGAATTTAGTCCATCTTGTTTGACGCTGGCGATCACTATTTCTTTAACACGCGCACCGTAAGCTCATTTCCATTTTTCTTATGTATTACAAATGATGACATATTACTTATTCCAATAAAATGTATTAGTCAATGGACTTAGACGTCTAACGTGTTGCATTTCATGTCCAAGAAAACTTATTATTAACGCTGCCTGTTAGCAAAAAGTTGTACGTCAATCCCGGAATCCGTTTATAATAAATCCCGAGATTTCGGGATTGTCATTTCATCCGGGATTCCGGGTGTGCAATCCTTAACTCCCAGGTATAATAAAAAAGGGAAGGAAAAAATATTTTATATTTAAAATTTTGTGAATATATACATATGTCGGAAAGTTATTAATTCATAAACATGATGCATAATTTATCCTTCTGAAATTTTTCTAAATTTGTTTCCTTGTTTTACTTAAATAAGCTCAAAGCCCATGCACACACAGTCATGATTTTGTGTGGTTTTGGTAATAGAAAGGAGAGGAAGGAAAATTTGAACCATTGCACAATAGGCCGTAATCGAAAAAATTGACAAAATTCCAAAATGGCTTTTTTGGAGATAGAACCATGAAACTTGGTACAAATACTCATAATTGATTAGCAAACACGAAATGGCATGTCATTGGTCACGTTCTGTCGCCGTTACCGAGATGCAGGGGCTCAAACATAGCCAAAATTACACCCGACTTCAGTTTTCTATAAAAATCTTCCTATTTAAGTTGACGGTGACGCTGTGGGAGGAATTTGGTCGGATAAAAAACTAGTAGGTCTGTTAAAACCACTCTTTTACTTTACTGTGCTTACTTTGGGAGTTTTTTCCTAAATGTAGGTAATATTACGTAACAAAATGGCGGATGCTATTTTCACGCAAATATTCATTTTAAGTAGTAAATACCTGGCATGTTAAGTGCCTGTAAAGTGACTCATGTTAAATCAATTGTTGATGCTTTTTAAGGGTAGATCTGAAAAAAAATTGAAAATTCGTTAGCGACGCCAATAATTACATCTGATTTTAGGTACGCGCGTGCGGGGCTCGAGACACGTGCCGGGAGCTGGAAATGACGAGACGCGAGTAAGTTTTTTCAAGCCATAAGGAATATAACGCTTCTTATTCGCCTTTTTTAATGTGTGTACATTGCTATCGATCTCTGCCAGCTCTACACGTATAAAACCATGGGGATATAGAAATATTAAGGTCTTAAATTGCACGCGAAATCGCATTCAAGATTTCTCCTCTCAAAAGTAGACTTCTCATTCACACCCTCAAAGCCTTAAAATTACTGTATTTTTCCGACGTAACATTATTTTACGTTCCAGAGGGACACTATTCCGGACTTATTTCCGTTTATTTGCCCCTTCGCCCCAGCAGTCCAAGTCTTTGACCCTACCAGGAGGTTCATGCAGAAAGGTACATTTTGGACACCGTGGAGCTTTTGGTTGTTCATCGAGAAAATCTACTCAAATCTTTCATTTTCCCCGCGTTACAATATGCATATTCCTGATTTATGCGTCACATTAGACTTTACTCACCTAGGAAAACTTTAGTTTCTACTTTACTTGAATTATGCACACCGGAAGGAAACAAATTATCAAAAATAGCTTAATATTGAGACACAACAAAATATATTCCGTTCGTCAAAACCCTTAACTTACATTATTTGTACATATTCCCTGCTGTTATGTTTGATTGAGAGAGTTGCAGTGAAAGCAAAGCTTAGTAGAAGTGAATACTCTGCATTCGTTTTAATTAGGTGGTGATATAACTATCTCCATATCTCCGAAAAGATGGGAGTAATTGTGGATATGCTAATTTTGAAAAAAAAAGAAAAGTACGTTTTATTACGACTTTTTATAAAATTTTCAAGTTCAAGTAAGTCCTAGTTTTGATTACTGTAAAACGAAAGAGTAAAGTGTGTTACACCGTCAAAAATTTTTCATTTTGAAATTGTTTCCCCATCTCATTACACTGACGTGTTTATAGTAAATCAAAAGATAATGTAATACACAGTGTGCAAGTTTCTTCTGCAGAAAAAGCTGATAATCAGGTCTTCGTTATAAAATAACCTGAAAGTACGCAGTTCTGGTCTAAATTGAGTGAGGGGATTTGCCGGGATTTAGGGGCCCGGACCACTCAGTTGCCCAGGGGCCCGAAAATCCTGTCACCGGGCCTGGTGACATATGATAAGTCAACTAATTTTATAGCATAGGTACTAATCAAGAATTTAGGTTATCTCAAGTGCTCCTTGTTTATTATTATCAGGAATCTGAAAATGACTTCAAGTAATTTTTTTTAAAAATAGACATTTATTGACACTTTGGAACAATTAACCAAGAACTTGCACTTTACATTTCGGCATGAACTCAATAGCTGTTACTAACAATTAGTTGGCCTACCAAAATTCATGACAAAGAAGAAGTATTAGTCGCAGAAAAATCAGCTTCCATTTTTGAAACAAACAACTTTAAAATTATCATCACAGAATTTAGGTATGCAATTTTTTGGCTTCTGTAATTTTAATTTTCCTTTTCAGAATTCATGGCTCTAAAACATGTACTTACACCAGTTTTGTGTATTAAGGCAAAATATGGACATTTTTCAAAACAATATGAGATGAACATCTTCCAATATAACTGATGAATTTACACATACAATGAAAATGTCTCCTCTCAAGTCTTAGAGTTCTGCATGGAATTAGAAATTTCAATAATAAACATAGTTAATCATTATAGTTATTGTAGTAATAATTGAATTTCATTCATTACTTACAAATGTATTAACAATTATTAATAAGTCATTCAACATACAACACCAAAACCTAAAAAATGACAAAAACAACATTACAGTGTTTGAAACATGAGTAACTTAATTCCATCCCACCTTCCCACTTTAAACCAGTATGTAGAACTTGGAGTTGCCAAAATAAATAGAGGGCATAAATGTAGGCAAATTATACAAATGACAGAGACAATGATATAAAAGAAAAATGTAAAAAAATGAGTGAATGAAACAATGAAAGTTGTTTAACAAGCTTTCGTTTCAAACTAACTGATACACAATAATAGAGGTTTCAGTTTCTATTTTCACAAAATATATTTACAATGAGAACAATGTTTTCTGGCTCACATAAAAAACATTTTAACACTCCAATATTGTTACACAAATAAATACCAAAATATATAGCCAGGGTACATTTCACTCCTCTTCACTACTACTACTACTGCTGGAACTACTTCCCCAACCACCATGAAAGCTTTTTTTCATGGCATATGCTCCCAGGCCCAATCCTGCCACAGGAACTCCATACTTGAGGGCTTTCTTTCCCATACCTTTTCCTCCCAATTTCTTCATTTTCTGTGTGTAAAGTTTTATAGTAATACAAGTGATCTACATGATTTTTTATTGGGATTAAACTTAATTAGAAACCCAAACACAAATACACCTCTTAGGAGCTAAGAGAAATTATAGGAAAAATTAATCCCAAGATGTAGATATAGGTATTGCATTAGGTTCAATCAAAGAACAACACAACCACATTTCACAAATGAAGCAGAGCTAATAGACAAGACAACCACCAACTAATGAAACAACATGGATCATACAAGTAAATTCTCTGAAATTAAGTCCAATAACTATTATATATCAATCCCAATGTCAAAGCATCTAGTTCCAAAGCAAAAGTTTAAATTTAAAAGATAATCAATATGGCATGCAAAAAATATTTAAGTTTGTTAGTCTATGACCACATTATTGTAACATGTTTGCTAAAAATTCACAGAGTGAAAATAAAGAGATCGTGATCTTTCTCTCCATGAGCTGCAGTAAAAACACAAGCAAAAAACAAATGACTACCAATGAAGTAAAGCATTGTTATCAGATCAAAAGAAAGTTATCCTCTGAAATGGGGTTAACATTAACAATAATATATTATAAATTAGTATCACTTGGATGAAAAAAGCTTGAACAAAAACATTAATATTAG
The DNA here is from genome assembly GCA_933228895.1 of Platycnemis pennipes. Classification (NCBI taxonomy): domain Eukaryota; kingdom Metazoa; phylum Arthropoda; class Insecta; order Odonata; family Platycnemididae; genus Platycnemis; species Platycnemis pennipes. Next base: position 30,976,036 of record OW121857.1, on the reverse strand, counting down.
TTAATAATAGGAACAAATTTGAGACTGTGGTATTATGCATAAATTACAGATGTGAGAACAAATTTTTCTCTAAAGCAAATGCTTGCAAAAGATCCCAAAAGAGAAAAAATTTAAAGAATTGGGCTAATAAAAACAAATTTGATGTTTACCCTCATTCTGTTGAGCTTTTCACTGTGCTTGCATACAACGATGACTTCTAATTGACTTATTTTTTGACTATCAAAACGCTGCAATTATAAAAGCATGATCCTGCCCCTTCCTATTAAGTTCTAACTAAACCAGTCTGATAATGTGCGCACATGATTAAAACAGATGCAAGGCATCAAAGCATGCTTATTGATTAGGTGAGAATGTTAAATTGACATTCAGACACTTACTAATTTCATTCAGTCTCCTTTTGTTTTCTTTATCTCAAATTAAGCCACTTGGGACACACTATTGAAGCATGCTTGTTGTTGTATTATCACAGCCTATTACTAATAATTGCATTGCATTAGTTTATTTTGATATGATTGTCAAATATCACAAATTAAATTTAAGGCATGACCACTACACTTACAGATTCTGTGACTTCACATAAAATCTTGAATAGTTTTTCAACTAGAATAACATTTCATGCAAAAAAAGTATTCGGAAACTCAAACTGATAGGGCGAGTCAAAAGTTCAAATCAACCCCTACTTATAATCCTACATACTGTGAATAAATATTTATGATTAGCACCTCACTAGCATTAAAAAATGATTTAATCGCTGATTAGGGTGCTGCTCATGTAACTTTTGAACAGTTAAATATGGAGTAAAAAATTTTTAAATTACACATGAGCTAGCTAATATTGAAGTGGCATAAAAGTAGCTGAACCACTCTTTAAAGTATCATGACCTAGCTCATTTTGCTTGTCATGACCAATTGCCATTTCTTTGCTCAACAATTCATGAAATATTCCTGAGGACAATCACTTGAACACATTCACTGAGTTAGGCAACAAATATCTCATGTTAACCTACAGCAGTAAGAGTATTACAATTATAATCACAATATATGTGTGCGAGGAGAAGAAAATGTATGTCATTTGTGCAATAGCAGCAACTTCCATGCGGAGCAGATGGATAAAGTTCGTGGCTCACTTAAGAAATTAAAATATGCTTATGCAATCCGGAATGAAAGTAGAGCCTTACATATTTATCATATCATGCATGACCTCAAGAGAAAATATTATTCCTATGAAGTAAAACAAAGCAAAGGCAGCATAAATGCATTCAGAGTAAGATATTCTTTTGGTTTTAAATACTTCAGAAGGAATCACCACAGATACAGAAAAATTTTCCAATACATGTCTACCGAGTGCTCATTTTCCCAAACAATCAAGATTTCATGACATTAGAGAATCTGGTTAGTCTTCAAGTTATATGGAGAGTGCTTTAGAGGAAGTATGAAATGGGAAAAACAGTGATCAGCTCATTAAAATGTTAAGATGCTACTTTTATAACATTAAATGGAAAGAAGAAATATATAATGAATATACAATGACACTTCATTCAGAGCCATTATTTGATTTGACTACAGGTTCTTCCATAGGTTTATCATCATCTTTTCCAGGTTATGGAGTATTTTTGTTAACAGATTTGACTACAGGCTTTTCAGCAAACTGAGCGAAAATATCATCAGCTGTCAATTCAGTTGTTTCCTCGGGCTTCTTCACAGACATTACTTCTTTGTCCACCATAGGTTTTATTTCAGACTCTATCTCTGATTGTTCTTCATGTACAACTGTAGATCTGGATGGAGCTTCGTCAACCATTGAGATTACATTTTTGTTAAATTTCTTATCTTCTGGTGATACTATGAGTTCATCAAGTTTTCTTACCATCTCTTCATCAATTTTTCCACCAGATTTGTATCCTGGTTTCTCATCATCCTTGGATGAGTACAGATGGGTAGCCCTATTTGATTGCTCCTTACCTCCTCCACCGCCACCACTGAACAAACGTGACTGGATGGCTCCAGCTAACCCAGAACCAATTAAGCCACCAAGAGATTCCAGACCACCAGTCTGACCCCCTGCCTGACCTCCATAAGGGCTATGTCCACCATATGGACTCTGACCTCCGTATGGATTATGACCACCATATGGATTCTGCCCCCCATACGGCCCCTGACCTCCATGACCATATGGGCCTGGTGATCTTCCATCATATGGATTTGGTTGCGGATGATCCTTGCCACCCATCAACCCAGATTGGATTGCTCCAGCCAGGCCAGTACCAATGAGAGTACCAAGTGATCCCAGACCACCAGCTGACCCTGCAGAAGGGTCACTGGGAGCTGGTGGATTTGGGTACTTCCTATCAGATGGTGTGTTACGATCAGGACCCATTAATCCTTGCTGAATAGCACCTGCAAGACCAGGGCTGATTAAAGTTCCAAGATAACCAAGACCTCCAGCAGAACTAGTTCCAGTATTACTTCCTCCGCCAGCCTGAGATGAATGAGGATCCGTGTTCTTTGGCTTACTGTCAGGGTGACCACTAGTTGTCGTCGGAGTATCTTTGCCACCCAACACTCCTGAGAGGGCAGCCCCAGCAAGACCAGTTCCAATCAATGTGCCCAAAGTTCCAAGACCACCAAGGGAACCGCTAGGAGCTCCACTTTGCTGACCACTATCACCATGACCTTGAGGTAATGTGGGGTACTGATGGTAGGGCATAGGAATTTTCAATCAGCAAAAAACTACCAGAAAATTTTCCCAATAAAATTGATACACTACATTTTCCTCATGCAAAAGGTAAGCCTAAAAGATAGGATACATTTCCAATTCATAAAAATTAGAAAGAAAAGGTTGTAACTACAATGTGAAAATATTTGATTACCTGGAAATCTAAGCTACTGCATCATTGGTACAATGACTGTTCAAAAATAAGGTTTAATGAGGTAATATGATACAAGGAGAGGACAATGTACACTGCATTACCAATTAGAAAGTAATATTCTTTGCAGGGTTCATCATTAAAATTACTATGCTGATGTCACATGATTTAGCTGATTTGGCAATAATTTTGTTAAGCAAATTATGTTACATCTGTGTAGCAAACATTATGAATATTACACTGTTAAATTATTTTTTTATTGAAAATTTCAGCAGAAATAATTATTACTTAAGTGAATACTAACTTTTTCACAACTACCTCTAATCATATACTCTTGAGATCTACGAATGCATAGGTTGCAGGTTAAAGGCTCCATTATGATAAATATTTATCTATTCCTTGCAAAGTATTTACTGAATGCACTTCATTAGTGGACATTACTACATTTTTTTCTCATACATGTACATACTCTGTAGAATATTTGTGCGAATAGAGAAACTCTGCTATAACATTGCTGGGAGATCCATACTAAACAATGCAGTAATGTACACTAATTATACCCTACTGTTGAAGTGAGATGATACTACACAAGGAAATTATAAACATTTCATACCATTGAGACTTGAAACAGTGATCTACAAACTAACATATCTCAGATTTTCACCAGTGCAAGAAATGTTTTATGTAGTATAGATTTAACTTAGAAGTACTGACCAACAAAATGGTACCTGCATAAAATCCATAAAAAATAATTTGTTTGCTGTGACAGCGATATGAATTTACATACAAGTGAAAATCACAATGGTGCATCAAAATTTAATATCCAATTTTCGACATTAAAAATTCATTTAGAAATTAATGATATCTTAAACTGGCCTACACCATAAGACAGATTTAAATTTGAGGATTCTAACATTTAAGGGGTAATTTATTAACTAGCCTTATACCCAGGCCAAAGGAAGATTTATACTGATTAAGTTGACAGAGTGAGATATCATGTTCTTTTATTGTGTATCATGACTATGTACCTTAGATCTTTTTGGGAGATGGTAATATTTTTCTTTACATTACATAAAGAGATTTAAAAGGAGTAGATGATTGTAATGCTCCCAATAATAATAATGTGGATAAAAATTAATTGGGTTATTTCTTGGGATGAGCATTTAAGATGAATCTCAGGACTCTTTTTGGAAGAATAATTATATATTTAACAACCGTAATTTCCAGAATTTTTGAGCCAAGGCATGTGTGGGGGAATGTATAAGAAAATACCATAAGATATTTTTTTGGGTCAGAGGCTTATGTAGAGAGCCACTGAGTTTTTTTGTAAAAAAGAACAAGGGATGTCCCTTATTAGTTTACTATGCAAGTGAAAGCTTAACACCACAGTTGAGGACTATGCATTCCAAAGAGCTATAATTACAAATGCCGAAAAGTCTTATTAAAAAAAAATTACTATGGAAAAAAATTAACAAAGCCATGATGTGTCATAGAATCACTTGGTGCTCTGCACCATAAAATAAATAGGGCATTTAAGTCAAAGGTGCAATGTACATTCTCCTCATTGCTACAATACTACCTTACAACCTTGATTTATAAAGCTAGAGACACTTGAATCATTTAAATTTTACAGTAATTAAATGGCTTATATAACAGAAGATATAGTTGTAATAAAAATCTCAGCCATTATTCAATACTAAATTTTTCTAAAGTAAAAAAGGCACTTTGAAGATGTTTTTTATCAATTGCTTATAAAATAGTAAAGGATATGAAGCTTAAATTTTCATGTGAACAACAGCCAAATAGAGGTAGTGCATTGTAAAAGAGTAAAATTTCTCATAAATTGCACAGAAAGCAACTGAAACAGTAAATGAAACTGACCAAAAATACAGTCAGTGCACTACAGAGGTTGCATTATCTTATACAACACCTCACTGATTTGAATGCATGAATATACAAATTTTTCCTGAGGAGCAAATACCAACTGTATGAAAATGAATGTACACTTCTTCTCTTAAGGGCATCTTATGCTATATACATGCATAAAAATAAAATTTATACAACAGAAAATTCATTCACCTAATCCAAATTAAAACTAAATGTAATATGTACATTGAAACTGTTATAAGCACTAGTTTTAATATGAAGAATATCACTGATATTTCTAAATAAATTTCTTCCGTGAAAATCTGAGGGCAATGAAGGTCAAGACCAAGTCACAGACTGTATTTTGGATAAGTAACAGGATTACCTGGGTTGCAGCAAGACTATTTGAGAATTGGTTTGATAAATCCTTCGTTCACAATGTGAAAAAGTACTTGAAGGAAAAGAATATGACATGAAAAGAATATATATTACATCAAAATTATCTCCATGCTGGAGGCAACTTTGTCCCTTTCAGCGAGTGACTGCTTGAAAAAGAGGCCATTGGAATAATAAAACAATTATGGGATGAAGTGAGTAGAGAAACTGAACTGTAACTGGAAAAAACTTGGGTCTGATGTTCTCCATGACTTCCTAGGGTTTCCTGATAATGCTGAGGACTTAGAGGAAATCGGAAGTGAATTTCAAAATCTAGAAGAAAGTGCGGTTGAAAAATTAATAGTCTCATGAAGAGGAACTGATCATTGATGAATCGAATGTATTGGTGCAGTTGTCAGTGAAGAGAAGAAGAAAAAAAAAGTGGAGATGGTGACATGAGGGTTCAAAGCCCACCTGGAAAGACAACCTTAACGTTTACGAGCTGGAAAAACTTTTGATGCCAACAGAAAATTTGAAGCGAGTATCATTAGAGTTCAAACCATTGACTGAAAGAATTCAAGTGTTCAGCAATTGGTTAATAGTATGTACGAGAGGAAATAATGTATTTTTCACATTCATAAAATTCTAGCAATGTAGCATAATATTATGCAAATTCTCAAACTTTTGATTCCATTTTATAGTTGAATATTATGTGTAAGTCAGAAGATACCATTGTAATTGTTTAAGGTATGTAATCATTGTTTCTTAAAGAAATATAAGCATAGGTACGCATAATATTAATGAAAAAGATTCTAGAGGAATAATTTTTCCACCTTGGAATTGAAGTCCCTTATTTTTATAAAGCCAATGTTTCCCACAACGTGTTTCTGCACAACATGGCAGACTTGCAGAACATAACCCCTTTGTTAGAGTAAGTTTCACTGTACACTTTTGGAGCAGTTTATGCTCACAGTTATGCACACTTCATTATCACTTGAGAACTACAGGTACAAAAACCTGCATCTATGAGGATCAACTCCTTGGTCGATATCATTTACCATCTACAAATTGTGTAAAAACACAAGAGAAAATGTGATGAAGCAGATTAGACACAGGAAGCCAATTTCCTAATCTCAGCTAGGCAATAAATAGTCAAAACTGTGGTAATATGATATAGGGTAACACAAGAATCTTGACCAACCTTTACCAAAGGCCATAACAGCCTTTCAATCAAGGTCATTCATGACTAAAAAGTTGAATACACTTTTGATAATATTTTGAACTGAAGATCAATAAAAAAACTGAAGTATTGGTATGCAGTAGAAAAAAGGAAGTCAGGACAAATGTTAAACTAGAAAAACAAAAAAATCGAGGAGGTGGAAGAGTTCTGTTACCTGGGAAGCCAAGTAACCAGTGATGGACGAAATAAAAGAGAAATTTTCAGTAGAATTGCACAAGCGAAAAGGACATTTTTGCCAGAAGAAGATTCTGCCTACAGCTGCAAATACAAGCGTGGAAGTGAAGAAACATTTCATTAGAACATACATCTGGGGCATTCTACCATATGGCAGTGAATCATGGACAATAACAGCAGCAGAGAAGTCCAGGCTGGAAGCATTTGAAATATGGTGCTACCAAAGAATGATGAAGATAAAATGAATCAATCGAGTGACAAACGAAGAAGTCTTACGAAGAGTGGGAGAGATGTCTACTGAAAACCTTAAAAAGAAGATGGGACAACTTAATAGGCAACATCTTAAGACACGATGGCCTGATGAAGACAACCGTCGAGGGAAAAGTGAACGGGAAGAATGGAAAAGGCAGGCCTCGTATGAGGTATATGGAGCAAGTTGTGAAGAATGTAAAAGAGAGGAGCTACGTCAATATGAAGAGGTTTGCCGATAGAAGAATTGAGTGGAGGGCTGCATCTAACCAATCCTAGGATTGTTGACCGATGATGATGAATATTTTGAAATTCATTCATTATCACCATCTTTCTTGGTCCCACCACCTTAGTAAAAATATATTTCTACTGCATCTAATTTCTTTGCATTTGCAATTTGTATTTTAAATGCATCCAGTTTTTCATAGCCACTAGAAAACTTAATATCTCTTTGCCTTTCATCTAATCTTTCCAATAAGGCAGTATGTGGTAGAAATATGTCCTAACTACATTCTATCCACTAACTATATGTAATAAGGCAGCAATAACATTAGTTATAATTTCTTAATTTATTCTTCTTCATAATTCATACTTAACTACCATATCACAGAAAACATAGCCCAACTACTTAAGTATACCTAAAATGACCATACTACAAATACTTACAGAGAAAAATAAGAAAGATATTTCTATACTAAGATGAAAAAGAGAAGAATGGATGTTACAAATTAAGTCATACACATTTACCACCGAGATTTAGTAAGATGGCAAGATACTAAAAGCTATAAGAAATTTTACAAATATTATGAAAAGATGTTTTTAATTTAAAAAAGGAAAACTCACAAACATGCTCAAGCATTAATTCAAAGATTTAAACAAGGAACTAAAAAAATGCCTATATAGCTTAGGTGGTTTTATACTATGTACCATTAAAAAAAAGAATGGGACACATTTACAGAATACAGAATATGTACTAGAAAATATAACCCCATAACAATAAAATTAATTTAATCAATTTAGTTCCTTAATGCATGCAAACATTTCACCAACCGAAGATTGATAAATAAATTTAATTTACAATAAATAGGGTAAATTTTAATAAAATAAAGAATAAAATTGCTATCACAGCTGCCATAACAGATTATGTAAGTTTATATGGATACAAAACAATACGAAGAATCACACTACTTTCACGCACTATCACACAACATGGATTATATTTGATTTACAATCTTTGATAGGTAAACAGGTCACTTGCTGAGTTTGAAATATGAGAACCAAATAATTTCGCTCCTACAGCTATTTGAAAATTTTTATTTGAATTTCATTCCAAAAATGCATTTTTCAGCTGACGCATTCATGGCGACGTGAAAAGTATATGACATTGCTGTTGCTTACTTAGAGAATGCAGTTATGGTGTTGGTCACAAGATGCAGAAGTGGTTAAAGTGGGTATCATTGGGTGCAGAGTTTTAAATCTGCATCTCATACGGTTCCCGAATAAATTTTTTTAGAGACAGCTGGTAAGTTATTTGAATTGGCCCAGAGATAACCGTAAAATATCAAAATCAGTGTTTTCAGACATATATTGTCAACTCACGTTGAGCAGCCTTCTCAAGACTGCCTTGTCCTGCTGTTCCCATGTCACAATGGAGCCAGCCAATAGAAATACGTTTCGCAGAGTGAGCAAGATTATAACTTCATGCTGAATGTTAAGGCTGTATATCTCCCATAAAAACGGATAAAAACTCTGAAATTCAGAAGGTGTGTGTTTTACGCATTCCCTTTGGTTTCAAAGGGTTCAAATCCAATTTATAAATTTGAGTGATCTATCCTAAACGTTACCCTGCATTCAAAAGTGCCATGCATAATATGATGCTTTTATTCAGTTCTATGTACCACCTACCCTGTCCCCTTGGACAAAAATTTTAATTTTCCTATCTACTACTACCCCTTACCTACTTACTTCACAGTCTCCCATGCATTGTGGTCTTTAACATACCATTGCCTCTAATTATCTGCCCACTAGCCTCACTCTGCCTCTTCCTAATATCCTCCTTCCTCATTCTTTCTTTCCTCCTCTACTCTGCTTAATACCACACATTGTTTAGGTATTTATCATTCAACTTTCTCCATCCTTCTCCTGGCATATAACTAAACACAAGCTGTCTGTTTTCATCCTTTAACATCAAAGCCAATATTTTGGCATAATTCGCTAGAAATGCTCCATACCAGATTCTTCACAAGCCATTTCTTAAAATCCTTTCTCAAGATTCCAGGCATTTATTGTCTCATGAGGAAATACAACTTTATCAAACATGATGCTCCTCCTCATACAGCTAGTACTGTGCTCATAATTCTCCGCTTATAAATTCTCATAATTCCAAACTGTTCAGCCAGGATTTTTTTTAATCAACTTCAGAGACTATATCAACTCTCCTCCTTAGCTCTTATATAACTCTAAATTCCCACAAACCATATCCTCAGAATACATGTAAACCCATTTGCTATCACTGCATCAATTTTTTTCTTTCCCAGAAAGCTCATGGCTAACTCTTCATTTAAACAATGTTTTCAAGCATATTATTTTGAGTTAGAATTGGAAATTTTAAGCATATTTCAGCTTAATTTCAATTTTTTTCCATGAGTCAATTTGATATTAAATAAAACAATGTTTTTAAAAATAACCATTTTTATCTTAAATAACCATATCAGCACCTTGAATGCCTACCGGTTAGAAACCATAAGTAAAGTTGGGTAAGCTTGTCTCACTCCCAGTACTATAACTGCCCACTTGCTCCTTCTATCTGCATGAATTACTTTCACTGCGGAGCTAGTAATAAACATTAGATCAATATTTTATTCCTTCACCTGCTTCCTGGGTTAATTTAATGCAATCCATAAGTTTTCTTACTTGATCTAATGTCAAGTTGTTATCAACAAAACACACAAACATATTCTGACTATATTCTTCATATTTTATTCACTATCTGTAAAACTAACAACACATAATCGTATGGTAAGAGTGCAAATGGAATGATAAAAATAATAAATTTCATGGCCTCTATTAACAAAACACTGCATTTTCACAAAATGAAAACACTGTATTCAGAGTGAAGAAGAGAAAAGGTTTTGAATCCTCCAATCAGGCATTCTGAACATTCTTGGTCAAGTGTCAGTAAATTTTTGACAGGAGGACTACCTAACAATAGTTTGCAAACTGTTATGTGTACCACAGGGGGGTAACAGCTGATTTCAATAGAATCGAAATAACCAAAGAACATGAACCAAAACAAGAGCATATCATGAATGAGAAATATGACAACACTTTATTTTGCATTATCTTTATAATCTATATGTAATAACACAATTCAGTTCAACCCCTGATTCCTTCACTCTTTTGAACTACTAACACACATAGCTTAGCCACAGGATGTACTAAAAAAGCTAATAAACAATAAAAAAAAGTAAAAAATGTCTGAAAAATATGGATAAACCTAAGTAAAGTGAATGAATGGATTAGTGCTGTGTATTTTTTTTGTTGGGTTTTTGGCATAAGTCTTCTAAATGTCAGTTTGTGGAAGGCCTAATATTTATCACCTACCAAGTTAATTCTCTCACAAACTTCATATGTAGTTAAAATTATAGAAGCACATTTTTCTCTATGGGTAAAAAATGAAATTTCATTGCCACTATTGAAAATGAAAATTTAACTTCATGGTAGTTTATCCTCTAAGGACTCAAATGAAGACCTTTTATGTACCGTCTGTAGCATATCCTCACTGTAAAGCTACGTTTTCATGTGGGCGTTTTTGCGTTGACGCACACTGCGCCACCAATCAGAAGCGTGCATGCCAACGCAGCCTGCGTTGCCGTCGGAGTTGGTCAACTTTCATCTTTCTACGTTGACGCAGCTGCGTCAGAGCGAGGAACAACGCATTCTACCTGTCATTTGTTCGTCACGTGATTCTTTCGCTGGATTATCACGTATACCATGGTTTACCACCATCATATGTTTTGGTGCGTTGCTGCTGGCGCTGCCGGTGACATGAAAACAGGGTATTCTCCTGACGCACAACGCAGCGTCAACGCAATGCAAAAACGGTCACATGAAAACGTAGCTTAACACTGCACACTCGATAAATTTTCCAAGAATAATTACAAAATATGAGTGTTATCTGGAAAGTAAGGTTACAAGCCACGTAGGTCCTGTAGGGAAATTTTGTTTTCTATTTAGGTACCACTGTCATCTAGTCGGAAGCCAGCCGAAGCAAATGTGTGGTGTCAGGCATCAGTAGCTGACCAACTCTCATTCTGGCGACTGATTAAGGTGAGAGCCACCATTGTCTTCTCCCACCAAGTGTACACACAGCCATATGCTTCCCAATTCCATTTTGAAAATGAAGGGGAGACTTTTTAGACTCAATAGCTACGGTAGATGAAACTTGGGTTTATCATCATACCCCAGAGGGTAAACAACTATCATTGCAGTGGCACCATACCCATACTCCTTCAGCAAAAATATCAAAACTCAATGGGGGAGTTTACTTGGAACCGAAACGCTCTTTTGAACATGAAATTGATAGATGGAAACGAAAAATGAATTTTAGTGAAAAAAATTAATCTTCCTACCAGAGCCATTTGCTCATGAATCAAAAATTAAAATAAGCTAAAGGCTACGCCTACCAAACAAGCTGCATTAAGGATATCTATTCATCCACCTCCCATCCTTGACTGTTTTGAGGAAGAATGAGAGGGAAGCAGGGGTGGGGAGGTCTACCTGAAGAGATCCTGTCACATCCTGCAAATTACCCAAAACAACTGAACATCAAAATATTTTCCCATACACTTTGATGTGACTAAAAGTGTGCTGAGGTTTAATTGCTTATTCAGGAATGGGGTCGTTTACCATATTTTTTTAATTCCCAAATCTAGAGTTTGTGAAATGAAAAGACCTATATTTTTCCATTTTTTGATCCGTCAATTATTTCTCGAGTTATAAGCGGCTAAAAACTGATGTTTTTAACCCTCTTGGAAAAGTGGGCGTGATGCAACCTCTGACGTATTTGACTTTGTTCAATCTCAACTGAGCCCGTGAAGCTACTTCGCATCATCGCAATGGGGGAGGCACAGCTGACTCTGCCAAAGGAAGCTGTTGCATCAGGATCTGTGCAAGCAGACCTTCCGAGAATCCCCCTCCACTCCCTTCCCTTAAGAGCAGTCAAGGACAGGAGGAAAATGACGTCAATGTTATCACAGCAGCTTTGTCGGTGGGCGTCACCTTTTGCTTATTTTAATTTTTGATTAAATAGTGAATGGTTGTGGTTAGAAGATTAATTTTTTCACTAAAATTATTTTTTCCTTTCCATCTAACAATTTCGTGCACAAAATTGCGATTTCGGTTCTGAGTAAACGCCCCCATTACAATGTAGTCTAAAATGCAATGCCTATTGAAATAATCTGAATGGAGACCAACTTCCATTTCAGAATCAGATTTGTGTACTCCATTGCGATTGAACGAAGGAGCTGTGCATTGGCAGTAGTGATTGGACGAAGTGGATGACGTACGAGTCCTTTGCACGCTCGCTTTTCCGAAAGGGCTAAACACATCTGTTTTTTGCCGCTTATACCTCAGGAATGACTCGACGAATCGAAGAACGGAATAATACATGTCTTTTTATTTAACAAACTACCAGATTCGGCAACAAAAAAATGTGGCAAACAACCCCATTATCAGCTCAAAAATCACGGAAAGTTTTCTGCGACCGAAAAGGAGTGCTTTTCAAATTCTTGCACAGAGGAGAAACAATCAATGCCGTAAGACACTGTAAGACCCTGAAGAAATTTTACAGAGCCTTAAAAAAGATGCTGTTGGATGCTGACGAATGGAGTCTGTCTTCTCCAAGACAATGCTTGGCCCCTTACAGCTCGTGACCTGCAACAGCTGTCGAACACCACCTTTAATTGGAATGTTGTAGACCACCCCCCTCTAAATCCCCAATCTCACACATAGTGATTACACTGTTTGCCAAATTGAAGGATCACCAGGGAAAAAAATATTTTTCTGATGATGATGAGATGCATATATAGAAGTGAATAAACGGCTAAAAGAGGCAATGATCGACTTCTACGAGACAAGTATAAAGCACTCATCCCATTGTTACAAAAATATGTTGAATTGAATGTTGATAATGGAAAAAAATAATGTAATATCTATAGTATAATTCCAGTAAGTTTTATTAAAATTTATGCATTACTGCATTTTTTAAAATATCTTGTGACCTTACTTTCCGGATAACCCTCATACATATAACAAAATAAGACCAACAGAAAATAATAACTTCAACTTAGAGATTATTTCACAAAATGATTTTTATCTCCCTAGTTTCACGAAGACAATTTTGGAGGAAGCTACCATAATTTCTCACTAAAATAGCAATACTACGATGCTAAAACTTCACAGATTACTGTTGCTTGCAGCTAAAATATAGCCATGGCATTTACAAATCTAGAAGACTAACTGATATACTGAAACAGAGCAACAGCTAAATATGACATCATGCCACAAAACTTACCAAAATGGAATTTTAACGGAATGCTATAAAAACCTAAAAGAACGACAACATATCAGATGTTAAAATGAAATTCAAGCATGAAGCCATTGACAGCTAGATTTAAACTATTTAACAAGAGTTATTAACCTTCTTAGTGCAGCGGGCTGATACATAGCCTTATGCATCTCATACAAAAAGTCCGGAGGGCCAATATATTGGCTTCTATGCCTAATATTGTTCAGCTTTATGACATTGAAATAGCATTTATTCTTCAGCCAATGTAAAAAAATTGCTTCATTATTAATTAGTTTAACTTAAAAAATGTAAAAAACCACATATGGATATACAAAACAATAGCTTCATAGTTTTTTTGTCCTAAGGTGCCACAATTTATTAAATTACACCCCGCATTTCTCGCTAGTACCCTAGCAAGAAGGTTAGCACCACAGAATACTTGACACAATTTTAGGGGAATTTACTATTTTAGCAAAGTAAGATTACCCATTTGTAATACAGCATACACATGCTGTTTAATTATACATTATAATTTGAAACACAAAACCTAATTTCATTCATCATGAATGATTTTAAAATATCTAAATGAAAATAACCAATTTGCTTAGGTAAAAAATAGAATTAGGTGTTTACAAAAAATAGTATTTTTTAAATGCTCAATAATTATTTTGCAATAAGAGTTGTAATGCAACTTCAGTTAGGACAGTCTAACAACTAAATTTAATAACCAAAGTCAAAGTTCACTCATCAATTTTAATTACAAGCAGCCACTTATTTACTCTCACCAATTTTTTTAAACAGTTACCCAAGAACAATGAAAAGAACGCATCTACGCTGTAATATATAACAAATGAAGATTAATATCCACAAAGCCGTAACCATGAGGGGGCAAGGGAAACGGTGTGCGTGAATGTGATTCACGAGGGTACTTTGTGAATGTACAAACCCGAGTGCATGATTGAGGAAAAGTCCCTGAACCCTGCATGTATGTGTGCGTGTGAATGACAATCATGAGGGTGACTGTGTATCGTATGAAAACCCACGTGAATGATTGCTTGAAAGTTATTATCAATTTTATTTATTTACTTTAGTTATTTAATATCCCCCACTTTTATTATTTTATCTTGCGTGTATGACGGGTCACTGGTGTTGGAGAAATCCTCAAAAACCCTGCTTGTGTGTGTGATTGAACTTATGAAGGTGACTGTATTTTGTATACAAACCTGAGTGAGTGAGTGATTTTTTGAGTCACTGTTTGTTTTATTTTTAGCTTGATTCCCTTAATTTTGTGTGACGGTTGTTTGTAACATGTGAAAGAGAGCGAATATGTCATTTACTGTCACTTAAGTTTCTCCGTATGCTTAATTTTGTACATGTGATTGAGAGCTCCCTTACTTGGTATATACTCCGTCCTTCCCCCTCTCTCCTCCTTTTTTTATTCCTTTGCCCCCTTATGGTTACGGCTTTGTGGATATTGATCTTAATTTGTTATTTACCCTGGAGCTTACTTTTGTACCAATGAAGAAGCTTCCACATCTACCCATGAGAATGTTTTTCAAGCACGTGCAAATATTCAATGTTTGTAATTGAGGTTTCAGTTCAACATGGAAAGCCTTTGAGCGCATACACTGATCACTTAGATACTCAAATATTATGCACCCAAACACAGTAAAAGTCCAACGCTTCTCTCACTAGTTGGTGTTAATTAACCCTTCCTCAGTCAGTTTGCCAAGCGACTTTGATTTAGACGGTTGTAGCAAGCCCCAGTGACAGTTTTCGTTAGACGAGTTTTTCGACCTCTTCGATTTTGGGAATGACTGATATTCGAGAACAGCGTGCGGCACTGAAATTTTGTTTCCTGCTCAGTAAAATTGCATTGGATGTGGTTGATACGTTGTCTGCAGCTTATAAAGAACATGCCTTGAAAAGAACTCAAGTGTATGAGTGGTATTTGCGATTCAAATGCAGCAACATGTGGATCAAAGACATTCAACGCCAGGGCCAGCCTTTCACGTCTAGAACTGATGAAAACATAAAAAAAAATTGTGTACTTGTGTATGAGGATAGGAGGTGTACTATTGATGAACTTGATGAACTATCTGGTCTTTTGTGGGGTTCAGTGCAGTGCATTTGAGCTGAATATTTGCAAATGAGATGAATTGCGGTGAAATTCATCCCCTGACAGCTGACTCCTGATCGAAAAGTGGCCCGTGTCACTGCTAGCCGTGACTTGTAGGACCACTTGGAAGTGGACGAGAACTTTTTGAAAAATTCATCACCGGGGATGAATCGTGGTGTTATGGGTATGACCCCAAGACAAAGCAACAGTCGTTGCAGTGGAAGGCAGCGGACTTCCCTCGCCTGAAAAAGGCCCGGCAAGTCTAATTGGCCGTGAAGACAATGCTGATCTGTTTTTTGGACGTTTGCGGCATTTTTCACTCAGATTACATCCCTGAGCATCAAATGGTGAACCAAGTCTTTTACCCGAGTATTTTGAGGTGGTTGCATCAGAGCGTTTGGTTGAAGCAGCCCAATTTGTGGTGGAGCAGGGACTGGTTCTTCTACCATGACAATGCTCCAGCTGACACAACCATTTCTGTGCATGAGTTTTTGGCAAAAAACCACATGACACTGCTTCCTTACCCACCCTACTCACCAAATCTTGAACCTTGTGATTTCTTTTTGTTCTCCCGGATGAAAAGGAAGACGAAAGGGAAACATTTTGCAGACATTCCAGAGGTGTAAAGAGAATCGAAGGCACTCCAAGGCATCAGAAAGAACGAGTACCTTAGGTGTTTCGCGCAGTGGAAAAAACGTTTGAACCAATGTATCAGTGTAAATGGAGAGTGCTTTGAAGGTGACTAACATTTGTAACTCAAAAAAATAAAATTCTGAATTGTTTTAAAAATCACATCCGGTTATTTTTTTCCTGGTCCTCCCCTCATATGTACACAGTGATTTGGCTCTCAACGTCACTTTGACCTGAAGACACCTGCTAGAATTAAGGAAAAACTGGAACCCGGAAGTCATGCAGCCTTCATCATCCATACACCATGAATGCCTTTGCAATGGCTATGTACAGATTTTTATTATATTGATAATAAGAACATATCTACTGTAAAAATTCAATCTTTAGTATTTTGATACACTCCACTCAATTCTCTTACTGGCCAAACTCTAATATCCTTCACTATTTGCTTCCTACATTTCATACCAAGCTTTCCTATGTCATTCTTTCGGCTCAATTTTCCAATATATCGCCACCCCCTAATTATTGCTCAAAATCTGAACTTCAAAACCTTGTGGCATACTCTAGTATCTATGGTAATTTTCTATTGGTTTAGGTATGTTTCGATGGAGAGTCCCTACTCTTCTCTGCATTTCATTCACCTTTAAACCTACTCAAATTTTCTCTTTAAGTTCTTGTAACACATCTCCAGGAGAATTTGGGGTTATGCAAACTTTGCCATTAACGCTAGATTTGTACAGACAGAACATAAAGAAAACATCACCCACAGAGAAGGAGCTGAATAAGATGCTAACAACCATGGAAAGGACTATGGCCAGATATCAGCTGAAGATCAATAAGAAGAAGACTAAGATATTGGTGTGCAGCAAAAGAGAAGAGGCGAAAACCAACGTTAAACTAGGAAAACAGAAACTGGAAGAGGTGAAAGAGTTCTGTTACCTGGGAAGCAGAGTAACCAACGATGGACGAAGCAAGAAAGAAATAGTGAGTAGAATAGCCCAGGCAAAGAGGGCATTCTTCCAAAAGAAGAATCTACTTACAGCAGGAAATACATGCATAGAAGTAAGGAAACAGTTCATCAGAACATATATCTGGAGCATTTTTCTTTACGGCAGTGAATCATGGACGATGACAGTAGCGGAGAAGAAAAGGGTAGAAGCATTTGAAATGTGGTGTTACAGAAGAATGCTGAAGATTAAATGGATCGACCGAGTAAGTAACGAGGAAGTGCTAAGAAGAGTTGGAGAAAAGAGAAGTCTGCTGACAACTCTAAAAAGAAGAAGGGAAAACTTAATCGGCCATATCTTGAGACACGACGGCCTGATGAAGACTATCGTCGAGGGAAAAGTGAACGGGAAGATTGGAAAAGGCAGGCCTCGTATGAGATATATGGAACAAGTTGTGAAGAGTGTAAAAGAGAAGAATTACGTCACAATGAAAAGGTTGGCCGATAGAAGAATGGAGTGGAAAGCTGCGTCAAACCAATCCTAGGATTGTTGACCAATGATGATGATGATGATGATTGAAAAATGAGTGCATTATTAATAGTGCTTCTTCATGCATCAAGATATTTTTTAAATTTCAGTCAAAAAAAGAGATATGCACTAAAAAATATTTTATTGTTGTAAAAGAGACTCCAAAGAATAGCAAGTAAATACCACTTTTTGCTCCTAACTAATGACACCAAATATGTATGCTTGTAATACCAAGAATTAACAAAGAATGACAAGATTAAAAGTATATCTAATTTTTAAAAACTCATAAACTTACAACAAAAAGTAAATGTTTGTAAAATTCATAAAAACATTATAAATTTGTTACAAATAAAGTTCTTGTGAATTTTACAGTTCTACTATTTGTTACTAATGTTAAATTTCACAATGTTAATGATTCTATAATTTTGAATTGTGCACCTGAAATTAACATTTCTAAATCAAAAGTGAAAAAAATCTGTTTTAAACCTGATTTATATTAAGCATTAAACATAAATTCAATCAATTTTTGTTATCTAGAGCTTCTCTTAGTGCTACATCATTACATGTAGTTAAAAAACAGTAAAAAAAGAAAAAGGGTCAGTATACATCTCATTAAATAGGTAATTATGAATGGCTACAGGTGAAAATAATAACATATGGTGAAATATAAAAAAAAAATATATTCCAAATTTAAATGCAAACTTAGTAAATAACAACGTAATGCATAAAAACACCATGAAACAAGACATTCGCTCAGAATAGAATTTTTTTTACTTTCCCTCAGAGTGGCAGCTCTATGCTTAGCAAGTTTGCTTCACGGCATTTGATGCCACTTGGCATCACTCTGCTCCTAGCATAGAAGCCTAGTTATATGAAAAATAAACCTGTACAAATTAATGTGCGAATGCACGAATGAACACAAAAATTCATTGTGTAACTAAACCAACGTGTACTGGATGCATTAATGCACTGACTAAACCAGGTCTAAAGAAGGCTGATGTCAATTGGTGTTATCCAAAGCGAATGAATCAAACAAATTTATAGATGATAAGACAATATAACAAAAAGAAAATTAAAGATGGACAATCAGGACTAGAGTTTTTAGGTACTAAGGGACACATTCTTGATTAGAAGTATAGGAATCTCTCTCGATATAGAATTAAGTAATATAAATTACTTAGTCATTCCCCATGATATTTACCAAAAAAAAAAAAAAAACCCATGTTACTCAACTGAAATAACATTTATTTATAAGAAAATAACATTTACAGAGAAAATAAGGACAGCTAGATAAAAAGAAACAGATATTAAACATTCTCTGTGACCAGAGGTCACTGGATTCACTAATAATCATTGATAAGACAGAGTCCCATCTATTAACAGATAAATAATGTACCTTTCCGAACATAGAAATATCATGTTACCAATACCTCATAATAATGAGTAAAATGGTATAACCATGTTTATCATTTTTATCATATAATTTTTTTATCAGTTGGTGGTATATATGTAGGTATTTTAGGCAATTAAGGCAAACCATGGAAAGCAGTTCAGCAATCATTTACGGATTATTACCAGGTCGAATTCCTACCACGTCACTCGTTGGTTACTCGTTTAAATAATAAATAGCTAAAAAAAAACTAGTCAGGCTGTTAAAAGGCGTGAAACTTTAAGTAATTAACTTTCTTATATTCTCTCATCAAAAATTCGAATACCCTGAAAGTCGAAGAGCAATTACCTAACATTTAATATTTTTTTAAATGGATGCATCACATCGCTTATCAACAGAGTGCAATCAGCATTCAAAGACATGACAGCATCTATTCATTCCCTTAAATAGAGGCGTGGTCATTTCAAAACAAATAAAGTTGATAAATATTTTCTTTTCAACTTTTAAAAAATATTTCACCTTAAATTTACCAAGGTTAGTATGATTCCCGCCTGCCAGACTCAGATTGCATGTTCATATACATAACCACCAAATTCTCCAAGATGGTAATTACTCATGAAATAACATCTTATTTATATTTACTCCCTCCATTAATTCATTTTCCACATTCATTCACAACACATACCTGTATAACTACAAAATAAATCCACAACTACAAATGAATAATAAAGGCTAACAAAAGGAGAAACTAACTAAAAGTGGATAATAATAAATAGACGAGCAAAAATTGAAATCATGAAAGAGAAGTGTTCATGTGCCAACAAGAAGACATCTCAAAAAATATGCTGAGACGGCTAATGAAACGTTTTTCTGAAAAATGAGGTAAAATGTAGAAAAAGTGTGAAGGCTTTATCTTCCATAGGCATGGGTCCACAAGAAATTCAGTTCCATAGAATTTCATTCCATATAGGTAAATCCTTTGCTTTACATGGCCAATCCCAGCAACCAACATGGCCTTGGTAGTTAAGGCATAGGTTAGAATAATACTTTGTAATCTTCTGATTAGTGGTATGGGTTTGAGCCTTACCTGTGGCATTTTTTTCCCAGTTGAATACTTTGTAGCTAGAATATCTTTCTTAACTAATACTTGACCAATGACACACTGCCCACTTATGAAGTACCTTTTCGGGAAAATCATAGAATCCACCAACGGGCTATAATATTCCCCTGGACGGATAATTGAAAATCCAGTACATAGGGTCAGTAGTAAAAATTCAGATATTAATATTCTGCATGAATGAGACTGAGCATCCTATGATTGTTTCTGAAAGATATTCAGCTGAAAAAAATCATCAGATGAGGCTTGAATCCATGACACAATTCATTTAACTTCAAAACTTACTCGAACCTCCTTACGAAGGCCACCTTAGTTGCTATGATGAACGTGTAATGCAAAGAATATATATGGGACAAAATTCTATAGAATTAATTTTCTTGTGAACCCTTGCCTATGGGAGAGAAAGCATGATACTTTTTCTGCATTTTGTCCAGTTTCAATTTCCTCAGAATTCACATACGTGTATCAATGCTCTTTGCATTGCTCTTATGAGGAAACCCAGAGCATGCAATAGATTAAAACAAATCAAATAACTTTTTCTTGATGTCTCCGAGTGAGAAGACGCTTTCACAGGAAAAAAATATCAACAAAAAAGCAAGTAAATCAGACATATACATACTGTCCAACTTACATTAGATGCTTGGTATTCGGTGCTTGCTTGGCTAGATAATTGGTTGAAGGCATTCACCAAAATAATCAACCACAAATGACTGTGAAATATTTGTCAAGAAAGAATTTGAGCCAATATATTCAATATATTGTACATGAACACCACAGGGTCTCAGTTTTTTAAATATTAGAAGCAACAGAGTAGGTAGCAAGTGACGGTGGATTCAGAGAAAGCATGATTCAAATGCACTGGTTTGTTTTGGAAGAACTTTCTGCTCAGTGGCATTTTTAGAACAGGATAAAAGTCTCCAATACTCAGAAAGATACAAAGCACACTCACTCAGCAATTATCTATGAAAATAATACCAAATTTTGATGCCAGCCAACTAAATACAATGATCAGCAAATGATTAAATTTGACAAATAAAAACAGGTCCAAAAACAATTGAATTAAAATCAACAGTTTAGATTGCAAATCCAACACCAAATATTAAAAAATTATTCTAATGAGATACAATTTAGAAAATCAGAAAATTATTTACATAACAGAGCATAAAATAAGGTAAACAACATTAAATATACATAAGTCAATGAGGAAAATATGTTATTAGCTCATCACCTACACTAAAAGTATAATGATAGCACAACTAGCAATCTATGTAGTTAGATGACCAAACACAAAACAATGATGATAATGGGTATAAATCATACAAATATAGAAGCACACAAATAACAGTTTTTCATATAAGATGTGCGATAAAAATACACACATATTGAGTTTTTATTGTTTGAAATTTGCTTTGGTGATCTTAAGCCTAGGAAATAGATGCTTTGATTCAATATAATCTAAATAAAAAAGATTTTAACTTACTTTTCCTCCAACTGCCCCCATGATCCCAGCTCCACCCAAGGCCCCTGCAATTGCCAATCCTGCCTTATCAAGCATTCCACCTCCAGATTTAGTTGGCTACAGGAAAACGGAAAATTGATAAGAGTGTAATAAAAGAAAATAAATGATGATGATAATGAGGTTTATTATCCAAAGACCAGATTACACTGACATAGGATTCGTCAAAAATACACAGAACATATAGATAGTCAAAATATTTAAACACTATTATCATGGAGAAATTCTTCTAAGGAATAATAGAGCTTGTCTTGTAAAAAACATTTCACCTTTGCATTAAAGGAGTCAGCAGTTTTGCAATTTTTCAGACTGGTAGTTAACTTGTTAAATAGGCGCAACCCCAGAGTTTTAGGACCTCGAAAGGCTGATTTGGTCCTGACATAGTTATAGTGAATGGCATCATGACCACATGTATAATAATAATGGACATCACAGTTTTTGGGGATCTCGCTGAAGTTAGATTTTGGACGGAAAGGATATAAACACATGGTAGTGGGAGAATATTAAGATTTTTGAAAATGGGCCGGCATGGGGATAGGTGCAAAAACCATAAGGCGTGCAATTTTCTTTTGCAGCCAAAAAAGCTTGAGTGAGGCTGGCGAAGATCCCCAATAAATAATACTTGAAATGATGTGGGAATACAACTGACCATAATATATTGTTAATAGCAAATCAGGACTAACAGAGAATCGAATAAAACGTACAGCTTAGTAGGTACTTTGAGCAGATTGCAGATGTGTTCATCCCATGAGAGATTTGCTGAGATTGCAAGTTCCAAGAATTTGACATATTCAGCTTGACGAATGGGCTGACCATCAAGGTCAAGATCAAACTAAACATATTACTCTCAAATGTTTGAAATCACTACTGTAACACCAAATGAATAAGAAACTAATGCAAAATTATGAAATTATAATATCTCTTACCATCAATTAATGAGAACACCCGTGGAATGACTTTGTATCATTAATATACCCACTACCAAAAACACGCCATCTGTACAGTACCTATTCGAACCAGTGGTAAACCACTGTCTGCCACACTTAGTATCCTTAAACTTATATTTTTTTAAATTCTCATTTGTGCCATGTTTGTAAAATGTTATCCCCATCTATTCTAAAGGCTGTAGTACACGATACAATTTCTGGTACAAGATCCAACATTGTAACAAAAATTGAATGGTGAGATTTGACCAAGAAATTGTACAAGAAGTTGGTTGATGGCTGTACACAATCAAAGATTTTCATGCAATTTGTATGCCAATCACATGCGCAGATTTTGTTTTCTGTCCAACAGCTGAATTGCAATATCCGATGAAGATAGTATTTTGAAAATACCGCCACAGTAACTGGGTTACAATGATTTGCTACCATTAATTCAAGCAATGATAAAATGAAATTATACGATTGGTTACTTGCACTCTTTCATCGGCTCATAAATCCCATCATTATGCTCCAAATACCATGTTTATGCTTGTTGCTAATATTTCCTTTTTGGTTCAACAATGTTATCCTAATTTCATTGATGAGGTTTGTCAGAGTGTCCAACTCATCTTTTGAGAAATAGGACACTTCCAAAACGGCCGACAAATTTCACAACGTGGAAGCAACAAAGAATAACATAATATGGAAGCAACAAATAATATCATGATATGTACAATAAAAATGTAAGTTTAGCCACACTTATAGGAATAAAAGTGATTGCCAACATAGAACACCAATCTTACGAATACTAAATGAATGCATCACTACCATCACATGTCATGCGCAGAAACTACGGAGTGGATTATTCATGGTTTCATCAAACAATTTAGAGCATCATCCAAATCCTTGTACAAAGACCTTGTGCATGATACTATTTGCGCATTGAATAAGCTCTCATACAGTAAATTGTACTGTGCACAACTGCCTTAACCCTTTCGCTGCGGCACATTCTCCGGAAACCCACTGGTCATATGTGGCGGAAAAGTGAAAGCGCTACAGTGAGAATGAAAAAGTACGTTCACAGCAGCCTACAATGCGATCGTACTACGTACGTTCACAGCAGCGAAAGGGTTAAGTCAACTCTCTTTTCCACACCTATGACACATGGTCCAAGAATGACATTCACAATAATCAGTATTCATTTGGCTTATGCCAGAAAGGTCCATAATACTCTGTTGCTGAAGTTCATATTAAGTTATTCGCAGACATAAAAACTCTCACCACTCCTAGGGCTTTTAGAAACAAATTAAAAAATATGCTACTCTGCAAACGTTATTAGTGTTTTAAGGAATTTTTTAATGGATATTTGTAACTAAAGTTGCTTTGTCTTTGTGAATGTAACTTTCCATCTAAACTTGACGAAACCTTGGTTTTAATAAAATATTATTATTATTTATTTATTGTACAAATATTCCAGTGCATCTGGTAAAAAATAAATGCAACAAACCATACTTATTAAAAAGATAACTGTTAATTAGGCCAATTAAAATCACAGAAATTTACAAATAAATTTTTTAAATCTAAAAACTAGGGATGGGTCGGTTCCACTTTTTTTCGGTTCCGGTTCGGTTCTTAACTTCGGTTCTCGGTTCCGGTTCTTAATTTACCACTTACTTTGCATTGCTCAATGGTAAGATAAGGTAATCAATAATCATTTTCAGAGACTGAATTAGAATAATTCGCGACTATGAAGCATCTAAGTACACTATTTCACCAGGTTTTAATGTGAAGCCTCCACTTTCGGAGTATGAGTAGGTTTCAAACTGGTTTTCGTGCCAATTATTTCGGTACCGATTATTTTTGGCCTCGGTTCTGGTTCCGGTTCTAAGCTCAAGAACCGGTGGAACCGAGAACCGAACCGACCCATCCCTACTAAAAACACATAACACGTAAAAACTGCAGTACTCAAAACAATAAGTGAGGAACGCATAAAAAAGAAACAATTATCATAATATTATGATGGTATTTAAATCATTTAGGCTCAGTGTTATAATATCTGGCTCACTTTAACCATTAGTTGGTGTAGACGCTAAGTTAATTTGGTGGCTGAAAGTATTACCTGTAGTTAAAGTCAAATTTATTATAAGAACTTCCTCAAAAAACTCAAACTATTTTAGAAGTAGTACCTAAGTTCTGACCCTATGTATTTAGCATTATTAACAGTAAACAATTTTTAAGGCTGAAATTGAAGATATCTAACCAAACATGTTGTAATTTACTAAAAGAACGAGCTGATTAAGGTTAATGCCATCATGAAAATACATACTCAATACCAAGAGCCAAGAAGATGAGACTTCCAGGGATAGGCATGGTGTAGAAGAAAATAAATTCTAATGCAGAAAAAATGACCTTACTCATTGAAAAACCCAATAAAAATTAAGCCTTAAATGAAGGATGTTAATTATGGACTCGACAATGAGCAATAACTGATTTATGTACAGACAATAGCATTTCCTAGGAGAGAAATTAAACCAACCTGATAGCCAGGAGGAGGTGGCGGTTGGCCTGGGCCATAGCCCCCATAGCCACCATATGGAGCATAAGGCTGAGGACCTGGAGGATATGCTCCACCCCCATACATTGGGGGAGGTCCATACCCTGGCATAGGACCCGGATGCCCATATTGCATTCCTGGCTGGGATGGATACGGCGCAGCCCCAGGAACGGCACCTGGCATCATTCCAGGAGAATGCATTGGTGGTGCAGGAGCATAACCAGGAACTCCATTTCCGGCTACTGGTGGCGGTGCATAGCCACCCTCAAAGGAGATGAGGCTCAATGTCACATCGCCATCAATGGCCAGATGAGTCACTCGACCAAATGGTATACGATGGACATACTCCCCAAAGTGCTGGCCATTGACGGCAATCTGAGAAATTCACAGATTTTAAAAGAATGTTAGAAAGGTACAAAAAATACCCAGTCATGGTAGATGTAACATTTTCCACTGCCATTATGCACATGTGTAGTTGCATTGAAAACAACCTTGAAGCTATTGTCTTGAACCCACACAAGGAAAAATGTATCCAGGGAAACAAACCATGGACTTAAGGCTTGCTGAGCCAATTCCAATATACCCACAATTCCTGATCCCAATGACAATCACTGAAGTAATACATGTGCAATTTTCTACAAAATAAAAGTTTTTACTTTGACCCAGGTTTCAATGTTGATACTTCATTGTCATGTGTCCACATTGAAACCTAGGTCGAAATAAATCTTCTATTTTATGGAAAATGTGTATTACTTCAGTACGTACAAAATCAACTCAATTTCACAAAAATCCTCAGATTTTACCAAAGGCAATTGTTATCAGGATATATAGGAGCTAGACCCAGTGGTTTGATTCGTTGTCCAGGAAATATTTTTCCTTTGCCAATTTTCAACCCACTTGGCTACAGTGCATAACCTAGTGCCAATTGAGGTGGCTTTTTGGTTGTGATATTTATGGGATCAATCCTTGAGGGAAGTGGCTTCTTTGAAACTCAATTCCATCTGACAGGAGCCATCCTTGATGGACCGTAATGGCAAATGAGACCTAACTGCAAAAGATTCTCTTAAAATTTGCATTTGGCTTCGGGAATCCTGGGCAGTGAGATGGTTTGCAAATTGGACCAGTAAACTACGGTTTGAACCCGGTCCCAGAAACTGTCTCCTCAGGCAATTTTCAACATCATATTGGGTATAAATGAAATAAAAATACTCTGTATACTCCACACTATTTTTAATTTGCCGACCCGGGTTTCGTCTACTCCGTAGACATTATCAGGGACCTGACAGGGACCAGGGAACAGACCCTGATAATGTCTACGGAGTAGACGAAACCCGTGTCGGCAAATTAAAAATAGTGTGGAGTATACAGAGTATTTTTATTTCATTTATACGCAAACATGCAGTTCCACCAAGTGACGCCTGAACTGTGCAGTTCAATCATATTGGGTGATTGATTGGTTCTATATTTTTAATTACTGCTCACTTTTGGCTCCAGATTTCTGCTCTGAATAACTAGAAGATAATGTAATATTTCCTCCCGCTCACTCACCTTTTTATGCATTCAATTATTAAGTCTTATGGAAAATAGCATAATATACCATACCCTTGTCATGCAAAACCTTTAACAAAATGGCAATCACTGACCTCCTTTGTTTTCTAAGTAGTGTTATTACTGTTGCTACACTTTTGATATGCTACGACAAATGTTCATACAATGCTTGATGCTTAGGTTGCTGTGCTCATCCTTTTAGGAATTAATCACATATTTAATTAACTGTGCACCGAGAAGAAAGTTTTACTGGATACACCTATGTAGCACCACCTCAGTAGTGTAGATTTGCGAGTGGGTCAAATCCCCAGCTAATGGCTTTCTGTGATTCCCAAATGTCCAGGAATCCAAAAAATGAGATCTTATTTTCCTTCATGCCAAGGCATAGCTTGATTTTCAAACTGTTTCTATGGTTCAACTCAATCAAGGATTTTTTAAAAAATCCAAAAGAAAATTGGTCTGACTCTTAAAATTAAATTTTAAATGGCAACAATGAAACACTAATCACAATATATTTTGTGCTAATAGTTGTGACAGTAAGTCTCCCACAGAAAATGAGGTCGGTGTGCTGGCTGATGTACTGGACTCCCACCCTGAAGGCTCAAGTTTGAATCCCAACAAAATCAGATATTTTAAAGTGGCTTAATGCTGGTAAATGCTATTAAACTGAGGTACAGTCATCCTCAAAATCTCTCCCTGGATTTAAATGATAATTTGAATGAATGATAAATGAAAACTTGAATGAATGATAAATGAGAACTTGAATGAATCAACAAAAATGAGGCCAAAAGATGATTGAAATTTTGGAAAACTTATCATCAAATAAGTACAAAATCAGTCATAGGTATGACTGTATCCTTTCTAATTTCACCAAGAAAGAATAGTGGGGTAAAATTATTTTCATCGGGTAAGGCCCCGTTTCCACTACTGACATTTCTACGACGGTAACTCTCTACCCGCACAATGCTAGTAATGGAAACGCTCGAAAACGCCTACCATGGTAGATAGTCCTACCAGCATTGAGATACCCTTGTTAGATCAGGGAATAGTGGTTACCGTCGTGTCTTTTTTGTAATTGGAATGCAAGTTAGTCAAAATCCTGGTAAGAATTATGGGAAAACAGTTGAATCACGAATAGCAGTGAAGGATCGCGGCGTGTGCATCTAGGAACACGTGGTTGGTGTGGTGTCTTTGTTTGGCTTAATACTTGATTTTTGTCTATGCTCAATGATGCTCCAGAGTTGTTATTACCTATGGTTTACATAATTTAATTATATTTTCCCAGCAATGACCGAACAAAAGAATTGCAAAAACTTTGCTCACGAGGAGACGGACTTGCTCCTTAGGCGTACGCGATAAGCCCAACGACATTTGATTATAACAATCAATATAGATTCTTGAATAAAACTTCAAGTGCTTACACACTTCAATGTGCTACCATCTTTGCGCATTTCTATAACGATCGTCGATTTTCTTTTGTACTGGAATACTGGTAACCGCTATGTGACGAAAGCAGTGATTACAAGGGTAACATTGTAGCTAACTGGAACGCAGGTAGGTTATGAGGGCTGAAATAACCGTGGTAGAATGTCAGTAGTGGAAACGGGGCCTAACTAGTTGCCCTCCTATGTACCTAGCTATGACACTTTGCACTTATAGTATCTAAGCCCCATGCATTCTACCCTATTCTATTTGCTATTACCCTGCCCTCATACCTAAATTGTCCTAGCACAGTCTTTCAATTACTTTAGTGACATGCAAAAATCTTCACACTATGCTAAATTTTCCAAAAAATATTCATTGAATCACAGATGATGATGCAAGTGGTGCTTGAAAAAGGCATCATTTGTAAATTACCCCTGTAAACTATTCATACGGAGTATAAACTCTCTAAGATTTGAAATAACATTATTTTAAAATTGCTTTCCTACCTTCTCAATGAAAGTTAAGTACATTGGTTCCTTTGCTCTTGCTAATTACACACACAAAAGTGGGCAAGCCTATGCATAAGAGAATTTGATTTCTGCATTTACTTATAAAAGGTTACCACTTAATTTTAAAGACAACACACCTCCATAAAATCAGAAATATTACCCCATTTGCCTCTTAATTTTCCATGGATTTTCTGCCCTTTAAATTCTATTTAATTTTCTGAAAATTTTCCCTTGGAATTTTAATTCATTTTTTTGGAAATTAAAATTAATCATATGTAGGTACTTAAATATTTCAAAACTTATTTTCACTGAATAAAAAAACGACTTGTGGTACATATCATCAGGAAAAAAGAATAGCATTAAAACATTGAATTCCATCACTTGACAGGCGAATCACCTGCTCTTTACCTTAGGGCAAAATTAGGTAGACCGGCGAATCACCAGCGCTTTACCACAAAGGGTTAAAAAGAACTGCATCATCAGCCACTAAGTATGTAACATCGTGACTCATAACAAAGACCTATGTGTTTATCACACAGAATACTGATCAAGAATGCATACCTATGTAAAGGCCGCTTTACACGATACAATTTTTTGCACAATTTCTTGTACAAACTCTTGTATAGACTGAACGAAATTGTATGTTTGTCTGAATGGAATTAGAACACGTTCTATTTCCCGTTCAGTCATTCAGACAATCGCACAAGTTTTCGTACAATTTGCCGCTTTACACGGTACAATTTCCTCATGCAAGAGTTTGTACAAGAAATTGTACGAAAAATTGTACCGTGTAAAGCGGCCTTAAGGGAATATCATTCTGAAAATACTAACACTTAAAGCTTGCACTATTCAAATGACAAAATTCCCATTTATAAGACGTTACTTGGATAATTGACGGTCTCTGGCGTGACTTCATGGAACCGATTCATCATGTAAATGATAAGACTGACTTCGTTGTTCCACACAAAGAACTTTATTGAAATGACCCGGGTTTCAATAAAGTTTTTTGTGTGGAAAAACGAAGTCAGTCTTATCATTTACATGATGAATCAGGAAGAGGGCTTAACATAAAAAAGTTACCTTCAACATTACATATGATTTTTTTCATCAATAATGTAAATAATAAATAACTTTTACTGAGCCATGGATGGGGATTCTGAAGGTGTTCCATTGTTTTAATTTCTCTTTTTTTAAATAAATTTATCAACTTAAACTTAAGGGCATTGAAAAAAATTGAATTGCAAAATTACGACTTTATACTGCACTGGTTTTCATAGTTTTTAGGAAGCTATAATTTTAAAAAATGTTTCAATTAAATTGAAGCATGTACTCTAGAAGAATTCTTACTTCATATTAATTATTTTTCAAGAAACAGCCACAGAGGATTGTTTATTCAAATTTAAGGATTTACACCAATGATATTTGACAGTAAAAAAAACTATGGTTAGCAAAATGGGGGCATTTACTCGGAACTGAAATCACAATTTTGTACACGAAATCATTAGATGGAAATGAAATATGAATTTTAGTGAAAAAATTAAACTTCTAACCAGAGCCATTCACTCATAAATCAAAAATTAAAATAAGCAAAAGGTGACACCCACCGAAGAAGATGCTTTGAGACCATTTACATCATCCACCTCCCGTCCTTGACTGCTTTTAGGGAAAGGGAAGAGAGTGGAGGGGGGAGTCAGAAGGTCGTCAGCTGTGTGTCCCCCATTGTGATAAGGCGATGTAGCTTCATGGTCTCAGTTGTGATTGGACGAAGTGGATGACGTGAGAGGTCACATGCATGTCCACTTTTCCAAAAGGGTTGAAAACATCAGTTTTTAGCCGCTTATAACTAGAGAACTAATTGACGGATAATTGGATAAATACGGGTCATTTTATTTTACAAACGCTATCAGTTTCGGCAATAACAAATACGTTAAATGACCCCATTATAGATGAAAATACATCATGTATGTCTGTGTATGCACAAACAGACATACAGTATGTATTACAAGGTAATAAATGTGTACCTACCTACTGGAGGACATTTGCAAATACACACAGTTGTATTACTGCTGTATACGGAATGGAACAAAACAGATGCTAGTACTGTGAAATACAGCAAGTGTGCTGAATGCGTTTTTCTTCATCTCTTTAGCTTAGGGAAAAGGAATGCAACTTCTGAAGGACCATACATCTTCATATTTAGCTGTCAGGCCATTTGAAAATGTGAAGACTCTAACTTAACACTGTGTTGGAATGATTGTAAATTATGACATGTGGTAACAGAACATAGATCTTCAGATATATGTGCTGTTACTTCTGTAACCAACTCTCTGTGCATACAGAGACAAACATCATTGAACTCTTCTAGCCATGGTGGCTAAAAGAGCACAATATGCACTGGGAATAGGTAATTGACAGCCTAATTATACATATACAAATAAGTACAAATTCAGTAAATACCTTGGGAATAGAGGAAAAGGCAACTACCAATACGTAGCATTAACGCTCTCCTTAATCTATAAGGTCACTGATGTAAAATTAAAATCCAGCATTGCACCAGCATACCTACCTTGAAATGGGCTGGGTCACACAACACAATAATTTCAAAGTTCTGGCCTCTGCTTAACGGCATGGTACCATGGGTTTCTTCTCCATTCCAAGATTGATTTTGAAGGCATGACCTCATTATGAAGTTTTCCATGAATCTTGGGGAAAGGTGCAGAGCGATATCATCCCTTGGACTGGTGTTCGGACCACACTGAAGGTTGATGGCGAACCTAAAAATTTTAAGCTGTAGCGCTAAGGAAGTTAAACGAAAGGAACTCTTACATATCGTATTAACTATTCATACCTTTGTGCGGCCGAAGACACACCACCTTGGATTCTCACCATTCTCCCTGGTCCAAATCCACCATCAATATATCCCAAGTAGGGAACGGGCTTAAACGAAAAAAGAAATACTGTGAATCATTCACTGTGGCAATACACAAAGGAATACCCCATCATATCAAAGAGTAGGACTAGGCATATTTACCGGATTGTAAAGGGGCATTGACGCCATAATTACAGAACGATTTAACTGCGAATCTGCCAAGAAAAACTGAAGCCAATACAAAAGAATAAATATTAAATACTCGAGTATGATTTCTCATAAGGTCTTTAAAAGAAGATGACATTCATGTAATCCTTTTATTGTTAAAATTAGACACAACTACTAACCCAAAGCAATTATCAAACTTCCACCACCGGCCTGAGTCTCGTCAGTCTTCAAATTCTAATATGAGAGATGAAATCATGCGACATTTCTGTGGTATTCCATACGTGATTCCAATTACGCGTTGCAGATGTTTGCCACATGACGTCACGTATTGGGCTGGGTAGGTCGTCAGGGGGATCAGGGGGAGGTAGGGATCGAAGGGGTTGGTTGATTTCGGATTCGAGTTTACCATACTTGTCTCATCCTTGAATATGCGGAAGAGAAAGTGCATTGCACGTCTAGCTTACGCCCAAAACTGGAAAAATAATAACCCAATCCTTGGAAACATAATAAAAAGTAGTTCTATGATTAAGATTATGAATGTATGTATTCGTGATAAATACAATAATGGGGCAATTTACTTTTTGCGAGGACATGATTCGTCAAGACCGCGGTTATTGTAAAGAATGATTTAACTCTTACATCGTTGATATTAAAATATAGAAGAGCGTAACCCTATTGACATAATTGCTGCGTTTGACAGGTAATTCAAGAATTTGCGTTAATTGCCGAATATGCGGCATAAATTCATCGATTAACTGCCATAGTTCTGCCTTGTTAGACTAAGTTTTCCGCTAAAAATATACGCTCCTCTACATCAAACATAAAAAAATAAATAATTGGAAATGGGCGTTTCAAATTGCCATGAGTGGAAATTAATGTATAATATAGATTGAGGAATAAAATATTTATTGCTTAAAACGAATGCATGAGAAGTCCGCACTTGCGCACTTTTGCGCAATAAATTACGCAGTACGTCATCTCACGTTAAGGAAAAAAAATCGTGTCGTCAGATGGTGATAAATTCGCAGTTGTAAGGTGTAAGATGGCGACCATAGGGTTGTTGGTGTTGTGTTTGTTTGCGTTTAATCACGCTAATTGTATCTCTGAGGAGTATGAGCAAATAGAAAATCCTGACGATGGTTTGAGTAGTTTAAAGCACTTCGTTCTTGACTCATTCAATGACAATAAAGAGTCTGTTTATGTTTACAACCATGCCCATGTTTTGGACGCGCACAAACGGGTAAGTAAACGTTCTGTTTACTGAGAAATATTGATTATTTATTTCATTTTGCTTTATGTTACAATCTTGTAAGACTGAATGGATTTTCTTCTAATTGCCAGGAAGGATCGGACAGAAGTTATTTTCTGTTGTTAGATGTAGATGTGTCTTGCAAGGAAGGTACAGAATGTGACACTAAGCAGCTCATTTGCGAGGTCATAGTTAAAGAAGACGTGACCACGGAAAGTAAAGATATTTCGGAAGATGATTCCGTTTGCGTGAAAAAGTCTCCTCCTTTGGTGTCAGTTGTCAACAGAGGTGGGTTTGCAGAGCAAAGTGTCAATGATGAAGTTCAAAGAGTGGCAGAGCTTGCTGTTGAACAACTTGAAAATGAAGGAGACACAAAGAGAACGATATTTGAAATTATGTCAGTTAAAACTGAGGTAAGTAGAAAATATATACCTCGAAGTGTAGTTTTTTTATGGTATGCGAAATGCTTACCTATTATTTTTCGCGGTTTAGGATGATGCCGATGGGAAGAAGCTGTTCTTGACATTAAAAGTATCCAAAACATTAGATGATGCCTTAGATATGACTGAATTTGAGACCTGTGAAATTGAAGTATCGATGAAAGATCCACTCACCGTTGAAAATACTACATCATGCTTCCCTATATCTGAAGGGCAAGCGGATTACTCGATGAGTGAAGAAGACATGAATGAAGAAGCCAAGAAGGCTGTGAATGAAATCAACAAATTATCGTCTTCACCATTTCAGCACGTTTTGGTTAAAGTTGTGACAGCTGATAGATCGGTAAGTACTTTTAATTATGTTTCACAACTGGCGTTTACGAAGCTGTGTGACTAAATGCCGAAAGCCAATTAGAATAAGCATAAATAGGGTATCATTAGGTAGACTGTGCATTAAACATGCATCCTTCGTGTATATTAATTTATTTTTTCTCAGTCAATGCTTCCCTGAAATTCTGAGAGCGAATTTAATTCGATGATTTCACAAATTTAGGTTCAGTGATGTCACAAAATTTTGACATTGGAGCCAAGGAAAACTATTAAGCCTTTAAAAACAGCTGTGCATTTAGAGGAACTTCTCCAAGCAATTTTTAAAATGTTACCACTGCAGTAATTATCACGTAAATATTCTAGATTTGTTGAACAAAAGAAGTGAGGGTATTAGGTTAGTGATGGGTCTTGCATCCTGAGGGGTCATGTTTGAATCCTGGCAGTGGCATAGTATTTTCATTTGATATACCGGACCCCACTGGAGTGCTCTGTAGAGAGCACATAGCAGAGTATTCCATCTGTGGGATGGGATGTTGAGTCGTGGTCTCCTTGGCACCTTAGAGTAGGCCAATGACAATGCTTGGTTTCTCTCTCCTATTTCCTAAAAAAATTCCTTCCTCTAGCCCATATGCCACCGATCCTAAATGGTGCAAATGACCTTAGAAGTTGACCGCCTCCCCTGAAGAACTAGGTACTATTACGAAATAAGTGAGTTTGTTCCAGCTTGGAACAACTGGAAAGTTAAAAAAGAATGCATGACCCTAATTTGATACTGAATTCCTTCAAGCTTTAGTAGTCAATGCTCAGAAGATATTCATACTGGACTATACGACCGGGGATCGTCGAGATGCAGAGGGATGGACTAGACGACATGTGGACTTGACTCGGACTCTCAATGACGGACACCGGACATGTTGTTTCAACAGAAGCACTTTAATGACTGCCACAAAATTCATACCAGTCAAGGAGTGAGTGCGCACTAAAAACAAAACACTAACAGAACAGAAATGGCGCATCCACTCCCCAATAAAAAAGAATACAAAGTTATTACAATGTTTTTAAATAATTCTGGGCATTACAATATAAAAAAAATTCTGCACAAAACCATGCGACCATACCCTGAGATGCTATAAATCCAACCGTTTAGGTGAACGCCGTGAGCGCTCAGATCTTCGATGAACCATGGGTGGTGGTGAAGGAGGTGGATCCTGAATAACAGGGGGTTGAACAGTTGGTGTTGCAACAGGTTTTGGGAGCAAATCAACTGCTGGGCTAGGAGAGGGGTTACATAAAACATCAGATGGCTCAAAATTTGGAACTGGTACATGACCAGGTGTGCGTTGTTCAACTGAGAGTGGTACATGGGACAATTTCACTTGGTTTAAATGACAAAGTTTTAAATTACCATTTACCAACACATAAAATGCAAGTGGAGACACAACTTTAACAATTTCTGCTTTCTGAGGATAATCAGACCTTCTCATTCGCACCCAAACAATATCTCCTTCCTGAAAGGCTGGGAGAGTAGGTGTTGTCTTATTTCTACCTGGTTTTAACATGGACAGAGCTGTGCGTGGAGGGGCTTTTAAAATCATCTCAGCAGGAGACGATCCCGTGGTGACAGTAGGGGTATTACGATAGCTAAACAAAAATGCTGCAATCAATCTCTCTTTCTTATGAGAAGACCTTTCCTCTCCACAATCATCACCGATTTGCTTTAACACATCCTTCGCCAAATCCATTTTTTGCAAGTAATGTTTTGACACTTTCACATACCCTTCAGCTAAACCATTAGACTGTGGATGGTAAGGGGGAGACTTGGTTACAATAACACCCCTTTTGGTACAAAACCGTTCAAAAGCAACACTGTCAAAAGGAGGACCATTGTCCGTTACAACCTGCTCAAAATGTCCAAAAACACTGATGTGACATAGTAAACAATATTCTACATGTTCAAACCTAGTGGATGGGACCAACCACACATCCAACCATAAACTATAACTGTCTATCAGCAACAAATATTGATCACACTTATAATGAAAAAAATCAAGATGCACCCTTTGCCAGGGATGCTGGGCTTTAGGCCATGAAACAGTTACACTTGATGAAGGCCTAAAATTAACCATTGAACACGGTTCACAATTTTGCACTTTACTCTTGATATCGTCATCGATACCTGGCCACCAAACATAATTTCTAGCTAGCATCTTCATGCGACAGATGCCTGGATGACCTCTGTGCAATAAATCCAGCACACCGCTTCTCAAACTTTGAGGGATTATAACTTTAGCCCCTGGGATTTATTGCACACAATGCTTTTCAAGCCTATTTAAGACTTCCTTGGTGTACAGCTGACACTTCCCCAAATCTTCTCCTCCAATTACTATGTCATCAATGTATTTTCCCACCTTGGGAATACCTGCTAAAATGACATCCATGACCTGCTGAAATAAAGGGGCTGCACTTGCGATTCCATAAATTAACCTGTTGAACTGAAAAAGACCCCATGGAGTATTGATGGTCAACAACTCCTTTGACTCTTCCGTGACCTCCAGTTGCAAATATGCTTCAGACAAGTCCAAAATGGTGAAGAATTTACACCCCGACAATGTGCTGAATATGTCTTTCACCCTGGGAAGAGGATACTGATCAATCCTCAAATTCGGATTGACAGTCCTTTTAAAATCAACTACTATCCTAACATTCCCATCTCTTTTCAACACAAACCAAATGGGTGAGGCCCAATTGGAGATGGTAACCGGAGTGAGTTTCTTAGCTTCCACCCACTTCCTAATGATGACTTCGACTTTAGACCTCATGCTAAGGGGAATGTCGTAGCACTTACCCACTACCGGAACTGCCTCTTCTTTCAAAACCAATCTTGCCTTGAACCCGACAATGGCCTTACTCTTATCAACCGAAAATACATTAGGGTATTTTTTCCTCAAATCCCACTCCTCCAACTTACTAAGACCTTGGTTTGTGGACAAATTACCTTGCATGGTATTACCCACACACTCCTGTAAAGAAAGAAATGGAAGAAAATGGCTTCTCCACCCAGGACACAGAATGTCCAACCATGATCGGCCAAGGAGGGGCATAAAATTATTTCCACCGTCACAGATTAACAAATCCAAAACCACAGACTCTTTATCACCCTTTAAAATGTTCATTGCCGCTCGACCGTGAATTCCAATAGACAATCCATTGACTGCTTTTAATTTAACCTTGGCAGGTTGAACCTGTTTCTGAGGAAACATAGACTTAAATTTTTCCTTAGACATGAGAGAAAAACCTGACCCAGTGTCAACTTCCATCTGGACTTGACATCCATCCATATTCACATTGACTAATTGGGCCTGACTGATAGACTTAACAGAAACTTGATTGCCATTACACAAAGGAGAGGGCTTAAGCCTAGACACACCTTCACCACATTACACTCATCACATGAACTGACAGACTTGAAAATATCGGAATCAAAGTCGCAATCTACGTTGATGTGCGACACCACGTGAACTTGTTCGACTTCTTCTTCGAATTCACCAGGGTGACCATCCTGGCCAACACTTACTACATCGCCCACTCTTTGCGCGCACAATTTTGATGTGTGACCGAATTTTTGACACACGTAACACTGCCAACCTTTCGCAGGACATGTAGTTGGGTCGTGGAAACGACCACATCTCCAACAACTTGCGTAGTGACGGGCATGGCGCTGCGAGGTTTGGGCTGGACGACCTCTTCGCTGCGTCTCTGGTCCACCTCGAACCGGCTGTTGACCTCTCGTAGGCTGAAACTGCTGCTGAGACTGCATACTTGGCGTAGAGAATCTGGAGCTCATAGATGCTCCTCGATTACCAGTACGGCCACGGTGATGAGTTGAGTTTCCGCGTCCTCCTCCTTGCTTCGGGTGTGGATTTCCACTGCTTCCACTCAGCTTCACTCTCGCTACCGCTGATTGCGTCGCCGCTAAGGCTGCGGACTCCACCGCCTCAAATTTCACTGTTGCTGCGTAAGCGGCCTCAAAAGTGACATTCTGAATATCCCACAATACCTTTTTGAGGGCTATGGACCGCACTCCGTTAATAAAGGCTTCTGTCAGCCTCTCATTTAAAGTGTCTCCGAATTGGCAATTTCGCGCCAAAAGTTTCAACGCTTGTGAAAAGTCGTTTATGGACTCAGCCTCCCGCTGTACTCTAACGGCAAACTTCTTCCGAACACAATACTTGATATTGGAAGGTTCATACGTGGCCTCTAGTTTACTACGTAGGGCTTCAAACGGTAAAGTTTTAGGCTGGGCCGGTAGGCACGACATGTGCAACGTATTGTACATCTCCGATCCGCAAGATGACAATAATAGACGGACTTTCATGGGCTCCCAAATATCATTAAGCTCACAGTAAATTTCAAATTGTTCTAACCATATAGTTAGAGAGTGGACTGACTTATTAAAAGGTTCTAACCGGCCATGTGGGGCTGACATTACCGCCATAATTGGTAACGAACCTGATTCCATTGAATTTTCCGCCGAATTACTACTGCTCGACATGGTTCCGTAAATACTCGTCGCCAAAATGGACTATACGACCGGGGATCGTCGAGATGCAGAGGGATAGACTAGACGACATGTGGACTTGACTCGGACTCTCAATGACAGACACCGAACATGTTGTTTCAACAGAAGCACTTTAATGACTGCCACAAAATTCATACCAGTCAAGGAGTGAGTGCGCACTAAAAACAAAACACTAACAGAACAGAAATGGCGCACATACAATACACATTTAATATTTAATGGTACTGGTGGGGGTTATTTGATGTTTGGGGGGGGGGGGGGGGGGGGGGGGGGGGGCAGGGTTTAAATGCCACATACCCCTCTGTTCCTGCAGACATTTAAACGATATGCCTTTTAAATGCATTTTATGGTTTACTATTCTACTGCTCCTATGTTATTGGTTATTTTTAATTGGAATTTTTTTAAACTTACTTACTAACTATGTCAGTAATCCTTTCTGGTGTGGTACAGCAGAAAACAGCTACCTTTATGCAGTGGTACATGGCAAATATTACACAACTAATGAGTTTCTCGTCTAACTTTTTAGAATGTGCACACTTTACACACCCGCGTGTGATACTTCTTCGCGCTCCACACTATGGGCTCGAGATGATGCATTGCCAAGTCCCCTGAGAGCCTGGAGGGTCTTTCTTAGAGGATGTGTTGGCTCATTCACCATATTTTTTATGTCGCTGCATGACACACACCCATCTCTTGGCCTCTCACTGCTCTCTGTTCACTCCTTCGATATCCTGAGAAGAAATTGCTTGGATGTCATTTTGCTCTCTTTATTTAGCATTATATAGACACGAAAGGAGTTGAAGAGGACAAGAGTATCAGTCACTACATGACTTTCTTCCACCCCATTTCATTGTTCTTTTTCTAGGTACTTATTGTGTATAATTATAAATACGTATCTGCTCTATCAACACCCTTCATGCATTCATTATACTTCACAATACAAAGAGGCTTCTTCACTGCAAGTCCTGTTTTTGTTTATTTTAGTTGTTTTACTCATACTAGCATCATGAATGGTCATGATCATCTATTAGGTATATCCCTACAGTTTAGGACTTGCCCCTTTTTGGCAATTTTTTTATTCTCCAGTATTCAGTTTTCTTATTCTTTTTTTATGAATTCTGGAAGTCCCCTGTTCACTCTAATTGTTCCTAAGACTCTTATTTTCTTGGAAAGAAGAGTTTCTGCTATTTTTCGCTGTATTATAATAATTAATCTGATAGATGTGATGCAAATGGCCAATGCTAGGCTTCAAGACTGATTTGATAGTTTCTTTGAGTTTTTACCCTGTGTTTCATAAATCTATAAGTTAGAAATATTACCTGAATCACTTTAACTCATCATGCGAACAAGTAGTCAATATTAGATGGTTCTAGTCAATATTAGATCATAGATGGATTGTACGTGCTGAATTACAGTCCTCCCCTCCAAAGAACCATTGTTTCATCTTACGATAACTCTTGTTAGGCTTATAAACTGTCTGTAAATTTTCCACAATGCCATCAAAAAACTGGTCGGATTTTGAAGTCTGTCAGCTGTTTAATTGAAAACAAATTGTTATTGTTTGAATACCATGCTCTTAAAATATTTTCAAATCTGTTCCTTGACAGCTATACGACATCGGAGATGCTTTCAAAACAATTTGGGTTGACTCGTACTCCAGGTGTGCCTTCAAATTTCTCTAAATGGATTTTTATATCTCATTTTTCCCATACACTGAAATCCTTACTGTCATGGTCTCCATAATCACTTCTGTAGACTCATTATCTCTAACGAAGTAAGGTTGAGCTTCCATTTATTCTGTGACAGTGGGAAAGTCACTATCATTTTCACTCTCACTGCTATCTTCATTATTCTGCCGATAATTCATTGGCTCACGAGTCTTCTAAAATTTCATCTTCTCTCATTGTTTTTCTTTCGGTGATCTTCGCCATGCTTACACAAGTGATGCTACAGTTGCAAGGAAGTGTAATCTCTCTGGTTTACTGAAGCATATAGACTCAAGAAAATATTTCTATGTCTGATACATAAAATATTCAATTGCGCAGCAAAGATAAAACCTTGAAAACTGAACTTGAGTGGAGAAACCATGTGAGCAAGGGTCTCATGGGAGACTAACATCAAACCCTCAATTTTCAATTGCCTTTCGCGAGTACGTCTCATACAGTTAGAGCACAGAACACATGATTGAGAGTAAGCCGGGATGAAGAAAGCCAATTATGCTTGGGTGAGTCTTTTTAGGAGGACGAAGTTGGTGACAAACCCATAGGCCTTGGGCATAAGAAGTTGAGCTAGAATGAAGCAATTGTTGATACGTCCTAATGAAACTTCTCTGTGATGAGAGGGCGCTAACCAAGGTCAAGAAAACAGAGGCCCTATGCTATGTGGTGAGGGCCATCTGCTTCACGTAAACAAATGGGGGTCTGAGGGATAAACATCTAGGGCAGTGTGGAAATGAGAAATGCAAAGCTTTGAAAAAAATATCCGAAAGTGAAAGATGTGCCTTGCTTTGTTCAGCAAGAGGACTCCTATTCTTGTTCTCTTGCAGAGGGAGGCCTGAAGTAATGCAGGACAAGGAGTGCAGAGAAACTTTGTAAATGTGCTATTGATATGACTCTTATATGCATTCTAATACCATTGCCTTACTGCGATTTCTAATCCCCCAATAAATTTATTTGAATATATTTGGCTCTTATGTTTCAATCTCAGTATCACAATATATATCACCTGACCTAATTACATATTATATTAGGGTAATTTTTATAAAATAACACTTTCTACAGTGCCAAAGGAACAGTAAAGGCAAAAAGATTTGGAACAATTAGTTTACCTTCTTCTAAGTCAGTTTAGTTGTATATCCAGTTATGCAAATAAACTGCTGTAAATGGCTCTTTTATGCAAATATTCAAAGATACCTTAAATTATTTTTTTGAAAAAAAATAATATCACTCAAAAAAGTATACAAACAATGCAAAATAAAATTATTTACGATAAAAGACCTTTAGAAATGAATAAAATGCATATATTTTTGATAACCTTATAGAATAAACTCAGTCAACAGTAAAAATGAGAATTCTCGTTATCCGTCCTTAACACATGGCTTGGAAAAAACAAAGATTCTCGTGATCCGTATGCAACGTGCTAAGGTACACAGTTTCCTCATCTAGACTTGTAAATTTTTTCCTTGGTATCAGTCAGAAATGCTATGAAAACAACTTCTATTGTTATTAAGTGAGTTCATTCATTCTTTCCCCATTTGAATGAAATCAAAACCAAGGATTCCACATTAATTTTGTAGAATCTGATTATGATAGTGGTACCAGCCTTTACAGAGCACATAGCCATGAAAAGTATATAATACCTGTGCCTTTGCGGCAATGAGAATTATGGAATAGCATGTTGTTCAGAGCTGATTCACTCCATACCTGTTGTGTGTCATATTCTTGGGTCTTTTATTTTTACAATTATTATATTTTATTTGAATTTTTTAATATTTGTAGCAGTTATGACCATATATAAATTTATTCAGTTAGTTGTGCAAGGACTGTTTTTGTTCACAACTTTTGTTTCCTTTGTTGTCCATGAGATGAAGGTATTCTCAATCTATGACCATCATAATGGAAAAATATTATGCTATTGATTAGGCTACCATGTCATTTCAGTCAAACCAATTCTTCTTCATTTTTAGGTGACTCCTGGATCTCAAGGTACCATCACTTCAATCCAGTTTCAAGTGGCTCCAAGTCTATGCTTGAAGAATGGAGGTGGGGAGAGAGAAATTCCTGCTGTCAGAAGCTGTCCAGCGGCAGTTGCATTTGGGCCTTCACATACTCCTCTCCAATGTACCCTAACTGCTTGGGAGCGTCCATGGCATCCAACCACTCCCACCTTGTATTCTGGTCCTGTCTGTGATTCTGGCAAGGTAATATTAGAAAATGCAGTTTTGGGGAGATATCTGTGAAATATTTACGGCAGTATTGTATACCAACGCTCAGATTTTGGTTGGAGCACCATTTCATTTCCTTATTTATCTCCCTTTCTACTCAGTGGTGGGTGAGTTTACTTTAAGAGGACAGTGACCAACATAATCATGCAATAAGTATGTAGCAGCTGTCGTCATTCACTTTTACCTTAATGTGAAGTATTTATTTTACAATGTGTGCTTTGAATTACTGCTTGCTCATTAACATTATTAGTGAATGGAAATTAAGTGTTTTGTGTGCATTAATTAGATTTTATTCATGAAAAACACAGAAATAACTCAGTTGGGAACCTTAACTCAAGTTCATTCGAGGTGATTTTAGTTGCTAATGGCAGTCTATTCAGTTATTAATTTTTTTCCTTTCCATTTTTTCTCTATCTTCATCCCCAAAAATACTAATTTATATTTTAGGCCATCATCTATTTATAAATATTATATTATCCATAATATTAACTCATGTTTAAATGAAATATTGCTCACTTTTAGACAGTTGTATTGTAAGTTATTCTGTTAATGAGTGGACCCTTAAGTAACTTTCATAAACAATAGTAGTAGCAATTTCAGAAGTTTGTAATTTTTTAAAAATTTGTATTTTTCAATAATGCCTTCAATTTTAAATAATGCTTTATTGGCTACAAGGAGCAATACGGTTGCTATAGACTGTCTAATAAAAGTGTAACATTAGATATCTAGTTTTTTTAGAAATTTTATAAAATCACAAAAGGGTGCAAAAATTACATGTATTTATTTACCCGAGTAATTTTTTGCACCAATTCATCAATTTTTATTTGCCGTTATTTCCTCCCAAATTTTCTATTTTTATGTTGTTAGAAATTTCAGCAAAATGCAATGCATAGTTCCTATTGTTAATGTAGTCTATGAAGTATTATAATGCCTAAAGGACCTACCAGTAGTTGTAATAGATTGGAAAAGCAATCCAAGAAGAGAATAGTGATAATGATAGGAGAGGGCTGGATAAGGATAATTTTCATGCTGACCTATGGTGACTCAAAGTTATCATTTATTTAGAAACCAAAGAGACAGACATCCAGTGATTTATACTTGCTTGGAAATGTGTGCAAGGATAACAGAAAACATTGTTTAAACAAAATAATGAATAATGAGGTCAATCGTCGTTAAAAAAAATAGCTGAAAAATAGCATAATTACCACAGGAAAAATCCACCAAATAAATATAAAACACTGGAAAATCAGACTCGCAAGGATAACAGAAAACATTGTTTAAACCAAATAATGAATAATGAGATCAATTGTGGTTTAAACAAGACCTGAAAAATAGCATAATTTCCACAAGGAAAATAATCCACCAAATAAATATTACAACACCAGTAAATCACAGACTTGGTAAGATTTCAAGGAGATGCAATGCCAAATCAGTGCATCTCTCCTGATCCAAA
Source organism: Platycnemis pennipes (assembly GCA_933228895.1). Taxonomy (NCBI): domain Eukaryota; kingdom Metazoa; phylum Arthropoda; class Insecta; order Odonata; family Platycnemididae; genus Platycnemis; species Platycnemis pennipes. Next base: position 30,932,461 of record OW121857.1, on the reverse strand, counting down.
GAAAGCATTCGTATCTGGTAGTGAGGGAGCAAGGATATTTAGCCATTTGGGTGGTGTTGAGGGGATCTACCAACATGGTGAAGCATACCGTCGCCTGGCAGTGAATGCAAACTTACCCAGGCTCTGTTTGAGGAGTCGGGATTCTCTCCTCAAGGCTCGGTCCCGTTAGGCCTCTTGACTGGAATGGGGAGTTCGCTTGCACTGCCAAGTGAGGGTATGCTTCGCCCTAGCAATGAATCTTCTTATCATCACCCTGATGGCTAAATATTCTTACACCCTCTCGACTAGAAGAGGATACCCTTGGAACTGAAGAGGAAATGAACTGATTTGGCAATGCATTTCGACAAAGTGAAGACCTTTATCTGCAGCAGGCAAATCATTGTCTTTGTTAGCAAAAGGGTTAATTGTCATAGTTATCTGAAACAATGTGATGACACCACTCACTGGTTCACTGTTGAGATGGAAGGCTAAACATAGGTGACAGCTCACACCAATTAACATTATTATTTATCAGTTGAATACTTCATAGTGGAATTTCTGTATATACGCATCATTTAATTACTTAGGGATGTGTGTTAAGCCTATCAGTTCACTCTATACACTCTTATATTGTTTGACCCCTCATTTCTTGGTAGAATTTTTTCAGTATATTGTGTTTAGTTCAAATGCATCCCACAATGAAAAGATAAAATCATTGCCAAGGTAATGGGATGGGGGTCAAATAGAGACTTTCATGTTTAGAAAGGTTTTAGTAGTGAAAAATAAATAATAAGCAAAGGTGAAGTTTTAACATTATCTCCTTACATTTATTCAGTGATAAAGTTTTGCCCTTATAACAACTGTGGTATGATTTTTATCATTTAAAACTTGTGATTGGTGCAGTTAAATGCAGTTTTTATTCTTGTACCTGGAACAATTATTTATATTGTCTTTCATTTTGATCATTGTGTGAGTTTTTAAACAGTTCTTTGTCTGGTATGCAAACAGAGCATCCTTCAATATATATGATGATCTTTCCAGTCTTTAACTTTCAAGGGAGTGATGAGGATAGACATGCTTCAAGATCAATATGCTATGTCAGTTGAATAAAGTTTATAAAATTGTATATGTTCTATAAAAAGAACAATATGAATTAAGGAAATAGCCTTTAGAAATCATCATCATCAAGGGTCAACAATCCTAGGATTGGTTTGACGCAGCCCTCCACTCGATTCTTCTATCGGCCAACCTCTTCATATTAATGTAGTTCCTCTCTTTCACTTCCTTTATGACCTGCTCTATGTAACTCATATGAGGCCTGCCTTTTCCATTCCTCCCGATTCACTTTTCCCTCAACGATTGTCTTCATCAGGCCATCGTGTCTTAAGATGTGGCCAATCAAGTTGTCCCGTCTTCTTTTTATAGTTTTCAGCAGACTTCTCTTTTCTCCCACTCTTCTTAGGACTTCTTCATTTGTCACTCGGTCGATCCATTTTATCTTCATATATCTTTGGTAGCACCATATTTCGAATGCTTCCACCCTTTTCTTCCTCACTGCTGTCATCGTCCGTGCCTCACTGCCATAAAGAAACATGCTCCAGATATACATTTTGATGAATTGCTTCCTTACTTCCAAGCTTGTATTTCCAGCTGTAAGTAGATTCTTCTTTTGATAGAATGCCCTCTTCGCCTGGGCTATTCTACTCACTATTTCTTTCTTGCTTCGTCAATCATTGGTTACTCTGCTTTCCAGGTAACAGAACTCTTTCACCTCTTCCGGTTTCTGTTTTCCTTATATAACGTTGGTTTTGGCCTCCTCTCTCTTGCTGCACACCAGTATCTTAGTTTTCTTCTTATTGATCTTCAGCTGATGTATGGCCATTGTCCTTTCCATAGTTGTTAGCATCTTATTCAGCTCTTTCTCGGTCTCTGCTATGAGAGCTATGTCATCAGCGAATCGTAGCATACTGATTGTTTCTTCGTGGATGTTCACTCCAGAACACTTCTCCTTAAAAATAATGGGAGACATTGCACAGCCTTGTCTCACTCCTTTCCCTATTCTTGCTTCTTCACAGCTGGGTCCAGATCTATCACCGCTACTTGGTTTTCATACAAACTGTGGATAATTCTTTGGTCATTGTACCAGTAGAAATGAAAGTAGAAAAAAATCATATGATTACCTTATGTTTACAAATTGTCAGCATGTTGGTTTCATTGCTAATTTCATAGTTGAGCTTTCAAATACTGAAACAGTGTTATACAGTTCAAATCTTAATTTTCTGCTGAAGAAAATTTGGCCAGAAAAACATAAACTATTTACTCTCTGTATGTATAGAATTTAACCAGTGGCATATCTAAGTGGTGAGCCTTATTATTATAGGTATTGGTTTGGTGGTGGCTAATATCACCCTTTTGAGCTTAAGGTACACCCTTCTGATTATATTTGAATTTTGTGTGTGTCTTGCTTGTGGGAAATTTTTCCATGGTAAAAAGTAATTAAAAGTTCAAATAAAAATTATAATGAATTAAGAATCAGACGTTCACTTTAAAAAAATGATAGAATTATAATGTATTCATTTTAGAATTCTAAATGGGTCTGTTGGAAGAAGTTATATAACGTTTTACTATAAATAATAATGGAGCCCTATGTTTTAATGGTTTATATTTTTTTCTTTTCATAGAAACCTGTGTCAGAAGAAGAAACATCCTCAAAATCAGTGCCTGATTTGGCTGAAGAACAGAGCACTAATGAACCTACAGCAGAAAAGGAGGCAGCGTTCTGCACTGGCTGCCCTATTGATATAGATACTGAAGCAGAAGGTCTGCGTGAACTAGCTCAAGAGGTTCTTACTTCAATGGAGACTGCTTTTGCTCACCGGCTCATCAGAGTTGTAAAAGCTCAGAAGCAGGTTTGTTTGATATTTATCGATGCTAGCATTGTCAAATGTCCATACGGTTGTTTCCTTCATCAAAGAAAACAGAATTTATTAATTTAGATTTGTGTCCCATCATAAATGTATTCATTGTACGCAATTGAGAAATCCCAGTTTCTGGGAAAATTTAATATTTGTTTTAATTTTAATTGAATAACCTCGGAAATGGTGGCACTATGGCAGCATTGTTACTGGCATAACAGGTACATAAGTTACATTGTGAGTAGAGATACGATGATTTGCAGATTTCTCGATTTTGAATATTAATCATAACTTGAATATTCAGATACCTCGAATACCTACTAGAGTTGCGATTAATGTAATGGATGCTACAGAGGAAACTCAAAATTACGAATCCAACGGGACCGTAAAATCAATTATCATATGAACGAGTATCCTTCATCAACATAGCAAAAAGGTGTCCTCCTGAAATATATGCATTCCCGCAACACACTTGTCTGATTTACCATGTTAAATTCTGTATCTATAAATGGGTATTCATGCCAACAGGGTTCATAAAGTTAAACACACCTAACTGGTTTCTTTTCTCTAATGAGTCTGAGAAGCAATCAAGCGTCTTTGCAAAATTTTCATGCAGTTTGAACTAGGCCTAGGCCTATGAAGATTCATTTGCCTATTTTTCTATATTACCTTATTATCTACTGAAACACTCGTAACGTAAACGTGAGTGGTGTATTTATATTTTAAGCTACGTATGTATGCACTATGGAAGGTATGTATGCATACACAATGGAATTGGGCGATTTGAGCGATCATTTGCAATTAGATGCTGTTCCGGATACAGAATTTAGAGGAATAAATTTCCGCTAGAAGAAAATATATATGCTCTACGTCAGGCATAATATATTAGACCTAAATTAAGCTAAAACAGGGAAAAGATTCTCTCACGGATGTTATGTCAATCATGCATTTCGCACAAATAATCATATGCCTGTTAATTCCGCAAAACAGCAACTGTGATTCTCCCCTGAATTCAGCTTATCTTTGCGTGGTTATTTCTGAGGCAAAGGCTCTGAAAGATAGCTTAATAAGGAGTTCAACCTATGTTTACCTCCTTTCAAAAGTAGATTGCACTAGCCATGCACTTCAACGGTTAAGGCGTGATAATTTCTTTCACACTTCTTCAGCTACTAATGATGGTAACATTTTAAATAAATTAATTACATTGTTAACTGTGCTCTGTGAAAGCTTTAGTTGTTGCTCTATTCAAATACGGTCACCTAATCGTAATCCAGTAAATTGCAGGCATCATTTAAAGTTTTGATATGGCTAAAAATTGTGGACAACATTTTTACATATCGTTCTTCCTCTGCTTCCGATCAAGCAAGGGGATTTTCATCTGAGCATTGCAGCTCCAGTTCCGGCCACGCCTGAAGATGGAATCGGAAGTCTTACCCTCCTTTACCCATCAGTGAGATTCAAGGCCGAGGGATTAGCGCGGGAAATAAACATCGAAAGATCATATCCTTCTGCAGCTTAGTCTCATCTTATCTTCCTCTTACTCTACCTCAACAGGCTACGCCTGCGTGGAGGGAGGACCTGACACTGGAGATTGGGGTCTTTTATCATGAATCAAGATATGCCCACAAAACAGTATTGGAACTTGTTAGACGTCATGCACAGAAGGAGGGCACTTCAAGGGGCCCATAAGAATGGCTTGTGAGGCCTGCTGAGCCTTATCCTGGCTGGGTACCAATCAACTCACGCCCCTGATGTCCTCCGGGGTGTATGGTCTGATAAATCAAGGGAGAGATGAAAGTGCCTCCGATTGGACTAGGATTCTGACAAGGCTTTCCGCTCCCTCTCCAACGACATGAATTAAGGTTGCTTGTAGGATGGTTTTACTTATCATCTAGACACACATTTAACTTTAACAAGGATTAGGCTACAAAACCCTTATCAGATATTTTACCACTCCGCAGGAATGAATCTGAGAAGCTCTCTTTTAGGATATTTTTTTGATCTCTGGGTTGGAGCGAAAGGCAAGAAAGGTACACAACATAAATATATATGGGTGAATGAATGTTTTTTCCCATTGATCATGCATGCACCCAGAGCAAAATGTCATTTAGAATGAATGTGAGACAAACTGATCATATGAAGCAAGCGAACTTGTATTTTCTCTGATTTTCTCGGCTGTTGGTGATGAAAGAAGGGAAGAGCAATACATACTTATGAATAGGATACCTTTCCTTGATGACTACATCGAAACGCTCAATTAGGAGGGTAAATGAAACCTGATTCTTTTGATGATAACTATTGTCAGCCGGAATAATTTGGCTGTGTAGTAAGGTTGGGTAATCAGTCGGAAATATGTAGGGAGAAAAAAGCTTTCATGTGTGATATGCATGACTGAATTCACAGCTCAAAAGCCATAGTATCTCTTGCGATGCTTAACAAAACCTTTTTTGAGCACATGAGCACAGTTAACGTTTTCTGTAGGAGGAATATTGACTCCCTCATGGATTTATGTTTGGGGAAAACGGGTGGCAAAATATGCCAGGGATTATGAGAAGAAAATGTAGCAATAGGGTAGTTTCCTTCATCAAAGAAAACAGACTTCATTAATTGCGATTTGTGCCCTGCCATAAATGTATTTAATTTACGCAAAAAGTTTTTTTTTTGAGAAATCCCAGTTTACTAGAGAATTAAATGTTAATTTTAAGGCCATTTGAAAAGGCTCTGAAATGGCGGGGTGCGCTGCCTTCAAGCTGACGTAACAGGTAGGTAGTTTACGTTGCGAAGCATAGGAAAATTCGTCTCCTGAACTTACCGTTGTATTTCAGGGCCCCTCAGCTCTAGTGAATATTTATTAGTATTAACCTGTAAAAACTATCAATGTTGGAAAAGAATTCTCAGTTAAACATGGTATTATTAGTCAATTTATAGGCTCAAGGACGTCCTGCCCGCTGTGTCTTCTGCTACGACGAAGCATGGCGTGAAGGTCGTGCGGCGATAGGCGAACTACATGATATGCTTGTGAAAGGAATACTAGCAGATTTTAAATGAATCAACTGCATAAGTAATGTAAAATAAATGAATAAAAGTTAATTATAATTAATTAACGGAGCAAATATGCCTCTAATACTTGTTCATAAGCTTTAACGGAGTGCGGCGTCTATTTGGAAGCGTCCGCAGCACCACCTGGTGGCAGGTAGAGGAAATAGTTTGCCGTCACACGTAGGATTAACCGGCATGCAATAGTTTGCCGTCGCGTTTTCGCGCCATTGATTTTTTTCACTTTTTAATTAATGAGGAAAAATACTTAACGTCATTCAAAAATCGAACGGCTTAAAACACGTACTCCAGAGATTATAAACTTTCAATCAAGACAATAAAAAAATAATAGGAAACTACCCTATTATCTAGTTTCTCGTGGGTGGGTATATCCGTACTTGACTAATTTAAGTTTTTTTGACTCGTTGGTAACTCTAGACATGCAGCAACAAAGCCAACTGCATTTTTAGTCATATTAGTGCCATATTTTATGTACTACTTAGCCCATGATTCAAAGACGTCATTAGTATTTTAGCATTGACAAATGAATTATTGTCCAAGCAATTCACATTTCGTGCATAATGTGCATGCCGATGATGATTGATTAGGAGCTTTACTCTGATAAGGAGCGTCTGAAAATCGCTGCCTTGATCCATTATTATTCGTAAAAATGAGTAAAATTTTTACGTCAGTACTGAGACCAGAGGTTCATAATATCAAAACACTGTTATTTTGTAATATCGAGTACAGTTACATGCATTAAGATACCCTTTTGGTCGGGACCGAAGATTTTGCATCGTAATTTCGAGGATCATAGTTTCGAGTTTCTACTGTATTTTAATAATTTATTTGTTGCCTGTTGAAGAACAAGTAAAACACAATTAAATCACGAAATTTAATTCTGGTTTTTAAATATCAAATATTAAATAATCTAAATTTACTACAGATAGTGGACTTTCAATATACTATCTTTTATGAGCATTAACAAGTGATCACCTTCAAGTTCTGTCCAGTTGTGAATTAACCACAAGCTAGCATCAAAGTTCTAGTAATTTGTAAATTTATGAAAAAGATTCAGCTTGGCAATATTAAACTCAGATCTGACAGAAATAACCATGGTATTACGATGACAAGGTAGACATTTTGATTGATGTACAGTTCTGTAAGGATCTACTGTCCGTATAGTATGTCAAAACCCTGAGTTGAAAAAAGCTATCGCTTTCAAAAGGAAAACCAGCTTTAATATAGTTAGGTAATATTGGTACTATTATTTCTCTATGCTCTTCATGCTGTCAGCCGAAAGACAGCAAAGGTCCAAGTTTAAGTGGAGTCACCAGTTTCGTTGCAGGGTTTTATTAATATCATATCAAATTTTGTAAATTTTTAAATAGAAATTGCTCTCTTCAAATTGCCAAAAACATTTTGGCTTAATTAGCTAAAATTTCAATTTAATATGGTGACAGCTAACAGAATAGTAGGAATGCAATTTTGGCCATCAAATTTTAAATCACTAATGTCCTTTAATTCCAAATAAAATTTAGTAAAAGTTTACCTAAGGTGACAAAAAAATTTATTTATGTAAATAAATGTACAAATGGACATGCTATAAAATACATTTTACTGCCTTTGAAGATACAGGTTCTCATACTCGGGGATCTTCTCGTATTCACGGCAATGTCTTGACATATTCTTGATGATTTCTGGATGAAAAATAGCATATGGTAAAATAGGAGAGTAGAAGCTTGAGTTCTCTGTAACTCTTATATAACAGTCATTAGCTATTTGGGAGAGTATGATTTGGTAAAAGAGGCACATTGTGTGACCTCTTATAAATAAATGATATGTAGCAGAGTGAAAGCAAAGCTCACTGAGCATCGATGATGTTTACAAACTTTCTTCAATTTTAGATTGTTACTGGTGGTGATTAATTTTTGGCACATTATTTGTGGTGAAATGGCAACAGCTACGTGGGAATTCCGTCCGTTGAAACTGTTGCTGTTCTACCATAAATTACGTGGTGAAATCAACACTCTTATTTTCTCTCTCTTCTTGGTGCACAATATCAACACACCAAATATAGTGATGCATGTGCGCCCATTGGTACATGGTGCAATATTGGAGGTGTGGCGATATTCCGCCACAACTGTCGCGTTGGCTCAATGGATCTGTGTTTACGCCGGTTTAATGGCACTCTTCAATTGTTCTTAATCATTACGAATTCATTATAAGATTTCTTATACCTTATTTATTCATCTACTTACCAACTGGGCAACTATACCCCAGATGTTGGTTACGATAATAGGTTGTTGATCCTCTATGAAGAAATGAGGACAGTCTTGTTTGAAGAGCTCTTGAATAAACAGCTATACGCAATAAGGAAACGGCGTTTCATTCTGCGCTGTCGACGCTAAAGAGGTTTTCAAACTTTATCTTTTAGCATAATTATTGGAATCTCAAATATATGTACTTATATGGTATTTGAGTGTCCACAGGTACTATTCGTACGTCACTAGTTTTGCTATATGTTGTAAAACGTTTCTTTCTTTGTAGGTTGTGGCTGGAATTAAGTATTATCTTACCGTTGAAGTAGTTAGGACAGCATGCCCTCCTGAGGCTGCCAGAGTTGACCTTAATGGTTGTCCTGTCATTGATGGTGAAGAAAATGGAGGTGTCCGAACTTGTCGCATTGAGGTTGTGGAACGCCCATGGGCTGACAGTGCCAGGGAGGTCATTTTCAATGACTGTTCAGGAGAGTCTACTGCAACTCGGCAAAGTGATAAAAAATTGATGGCTTCACCAGATTCTACCATGACCACTCCTGAAGAAGACTCAGATTTGAACGAGGTAGTCCAAGCCTTTGATGAAATGTTTGCTGATGATCCTGGACAAACTGAGGTAATGAAATTCATAGTTAAGGGCTTTTTGAGTCACAGTTTAGAAGGATTGAATTATATAGTTAACTTATGATAGATAAAAAAGTTTGAAAATATTGAATAGCCAAGTCAAAAGTTAATTCTCAGCAGCTTTTAAGGTTAACAGTATTCATTGGGTGATCAAGTAAGTAAAGCAGTGCACAATGAACTATTTACTGATGACAGTGATCTATTGAGTAGCCAATTGAAAACAGTAATTCCAATGCACACATTTGCTTGTGGTACAGTTTTCTGGGCCAGGTTAAACAATTTCTTAGTGGTTCATTATAGGTTCATAAATCATTTACTAGTGGTTCTAATGAACAGGTTGGCAAGCCAGCCCTCTTTAAATGTACAATACAGGTGGATTCTTAAATCTTTATTTTGAGAGTAAGTCATGTGGACACTAGCTTGTAGACCAAAATGTAAAGTTAAAATTTGTGAATTTAACTTAACATTTTGGTGTACAAGCCAGTGTATCTTTTTATAATTCATAGCCGAGTGTGAATCAGTAAACAGTCTACAAAAAAATGTCGTTGAATTCAGGTGAAACCCGACATGAAAGGTCTGCACATCATTTGCTTTGGTAATTTTTAGAACTGCTTAGTATCAAACTCTAAAGAGTATTGCTTCTGTATAGTTTGTCCTCCATTCTTTTATCCGAAATGTTTGGATGAAAAACTTGAACTGTATAAAACTATTTTTAGTGATTTATTACAGGAAAAATAATCAACATGACTTGTCCTTGAACCTATGACTTGCTTAATATTGATGTTAACTACCAGCATATGGAGCAGTTGTAATATTTGTCTTCCATTGGTTTAGAATAGGGTAGTTTCCAAAGAAAACAGATTTTATTATCTGCGATTCATGCTAAACCATAAATGTATTAATTCAACACAAAAAATTTGGATTGTGAAATCTCAGTTTACTAGAGAATTAAATGTTAATTTTAAGTGCATTTTTAAAAGCTCAGAAATGGCAGGATGTGTTGCCTTGTTGCTGACATAATACCGTATTTACTTGTGTAAGCTGCTCACCTTTTTTTCTTCCGAAACGCCAGTGAAAAAATGGGGGTGCACAATTTACATGAATCCTTCAGATTTTCGTGTAAGCCACGCACCATTTTTCCTCAAATTCCTGTTGTTTTTTTCTCCTAAGTTTCGCATTTTGTGAACATATCGATATTAATTGGTAAGTGTGGTCTAGTAGAAAATCGTACATTGTAAAGTTTTCTGAAATTTCGAAGTAATTAGTAATAAAAATCCGGTTAACAAATCTGAGCGTACGACGGTACTTGAAGAAACGCTAGATCAGAAACCCCACTTGACAAAGCAATAGATTTATCATATATAGGTTGTACATAGGACAACACATTGTAGCACCGATATGTATTTAAATCTACATTGTAAGCTGCCGCAAGGGGCATCTTTTCAAAATCCTAAGTGGAGTTTGTTTCGGTATCACATATCTGTAGCAACATTTTTACGCAATAGATAGCCCCTTTTGCGTAAATATTAAAGCTACATTGCAAAGATACGTCAAAGAATTTGTTATATAGTGGCAAGAGTCGTATGGCTCAGAGATTACACCTTCCTACTATCCGCGCATGAGAGTAGAAAATGAGTTCGAATCGATCATTTAGCATTAAAAATAATTTGCAATTATCACCCTAAAAATGAATTCTGATGTGAAATTTTGATCGTTTCCTGTGAAACTACATATTATAAGCGATGCTGAAAATGTAGGAAATCGAGCTGCAGGAAGGAAATGTGGTGTATCTGAATCTAGAAGTGACAAAAACTAAAAATGAGAATTATTATGATATGAGTATTCATTAGTGATTTATGATTCTATTTCCACAAATTTGTTTTTCTTTAGTTTTATAAGAATTATAATTGTTATGACATTGAGCTTAGTTTTTGCCGTGTGTTCCCAAGACTTTCCGGTGTTGTTAAATTGTCCCAGTCCACAGTTACTGCGCAGAGAGCAGACGAGACCACCACCATCAGGTACGGACGGCATTCTGCTTTTATTTGTTGATATGCCAGCGAATTTCCGTAATAATGGAGTAATCACGGGTTGAAATTTTATATATTTCTACAATTATTTCAGTTGGATTTGGATTTTATTTTGAACAGATGCCATTTTTATAGCTGGATGATGTGATCGTATGTAACTGTGATTACCGTGAGATGCTACGAGAAAAAGATGCACAGCAAAAGAGGCCGTGCATCGATGCACATTGTGATGACAATCATGACGATATTAACACGTAATTCAATCAATTAATGAGAAAGACGTACTCGTAATTTAGGCACAGCATTTGTATTAAAGAACATGCATTTTTGTTATGACAAAATGATGCAGACTCGAGGGCAAAAAAATATTTTGGTAGAAAAAAATTTTTTCCTCACAAGCCTGCCCGAAAATTGGGATATGCAGGATACACTGGCTTACATGAAAAATATGGTAGGCATATAGTTTACATTGAGAGGCATAGGAAATATTCGTCTCCTAAACTTACCATTGTATTTCAGAGCCCCTCAGCTCTAATGAATATTTATCAATAATTGCCTATGAAAACTATCAAATCGAAAAGTCTCCTCCACTAAACATGGTAATAGTTGTTTTATAGGCTCCAGAGCATCCTGCTCGTGGAGTCCTCTGCTACTGTGAAGAATGGCATAAGTTCAGGCAACCATGGGCCAACTTGATGATGTGCTTACAAGGAGACATCGCGAGATTGATGTTCGGGATCCGAATGCCGATGTTATTTTCTGAAACTATAAAGGAAATGTAGAAAAAGTGTCACGGCTTTCTTCCCCATAGGCCCGGGTTCGAGAGATATTAGCAAGTAAAGATTTGGCGCAGAATCAGTATCTTTAAGTAAGGGTGCAATTCCAACAAGTGGCGTAGCCGCGTGCGTTAAGGCGCATGGCCGATGGCTTTTGCCCCGGGCGACCTGGGTTCCAGTCCCGGTGAAGTCAATTTTTTTTTCTTTCTTATAATTTAAGGAATCAATGCTACAACCCATCCCCATTCATTTAAGTCAGTTTCGTTAGTATTTATTCTATTTTCAACTCATTTTCTGGATTTTCAATGGACCGAGGACTCACGACGCGAATTAGGGGATTTTATTTTCCCATTACAGGCTCACATGCTGCCCGACGCATTAGGTTTGGATTTCAAAGATCCGTGAATACTTCTATGAATACCAAGGGCTTCAATTGTTCGCTGGACCTCCTGAAGATAGTAAAGAATGAACTAAATGCTTATTACACTGCTTACTATCAAAATCACTACTTTACACACCTTCAAAGCTATGCACAGCACCAGTGATGTCATCTTGGTATGATGACAACACCGATGGAGAAGTGTCATTTACATTGTCTGACAATGAGGAGCCGTCACTGGACGAAGGACAGATTTCTCGAACACTCTTCATTTAGCTTCCGAGAACTCCCGACACAACGCCGCAGTTAGGTGAAAACTAAATAATGCACAAGACTTGCTGCAGGAAACTTGAGCTACGCTTCACTTTACCTTCACTGATCAAGAGCTGGATTGAAACTGGCGAAATAGACGGCCCAATACAGCTGCCACGCGTTGCTGTATGTAGAGAACACCCCTTCCCATTACTAAAACGTTGTCTCAAACCGGGATTTTCCGACTCCTACATTCTTTTATTCATAATATCATTTCCACTGGGTTTTCCCTCCGTTAGATTTTCTCCACAGCCCACCCACTGTCTTTCGAACAAATTCTCCCTCCTTACTACAGAATGTCCTTCCGTCCACCCTGTCTCCTTTATGACATGCCTTCTTGCGCCCTTCAAAGAGTTCCGCCCCCAGCAACCCTTCCTCCACAGCTGACCCTCGCTAATCTCTCAATGAGGCACCGAGGCCCAACCGTGTGAAGACGGGTGCGAAAGATAGACAAAGAAGACTTTGAGACCGATTTGAGCAGACTACTGGAACGCAGGGTCATTGCACTTGACCTAATGGGTAAAAGGGGGAAGCTGGCTAGGGTTAGTAACTGAATGTGAGGATAGCCAGTAGAGTTTATTTGGTGACAAGAAAGAGTTGAGATCAAAAATATATGAAGGGGTTGAGGGAGCAATGGCTGGGGCGTAGAAGAACGCATTACCTGGAATTTCACGTGTCGTTATATACGTCCCCAAATTCGCGTGGTAAGTCACCATTCGGAGGTCCGTTTAAAAATCAATAAAATACGCTGAAGATAGAAAAATACTATTGTAACTGACATTAAATACTATTTAATTTGTATGGGATTGGGTATGTAAAAACGATGAAGGAATATACCTTACTTCAAAAGTTTTATCAATGCCTATAATCAAATAATGGGCAATTACATGCCACGAATGAAAATTTAAATTCATTCATTGAACCGAAAGAAAACAGGAGGTGGGAAGAAAAATAGTGTTATCCCTACATCATGTTTTATGTGTAGGAATTCAAAATCTTCCCTTCGTCCACGATAAGGGTTCACTGCAATAAAATACGTTGTACTTTGAGAAAATCATTTTAAATATGTTTCACATGCCCTTCTATTTACCGCCGATATCATGCTCACTATTTAAGGAAAAATTAAGTGATAAAAGTGAAAATTCCAGGGCGGTTCCGAGGAATTTACGAGGGCAACCGTCGCAGTGTAATAAGCATTCAGTTCATTCTTTACTATCTCCAGGTAGTCCAGCGAACAATTGAAGCCCTTGGTATTCATAGAAGTATTCACGGATCCTCGAAATCCATCCAAACCTAATGCGTCGGGCAGCATGTGAGCCTGTAATGGGAAAATAAAATCCCCTAATTAGCGTCGTAAGTCCTCGGTCCATTGAAAATCCAGAAAATGAGTTGAAAATAGAAAAAATACTAACGAAACTGACTTAACTGAATGGGGATGGGTTGTAGCATTGATTCCTTAAATTGTAAGAAAGAAAAAAAATTGACTTCACCGGGACTGGAACCCAGGTCGCCCGGGGCAAAAGCCATCGGCCTGGCGCCTTAACACACGCGGCTACGCCGGTTGTTGGAGTCGCACTCTTACTTAAAGATACTGATTCTGCGCCAAATCTTTACTTGCTAATATCTCTCGAACCCGGGCCTATGGGGAAGAAAGCCGTGACACTTTTTCTACATTTCCTTTATAGTTTCAGAAAATAACATCGGCATTCGGATCCCGAACATCACTCTCGCGATGTCTCCTTGTTAGTAAAATGATACTAACTGTTGAATCAGCTTAATAACTAATTTTAAATGAATAAATGAAAGTAAATCATGATAAATTAACTTAATAAATATACATAGATACTGGTTAATAAGCTTTTACCGAGTGCTCCATTTGCTTGGAAGCATCCACAGCACCACCTATTAGCAGATAGAGGAAAGAGTGTGATGTCACACACATAATTTATGGGCATGCGACGGCAGTTTGCCATCACATTGTCTCACCATTAATTTTGTTTCACTTTTTAATTAAAGAGGAAATATACTTAACATCATTTTAAAATCAAATGGCTTAAAATATGCACTCTAAGGTAATAAAATTTTGATCAAGACTAGGGATGGGTCGGTTCGATTCTCGGTTCCACCGGTTCTTGAGCTTAGAACCGGAACCGAGGCCAAATATAATCGGTACCGAAATAATTAGCACGAAAACCAGTTTGAAACCTACTCACACTCCGAAAGCGGAGGCTTCACATTAAAACCTGGTAGAATAGTGTACTTAGATGCTTCAAAGTCGCGAATTATTCTAATTCAGTCGTTAAAATGACAATACACAAAAATATAATTAAGTATTCTTTTTCAAGCAGTATGTCTCTGAAAATGATTATTGGTTACCTTATCTTACCATTGAGCAGTGCAAAGGAAGTGGTAAATTAAGAACCGGAACCAAGAACCGAAGTTAAGAACCGAACCGGAACCGAATAAAAGTGGAACCGACCCATCCCTAATCAAGACAATTAAAAAAAGAGGAAACTACCCTATTGTAATTGCGGAAAATGCTGACAAAGAGAATAATCATGTCGCTAATACCTACACCTATACTGTTTAACCATGACATATCAATAGAATAATCTTCATTATGCATCCTGTAAAAAATACAGAATTCAAGTCAAATGCAGTGTGACATTCACTACGTTTACCAATTGATCTCAGATCGATCTGACCGGCTCAGCCCGGTACAATAAACGGAATGGGCTAGCCAGATCGATCTGAGAAGGGAGCCAAGTCGGCTTTCCCTAACCGATCTGAGATCTCAGATTGATCCGAAGAGGTCGGTGTGTTGCACTTTTTGCTCTTCTTTTGGTTGCCCATGGGAAACAAAATGTAATTGATTTCATCTGCGAAGTGAGTTCATAAGCTCACGTGGGTTCTACAATGGCCGATGAAGTAAATAATTTTCAACTCCATGGTGCAAGATGTTTACACCCCTGTGCTATGTAAACTCAACTCAATAATGTTTCCAACACTGGACTATGTAAACAAGCAGATGCGAGTGCTGAGATCGATAGTTCAATAACAATATTTTTAGACCGTGTTGGTAAACGAGGCGATCTGAGTGAGCTCGCTTCTGATCTTTCAGATCGGTCTGAGTCCATTGGTAAACATAGTGATAGTACCATTTCTTTGTTTTTTTATTTATAGTGTGATTATTAAGCTCATTAAATATGGTTCTTTTACTATATTATTTTATTCTATTCTAAAAAATTATTGAACAGATGACATATCATATCTAATTTTGGATCATCTTGTATTAAATTTTCACTTTTTAGGTCCATCCGTTCAGTGACACTGTTGAGCCTTTAGAAGAGAACCGTGGGTTCCCTGCCACCACCTTAATGAATCGTAGGAGGAGAAGTAAGTGATTTTCAAATCCATAATGTATATTTAATGAATTGAATAGTGAAATGAGTTCATGTTGAGGAAAGAAAGAACAGTTACTATTTTCACTCTATATCAAGCACCAACCATGGTTGTGATAACTAAATGTCAAAATCAAGGTATTCAATTTTGAGTAAATGAGACTATGTATACACCAAAAGTGAGGGGGGAGGGGTAAGGTCATGGGGGTAAGCATGCTGAAGGTAATGGGTCAACAGGTGATGGGGTCATTAAGTCATGAGGGACATACAACACTGGAAGTGGGGACACAAGGCAACATCATGGAACTAAGAACAATTTATGTCATAGGAACAGATCAACTAGCTTGTCGTGACAAATGAAAGTATATGAATACCCCTATTAACGTCAGAGAAGTTAAAGAAAAATAGTCCAAAGGAAATCTGTCATATCTTTGAAAGTAGGAATGAGAATGAAACATATGGCCGTTACCCAGTTGTTAAAACACAGGATAATTTACAATTCTGTATTGCTCTAGGAAATCCAATTTCAAGCCTTTGGTAATAAAATGTAAAAATTATGGTCCTACTCCTATACTCCTATGTCCTTAAATTTAGAAAATGCGTAGCAAAACCAGATCTTATATCTCTATGGATAAAAGTATTCGTATGTTCTTTCATTCTGGAGGAAAATTTCCTTCCAGTTTGATCAATGTAAGATGTATCACAATCTTTACATACTAGCTTGAATACTCCACTTTCATCTTTTATATCAAATTTGCTTTTGGAGTTAAAAAACTTTCAAAGTATCACAGGTTTATAAAACGATGATTTAAATTTGTTATGCATTAGAACTTTTTGTAATTTATACATAACAAGATTAAGAAAGGAGAGTTTGTAGTACCTTTTAAGTTTTATCTGTCATGGCTGCTACTATAGTAGAAGCTCCATATAATGAGACCTCTCAGAAATCAAAAAATCACTCGTACTATCTAACTATTTTCATTACTGCAGATATTTAAATCATTCCACAGCCAGTTGCTACAACTTAAATTCATGATTACGATTCAACTAGTTTGACCAATATTAAGGGTGTTTTGATCTAATAGCCAAAAGATTCCATTAAGATAACTTATTAAAAATTATATTTTGGCACAGTTCATTGACCCGTGGTACTATTTACTGTCAATGATGTTAAATTATGTTTTATATGTAATTATTTGTAATATAAAACATAGACTTTTGACCCTTAGCACCCCGCAAATTACCATACTTTCTTAAGTGCCAAAGACATCGCGACAGCAAGTAGTACAGCAATATGATGGACTATTAGTGGGAAAAAATTTGGAAACCAGAAAAATTGTCATACCTCTTGTGGAATATCTTGATATTCAATCAAAATCATAATTGTTGCAAGCAAGGCCACACACAAACAGTTGTAAGTCCAAATTGAATAAAATCAAGCTATGCATAACATCATCTACTGTAATGACTTTTAGTGCCGTGATCTTTTTGATAATAATACCCTCCCACCTCACCACTTTTGTGCTCATTAATTAAGCAAAATTTTGCTTTCAGATCTAATGACGTACGTTTCCCATCCATGAAATTGGCTCTTGAAGTGAGCTGTTAGCAAAGGGGGAGAATAACAAAAAAGCAATGATAAGCTCCTAAACTATTGAGAAACCACATGTGCACGTACGGGTCTGGCCAGAATGTTGCAAATATACACTTGACCATTGAGTGGAACATTCGTTCCAAAAAAATATGTTTCCATTTTAAAGCTAAGGATAGATGTCATGAGCACAAGCTTGTGCACTGGCAATGAGCTATTTATAATCACAATATTGAATGAACCCTGTGAAAACAACTTATTGCTCTCTTTATTGCACAAATCATTGTGTAATAAATGGTCCTTAGGCCATCCCTCACTAAATTGAGCTTCTTATTATATGCCGTACTCGCTATCAGGGTTGTATTTACAATATGGTGTACTGGTCAGCCGCCGGGGGCCTCGCAAGTGCTGGGGGTCTCGCGAAAGAGAAAATGTAAATATAATTGTAACCTGGCGAAAATGCAAATATAATTGTAACCTGTGCTAGCAGAGTTAGAATGGTGATAGATATTTGTACTCATTATGTATTGCCTTAATATGCAAGGAAAAGTCTATGTCAAGCTGTCAGGTTGCAAGACCATAACATTGGGGGCCCCATTCTAGATTCCACCGGGGACCTCAGAGGTCATAAATACATCCCTGTTTGCTATCTAGGGCTTCCACTGTAATAATTTTTGTAGATCTTACTGTGAGCACGAACTAGTAATTTTAAGACCATACATTTGTCATAACTATTACAGGTTGCTATGCATTTTACTATATTTAACTCTTTTTAAAGTTATCTTTAGATAGTAGAGTGTTAGAAAGTCTATGTATAAAACATCTGAGTTCAGCTAGCTTTTAGCTACAGTAGTGGTTCGATTCTTGATGTGTGTCAGTGATGGTGTCAGTGAATGGTGTCAGTGAAGGTCAGTTTCCTATATATTGCAAATTAATGTATTCCCTTTCAATAACTTTATTAGTTGCTATTATTATAATTTACCTCATTAGTTAGCACTAGACATTGACAGGTCTACAAAGTTAATACATATTTACACCTCCTACTTCAGCAATTTTTAATTTCATTGACAACTTGCATGAAGGCATAAAATTTGCAGTTAAGTAACTGTTCTTTGTTTTTTCCTCATATATCGAAAACATAGATTTGTTAATTCCTAGATTGGCTGACATGGTAATAAGAATATGTTCTCATCAATTTGCACGTATTCTTAAATTTAACCCATTACTGTCTTGTCCCTTGAAGGTGACCGACGGCATACCCTTGTTGGTGGCCGAAAAAATGTATTGGAGGCGGAAAGAGAGAAAGTATTGAAGATAGCTGCCTTTGCCTTGGAGAGCATGGATGATCTTGATGAAGATTTAGACAAAAGAGTCCTTGAGAATGTTGAGAATGCTGAGAGACAGGTAAAAACATGTCTTCTTTGCCTTATTTACTTAACCACTGCTAAACATGAGATGTACTCAAGGGCAGTGGCTTCTTTGAAGCCTAATTCTGCCTTTCAAGTGCCATCCTTGATTGACTGTAATACACATGACATCTTGCACCAGGAGACCATTCTAAAAATGCCATTAGGATCAGTAATCACAGGTAGTGTGGCTGTCTGCATATTGGCCTCTCTAGTGAAACGTCCATGGTTTGATATCTGGTCAAGGAAACTTTCATGGTGATAATTTTCAATGTACATGATGGCCATTCAGAGCGTTTGAGAAATTTACTGTATTTCCTGGTATTTTCATTTTTGTGGATATTTCATGCTGAAATAGTTTATTGGTTTAAAGGTATGAAATTGAATTTTAATTCTTACTGAATGATGGGGGTCGTGGTGGCCTAGTGGGTAGGGCACTAAGCTACCTACCAGAGGGTCCCGGGTTCAAATCCTGGCCAGAAGCCTTTTTGGACACCCCCACCTACTTCTGCATGTCAGAACTTCGTGGGATATCGCAGGTGACCCAGGGAAAGGAACTGGCCCCCCTACCCTAAATGTGTGAATTTTCACATGCCAATGGCGTAGTACAGGGTGAGCTTTGCCATCACCTATCAAAAACCAACCTTAGGGTTGAACACAATTTTGTTTTTACTGCTTGATATTTGTATTTACGAAAGGAAGTTAATGTGTGTTTATAAATTATACTAATAAATAAGTAAATAATCCATTATGAAGTTTTTAAAGTAATAAATTAATGTTGCAAAGGATGGCACAAAGGGGTCATGCATATTTTATCTTGGTAAATTTAGCCTGAAGTAGTGTGCACATGAAGGGTTTCCATAATGGCCCTTTTAAATGCTCCACTTGTGCTATTATTCTTTTTAAAGACTTCTTATTCTTTTTAGGTTGTGAATGGTTTGTTGTATCACTTGAAGCTCAGAGTGAGTACATTGAAATGTGGTGAAGATGTCAGCCAAAGCACGTGTGATGATAAGGCACAACAGAAGAAACATTATTTGTGTAAAGTCCAGGTTCACGTACCAGCAAAAGCTGGTGGGTCAATGCGCCTTGTGCAATCTGAATGTACTGTTGCAAAGGAGCCAACTCGTCAGCATAGAAACCGTAGACAAATACCTGGAGGCAAATTTCCGGCTGATCCTGATAGTCCTTTCATTCAGGAGATGGTATCTTTTGCTTTTGATCACATCAATGGAGTGTCTACTGGAGAGTACAAGAAAAAGTTGGTGGAAGTTTTGGAAGCCCATAAACAGGTAAGAAGGTGGTTATGTTTATATTTTTCTAGTGTTTCATTGCATGCTGTTAACTGCCATGGGCATACTTTTGATAGTTCTACTTCTATAAACACTAAAGCTTAGCTTGCTTAGAGATGGGTAAATTACCGTAATTTTCCGGTAATTTTAAGTTTTGAGCTGCAAATCCTTATCAGAGGACTCCAAACGAAATCAAATAGCATAGAGATATAAATGCCGACGTTTATATCAAACATATCACGACATTTATCAATAATAACTCATTAAAAAATTAAAACCAAGTTGGCAGCAACACGCAATTTGCCTCTCTTTTGTCACACTATGAGAAATTTTCATTCCAAATACATACCTCTGCGCAATGTGCATTTGTTATTTTACTCTGAATTAATTGGAATTAATCATGGACACAATGTAAAAAATCGTTTTAGCTTCTTAATTTATAATATTACCAATTCCAATGGTTTCTTCATGAGGAAGAAATTTTCTGAAAAAGAACTTTTCTGAAAATTACCGATTATTACGGTAATTTTCAGGGGTGTTGGTAATTTACCAAGTTGCCCATCTCTAAGCTTGCTACACTATTGAAAACAGTAGATTTGGCATTATAGGTAACCCCAGTTTAGCATGTGAGATATGATTCAAAAGAGTTTCTTGTTAAGTAAATTTGTGTTGAGCATAGAATGGAATATAGAATATTGAAGTATTATATATATTGAAATATATATCATACATTGAAAAACCATAAGGAACCTTGAAAATCATGAGGGATGGGTACCAGGAATATGTAATACGTTAGGATCCAGTAAACACCACTAATAATTTAAATCACATTTATGAGCAAACTTGCCAAATAAATGTTATTATGACTTAAGTATATTTATGACAAAAATGTCACGTTCAGTTCAATTTTTGGAAATGCTTGAGTACCTGACATAAATAATATGCAGAAAACCACAATAGTCCTTGCTACTCATTAAAGTGATGAACCTGAATCATTGAATCCTTAGCACAGCATGTATTTCACTATATTGGGACCACATAGGGGAGGGATTAACCTGAAGGATAGCACAGAATGGATATTAAAGGGTTATATCCCTGATGTCATCACAGAAGGCATGGCATGCTGTGTCATGCCATTGAGATGTCACTTGTTTGCGATCTACCCTTACCCAAATTTTAAGAAATTTCCTTTGCTGTTTCACTACAACATGAGGTTTTAACGGCATTAAGTTGCTCTTGTGAATAAAATAATGTTGTTTGTTTTTATATCATGATATGTTTCATAGAGTTAGTGTTTGGACACTAGGACACTAGTGTTTGGATTCTTCAACTGGTACTGCTATTCGTAACCCCTCGTCCAATACAGACCTAGGTCAAACTCTCACTCACTCAGTGATCAATTCAAAGGCTGGTTTGATTTTTAAGGGTCAGTGAATTCATCAATATGCTTAACGTAAATGAACGTGTAACTTTGTGCTCTCCCTTCTTCCCTAATTACTTGAGCAAAAGGTACTTTGGTATCAAGGGCAAATGCAGTTGTGTTAAAGTGAGAATGTTGGTTGTGCTAAGTGAGAGATATCTCAGAGAACTAATCAAGCAATGGTGAATATGTTGTAAAGTGAATTCGTGATAAGTGAGATATATCAGTAATGAGATTGAAATTGGAAAAAAAAATATTTTCTTAGTCACTTCGATAGTTTTTCCTCACATTGTTTTGTTGGAATCCTCCAACTGTAAATTATCTTCTTCAAGAACCTGGATTTTAAGTGAATAATTAAAGCCAGTGATTTTAATTAAAGTTGCTTAGGGAGCTTGTTTAACAGGAATAATATTCAGAAACTAGAGGGTGCATCCACTTTGGTGTGTCACGTTTTTAACCTTCATGAGCCAAAATATCATCCCCCTTGATTGGGAGTTAAACATGGACCCCTTGATTTCTGGCTGAATGCTTTCAGTTAAGATACCAAGGCCTTAAAATCCATATACATATCCCTGTTCCTTATCTAGACATCCACTGGGAAGGAGAATGCCTTGGTAGCTTAACTGTTTGTGGTGCTTGACTCCAAATGAAGGGACCAAGGTTCAATTCCCTCTTAAAGGGAATCACTTAACACATTCAGCGCGGAGCACGTCAATTGACGTGCTCCTGTCCAAGCCGAGATACGGAGCACGTCAATTGACGTGCTCCGCCGGTCGGCCCGGGAACCCACTTCTTCGCGTTCGTACGAGGCTAATACCCGCTCCGGAGACTTCCGACCGTGTATATGACCTTCAGTAGGCTTCCATCTTTCGTACAGTGTGCGTCGTTCGTGAATAGATAGCTGTGGCTGAACGGAAACGTTGCGGGAGCCTCCCTGTATTTTTCGTCCACATTTTGCAGTCCACGTACGTATATGTTATTATTTTTTTAATCAATATTTATACATCAGTTACTTGTATTATTTTAGTTTATATATACCATATTCTCTTTTACATTTTTACTGTACCATCATCCCTGTTTTCTTTTTTTGCACGCGTAATTACGTTAAACACACATTTTTTTAACCATAAATCTTCCTTATACATTGACTGTTTTTAGTGATTTGCTTAAATATTACCTATTTCTTTTGTAGAATTTAAAAAAACAATGAAGAGGAGTATTTCTCTATCTTTTGAGCTCACGTAAGTTTTTTATTTTTATATTGCTGCCTATGTTACTCTATTAGAATTTCTTTTTTTTTCTACGCATACATTCTTTCTTTATTATTCATCGATGTAATCATTAATTTATTTATTCTTAATTCAGAAGCAGGTCCATCTTCCAGACCGTATGTTTCTTACGCTACACCATCGGCCTCATCGAGACCTCGGGGAAAGAAAAAATCCTCGGTAGCACCTGGTAAGTGTGGCTGTAAATTTTCGTGCCAACTTTGCGTAAATATTATATTTTTTAGTTTTAATTCATCGATTGCCTTCATATATCTTAGTGATGTCAGGGAGGATGCCTAAAAAGTTTATAAATTTAAAAGTAGGTGTTTCATCTAAAGAATTATATGCAGTGAAGATATTTTTGCTTATTATGTCTATTTACGTAAAATTTGCAAACGTAAGTGTTATCTTTATCATGAGTTCAGCGTATGATCTGACTTTCTGTGTCGTAAATTATTCAGTATCCAGAATATCTGCTCATTTTCGTCTATCTACATGCGCGTGGTACCCGGCAAGCCACCTGAAAGGTGTATGGCAGAGGTTGCCAATGGCAGGAATTCGCTAACTGTCAAACACTATATAATACTATCGTTGCTACATATTGTTGATATTTATAGCTAACTACCGTTGAAATACACTCGTAATTTTCTCTGATTGGATATTAGGGATGTAAATAATTTTATTAATTGACTTATCTACTGCGTTTCACTGATTGCGATGTGTAAACCCTTACGTTGGGGAAATGTTTGAGGTTAGATTTGTTAAATAGCTCCACTGCGTGAAGGAGTTTTATGTAAATGTATTGCTTTTCTATTTTCATTTTTCTCGTGAACCCGCTCTTTCTGTGTTATATTTTGATACTTATGTTTGAAATGTCAGAATAATTATGCCATAGGTCTTTTTAGTTATACTAACTTCCATTTTTGTCTACGATCTTAAAAATACGTATTTAATGCATTCATATGACCTTGTTCGGAAAAAAACATCGTTTCATTGCTGTTTTATGTTTGCAATGCGCTAACTTATAATTTGAAGTAATTCGATGAATTTAGAATGAACACAAGATTTTCTTTAGGCTCTCAACATTTTTTCTACAAGAACATGTATGCACTTTTGTATCTCTCTCTCTTCGCTGCTGAGTAACGTCCTTAATTTTTCAGGGTGGCTTCCTTTTGAAAAGGAGACCTACTAGCACCTGCTCTAGTATATGGTGACCGAGACGGACACCGAGGACATTTTTTCTTTCCTTTATTCGGCGAATGAGGGGAAATGTGGAGATCGGGTCTGAGGATGAGGAAGAAGAAACGGGCTGGATTGGTACTCATTCCGCCTCCACGTAATTGATTACCTGGTCAGTTGCAGGGCCGTTGAACGAAGGGGTACTATTTCCATACGTTCCCACTTCCCTAAATTCCTCCCCCCCCCACTGGCTCCAAGAAAAGTTCCCAAAAAGACTGCAGGGTTTGCAGAGCCAAAAAAATAAGGAAGCAGACGAATATATACTGCCCAGATTGTGAGGGTGGTCCTGGGCTCTGCCTGGATCCTTGTTTCAGGGAATACCGCAAAGATTAAATTTAATATATTGTAAATATTGCACATATTTTATATATTGTACATATTGCATATATTGTATATATTTTGTATATGGTATATATTGTGATACATGTGCATATCTTATGAGGACTTTGTAAAAATTACTCCTGAACCATATTGTGCCATATGTATATTTTATGTGAATAATGTGAATCGATATATAAAGGTTGTAACTCGTATTTCATTTGTTTTCTTCGACTAATTCCAAATCCTCTAATTAAAGTTAGGTGGAAAAGTTATAAATACTTGTAAAGCAATCTAGTAGCCGTGGAAATTAATTCATTCTCATACATTACGAAGCCATATTTTATCCTTAGTCCACTATCAAAGGATATACTCTCCTAGTGCATAATTAATTACGTCAGCACCGCTAAACATTGATAAAACTCACTCTTTTGCTCTGCAGAACCTGTCATGGAAATGTCTTGAGTATCCTTAGTCATTGGGAGTTTCTTTGTGGATTTTTACCGAGGCCATTCGATGGTAATATCCTCTGCGGCGTAGTAGCATCCCCAACCTTAGGGCCCAACTCAGCGGGATTACTGACCTCCCTCCCTCCGAAGACCCTAGGACCTTATCATCGGCAACTCTTCTCGACCCTCCGATAAGCAGACCCTCTTATCGCCTATGGTGGCGGTCAATTTCCCAACCCTCGTGGGTTGGAATTTAGCTAGAGACGATGTTCGGTACTATTTGTCGGCCAGGCATCTAATTCCCGTAGAGGTGGGTGCCATCGCCTGTATGCACAGCGGGGGATGGGAAGTCCCAGCGGTCGCGCCGGACTCTTCCTTTGGCGCCCTTACAATAGCCTTTCCTTCCCCGAAAGGGGTGTTGGGCCCCTGCAGCTGTCCAACGCTCTCGGCAGGGCGGTCGCTGACCTTGTGCACTAAGAAAGGGTACCATTGCGACCAGCGTGGGGGTGCGTTTTGGTTTTCCCGCAAGTGAGTGCCGCGGACCGGTCGAGTGTTGACATGGTCGATGTGTCGGGCGGGCGCACACACTTGGCCGAAAAAACTTCATTTCACTTGATCCCGGACGCGTCGTCGTATATTGGTTTCATAACTCGGGTCAGCGCGGCCCCATCATCACACAGTAGTCGTCCCTTCTTTTACGTATAATAATCCCCGACAACTATAACAAAAGTCCAGCGCCAAAGCGATAAAAATAGCTTTACTGCAAACTTCGTGAAAATTTGTGCGTATCCTGAAAGCTAGTCAACACGCTCATTTTTCTAGCTTGGCGAGCGTGAAATACGGAGCACGTCAATTGACGTGGTGTCGATTTTTGCATTAATAATTAAAAATTTTACTCAAATCATGTATAAACATGTATAAGGAGCTATACTAAATACAAATTAAGCAAAAAAAAATTTTTTTTAATCAGCCGATTTTGACGACTTTCATGAAAATCGGGCCCGCATTGAATGTGTTAAGTGCATCATCGGATAACTCTGTTTCTAATGAGTTACTTAAGTTTTTTTTGCTGCTACTTTGTTACCTTGAATCTATCCTCTTTCATCTTTTGTAGGTATCTTCAAATGTTTTGTCATCCAAAGTGGCTAAAAGAAAGAATTATTCTGTTGTATTATATCCGCTATGGTGTTTGAATCAGTTATTGTTGATTACAGCATCATGTTTCCTGCAGAAGTCAATTACTTTCTCCATCGATTAACACCTTGTAGCCTCCTCAACCTCATTTCCTTCTCTCCTCTCACCTTCCACTCCATTCCTATTCTTGAGATTTGGTCATTTCTCCTGAATACCTTCTTCTATTTTATAAGCTTAATGCTAAATCAGCAATTTTCATCCCTATAGTGGTGATAGGTATGAAGTTTTTGGGGGATTATTTATAGGCATCAATTCTGATCCTAATTGTTAACATATTTTGTTTTTCAAGGTTGTTAGTGGTTCATTAATCCATTTGAAAATAAAGATTGGAAACTCAACCTGCAGGAAAGATAGTGAAGCTGAAGGTGATTGCCCACTCCAGGAGGATTCGGTAAGATATTTTTCATGGTGCTAAGCTGAATGCTATCATTACTACTTTCATCCTCACACTGTTTAAGTGTAAAATTAAAAATTTTAATTGCTTGAAAGATCTGTTATTGTGATGGCTTTAAAGGTGTATTATTTTAGAAAATGCACAGTCACTCTTACTTACTTAATTGTTTGAATCCCTTAAAATAATTCATTTTATCACCTTCTTTTATTCATTTTTGCATTTTTATTGGCTCTGAGGATGCTTTACTTCCTCATCATTTGGAAGATTATAACTTTTGCAGTTTTACACATCATATTTTTTCTATGTTAGAGGTTGCCAGCCTTAATTCACTGATTACTTAAGAAACGGCATCGGATTTCATCATTTATGCTTTTGCTTCAAGCATTATATTTATTCTCATAGGATCAGCAGATTTGCTATGTGTCAGTGTGGGACCGTCCATGGCTCAAGAAACGAGAGGTTTCTAACTTCACTTGTGAAGAGAACTCTGAAAGACGAAAACGAGTGAGTGCTTATGAAATTCAGAATCAATCTTGTCAGTATGTAAATGCTACTTAGCTTATCCCATCAAAATATTCCATTATACCATATTTATCTGAGTCTTAGACGACCTTTTAACAATATTTCAACTGAAAATATCACAACTCATCTTGGATTCCTATATGAAGTATGCCTGTGTGTTTGAACAATGCTGTACAATGAATATACATATAATGTATGATTAAGTATGTATTTACTCATGCAAGCCGCACCCTTGTACATCCTGCATACCCCCATTTTTGGGCAGGAGAGCAAAATTTGCTGTTCTAAAAAAAACAATTTTTTGCCATTGAGATAGCATCTTAAGTTTAACCTGAAGTCAGATTGTTTACTAAGATTTAAAGAAATAGGAAAATGTTAAAAAACAAGAAATTGGGGAAAAAATTGTGTCATGCTGTAACACCTTTCTGTGTAGTAGCACAATTTATTTTTAAGTTTGAACTAAATTTTATATATATCTTTTATTATCCAGTTGGAGGAGGAGAAATTTTTAAGACAAATTTGGATTCTTTCAGCGTCTCTCTCCTTTTTTTATTTCAACAATCAATCTCTCCCAAATGAAAATTAAACAAATACTTGACAGCATCAAACTAAATAAACACCACAACTTTAATTTAAATAAACAAAAACATTTGCAATTAATGCAACCAACCAATAAATATCAAGTATAATTAAACACATAAAAGGAACACAATGAATAATAAAAATTATTTAAATAAACAGAAGCAGGAGCTTGGAATTACAATGCCAGCTATAGTAATTTGACGAGAATGGTGTGCGGTTTACAGGAAAATCAGGAGGATTCGTGTAAGTGACCACCCCTTTTTTCACCAGGTTTTCGGGAAGAAAGGTGAACGGCTTATACAAGTGACTACGGTAATTCATGAGAACTCATTTTGTGTGACATAAAAGTAAAAAATAAACGAGATAACTATGGCGTGATCAGAGAGGGCAAGTTATCCAAAGGAAGTTGACTTTCGATGCAAATTTTAAACCCATTGCCATACATCATGTTGAACTATAACTGATACGCAAGAAAAAACTTTGGTTTATTTGATGCTAATGTGCACAAAAATGAATCTGTAAATGGCAAAATAGGGCAAGCTACATCTACCAGAAAGTCATTCAGTGTTCCAAAATCAGTCCGATTCCATGGTGTAGAACCAAAAGTATTGAAGTTAGTATACTCTGTGCCAGATTGGCATGGCCGTTTTGATAGACAACAGGACTCAGAATACTCATAAAGTTGGTAGAGGCCATCTCACCACTTTAGGATTTGAGTGAACATACTTCGGCACTGAACTTCACTGTGTAAGAAATTGCATGATGACTGCTGCAAAAAACTTGAGGGATCGTTTAAGCAATAAGCCCCATCATCAAAATACCCCATTAGGTATTTTTGGTTATTAACATAAATATTTAATAATTTTTTTTTATGATGAACGTTTTTAAACCTGAATGGCTCTGTTAGAAGTTGTTTCAAATTTGAAACATAGGCAATTATTTTCATGAAAATTGAAGGGAGAAATAAGTATTGACTAAAGGCATAATTATTGCAATGATAATGATCAATTTTGTCATTTTTACTCAAAAAGTACTCCAAAATCAGAGGGTCGTCTTAGACTTGAGTGAATACGGTAGTTTTTTATGATAAAAATCAACAGGTTTGTTAATTCCTCTAGGTTTACTTGTTACATGACTCATTTATTCATTATGTGCATACATAGTTATGTTTTCAAACCATAGTGTGGTGAAGTACAAGATGCCCCTCACAAATCTATTGGCCTTTATTATTTTCTCCTAAAATATTCTTTCCCATTAAAGGATTTGCAGGATGTAAGTGAAGATTTGCATTCCCAAATGTTTTCGGCATTCATCAGCCAGTATAACAAGAAATATGATAGTGAGGAGGAGCACCAACGCAGGTTCAGAATTTTCCGTGCCAATTTAAGAAAAGCCAATGTTCTTCAGGAAACTGAACAGGGTTCTGCCACATATGGAGTGACACAGTTCTCTGACTTATCAGGTTTGTTTTTGTGTTTTTTTTTTTCATGTATATACCTTATTTTACATGCAATTTGTGATGCACTATTAGATCTTTGAATCATAATGTTCTCGACACAGGTAGGGTCAATTGTAATACAATAGTGGTATGACGTTGCTCCCTTCAAATTTACTTCAGTGCTAATGAAATATGGTAATACATACTGGCACTATTACTTTGGTAACAATAAAATATATCTTTGAATGTGGTTCTACTATATTCCTCAAAAGAATACTGTTTTGCCATTGTACCGTTTGAGAGAAGGTGGTGTGTATGCAGTGTCAACATTTCACCTCAGGCTTCTTATCTGTGGTTAAAAATCCTTTTAGTATGCAGTTTTTTCTTAATGAATTAACCCTTTGTGTTGTGATGTTAAACCTCATTGAATGTCTGTTTAAAAGGAAGACTATTTTTCATTCTCCATAGCAAAGGGAACAGACTCATTCTTCAAACCCACTTCTAGTTTGTGCTTCCGTGAATGTATGTTTTCCATTTTAGGCACCTTTTCAATTTTTTTTCCAGAAACCTGAAGTGATTTATTTTCCTATTCCTAGAAGTTGGCACGTGTCCCATTAATGTTAATAACTTTGCACTTTTCTATCGGTATTTGTTGTAACATTGGATTTGTCGAGATAATAATGCACCTGTTGCCTAGACCATAATTATCAGGAGAGTATTGCCAGTGAGGTGCTAGGGTGAATGAATGCAGCTTGTAATTATAGTGGCTGAGAAGAGGCACCATATCATACTCTTATCTCTAATGTGTATAGGGCTTAAGCAATGCTGGCTTCGTCTATTGCTAGTACATTGTGATGATGGTTTTGGTACATGATATTAAGCTCAAGTGCAAGAGTAGAATTTCTTCTGTAGGTATGAGGGTTAAGCCACAAATAAGGTCTCCAAAGCAAGAGCCGTGGAGGAATGTTTTGGATGGCAATGGGGTACAATACTGTGTTTGACCATTCTTTCTCTTTCAAACAAGCAGTCACCAAGCTTGCTAGGCCAATTAGTCTAGACAGTTGATTGTAGTGGTTAGCGAAGAAGGGTGTATGGATATAAAAACACCTGCAAGTGGTAAAGAGAATTTAAAGCTGGTCATGTAGGAATTCATGATGAAGAATTGGGAGACTATGTGAGACTGGGAGACTTGGAGTGTCTGATGAGAAAATCAGGAAAGTTGAAGAAGTAATGTGTGAAGATGGGAGGATCACTACCCTAAGCTTTCTTGCTTGCTTTCTGAAGTTTCAAAATCTACCAATTAGTGGATTTTTCTGAAAAAATGGGAATTTTGGAAGGTGTGCACAAGGTGGGTGCCATGAATGCTCATAATAGACCACAAGTGATAATGTATGGAAGCTTCACATGTAATTATTGAATGCTATGAGGACAAAATAGAAGAATTTTTGAATTAGATTGTCACAGGTGACAAAATGTTATTTCTCCTCTTCAGACCTGAATCCTGACAGTCACTTGTGGTGGCATTCCATTTTAGCAAGGTTGGAAAAAATTCCAACAAACTCAGTCTGTTCGCAAGATCACTGCGACTTTGTTTTGGATCAGTAGGGGCTGTTGTTGTTTGATTTCATGTCGACTGAAACCACAATAGAATGAAATGCATATTGTGAAAATATAATAAAAAAACTCAATGGTAAATTCAGAGCAGGAGAAGAGGAATGCTCACTAAGAGCATATCTGTTCTTCAAGACATTTCTTGCCCTTATATTGCCAGCGTAACCATCAACCTTGCAAAACAACTTAGATGGGGCATAATCACCCTCACTCCTCCCCCATATTGTCCGAATTTGGAACCCAGTGATGATCATTTATTTACTCATTTGAAAGAACAAGGGGTGGAATGTGATTATATGGTGAAGATGAGACGAAAGAAGAGGTTGAATTCTCAACAAAGTGGCAGCTAGCCGCTGTGACATGCATACTACAACTGCCGCAGGGGCTAAAAGAATTCAATGAACATTTCGACAATAGTGTAGAAAAAAGTGTTTTGTTATGGTTTACAATCATGTAACATTTTTCAAAATGTATAATTCTATTTTTGAAAAATTTGGAGACCTTATTTTTTGGTTATCCCCTATATTTGGTCTTTGACTACTGTTTGATCTTCATCATACTACTGATTCATCTCCTTTCGAATACTTTTTTGTTTAATATTGTCTTATCCTTTGCTCTTTTAATCCACCTAAATGCATTCTGTTTTTATTGGCTGTCATGTGATATGTCATAATTTTCATCAGTGGTGTTTTTTTGTTTTGCTTTCAGCTAAAGAATTCAAGAAATATCATTTGGGCTTTAACCCAAGTGCTAGAAAAGTTGACGTACCAATGAAAAAAGCTTCCATACCTAATGTCAAGTTACCTACTGAATTTGATTGGAGGCATTACAACGTTGTGACGGAAGTGAAGAACCAGGTAACCTGACTCATTGTCTCTTTTCTTTTAATTTCTGGTTACAATCATTTTTATAATTTCTCCACGGATTAAAACCTCAACCATATGCATCCATAGTTTCACATTACCTCATGGAGTGGTGGTGATACTGGCTGGTTTTTGTTACCATTTTACATGCATTGTGTGAAGAATTCCAGTCTTGATTGTGAATATTAACATTTATATTATTTTTGGATTTATTGTCAGATTCTTTGAGCAGATTTTTTTCCAGAAGGTTGAATTGATATGTCTCAATAAGTCAATAAGTTCAAATGAAAGTAGTAATATGGTTTGGATAATGTTAATTTTTAGTTGCAATTTAGTGTGCCTCTTATTATTTAATACAGTAAAACCTCGCTTTTACGTCCCCGCAATTTACGTTTTCCCGCCATTAACGACTTTTTCGTCATGTCCTTATAATGTCCATATATCCGCAATGTAACGTCTTCCCTTTATTCACGCTAGCAAATTTTTGAATGGTTCGCCATTTACGTTTTACGAGACGATTTTGCCGTGATTGTCGTCCTGGTTGCATAACTAGTGGTTGGACTCAACGCTCCGTGAAAGACAAAGTAAAAACTCATGCAGTAAGTTACCACTATGAAAGAGAAATAAAATTTGCCCAGATATACCACCATTTATCGTGACGTCGCTCATCTGTGCAATTGTAATGCCGCGAGTGATTACAGTACACGTACGTCGTTTTTCTCGCGATTGTTGTTCAGGTTGCATAACTCGCGGGATGGCTGATGCTATCGCATTGGTGATGAAATTTTTCATTTATTTAAGAAGTGTATGCTTTTCAGCATTTGCGGTCTTGTCTTTCTTTCTTGGAGGCATTAATACAGATTTTAAAAAATCCTCCAGCCAAATTTCATCCTCATATATCCTACGAACACACCCGTAAAATCATCTCATTCTTCTCTAGCTCGATTCTTAAGTAGCTTTGATAGAATATCACTATAGTCTCCACACCTTCTTTTCTCATAATATTTACCCTAACTTACTAGCATGTTTGGATCAAGACTCCTGGCCTCAGTTCATCCTTATCTATGTCATTCTCCTCTTCTATTCCCAAGTTCCCTTGTCTTTCATTAATGCCTTGCAGTTCTTTTCACATTTTCCTTACCCCTATACTGAATCTCGTTAAGTTCTATCAGCAGCTCTCCTGACTTAACAGTAATGAACAGTGTCTTGACCACTCTAGTGTCTACTACACCATCCCCCTCTCCTACTATACCCCCCCTTCCATCCTTTCTCAACTGCTTGCTGTTCTGCATCTTCCCTCATACACCTGTAAACTAATTCCTGATATTCTCTCCAATTTACAACTGTACAATATTTTCACACTCTTCCTAATCTTGGCCCAACCATATGTAATCTAGTTAATATATCTCCCCATGTCCCCATGCATTTCAAATTAAAGATTTTGGCATTATTAAAGAGGTTTTGTTGGAACTATATTTCAATTTTAAACTTGTCATTCAATGAAAGCAAGAATTAGGCAGGCAAAATCAAGAAGCAAGGAGTTATTCTTTCAGGCATAACTTTCATATAAAATTGCATACCCTCAAATTACACTTTCCCGCGATTTACACTTTTTTCTCTAGTTCCCCTCAAAAGTGTAAAAGAGGGGTTTTACTGTATAATCTTAATGGTATACTGATATTTAGGGTTGTTAGTGTTGCTATTATAAATATAACACATGTATTCTTCATTTACATCTAGTTATAAATTATGGAAAGATGCAATGATTTTGATCCATGTGATAAGCTCCGAACTAAGATCGATGTCTACTGCCTTTGAGGTCCATACTACATCCGCTCTATTGAAAACCCTTTAGTGCACTGCATTCCTGTATGTTTTCATCGTGTAATGATGGTGTCAAGGATCTTGTGGATTCAATTAGGATGTTTTGTAACCAATATAAAGAAATGTTATTAAAAAAATGCCTGATACTTTTAAATTTAAAAAAGGTGTGATTTTGTAACAAAATCACCTATAATGACAAAAGCAGTGGAAATATTGTATATTTTCTTCTGTCCTTCAGTAGCAATTCCTTTTACAGATCAATATTTAACCCTAAATATAGGCCTCCCTATGATATTTTATCAATGAGGAAGTTGAGAGAAATAGATTGATATTGATAAGGATTGAAATTTCCTCTGGGATTCCACCCACGTAGGTCCGTATTGTTTGGACGACAGCTTTTCCAGTGTCGTGTAACTGCATTGCCTGTAAAACTTGTCCGAACAAAATGGATCTATGAGCGGGAGATATCCAGGAGGAAATTCCAATCCATTATTTTACTGCAAAAGCCATCATAAAGAAAATATTTTTAAAGCAAATAAATCTTTGGATCTGGGGATATTTTATGATAATTTATTATTAAAGTGGCCAAGAAAAGAAGGAATTATGGCATTAAAAGCTTTCAGTTAGTTGCTCTGCAATAAGTTATTCGAAAGGACACTGGTGAAAAAAAGTTGAAGATTTTGTGAACAGAATTATTATGGTACGGCCGGCTTAATCACCAATGTGATAATTAAAGAATTATTTAAAAGATGTGGTCAGGTGTTGGTATGGTGATAAAAAGGAAGATTTCAATGTATCACATCAAGGAAAAATTTATTACATACTGTTGCTATGTGTCCCATTCTATGGTCGTCCTTTTCACCAACTTTGGATTCTACATATAGTTATTGTTTATGTCTCATTTAAAAATTATTTTTTCAGGGAATGTGTGGTTCATGCTGGGCATTTTCAGTGACTGGAAATGTTGAAGGTCAATATGCTCTGCGACATGAGAAACTTCTGTCTCTTTCTGAACAAGGTGAGCTCGTTATGTAGATTTTCAGAACAGAATGTGTGTCTTGTCTCCCATTCAAGTAAAAATGGGAAGAAGAGTTTTTAAAAATGCAATTGAATTGTGATCATTTCTGAAGTTTGGATTACTTACATTCTGTGAAGTCAAGATTAGTGTACGTTGCATGCTTGAATGCTAATTGAGTCCAAGAATGGTAATTTTTTTAGTTGGTTCTCATGCTGGTTATCCATTACGGTTTATACTTCATAATAATGTAAGATCAATTTTGCAGTTATTTTAATCTGTCTAGCCATAAGAGTTTTTATCTTGGCTTTTTAATAACAAAATTTTGTAATACTAAAGTTGGTAGTGTCGACTTTCAACTGTATCACTTCTGAAGTGCTAAAAAGAACTCACTCCTGTTATCAGTCTGAAAAGCTTTCAACATTTGGACCTAGATTATTCTCTGAATCAGTCTTAAGGCCGTTTTACACGGTCATTGTCAGTGGGCTGGCTGACGTGAGAACAGTTGCACAAGAAATATTGCATTGTGTAAAGTGATGACTTGTAAGGAGAGACTGCATCACTGCATGGACGACTGTGAGCAAATTAGAACATGTTCTAATCTGTTACATGAAATCGTGTAATTTTCACATTTTTGTCTCACCAGATGGTGCTGATGTAGCAGCAACAAACTGTCACCAGGATTCTAGCAATTAAATAAAGTGGAATCCCGGTATAACGAGTGCTCATAATCCCTCGGAAATCACTCGCTAAATCGAGCACTCGTTATATCCGAAGGTGTTGAAAAAAACCCACCTAATTCTCATAGTCGTTCATATTTACTGTTTTTCTTTTGTTTCCGTGGTATTTGATGAAGTTAAACAGCAAAAAAGTCATTTCAGGCACAATCTGGTAGAATATCAACATATTTCATGAAAGAAACAGGACATTTTCCATTATATAAAACATTAATTCCCCTAGTTTCGGTGTTTTTCTTCCAGTTCTTCTATTTTTCGATCGCCGAACAAAGCTGTAAAGGCAGCGTAACTAGTCGGAATTAAAATATTAGGTATACTGTGGAAGTTTTTGGATAATTTTGTGAATATGTCATGGCGATAATGTCAACTTTGTCGAGTTTTCGAATGTTAACCGGTACGTCCATCAGTTGATTTTGAGTTTTTAAAATTGACGATATATCGGGAAACGATAAATATCGTGATAAAATACCATAATATCGCGTCCCGATAAAATATCAGGATATCGCGCCCCGAAAAAACATCACGATATATTATCGCGATAAATGTCACGATAAAAGAAAGTGATATTGCACTCGTTCAAATATCACGTAAGCGCACCCGATGAATTATAGTGATATTGCACCGGCTAATTGTGTTGGAAAAAGACAGCCGTTGGGTTGGCCTTAGCTTAAGCTGGAGCAATCTGTCTACGCAAGTACGTCAACTGTCAGACCACTGAAATTGAACGAGAGAACTGCTGAGAATTTGAATTAGCAGATAGCAGAATAGTAAGTTTTCAAACGTACTTGCTCCAGCTTAAGCGAAGGCCAACTCAACGACTGTCTTTTTCCGACACGATTAACCGGCGCAATATCACGATAATTCATCGGGCGCTATATTTGAACGAGCGCAATATCACTTTATTTTATCGTGATATTTTATCGGGACGCGATATAATGTTATTTTATCGTGATATTTATAGCGATATTTATCACACCCCGATATCTTATTGCACCCCGATATCTTATCGTGCCCCGATATCTTATCGTGCCCCGATATCTTATCGCGCCCGGATTATCAATATCGCCCATGCCTAGACCTAACTCCTTCTCCTACTCTCATCTTGCTCGTCCGTCCACTCCCCTTCCACTGATGCAGGGAGTGTGTAAATTAATATAGTATCCCTGCACTGATGACTGGGCCTAACAAAAGAAGAACGTAAAATGGGAGCGCGCAGAGCGTACTGAAGGCCGTGATTCGCTAATGTTTGGACATAATTGGCTTTAGGTGTTGTAGATATGGCACACATCTTGTATTTTTAGTATAATTCGTAGATAATACAAAATACAATAGTTAATTTTTGCTAGGCGGCGTATAGCACTCGAGAGATATCCGTCGTAATACCGAGTGTATACCGTGGAAGGAACTTTTTGGCCTCGCTATATCCGCTTTATTTTACATGTAAAACATAGGCCTTTTGGCGGTACAAAGACAATCACTTGCTATAACGCGATTCTCGCAATAAGCCGTACTCACTATACCGGGCTTCTACTGTACGTATTTACGTACGTAATTAATACGATTGAGATGGGTGTTTTTGCTCACACTTAAATCTTTTGGTGGTGCATTAAGTGCAGTAATTATGAGCTTAGCGATTAATCACATGGGAGTTCAAACTGTCGTCATTACTGCTTGATAATTGGTGTTGTAAAATCAAATCCTCTCTTTAAATCTTCTTATCACAAGTGTATGGTGTAACCGCTCATTGACATTTTATCAGTTTCCTTGGAAGATCCCTATTGTTTCAACAAACCCCCTGCCACACACCCTCGCGGTGGCTTGCAGGGTATCGTGTAGATGATGATGAACAAAGAAAAACTTGTACAACTATCTTGAACTGCATCATTGTATTAAACAAATTGAGTGAACCTGGATGTGTATAAATCAACATGACCATCCACAGACAAGCAGAATCAATTTTTAGCCCAGTATTTATGATATTCTAAATACTATTTTACACAGTAATTTAAATTGTAAAAGTCTGTGATGTAATAAATTTCAAGAACAATTGCATGGCAGTTATAAGTGGTACAAACGTTAGTTTAATGTTTCAGTCTTAATCTGCCTTCATTCAATGGTAATATTGCCAGTATACATTGTATACTGTCCAGATGGATCCAGTGGTTAAACGACGTGGAAAAAAGCAATGATTATCTCTACCATATGTGTATGTGCAATCTGTAGTCCCAGTAACTTAGCTCACATCTTGTACAGCAACTACAAAGCAGTGGGCCAAGTTAACCCTTTAACGCCAAGGAAATTTTTTTGGTCCGATTTTCTTGATTTTTACATATAACTATTTACAGCACCTAAATATTAATATCACAAAGTTTTAGCTCAATAGGATTCAAAATGGCTGAGTTATGGGGTGTGACCATATGGTCACGCTAGGCGGTTGTGAGGTCAATTTATTTCAAAATGAAAAAGTTTTATTTTATCATATTAAGGTTTATTCATCTTACACAAAAACATCGAGAAACCTTATAATTTTAAATCATTAGTGATTTATTAATAATTATAAGCTTGCTTTTAAACAAATGCATAAATATTTTCATTTTTAATTCAATTAGAACATTTCGAAATGCAAGAAAATACCCAATAAAACTTGGTGTGCATTATGAAGTCACTGAATATGAAAAAAAACTACCGAACAATGAAATTATAAAAACAATTAAGCAAAGTGCAAGTTTTAAAATAGCATAGGAAATTCATTGAAAAAGCTTCTAAATTACTGAATGACTTAGCTCTTATCGTGGTGTTATTTTGTGTGAAATTCAGTCATTACCCAATCCAACGTTACACTTAACACATTCTGAGCATGTCGAGGATTCACATAACGCACACAATCATCATTTTCCACTCCCGCATCGACAGACTAAAGGAGCGGACGGACGGACCATCCAATCGCACACTGTCTACAACTTGGCTTCGATTGAACTGTTAGTAACTGGCTTCCTTCCTCTACTCTTAGGAGCATTTTGGTACCTTGTATGGTATGTCTCAACAATTTATCATCTCAATTGTAGCTGAGACATTTTATTTCCAGCTTTTCTGGCGAGGATCCATGCATTGTGTGTGGTAGCGTCGATCGTCCACGTAAAGAGAGGCCACCGCCACTTTTTACTCCTAATGCCAATCCTGCAGTAGCTTATGTTCTGATTCATTCGATCAGTACCTCGCGTAAATTTGTTGTACTCAGCAAATGTGCGATGACCGGGAATGAGAATTCTTTTTCTCTGTTCCACTCCCATCGTTTCACATCAGCCGTAAAATTTTCTCCATACGGCGTCGATTTGATTGCAACAACTGAGTTGACAACCCAGCATACTATTGAGATTTTCTCGCTGCTTGTAATCTTATGAAGAGACCCCCTTTTCATCTCCTTCATAGTTTTTACCGGAGTAATTGGGACATCACTAGGCATTCGGTTTTCGCGAATCGTTCCTGTACTTCCATATCCTCGCTCTTTCAGGTGAGTGAGGAGAGGAAATACAGTAAAAAATGTCAAAGTATAGCTGAAATGGCAGTACTTTCATTTGTTCAGGAAACTTATCTAAAATCTTGAGCATGGGTGTTGCAGCCTTACCAAAATCACTCTTATACTAAGTGTTAGGATTAGAATAGGTACTTTCCCTGGAAAAAATCATATGACATTAGATAACCTGCTGGAGGTTTGATGCACCAAATCTTATAGCCAAATCGGATCCTCGGATGAATTATTTTCATACATGACGGCCAAATTACGGCACCATGACTTAAATGCTGTTCACTTCTAAACTTAGACATACATTTGTCCGGGAATATATCAGAGAAGACCCTCAACCCTCGTATCATCATTTAGATCTGATATCGTACTGTCTTGGCAGTGATCAAAACAGCACATTTTGAGAAATATATCTCTACGCATAGCATTACAAATTAGGTCATTGTGATTTTCTCTTTTTGCTTCCCAAAACTATCTTTTAGAAGGCGCGTTGTTGTATTCAAACAAGGGCAATGTAGTAATGAAAGTTTTCATCTCTTCTATGCATATATTTGGGTGTGGACATTTTTTTTGACGGGCGTATCTATTTGATTCGGCACAAAGAAAATGAACCATATTGCCGTCAATGATTGATTCAAATAATTCTACCGGAATCAAATCGCATTCCTTGGTATATTCTGGATGAAGAAAAAAAGGGATAGTTTTCTGCAGTCCCACTGTATTCCATTCCCGATGGACCAATGTTTTATTTCTCTTCTTCGCCATGAACATACTTTTTGTGACCACCTTGTGATCTGGTATAGCTGCCGTCGTTGATGCTTTGGACAGTACAACTTCCGCAGGGCACTGGAGCTGTCGGCCGCTTAGATTATCAAACAAACTATCATCATTGTCATCGGCTAAGTCTTCGTCCGTGAGGTCATTTACATCTGGAGGCTCAATGTACATTTTGTCAACATCCTCATACTCCAAAATGTCAAGAACTACTAGCAATGTCAAGTCTCAACAAAAATATAAACTTATCCAATTACAAATAAGGTTGAAACTTACACAAGTATATAGATTCATCCAAATTAGGACAGATTATATTTTCATATGCAGAAAAATATAAGAAAATAGTGACCCCCGATTTTCAAAACAGTTGACCCCGTAAGCGCCTAGCGTGACCATATGGTCACACCTGTGAAAAACTACTTATAAATTATCTTCTATAGCAAACACAAATAAACTAATATATAAATACATTAAAATGAACCTAAATATGCTAATATTATTAAACAAAATACATACATTTGCCATAGTATTCCCAGTAAGACCATATTTACACAAGACGAAAATCCCTTAGGAGGAGCTTCAAGGGCACGATTAAGATCTCACTGTCTTGACAGCACCAAAAGTTATGATAGTGGTCTGAAAACTGCCTATCATGCTTCCAAATACCCTTCGCTACAATGTAAAAGCGTGTACGCAAGACAGCGGCCCTGCGACATTTTACTGTTTCGTGATTAAAAATTGACTTCTTACCGTAACCATATGGTCACGCTCGGCGTTAAAGGGTTAATGGGATTGAAGCTTCTCTCTTATGAGGGAAATTTAAACTTCACCATGATAAATTGCCCAGCTCATGATTATTGCACTTTATGCTCTGAAAGATTGAAGTGCTAACAAAAACCACCCCTCTCAGTTGTCAGCAACCTATTTTATCGTTGGAGCCATGGTGACCATTCATTGCTGTGACGTGTTTGCCATCTAGTGGGAAGAAAACATGAACATTGCAAAAATGCATACACCAGATTAGAACACGTCCCAATTTGGATGCAAGTAATCGTGCATTTGTGCAATGTTTCCTTGCAAGACATCACTTGGTGAAATGTTTCTTGCACAAGTGTTCTTGCTACAGCCAGAGCTATATCAATAACCATGTAAAACTGTGTTAAGAAAGTGTTTGAATTATCTTTATGACATAAGGCACACATTTATAAAAACATTTTTTAGTTTATGCTTATCCAGCAGACGATGTAATGGTAATGAGTAAACTATTTGTAATGAGTGTTTATGCCTGCAGGAATCAGCAAATTATTTGTTTTTCATTTTCAGAGTTGGTTGACTGCGATACGTTAGATCAAGGTTGTGGAGGGGGTTTGATGGACCAGGCATATCACGCAATTGAAAACATTGGTGGTTTGGAGGGGGAAAATGATTACCCATATGATGGTGAGAATGAAAAGTGTCATTTCAATGGCTCTAAAGTCCTGGTAACTCTCTCTGGTTCCGTCAACATCTCATCTAATGAAGATGACATGGCACGTTGGCTCTTCAAAAATGGGCCAATATCAATTGCCTTAAATGCAAATGCAATGCAGGTAATATATACTAGACTGTGTATAAAGAAATGCTATTTTTTCTTGCTATAATTGACTAGCAGTGTATACTTGGTGTGATAAAAAATAACAGGAATTTTAGTTTTTCTTAAAGAACATTTATTTATTTATCAGCATTAACTTTGTCCCCTACAAAGTAATCCCCCTCAGATGTAATAAACTTGTACCAGCATTTGTCCAATCTTGGAAGAACTTCTGGAACTCACTTTTCGGTATAGAGTTCAGTCCTTCAGCGATTCTGTTTTTATCTCGTCAGTGTTGGCAAAACATCACCGTTTCATGGTTCTATTCAGCCTCAGGAATAGACAAGTCTCAGGGGGTCATCTTCGGCGAATATGGTGGCTGAGGCAAAATAACATTGTTTTTTACCAAAAAATCATGAACAAGCAGTGAGATATGAGTGAGAGCATTATTGTGGTGTAATATCCACAAGCTCTTTTGCCACAATTCTGGGTGTTTTGTTGGATTGCTTCATGCAAACAGTGTATAACTAATAGTATTCTTTATTTACCGTACGACCATATGGTAGGAACTCATAATGCACTATGCCATTGTAATCGAAGAACATGGTGAGAATATATTCCCGTTATTTTTTTATCACACCACGTAAATGTGAAGAGAGATGTAAGTTGTAAATAATCTATGTCAGTGTACAGTGAAACATTGTAGTTGTAAATATTGTACATTATTTGATTGAAAATGGTTTAAAATTTAACATACATATATGAAAGAATCCTAATAGCTATGTTATTCTTTCACAGTTTTATACAGGGGGTGTTTCACACCCTTGGAAGATCTTGTGCAATCCTGAGGGATTGGATCATGGTGTTCTTATTGTTGGTTTTGGTGTTCACAGTGAGTTTATTTATTTTTTCATTTTTAAATATTTCAATGGAAATTCTTGCTTAAATTCTTTATGTCAGTCTAAAAATGCCATACTCCTGAGAAAGTCAATTCTCTTGTTATGGAAAAAATTAGTTCACGATTTTGTTTTATATTTTGTGTTTTGAATTTCACAGCATGTGTTTAAGTTTTGCGTGTTTACCAGATGAGACAAATGATGTCTTGTCAAATGTATTTCTGCTGGGCTTGTAACTATGAGATATTTTTTTACCATCAAATATTGTTCTTATCGCATGAAATACTGTGCCTGGATTCCTCAATTGGACTCGAAGGTCAACCACAATGGTCCTTTGTCTGTAGCCCACTCCTTAAGAACTATTTTCTATGAAATCAATGACATTTACATTTTAAGGTCAGAGTGAGAGGATGATTATGGGTATGAGACATTGTCATTGCAAAGTATGGTATCTTAAATGCAGGCATATATCCAAATTTACATTGTTCCAATTTTCCTGTGCCGATAATAATGAAATCATTGGTGTCCTTCTTTTCCTGTTAATATTTCACAAGATTATTATGTGTACATATTTATTATTTCTGAAATGAACATCAACAGAGTCAATCCTGAAAGTCAGATTTTAAGCTTTCACTTATTACCTTATTCGTAATGCTCTTTTATCGAGAAATATTTGGAGAATGAACTTGTTATCATTTAGGAATGTTTAGAAACTGTTTAGACCTAGAAATTAATCCCTCTATTAATTGGTTAATTCATTATTGATAAAGAAACGGTAATTTGTGGCATTTGTATTTTGTGATGTTGAAAATTTTGGCCATCTCTTTTTTTTTTTGCTATTATATTCCAAAGTGAAACAATGCAATCTTTCAGGGACATCCATTCTTCATAGAACACTACCATATTGGATCATTAAAAATAGCTGGGGAACCTCATGGGGGGAGCAGGTAAGCGTGTATTAATTTTCTTTGTTTTATTTTGCCTTTCAGAATATCCTATCTTTAACAAAACATTGCCTTATTGGATCATTAAAAATAGCTGGGGTAGTAGATGGGGTGAACAGGTAATCTGCTAAGAGCATGATTTTTTAATGCTTTTCAGAGTCTTCTAAATCTGTTCCTTAGCTATTAGTGTACTTTTCTCTGTTTAATATATCTCTTGCATTTTTTTCAGGGTTACTACAGGATTTATCGAGGCGATGGCACGTGTGGGGTTAATATGATGGCATCCTCATCAATAGTTAATTGATTTGCTCAGGAACCCTACCCACCATCTGGAAATAATAGCTGTGGTTTATGCGTGTATTTCATTGCTGTTTCATCCATAGATGCTGGTTAATTAGTATGTAGTTTATTTTAGGTGGTTTACCTTTATTTTTATGTTATGAAATGATGATTACCACTAACATTAGGTACCTATGCAGTTGATACAGCCCCAGTAGTGTAATACATACTCGTAATAGGCTTCCATTTTTAAGGTGGCCTAAAGAAATTTTTTATATGGAA
The DNA here is from genome assembly GCA_933228895.1 of Platycnemis pennipes. Classification (NCBI taxonomy): domain Eukaryota; kingdom Metazoa; phylum Arthropoda; class Insecta; order Odonata; family Platycnemididae; genus Platycnemis; species Platycnemis pennipes. The sequence goes on along the minus strand of OW121857.1, from coordinate 30,889,299 downwards.
CAATTCCTACCATGACTTTTCAAACTTGCACATTTTTATATGCATGCTATTGTTGGTAGATATCTAATCTTCATATCTGAAGAATACTCAGAGTAGGTTTTTTTGTGAAGATGGGCAAATGTGGTTGTAATATGTGTTTGAATTTGTATTGTCAGTGAATAATCAAATTATTCATTTTTATGGTGGATTTGACTGGAATTTTATGTAAGTGGGAGTTTGAATTCAACTTGAAAGGAATTACCTTTAGTTGATTATTCCAGTTAGAATCAAGAACAAATTTTCAAAAGGGATTAATTCTTTAGTTTAATGAATAAATATCTGTGACATGTAGTGAAATTCTTTTCATTTAAACTGATTGCTTGAAAAACATTACCATTTTAATGACTTCTTTATAATACTAACAAATTTAGCGGTGGGTGTGGTCTTTTTTGATCTGAATTGAATCTCTTGGTGAATCCCTTATGTTCAAATTTTTGAGAAATTATGTGGTTTGTTTTAATCAGATTAAGATTTAATTATATGTATAAAATTCCATTGAAGATGTTTATTTAAAACATATTGATAGGGCATTCATATTTGTTTTCAATTTTCTGTATAGGTATTTAGTTATACATACTCTCCAACAGTGCTGCAATGCTAAATATTGTATTGCACCTCCTATCACTCCTTATTTTTTAGTTCTTACGATATGAGTTTAATGCTTCATGGACCGAATTCTTGAGTTACCGCATAGAAAGTGCTTTATGTATTTTTGATTAATTAATGGCATAAAGGTTCAAGAGGTTTATGTGTAGTTATCAATTTTTGTACTTATATTAATATATCTGTTTTGTTTTATTATTTAACAGCATTCTGAGCCAGAAATTTTAAGAAAATTGTGTATTATACATTGGTACGACTGTGATAAAATTGCCTCTATGTTGATGATATTATTAATTTTTGGACCATGTATTTGTGTATTTGTCAAATTAATGCTAAGTTTCAAATCAATAAATATTTTTACATTAGAAAACTTGGATTGATTCATCCTCCAGCTGTTAAGATAATATTCAACCCAGTGAAAATAATGGCATTTCCTAACTTTTTTGATCAGCAGAGCTGAATACATACCATAAAACAAGGTGACTTTAGTTTACAGTTTTTTAAACCATTTCTTATAAGAAACTTTTTTTGTTTATCCAAAAAAAATATGTAAATATATGATAATTGTAGCCACGAAAATAATATTTAATGCTTTTTAATCAACATAATTAGTCTAAAAAAAATTAAATATGTATAATGGTGGAAGACACTTTGACCAATGCACACTATTATGATTTTTAAAGTTTATTTCCAAGTTCTCAAAGTAAAAAAAACATGGTTTCACACAAACTCTGGCTGCATTTAAGAGGAATCAAGTTGATAGGTATAGATAGAGGTATAGGTAGGGTAGCCTATAGGTACAGTGTGGGGTGGACCAAAAAAAGTTTCTTTTTCCCGGTTCAAATTTGCATTCTGCGGGAAAGTTGTGTACTGATATCAGGATCTTGCATTGCAATTTTTTCCAATTGGGATTATATTCTAGAGTTCTAAAGTTTAGAATTTTGTGAAAATTCAGGTGGAAATGGGAAACAAACAGTTATGGAGAGTAATTTGTTGCAGATACTGGAATATTGGTAAAGATCAACGGTAGATACATGTTTCTACATTATGACACTGAAATTTTAAGTTTATTTGACATCTATGACTTGTACGATGCCTAAGAATAAACCGCAAATTTAGAGTGTAGGCAGTCCGCACAACAAAAAATGTTTACATGCTCTAAGCATCACTGAAATTTTAAGTTTATTTGACAGAATCTATGACTTGTACAATGCCTAAGAATAAACAGCAAATTTAGAGTGTAGGCAGACCGCACAACAAAAAATGTTTACATGCGCTAAGCATCACTTCAAATAGATCACCTTTGGGAGCCGTATTTGGGATAAATTAATATTTTTTTCGAATCCAGTTTCTTAATAAATGTCTCAGCCGTCATTTGGCTATAAATAATACTTTAAAAAGACGGAAAAGTTAAACTTTAAAACTAACCTCAATTATGATGAAGAATTTTATGAATGCTGAGCTATTACCACAAAAATCAGTTAATCAAGATAGGATAAATTCACAGCCTGATCACCAAGTATTTATTGAAGTAGCTCTTTGCTGTTTTCGTAGAGAAAGTACCCAGAACTCACCATGAGGAGGTAGCTACTATCGAGTTCCACTGGTTCCACCCGTGCCTCCCCAAACCACCCTTCCATGGGGTACGTGTGTTTGTTATATGGCTATCACTCGTTATTATTATATTTTATACTGTGCTTTATTTTCAAATTTTGGTTGAATGTTTAGGTCTTTAATGCATGATAATTCCCATCCATGCCTGCTTTCCGGACTTCACACGGATTTGACGCCACCGTAATCATTTGTACCATCCTTTCAACTGCTTGTGTGGGGCATGGAAATGGCTTACTTCAAACCAAGTCCCTTCCTTCAGAATATTTCCCAAATCTTTGCTTGTGATATCAGCTATTAAAGGTGGTTGAGTTACCTCAATTGTTTCCCAGTCAACTAAAGTCGACCTAATCTTGTGCATCAAAATTCATAGTTGGAAGTTCGAATTTCGCAAATTTCTTCTTCTGATTTTCTCTTGATTTTAATATTTTTTCCACGGCCATTACACGGATCGGTCTTCTCTCATCGGCTAGCATGGCAAGCAGAATATTCTCTGGGTGAGCTAAAAAAAAGCGTTTCCCTGAATGATTGAGTAAAGGCGTAATTTGATGTCTTGATCCATATATTTCATGAAATGTATCATGTTCATGATATGCTTCGCACCTTCCGTGCATTGTGGTCTCAATTTTATCGCGAACCGCATAGGAGCGTATACTTACATCACAAAAGTTGCCAAGGTCATCAGTTCTTTTGAAGGATTTTCGGTTGAAACATATAATCGAAGAATGCGATTTGCTGTAGTGTCTTGTCTTGTCTTGCGCTTTATTTTACCTGTGGTCCAACTGAAATGAACCATTTTCCCCGGACTTCTCGCTGAAAGACTCCAGGCATCTCCACTTGAAAAAGCACGTGGTCTCCTTGAGAAACCATCCCGATATCAACTAGAAGCACGGTTGCGGGTGCTGCAGCAGCTCGCTTCGATATGCAGAATCTTTCACAGGCAGACGCAAATCTAGATAAATTATTTACACCGACCTTTTTTTCCAAAAAATCATCAGCTTCACTAGCGTCGCGTAATTCTTCATCTGCAGACGTTTCTTCACTTGAGTCTTTCCAAATCTCAGAAACTTCTTGCTCGGGTAGCGTGGAACATTCTGATGATCTTTTTCTTTCTAACCTATTCCATTTCCTCTTTCCCATGTTAGTTTCATGGACATCAATGGCACCGATAATCAGTTTTCTATCACTTCTCTGGTCCTGAAGGAATTCACGTTCTAAAAATGGCACTTTGTTGCTATTATCACAAACACAATCAGTTCTACTAGAGCATTTACATGCCGCAACATCAAAAAGCTGGCACGCGTGACGAAGAAAGTCTTGCTTCAGATCAACGAAAGTCTTCTTGCTGACAAATCGAAGAATATTGCGGTATTTTCCATGGTATTGAATAATTCGTCTCACAATTTGCCTATGTCCGACAACTGGTATAGAGGATCTATTCCAGATGTCTTCAATGGCATAAGCCACCGTCTCCGTGATTCCCGGCTCAGATGTATCGGTATTTCCACTTTCTTCTTGAATGTACCGAAAGTACAAAAACATTTACATCATCTCCTCCTAAGTAGGCAAAAAAGTACCCGACGACATTGAAACCTACGAAATAGTATCGAAAAAGTCCCCAAGCCCTTGCATCACGGGGAAAAGGAGTTGGAAGAGGAGAGGGAGGGAGAGGGTACTGACCAAGCATCTTAGCGTGATCGACACGAACTATTGTTCCTGATAACATGCCGAACGATTTCATATTGTTTTCGCCTCTGAAAGTAGCTTTTCATTTTTCAAGAGGAAGAGAGCTGTATTTTTCTCTTACCTAGTTTTAGCAGGTATTTTGCTTTAAAGTGGAATCTCAAATCTTTCGATCTGAGCGGTCGTTCACACTTCAGTCATACTTAGCGTGAATTTAATGGATTAGTGTATGGGATTATTAAGTAAATATAAAGGCTGGAGTAAATAAAATTGTAAAAGCGATATGAAGGTGTGAAATGGGCCACACAGAAAACATTGCTTACGCACTTCTCACGATTTTGACTCTAAAAATCAACGCTGGATGTTGTTATGCATAGGTGAGTGATGGTAGCTTTTTTAAATATATGTGCCAGTAGAAATGGCCAATTTTAGTAGACATTTCAGAAATTCTTGTCAAGATTCATATGTAGGTTACTTTTTCTTCAAATTTAACGAAAGAAAGCCTTTCGTTTGTAAGTTTTCAAAAATAATAGCTGGAATAATGGAGATCCAGCCTAAGTTTTCTCATTTTCACTCTCAAACGTATAGTTTATTTGATTGGTATCGTATTGCGCTATTTTTTTGCGACAAAGTTTGTTAATGTTTACCGCGACCTCGATCTCTGAGGTTCGTAACGCGCGCGTTCGCGATATCGTAGTTTTCCAATTCCGCCAAGGGGAGAGAAAATTCGATCGTCATTATTCAATGACCTTCTAATGCCTGTTAATAAAAACCAAGTAATTTTACTACTTTTTGGTAAAATTACTGGTATAAATCGGAGCAGTGAATCGTTAGAATGGGTATTGAGAGCAGTGCTTTTATATTAACACTAGCGTTATTGAGAACGATCGAGATAGCGCAAAACAAGAATAAATGATATTGCTCCTAAATTCATTGAGTACGGGTAAAAGAAACCCCTTTTTTAAAAATCTGTTATGGAAAATGCCTCTGAGGAACTTCGCTGCCCTTTCGTATGAATTGTCAAATTCTTCTTAGTTTTCTTAGAAAAAGACGATTTTTTAAAAATTGTCCGGATTAATAGATGTATAGTTTTTAACTCATAGTACAAGCAACTCCGCCCATTTAAACAAAATATACAAAATAAGAATGTTAAACAGAAGACATAGGTACGTAAATTAGAATGTTAAAGAGAAGACATGCGTAAATTAGAATGTTAAAGAGAAGACATACGTAAATTTGAAGAGATTAGCAGATATAAGAATTCAGTGGAGAGCTGTGTCAAACCAATCTCAGGATTGCTGACTGTTGATGATGATGATAGAAAACAAATGTTGAGGCAGCTTAAAATTAAACCCAGGAACGCACGCTTAATCTCACAGTTCTATGTGAGCTGCTTCTCCTTCTGGCCTGTTAAAGTAAACAATCACGTAATGTATAAGTTATGTATGTAAGTACGAAATGTAATAGTGTAAAAGCTCACGAAAATTACCTGGGCACACCTAGTTGTTGTGGTCTCAAAACTGACTTGGAGACTAATTCGTTTTTCTTCGCATTAAGCGCCCCGTGGTGCCAAAATACCGTAAATAATTTTTCCTTGTCCTTGTGATTGTAATACAAGAATACACTTTTAATATTCCTCCTAACTTTGAATCTCTGGACAGATTACACAGGTCTGCAAAAAAAACTTTTTTCAGTTGCATGGGATAATTTTCATAAACTGTTTTTTTAGAGTGCTGAATCCGAAAATGATTTCCGTTTCCCTCCATCACGTACAGTTTTTTTTGCAAAAGATTGGGAGTTTACGTTAAAAAAGCACAACAGTGATGAAAAAATCAATATTTCATTTCAATCAACTATGCATGATTTTTGTTTTAATTTAAAAAGAGAAACAAAAAACTATTCCTGCATGATATATTTAACATTATAGGTATGTTTACTCTTTCTGTCTGAGAAATCTTTTCTTTTTCTCTTTGATGTTCCTCCAAATATGCTTTCGCTTTCCATCTCCTGTTTCCCGCATGAGCATCCAACAGTAATCAGTTAGCATGCCGGTCCCATTTTCCTTGGTACATATAATCCTTCGGTATCTCGGACATCCTGGTGATATCCTTCACCCTGCTCTTCCTTATAGGCTCATAAGTTTTCGGGAAAACAGTCAATATGGGAGTGTAGGAAATAAACTTTCATTCTCATCTTGCATCCTTGAGCTTCATATACTGCCAACATGCGTTGTGCAAGGTTTTGTACAAAGGGTCGTTAGTATTCCCCAAAAGCCTGTGCGCTACATCCTTAAAAGAGTCCCGCGCTTCTTTTTCTTTCATTTTTTCTGAAAAGAGGATCGGATAACAGGTTTCGTATGTCGGGCCCAGTAAAAACTCCCTCTTTCAACTCGGCTTCTGACAGTTTTGGGTACTTGGAGCACAGCTATCTAAAGCATACCTCATCTATAGGCAGTGATTTAATAAACTGCTTCATTAGTCCTAATTTTATGTGAAGAGGTTGTATTTATGACTTTTTTTCGCCGAGAGTTGCATGTCGAAGTGGCCAGTCAGTTTTGGTTCAATGGAGGTCTCCGGCTCGACTGTCCCACAAGCATAGGAAGCAGGGTTATTTTGTGTAACCTGCCTGCTGGCCCAACAACGTGGTTAGTATTTTGAAGTCTCCCTTAAACCATCCTACGATGTTCTTGATAGGTGATTTTCAAAATAACCATAGACAAATCATTATAGTTTTCTTCCAAATGCAGCGAGTGTCCGGAACCAATGCAAATGTATTACCATTATGCAGCAATGCTACTTTGAGGCTTCTTTTAGACAAATCTATGAATAGGCACCACTCAGATGGGTCATATTCTATGCCAAAGCACTTCATTAGCCCTTGAACATCTTTACAAAAAACGAGATTTCTCTTTTTGGAGAAAAACTGAGTGAATTCCATCTCTTGGTGCCTGCAGGCATGTATCAGGAGGCAGGCATACATGTATCAGAAGAATAAAGTTACAGGCGTCAGCAGATATTTATTTTTCAGTCTTGACTCTAGAAATTGTTGGGGATCCCCAAGTTTCTACTTGAAATAAAAAATTCCTTCTTTACAAAATCACTTATGTTTCTTTGGGTCTAAGCTTGTGTCTGTGTCTAACTGTTTTTATTAGCAGTGTAACTGTTTTTATTCGTGTTTCGTCCGCAAATAAATGTGCTACAGAAAACAAAATCCGGAAATAGGAATTAAAAATATTAAATTAATGTAAAAAATTATTATTGAATATGGGCTTTTGACTAAAGAATAGGATACCAGATTTCAGTTTAAAAAGGAAAATTTTACGTTTCATTAAACTAAAAATATGAGTTTTACAAGAAAACCTGACGTGATGATATTTTAAAAATATTTTTCTCGGTTTCAATGAGAAAAATCTCTAAGAAACAGAAAAAAAATCCTATGCAGTTTTTTGGTTGCAGACCTGTGTTATGAATTGATTGATTTCATGAGGCGAATATTTAGTTCGTGTGAGGTTTGTTTGCCTGATAATTTATGATGGGAATGATTGATTAAATAGTAGCATAACGCGTATATTTTTTATAATTTCAAACAGCATATATTTATTATTGTGTAGCAATTAATAGTTCACTCCAAACCAATCCTGGTATTAATGACAATCAATTTTGAAATACGTACTGGTTGAACGCGATAGATATTCATGGTAGTACTGATAATGGCAATGAAGAAAGGCTATGCGAAAACCCGATTCTATGAAAATGACCATACGAACGATTCCATCCTTCTGTAAATATGCCGCTGAGCAGCTATTACTTATTTGTTTCGCAGCAATCAGTGTACAGCGCCGTCAGTTGAGCAACCTAACGGTAATTAATAAAAGTAAAAATATTTATTTTCTAAATTTTTTTGGACTGCTACCGGTTTCAACTCCATTAACATTCGTGGTAGCTGAGTGGGAATAGCATTTCGCTACTGACCCAGGAAAGGCCTCTCTGGTAATGTCCAGTTAAAGTCTGCGCGATTTTCTGGACACCAGTTTATCCCACCCTGGTGTGTGAAGTGCATAGATAGTCCGCCTGGATGAAGTCATGGCGAGTCGTTCAAATCGACCTTCGCATCAGAAGACCGTGATCTGGTTAGGATTGAAAGTTTGGGAATTTTTTGAGCCGTTCTTTAATAAGTACCGGATGCTAGTGGCAGATTTTTTGAGGGACAAAGAGAGATGGATGGCCGTAAAGGGGGTTGCTGTTAACTCTCCCCTTCTTGCACTCATTTTGAAATCTTTCTAGGTACTCCTGCCGTGTGGAGTCGGTTTAAGTTGAGCCATCTTCTTCCAATTAATTATTAAAAATGAACTGCGGAGATTATTACCTACGAAACATGAAATCCTCTTCAGAATTTCGGAACAAGGGAATTTCCTCTGTGTAAATCCTCTTGGTTTCTTGCTATGTTTACGCAATTGATTTCAATAAACGTCGTGTCAAGGAATCAGTGATGCGCTGAAGGGAAGGGAGTCAGTCGGCTGTTATACGAGCGGGAATGAAGAGGAATGTGTCCTCCATACACTCCCTTGCCTTCTTCGCCTCCTCCCCGAATCGCTCCCGCCACGATGCCATTGGGTCACGCGGGGAGCTCATTATAACGAGATAACGGGAAAACCCCTGCCTTCGAGCCGGATCTCCGCGTACTTCCCTGCCGTCCGCATATCGCTTTCCCTTTCGTTTTGCACCTTTCGCGAGAGGGGCGTTCCTGGCGAGAATTAGACGCGACCCAAATCTTTTCTGAGCCTAGCATTCATTGTGAGTGACGGACGTAGGCGGCGCTCGAATTGGTAATTGGATTTCTCCCGAATCTCTCGCCGTTCCGAATCGATGGCGTTATGCTTCAGTAGTGATATTATCTCTCACCAATCTCACGTGATATCCTCGATCGTTGTAATTGGAGATCTATCAATTTAAAGCTATGTCAAAAAATCTTAAATTTTGGGCACTGCAAATAAAACTTTCTTGCCTGTAAATACTCATTTATTTGCACTCTTTCATTCTTATGTTAATATCTCTCTCTTTCTACTTCAACTAGCCACAAAATTCCTAAATTCTGTCTGTAACTAATTTTCTCCGATAATTTTCTTCCTCTAAAATTCCCGACATTTAAGAAATTTTATTGCTGTTCGTTTTATTTTATCCCTCCCAATTAAATCTAAAAATCCTCCTATCCGTTCCCATCCTGTTATCACGGAGTGAAAGCTCCAGAATCATCCTAACTTACCGTCCATATCGCAGTTCTTACTGATCTGTATTTATGTTTTAAGTTCGGGTATTGATATCCATGGAAATTTAAATTTCGCTGCAAAATTATCATTTCTTCAGTATTATCAGAATCAGATGGCACAGTATCGGATGGTCAATCCTGTTGCTGTTGATGTTGCAATCATGTATTAGGTGAAGAGAACAAAACCTAAGGTTATTCCGAAACTAAAGATCGGTGGGTATTTGGAAATGGTAGGATCAAGTGTCTAGTTGCAGTTATTAGAGCAAGGCGACCAAAAGCTAAGGGATGTACTACCTTTTAGGGTAGTTGGAAGATGCAGGAATCAATGAGAGAGCGTAGGAAAAGAGAAAGAAACTCACCATTGGCATTAGCCTGATATGAGCACGAAAGGCCCCAAGGGTTCCATGTTTTAACGTCCCATCCGACGGACGGAGCGCTGAACCTTTGAAAGTGCTCTCTACACAGCACTCAAATGGGGACCAGTGCACCCCTGAGAAAAACTGCCTTCACAGTACCATTGCCGGGATTCGAACCTGAGCCACCGAACCGAATCTATCCCCTTGACATATCGAAATGGACTGTGATAAGATGATTTTGAATCAGGGCGATCCGCTATAGACATGATTGGAGGGACATGGGATTGAGTGGGTGTTTGAAAGGGTAGGTTGAGGAACTAATGAAGTGGGGTAGGGTCCAAGCAAATAGGTGTTTTTCGCACGGTGATGGGGACAACTCTGGACAACTATTTTCTCTAGGCGATCTAAAATTTGCCCAAAAAGGTTGACATCCATTGTTCGCGCATCTATGCGCCGCGCGAGTTTCTAGTTCCGGCAGTTGTCACTGAGGGCGCGGGGGAGGCGTGCTTCGCCCCTGGTCGAGGGGATTTCGACGAGGAGTCAGCAGAGACGCAGAGAGAAGTGGGTAGAGAGGTGTCAACCGCTCGACAGCCTGGGAGAACGACGAGAGCATCACCCGCTACACTAAGGCTGCTAAATTGTTTCCGATGACAGCAATCATTCTGTAATTATAGCTGCAAATAAACAGCGGAGTCTAAAATCATGTATTTTTGCTTCATTAGCATTGCAGTAGGTTTACTCCCCTACATCCATCTATTTTCAGAATTTGGAGGTGGCAAAATAGAAGCGAGAAGGTAATGCGAGGTAGCATACTGCTGAAGATGGTGATATAATTGAGAATGCTGGACCGGTACTTAATAGGAATGAAAAGAATCTAGCATATTAAGATAATTCAGGACAAGAGAGCTTAAACAGGGATAGATAAGGCAGAGGCAGTGGCATAACTAGGTATTTAGGTATTATTGGTCGGTTGTTCAGGGGAGGCGACAGCTGAGGTCATTTGCATTGGGTTATTGGGTAACGGTAGGAGTTTTTAGGGAACGGAGGAAGGGTGGAGAGAAACCCGGCGTCGGCATTAGCTTACTCTGAACGAAAGGCGCCAAGGGGACCACGGCTTAACGTCCCATCCGACGGACGGAGTACTGAACTTGAAATGCCCTCTACTAGGCACTCAAGTGGGGACCGGTTTTCCACTGAAAAATCCGACACTGTCGGGAATCGAACCCGGACCCGGGCACCACACCAACCAGATCCCCTCAAGGTATTCTTATTGACCACTTTTATTTAATGGGACAGAACAGATATTAATTAAGAGGCTCTTTAAAGAGATGTTTCACATAATTAAAAATCCTACTGCATGTAATAATAGAATAGATATGCAGAAATTAAGCAAAATATACCATAATATCAGTACACAACATAAATATAACTGAACACAACCATAAACGTGTAAATTAATATTCATTTAATATTCAATTTTTAAACAAAATTTGTTTAAGTATTTTATGTAATAATTTAAATTTTGGTTTTTCGGTTTTTTTTAATATAAAAAAGTTTGTTGATGAATTTGTGTTGGTATATAAGAACATTGTTGTTGTAGTTTTTAAAAAAATTTGTCACCAGAGGTATGGAAAAATAAATTAATATTGATGTGTATTAATGTAATTGAAATTGTAAAACTTGCATTATATATTTTAATAGCCCTGAGGAAGCCTAAATAAAAGAGGCGAAATGTTCGCTGAAATTGGTGCTAATCAAAAATACGACCAAACAACTCCATAAAAACAATTCTATCTCTCAATGGGTATGGACGAGCGGGACAATTCTCCGAAAGTCCGAGCTTCCAGGGCCCCTTAAGAGCATGTAAATACTGTATGCCTTTGTAGGATTGTATATACAAGTTATTATAACGATGTTTTTTTAAAATACTAAAAGTATAAATTCGCAATTACCAAAGTTCAGCCCCTTGGCTCCCAAAGTCCCTGTTACGACAATGAGTAGAGGCCGTCAGAAGATCTGCCAACTTTGCTTGAATACCTAGTTTTTACCTAAATTTTGATAATGAAGAAATATGTGATAGCTATAGTAAGAAAAGAAACGATTGCAGGGTTTAGGCTAGTGATGTATCGGCGGGTAGTGTCGGTTTCTCCACTTCTTCCTCTCCCCCTCCAAGACTCAGTATCCCTTATACGTACCTAATAAAGGGTTATTTTTAGGGATGGGTCGGTTCGGTTCTTCGGTTCTCGGTTCCACCGGTTCTTGAGCTTAGAACCGGAACCGGGACCGACGCCAAAAATAATCGGTACCGAAATGATTGGCGCGAAAATCAGTTTGAAACCTACTCACACTCCGAAAGTGGAGGCTTCACATTAAAAGCTGGTGAAATAGTGTACTTAGATGCTTCAAAGTCGCGAATTATTCTAATTCAGTCTCTGAAAACGATTATTGATTACCTTATTTTACCATTGAGCAATGCAAAGTAAGTGGTAAATTAAGAACCGGAACCGAGAATCGGAACCGAGAACCGATGTTAAGAACCGAACCGGAACCGGAACCGATAAAAAGTGGAACCGACCCATCCCTAGTTATTTTTGCTGTTTGTATTGTTCAATTTTCTCTGGACAACTATTTTCGTGAGGCGATTTAAAATTTGTCCAACAAGGTTGACATTCATCTTATTTTCAAAATTCGATAGGATTTATGCTTTTCTCCTTCTTTTCTTGGAGCATCTTCAATTGTTACTCGCTACATGTTTTATTCCATGTAGTTCCATAGAACGGCCATCCTAACTCTGCTTCCAGTCCTGCATTTGTGAATGCTATTATTGTACATGCCTTGCAGTTATAAAAGAGCTACGTGTCCCTTTAGGAGCCCGTTTTAGTTTTTTTTTAATTTCTTATACGGAATGTCTACTGGGCTCGTTTGCGAGGTGGACTTTCGTCATGGTAGATAAAACTAGCTTCGCAATTTCCAGTTCATTTATTCACACATCGACCGGTTTCAACGCCGATGACGCGTAAACTTTTGAACCGGTCAAGATGTGAATAAATATTACCTACTTAGCTCCATGTACCATTCGTTTCCATGCTTTCAACTATGTGTTTTCGAAGATCGCATTTTGATAGTATGTCTTCTTCACGTGATATAATCTAGTTAATATATTATCGCTTCTCTTTAATTGTATTCTTATCTTAAGCTACTTTTAGATGTAAATGGGTTTGGCAGTAGAGATGTTGTACGAGGAATAGCGCTGACCGAGGGTTCATTCAAGAAGAATTAATGAGGCAAATAATTTCTTATGTTAGTAGAGACATGAGGAAATATCAGTGAAAATTTTAATTTTCGGAATCTATTCTAAAATATACAAAGATAAAGTCACACATAAATATAAACATATTTATGCAATGTTCATTTTTTTAGAGAACTATGAGTTGCACAAACTTGAAACTAGGTAAATCATTAAATAAGTCAACCCGCGGAATATGGGCTACTTATTAATCATAGTCCGGGTTTGAATCAATGCATTTAACATTTTCCACTCTCATTGTACGGTAAAATTGGTTTATCAAAACGCATCACTGTGTACTTTTAATAATTGAATTATTATTTATTAACCTGCAAACACCAAAAATAAACCATAAGCAAGATAATACTACAAGAAATCTAATACTTATCATGAAATATGGTGTCATGCTCAAATAAGGAAAGGTTTAATGAAAAGTACAGATATTTGGTCAAATGGTACGTTTTTGAAAACACCTCACCTTGACAACCATAGACATTGTCATAGCTGACTCTCGTAAGAATGCATGGTGAAAATAGACCTATAAGAAAAAAGTGGTTTCAATCTTCCAAAAGAATATCATTACCAAGTATTTGTAAATTAATGGTGGAGTGAGCCAATCAAGGAGGATTGGGCTGCCACTGGTGGACAGGAGGATGTATCTCCCACCCTAGTAATAATACTATAGTAATGAAAATATCCTAAACATGATATTTCCAGGAAGAGAAGAATGAGTATTAATACGAGGGAAAATTTGAGGGCTTATAGGCGTGGTTGTGTGGAATAAGGGAAAGGGTTAGCTAAATGGAGAATTATACGATTATGGAAGTGTTAAATATGGTAGGAGTGAGATGAAAATCGATCAAATTAATAAAAAGAAGCTACCAATGTGGATGGAGAATGTTTCCATAGAAATGGTAATAATTAAATCTAAACGTGGAAGGAGGGAAGGTATCGATGTTCGGCCGAAGATAGGAAGATTTGAATAGGAATTTAACGTAGGAAATTTGAATTAATTAGGGAATATAAATGGGTAGGGAATAGAAGGCTAAGAATTCCTACAAACATAAGAATATGGCCGAATACTTATTGTGTTGATGAATAAGCAACCACACAATTTTCTTGCCTCGTCCGGTAATTCGTCTTCCCAAGTAAAACTCTTCCACTTCTCAAAGCTTCTGATTCTTTACTTTATTACTGATCCTATCCTATGCTTTTTTATGCCTAGCAAACGCGTTTAGTATCTTCTACGCATAAGTAAACCAGCGTCTTCATTTTTTACAGCGTGGAAACTAATATCCATATCATAATGGAATCCTTGTCTTTCTTTTACTATCAAGTATGAGGCAGTTCTGTGGGTCAAGTGTTCAGCGCCTGGTGGAAGGATCCGGGTACAGTTCCGGCAATCGTGTGTGGACAACACTGCCTAAACTAAAGATGTGTTGTCTCCTGGACGAAAGAGTTTTCTGGGAAACCTTAGGGGAGCAGGGAAAGAAATTGACCTCGTTTTCTAATTTTAAGAATTCCAAATATGCATGCTTTAGATGAATGTTGCCCATAAATTTCGAATTAATGGTTGAATACTAGTGTTGGATTATGTTTCTAAGATGTGATAATTTTGAATATGATAATTTTGAATTTTCTCTTCTTCACAATTGGACGCTCGTATTAAATAGAATCATAAATACATCCACATCGATCAAACCAAGAAGAGAATCTCCAGTGAAATTGCAGCTTATTTTCACAGAAAATAAAAAAATCATTTTTTCAGACATCGGTCTTTACCTGTTAAGGTTTAGGTCCCCGATTTCCACCATTGTATCACGTTGAATCCATCATATACGTCCCCAAATAATGTAATTGTCTAACAGTACCTGATGGAGATAAAGTGTTTAACCTGCTTCTTTTGGTAATCGTTCGTAAACCATGTGGCGTTATTAAGGGACTTCAATGGGTCGTCACGTTGCGTCACACGCGGGAGAAAAGGTTCCGGGTCATGTCACGTAACACTTTCTATGCTAGCAGCAAAAATTAACGGCAATAGCGAATCGCAACTGTATGGTGTCCGCTGCTGACACGAAAACCGAAACCCATATTTTCTTCGGCCTCATAATTTCAGTTTGAAAAGGATTCTATTTTTTGGTCCGCAAGATTCATTTTTCTCTCGAAAACTTAAGGGGAAGGAAAAAAAGGGGAAGTCCGTCCGTTTAGAGGCTCTGAAGCGTAGCGGCATAGTGAGTCATGTGCCTTCGGGAACCTGGATGTAGAGAGATCCTGGTTACAAACTCGTGTTGATTCAATCGCATGGGGGTGAGGGATAAAAAAAAGCAGCTTAAAAAGCTCCATCATTTCTCTGATGAGTACCATTTACAAACAATAAGATCTCCTGGTCTTAAACACGGAACTTATCATTAGATTCGCATGCAATGATATGGTGTCACTGTCGTCAGATTCTTATAACATACATCTACATCTACCCAATAACCTACGAGCCACCGCGAGGGTGTATGGCAGGGGGTTAAGATCAGCAAGCATGCACTACTTTCATGGAACTAAGAACTTCAATGCGACTATTTCATGAAAACGGATTAGATATAATGGTAAATGGTTAGTATATTAATACAAACGAAGTGATTACTGGTTAGAAAGGCTTTGTCTCAATATATTTATTTGTATTTCCCTAGCATGCTTGGGTTAGTAATGTTAAAACATGCTTCATGCACTACAGATTACTCCAACAATTTTTCTCCTACCTACCCGTTTCCTATACTGCTTATTGTGTTCTCTAATGGTACTCGGGAAAAAATATTTAAATTTATCGGTGTCACAATCTATCTGTGTAGTCTATTTATGTGATCAAGCCTAGCATAATACGCAGGGGTTCTTAATATACATCAACGTCATCTGTAAACAAACCAGCTTCGAATTTACTTAAAAGGTTGAGCCTAAACCTGCGTCCTAATAGTAATTACCATCCTAGTTCTTATATTAAACTCGTGACACTTATACAATTATCCTAACGGCCTTTAACAAATCTAGCCGATCCCCTTTGCACACGCTCTAATTCTTTTATCATACCTTCATCGTAAGGATCCCATATACCAGAGGCGTATCCTAAATGAGGCCTGACAAGTGTAAAATAGCTTCTTTCTCGTGCTGTCTCAACTCATTTGCCTAGAACTTTAAAGGTCCCGCCTAGTCCGTGCGAAGCATTGCGTTTCATACCATATCTTATGGAGACTGAGTTAGTATTAAAATATAAATAATAATAAAATCGTATCCAAATTTTATCGCAGCGGCAGCAGTTAATCTTCCCAATACCTTTTAAGGGACGGATTAGTTCTTTCGATTACCCTGGGAGTTAATTTATGACTAAAACTGGTAAAACGAATTAAACCTATTAAAACAACATAGTCGGCGAATTTTTGCGTGTTTGCGCACTTTCCTGTTCCTTTGATGAATTTTTCCGTTATTTATCATACCACTCTTTTCAGTTTCATTTTGTGCAAAAACGAATCCATGCAGTGGCAGATTTTTCAAAGCAAGCTGATCCCTACTTGAGTCCAAGATGTCGAGCACTTAAAGTTCATTTCTCCGTCCGCCAGATGAGACGTAAATGAGTGGGTCCCGTAGCGTCTTTCAGAAGGAGCACCTGGTTTCTCTCCTCTCTTCCTCCACTTTTAAAAATTCCTATCCCTTCTCATGTACCCAACAATACAAAGGGCCAGTTAAGCCAACGACGGTAAAATTTCCCATTATCGCAGTTGGCATTATCTCCGTTAAAATTACTATCTCGATAATCTCTCCTTTGCGTTCCAGCTCTGTTATTATTATCTCGGTTTAAAAAAACCGAGATTTCTCTGAGAGCGTTTAAGTTAGTAAATTTCTCATACTCCTGACGTCAACAAACATATAAAAGCGCCTAACCGAATTGTAAGTCAGCTGATTTAATATCGTGCTTGTAACTAAAGGCGTTTCCAATGGACCCGTGAAGGACAAAATATTAACAAAACATCTGCAATATCTTCTACGTATATCTAGAAAACATCTGTAATCACTTTCAAGAATCATTAGCTTGTCATTAGAATCATCAGGGTTAGGCTTCAACTACTCCGTGTAAAATATAGCGTTCAATAAATTATTATGAAGACTGCATGAGCATTAAAACTAAAATAACTATGAAATCGTACCAAAATTTTATCACAGCGGCGTCAGTTATTTCTCCCAAGGTTTTTTTTAGGGAAGGTGTCAATGCATTTGATTACCTCGGGAGAATATTCTATTCCATAGAACTGGCTCGGATTTCAGCTAATTAAACTACATATTTGGCATTTGTTTGTGTGTGATTGCGCACCATCAACTGTTTACTTGACGAATTTTAAAAGTGCATTCCATTATTCGTCTTACTACTGTATACTTTAACGTGTGCGAAAACAACTTTATTCGTGGGTATCGCAAGTAGCGAGCCCGTATGTCCGTGCTGGACAACTTAATCGGTAATATCATAGGCACGATGGCCTGATCGTCAATCGTGACAATCGTGGAGGGAAAAGTGAACGGGAAGAATGGAAAAGGAAGGTCTCGTATTAAATATATGGAACAAGTCGTTGAGGATGTGAAAGAGAGGAATTACGTTAATATGAAGTGGTTGTCCGATAGAAGAAACGAGTGTAGGGCTGCGTCAAACCAATCATAGGATTGTTGACCGATGATTATGATGATCCCCGTGCCTACCAGTTTTGGCAGACTGGACCATAATCATAAAATTAGAAGTTGATTGCCGAACTGATAGATTCAAAATGTCCTTTTTCCCTCGTACAATTAGAGATATGAATAACGGTAAATATGTCCAATCGGAGAGTAGCAATGGATAGCATTGGTAGCTGCATGTTGGTGTGAGTACTTAAAGCTAACCCTACTAACAGAATGTTTTTGCATGTTTGCTTTGCAATTTCTATCTTTTTTAAATGGTGAAGTTCTGACTAGTATATTAATACTATTCCTTTTTTATGCATGATATGTAGTGCATTTTTGGTGAGAAATGACCCCCTGCCACACACCTTTGTGGTGGCTTGCAGGGTATTGTGTAGATGTAGATGTACCAAAATGGACGATCTTGCCTCTCATATCAGCCGGGATGTCGCCTCCAGTACATTATAACCTCCTTAGCCTCTCCTGATAACAACGGTGGCTAAATGTTCAACTCATGCACACCATTCAGCCATTCAGCAGCAAATCATTCAGCCATTGGGTATGGACGCTGAACAAGAGTGAATCACGCCGTCATCAGCCGTCGAAATCAATTAAATCACGTAACCTCGAACGACCGAGGCGGATGTCAGCTCTGTCAGCGTTCCATTCGGAGGACTTGTCGGGTTGAGAAAGGGGAAGTACCACTTTCTGGGACTTGCATCAAGTCGCGCAATAGTAAACGTGGGGAATATTGTATGAGAAGAGCAACCCTCATCGGTCCCTCCTGCATTATTTTGTCTCGACCTCGGGTTTTCCCCCCTACCATCCGCATTCCTCTACGGAGGTTTTACGATCAGGGGATGGGGTGCTCAGTCTCTCGCCGAGTGAGTTTCTTCACACCCTTCTCGCCTCTGCACCTCAGGGCCAACTGTGGAATCCTCGAAGAGTGTGTTAGGCAAGCGTGAGATGAGAAGTCAATATTTACAGCAGGATTTCCCCTAATTTTTTTTTGTTGATCCCCGTCATTGTCGTTGAATTGATTCATTTGCCTCCATAATCTGACAGATCTATTCGTAAAAAATGAAGAACTTGAAATAATGTTTTTCAGCCAAGGTGCTTTTCGTTATGGTGAATAATAAATGCAGAACACATTAGTTACCACAATAATGGCGTTGAATGATTAAAATGTTCGTAGTGTATCGCCGTTGAGAAGATAATCTCCATCATCATAATAAGCCGACATTCCTAAGATTGGCTTCATCTACATACACGCAATACCCTGCAACCCACCATAAAGGTATGTGGCAGGGGGTGAATTCAAATTAAATTAAAATTTTTGTACTACGAATTACGTAAACTACGAATTAAAATTTTCGTAGTGTATCGCCGTTGAGAAGATAATCACCATCATCATAATAAGCCGACATTCCTAATATTGGCTTAATCTACATACACGCAATACCCTGCAAGCCACCATAAAGGTGTGTGGCTGGGGGTGAATTCATACCAAACATGGACCACGTGTCATACATAAAAAGTATTAGTAATAATAAACTAGTCAGTACTTGACGCAGCTCTCGGCTCTATACACGATTAGAGAGAGGTTGTCGTACTGATAGATTTAAAATATCGTTTTTCCCGCGTACCGTAAGAGAACATAATATGTAGCATAGCAAAAGGATAGGTAGATGAAATATTGTTCGAGTAGTCTGTAGTACATGAAGCATGTTAAAGCAAAACTAACACATACATATTAGAGAAATACAGATAAATATATTTAGAGGAATGCTTTTCCAACCCGTAATCACTTCATTACTATGTACATTGCTATGTACACGGCTACTTTTCCCTAGTTAGACCTCATTTGGAATATGCTGCCAGTGTATGGGATAAGTACGAAATCGGTCTAAATAATGAACTTGAACGTGTGCAGCGAAGATCGGCAAGATTTGTAAAGAAACGGTACGATAATTATATTAGCGTGACCAGTCTATTAAATGAATTTAAATGGGAACCATTGTCAGATCGCAGGTTGAAATTTAGACTTAATCTCTTAAATAAATTCCAAGATAATATTTTCAGTGATAAGGTTAAAAATATTTTGTGAACCCCAACTTACTATGGTAGACTGGACCATAATCACAAAATTAGAGAAATTGTTTGCCGAACTGACGGATTCAAAATGTCCTTTTTTCCTCGTAGAATCAGGGATATGAATAGCGGTAAATATGTCCAGTACGAGTGAATCAATGTAATCAATGTATAGCATAGGTAGTTGCATGTTGGCATAAGGGTTTGAAGGTAACCCGACTAACAGCATTCTTTTGCATGCTTGCTTTGCTATTCTTATCTTTTTTTAAATGGTGAAGTTTAGACTAGTATACTACTACTAATCATTTTTATGCATGTTATGTAGTGCATGTTTGGTGAGAATTCATCCCCTGCCACACACCTTTATGGTGGCTTGCATGGTATTATATAGATGTAGATAATAGCCATATACCCTTATTAGTTACATTTCTCCATGAAGTCGTAGCATTGCAGCTTTTAGTTGCATAGTAGTGCAAGTTTGGAGACTTTCACCCTCTGCCACACACCCTCGTGGTGGCTTGTAGGGTATTATTTAGATGTATACTTATATCAACTAATCTCTTCATATTAACATAATTCTTCTTTTTTAAATCCTTCACTATTTCCTCGTAGGAAGGCCTTACGAGGCCTTCTTTGCCAATCCTTTTCACTTTTAACGTGACGTTTATCTTTACCAGACCATCATGTCTCAAGATACTTATGCCTGATTAGATTGTTCCTTCTTCTTGCTAAGTGTTCACCAGACTTCTCTTTTCTCCCACTCTTACGAACTTAATTAAGGGATGATCTTACATAAGTCGTTTTCACTTTGGAGGATTAAATTACGGAATATGCCAGAAGAAAGTTAGACTTTATCTATTTATAATTAATTTTATTAGACTTAGATTAGTCATGATGATTTTCAAGTTTATAATGAAGGTGATGAAGGTTTATAATGATTTTCAAGTTTAACACAAACGCATGGATTCCTATGCGAAAAATTAAGCAATTTGTCTTTCCTCCGAAATCCCTTGCTTTCACGAGATTGCATTTTAATTCGTTTCTCTTTAATGGTAGTCCAAACTATTAATATTTTACGAAACTGACTATCTTTCATTAAGTTCTTCAAAATATAACGCTTTTACATCCTTTTTTCTTCGACCCCTTCACATTTTTTAAATTATTGTAGAATATATTATTATGGTTAGTTAATAATTATAATGTACCGACTCGATGAAAAAGTGGAGAAAAGACTCATGGAATTTAATCCTTTCAAAGGCCGTAAGAATTTTAATTTTCATTAAAAAATTCAGGACTCGCAGGTTTTTGCTTTTCTACTAGGTAATTTCTCCGAAGCACAATTCCACATCCTCCTTCCAACTTAATCATTGAAGCATTAGTGGGAACTGGGTTAATTAATCATCATTGGGAAAGACTGATCTAGTAAGATATGGGGAGTTGGCAATGCAATTGGAAATGGTGATAGAGTTCTCAAGACATTCCTTTTCTTTTACTCATGTTTTCTTGGACCTTCCAAAATCCTTACTCACAGAATTGCCAACCAATGATAATGATTGCGGAAGATTTAACAATGCTCACTTTTGATACTGTTTCACTCGTTCTCACTTCACAAAAAAATATGATACATCTACTAGATAGGTAATGTTATTGATATGAGGATGCATTATGCATAACCAGCCTTGTTATACAGGTAGATAAGACACCTTATTGACAATTCATAGGTCGAGGGTTCGAATCTCGGGAATGGATATTGGATTCTTCTTATAATTTAGGTTAGCATAAAGGGGGGCTAGCTTCCGCAGTAAGGTGGTCCAAAATCGCAAGAAAAAAATAAAAGTTAAAAATGTTCATCTCCACATTGCTGCCCTTGTTCCACTAGGTAAACTGAAATACCATGCCGAAATTTGGATCAATAAGATGATGTTCAGGGGTCCCTATGATTTGAACGTTTTGAAGAAATAAGCATTTTTTTAGTAATCACTCCTAAAAGTTTGCCATTTACAGTTTCCTATTAGAATATTACTGGACTATTCCAATGTACTGTAAATAGACACAAAGTTTTACTTAGTTATATCATTGCTCAATAGTTAACAGCAGCACGTTCCAGTGTTTACTGAGAAAATATTTCCATAGAACAACACTAGAAAGCAGTAGCAGAAGAGAACCTATAGTATTACCTAGGTATTCTCATCAAACTAACAGCCAGCCATTCTGTGCCAGCTGTCAGTGTCATTGTCATACTTTGTAAATCTCTATTCTATGGTCAGTCTATTTTCTAAGGCAAAAAATGGCGATGATCACTGAGATCCCCTCCTAAGGAGAGCCTTAGTAGTAGTAACAGTGCTATGTTGATTTCAGCAAAAGCTGTGTATTGTTTATTTTTCTTCTGAATATTGAATCGTTATTAATTGCATTTCAACTTGTTACACTTTTTGAGTAAATATTAAAGTACATCTAGATATTTCACAACTGAATAATACTAGATTTAGGTTAATTTTGTTTAGCATGTTGTATGTTGTTACTTATGTACTCCTTGGAAACATAGCCAAAAAATTTGTTCTAACTAATCTGAAATGCATTGCTCATACTTGCACATACAAAAAACCAAGGGGTATATAATTAATAATACCTGCCTACTGAGTCGCTGCCCAAATCTAGACTTCCGTCAAAATGAAACATGTTGCAACGACTTGTTTTCCACCACATTAACCAAAATTTGGGCTTAAAAAAAGGAATAAGAGCGATTGTTGAGGATGCACTGGAAATTTGGGGTATTGCGAGAATTCGTACTCAAAGAATTAATGTGATTGAAAGAAAACTTAATAAATTGTACTCAGACAAAATGTGCAGGCTCTAGCATTTGAAACAGCAGCCAATACAGGCCTGCAGAGTGGAGCATGTACTATTCTCGAGGAGAGTTTAGGAACTAGTCTTGTGTGGATTTCTTGCAGGCACCGTGTACTTTAAATCATGTCTTCTTTTTTACCACAGCATTTGGAGTTAGTGGGGGTCCAGATGTCGCAATATTTAAGTGTTTTCAGATACAATGGCCTCGTATCGACAAGCTAATATATTCTCAAGGCAGTGATGATCTGTATGATTCCAATGAAATCAAAATGTTAAGAGGAGAAATGATGGGATATTATGCTGCTATTTTAGAAGACCCAATTAAGTCAAAGCAGCCTCGAGATGATTACCTCGAGCTTTTAAAGTTGTGGTATACCTTTCTTGGTGGCCAAAGTCCTATTGGATCAAAAGAGAAATTCGAGTCTGTGGCTCTACCAAAGTTAAAATGGTTACTAACCTACAGCGCCCACCAAAAGCTAAGGCTCTTAAGAGAGTTGAGAGTAAAACATTTAAATATGACACTCCTCTGGAAACACATGTGACACAGCGAACTACAGAACTGTTTGACATTCTCCATAAAGATGGGAATAAAAGTCTGCTTCATTTCTTTGCAAAGAACCTAAGTTGTGGGATTCGGATCCCGATTACATACAACTCAGACAGGCTGTTCACAAGATGAAAGTAGTTAATGACTGTGCTGAAAGGGGCATTGCCCTGATACAAACATTCAATATGTGTATAACCAAGAATGAATGCCAGTTTCAGTATCTTCTTCGGATTATTAAATCACACCAAACCAAGTAATCGACTTGTAAGAAGGCATTACTCATGGCTGCCAATGATGATGGTAAAGGCGCTTAGTGAAAAAACATATTATAATCTTGTATTTAACATACCTTTTACCTTTTCAGAGACTTATTTATGGTCACAGTAAATGCATCATGATCATTTAGCATTATTTATGTATTCAGTTATGTCACCATTAAATTTTTTTCATTCAAATACTATTGTTTTAGTTAAAAATCCGCATTCACCCAAAAAGTGCTCAATCATAGGGACCTCTAAATATTAACCAATTTGCATGAATTTTTTTTCATAGCTTTCTAACACCAAATGGAACAGGGGCAAACATGTGGAGCGGGTGTTTAAAAAAACATTTTTTTTTGGACCACCCTATTCCACAGGCTAGCAAACAATCGAGTAAGATTCTTGGAAATAGTGGTAGATAATTGCGATGAGAAAGTAGGAGAGAGATGCTTTTTTTCACTCTTCGGACCTCACTATCCGCCGCTAGCATATGGTATCTGTTTGAGGAAGGTTTAACTATGGAACTAGAGCGTGTACAAACATCGGCGAGGTTTGGGTAAGATCGTTATGATAACAGAGTTAGTGTCACTAGTTTATTAGAAGAATACGGATGGGAATCATTATCAGAGTGTAGTTTAAAATTTACATCGAATCTTTGAGTGAATTCGAAGCTGATCTTTATATCGACGACGCGTCGTCGGTAAAATGATCTGTTTCAAATAAATCGTCGCGGAGTTATAAATATTTAAAGAACACACACATATTACGCTGGGCACGACCACGAAAGTAGGATAAGTGAGATAGATTGCCGTACAGATATATTTAAATGTCTTTCATCCCGCAAATATTTAGTGATCGTAATTGGCAATGTAATAAGAGGTTAGCAAGGTGAAATGTAGGTAGTGTCGGTTAATGTGCATAATCATATTTATGTTAACTTATACTTACTGCATCCTTGAAAACATTAATGGGATGAAAATTATTATATGACAGTAAATGCCCAACCAGGTAATTAGAAAAATGTTACACCGTAGATTCTAACGAATTTATTGCACATAGCTGGGGCATGCATGATCAACACATTTTCATTACCTGTTAAGTTTATTATATTTCTCATTATGTGCATGTAGGTTGATGATGCTGATGTATTGCATGCTTGGTGATGATTCACCCCCTGCCAAACTCCTTAGTGTAAGGCTCAAAGGGTAATCTGAGAAAAATAGAACGAAATACCCCTTGGATAAGAACGGAGGCTAATAAATCGGGATACAGGAAAGAAGAAATATCAGGGTTTAACTGAACTAGCAATGAATAGGGAAGAATGGAAGGTACATAGGTACATACTAGTTAAACAATATTTCCTCGTAAAAGGACAGGTGTTATTTCTGCATCTACATAATACCCTGCAAGCCACCATAAATGTGTGTGGCAGGGGGTGAATTCACACCAAACGTGCATTACATATAATGGATAAAAAAGAATGAGTAACTATATTCTAGCCTGAATTAAACGATTTAAAAATATTAAAATAGAAAAGCATGCATGAAAAAACATGCTGTTAGTTGGGTTAGCTTAAAATCCTTATTCCAACATGCAACTACTTATGTTTTCCATTGATACACTTGTATTTATAATATTGGATATATTTACAGCTATTCATATCTCTAATTGTACGAGGAAAGAAAGACATTTTAAATCTGTCGGTTCGGCAATCAATTTTTCTAAATTTGTGATTGTGGTCCAGTCGACCATAGTAAGTTGGGGTTCGCAATATCTTTTTAACGTCATCACTGAAAATATTATCTTGGAATTTATTTAAGAGATAAAGTCTAAATTTCGACCTGCGATCTGAAAATGATTCCCATTTTAATTCATTTAATAGACTGGTTACGCTAATAAGGTTATCGTACCGACCCTTAATAAATCTTGCCGATCTTTGCTGCACAAGTTTAAGTTCATTATTTAGGCCGATTTCGTAGGGATCCCATACACTGGCAGCGTATTCCAAATGAGGTCTAACAAGGGAAAAGTAGGTAATTTCTCGTACATGACCGTCACATACCCAGTACTCTTTTGATGAATGCCGGTTTGCGATTAGTTTGACCCATTATTTCACGAATGTGTTTACCCCAGGAAAGATCATGTGTCAGTCTTATTCCAATATATGTAGTGAATTCAACGTTTGTTAATTCATTATTACTCATTTTGTAAGTGCTAGGAGGAGAACAATTCTTTTTCCAATAATTCATTACTACACATTTTTTAAAATTTAATTCTAACTGCCTTGTATCACGCTATTTCTCAATTGCTTGTAGGTAATCATTCAAGAATTCTTTATCGTTTGGGCATAGAATTTTCCTGTACACTACTGCGTCATCGACAAATAGACGAAGCTTACTTTTTACCACCTTATTGATATCATTTATGTACAGATGGAACAGGAGTAGATCTATCACACTAACTTGCGGGACACCCTAAGTGACTTCAATAGCCGGGGAGCTAACACAGTCCAAAACAACCCTTAGCACCCAATCATGTAGAAAATCATTTAGCCATTATATAATATTGCTGTCTAACCCATAAGATTTTAATTTCAAAATTAGGTTGTTATGAGACACCTTGCAATAAGCTTTCTTTAAATCAAGATGAAATGAAATGCACTACCTATCATACATAAAAAATGATAAAAATAGCAAAGCAAGCATGCAAAAACATGCTGTTAGTTGGGTTAGCTTCAAGTCCTTATACCAACATGCAGCTACCAATGTTATCCATTGCTACCCTCGTATTGGATATATTTACCGTTATTCATTGTACGCCTCACCCTAATTGTACGAGGAAAAAAGGACATTTTGAATCTGTCAATTAGGCAATCAATTTCTCTAATTTTGTGATCATGGTCCAATCTACCATAGTAAGTTGGGGCTTGCAAAATATTTTTAACATCGTCAGTGAAAATTTTGTCATGGAATTTAGTTAAGAGATTAAGTCTAAATTCCAAGCACAGTCAGTTGACAAGTGTGTAATAGTATCTTTCTCGTGCTTAATACTACTAATACACTCATTCTCTTTCCGGGAAACCCCTTTAACCCTGAGGTGACTGGATCATCGTTCGCTCATCCAGCCACCCGAGACGTTAGGGGAAAGGCGGAAGGGTTATATTCCCTGAAGGGGTCAAAGGGGAGACGGATCCTCTCCCCACGAATCCAGAGGACCCAGTGCCTGATGACGCACACGCCAAGCGCGCCATGAGGTGGACGAAGAAAGTCGGTCATTGGAGAAAACAAGCGGAGGCCTTATATCCGTGAGGCACACGAGCCGAGAGAGGGGAAGGGTAATTTCGTGAGGGAGGGGAAGGGAGTAGCAGGCAAGGGGGGAGGGAGGGAACCCTTGAGGCGGCATGCTCACGAGAAGCGGCTGGCTGTGTTCGTCATTCGGACGTGCTCCTTCGAACGCTTCTGAAGTTGCTCGTGATAAAACCGAAATTTCTTCGCTCCTTCGCGATCTGTTAGTCGTGTGTTGAACTCTCCGGATACCGGAATATTGTGTACCATGTTATCTTGAAAGTGTGTCCAGTCTTGTGTTGTTTACAGTGTGACTCTCGGACTAGTGCGCCCTTATCGGGGATATAGACAGCAAAATGGTGAGTTTACTATTGTTTTGGTTTCCGATTGTGACGTGCGAAATCAGCTGACTGCTGTGCATGCGAAGACTTTAATAGTTGGTTTCGACGTTTATGGATTTTATATGCTCTGTGTGTGTTGGTGGGTGTGCGTGTCCGATTCGTTTGTTTATCGTATAAATATGTGAGTTAAAACGTGTCTCCCGTATGTATGTAGTGTGTAGTATGTATGATATTTAGTGCATTTTTGGTAAGAATTCATCCTCTGCCACACACCTTTATGGTGGCTTATGTAGATTATATAGATGTAGATGCAATTTATACCTATATGTAATGACTACCCCGCAAGCCACCTCGAGGGTGTGTGGCAGGAGATAATTTATCCTCAAACAGTGGTGTTACCTTCCGAAATACATCCCCATCCTGACCTGTGTTGCCTAATTTGCGGTCAGAATGTTTCTTGGCCTCCCCTCTGTGTTTTTGGAAATGACAACTCAGCAAAGGAGACACCAGCACGTTAATACCATTTTAGGAAACCGGGCTCAACTTCTTTTTATTTGTGTTTTGAATGCGAGATGGTTGTTTTAGCCGGTTTCAAGGTTGTGAAGAATTAAAGCACCTTTTTCGTTACTAGGAGATGAGGCATGTTTCCT
The DNA here is from genome assembly GCA_933228895.1 of Platycnemis pennipes. Taxonomy (NCBI): domain Eukaryota; kingdom Metazoa; phylum Arthropoda; class Insecta; order Odonata; family Platycnemididae; genus Platycnemis; species Platycnemis pennipes. Next base: position 30,861,747 of record OW121857.1, on the reverse strand, counting down.
GCAGGAAATTCTTTCACGTAGGTTTTGGAAGAAACGGCGTGGAAGCCCAGGGGATAGAGCGTTGGGCTACTGATCGAAGGTCGCGGGTTCGAATCTGGTATTCTTTGGATACTTCCAGTTGCGTACAAGATGTGTGATCTTCTCGGAGCCTTATATTTCTAAGAAACTACAGGCGACGCAGGGTAAGGTATCGGCCTCCATACCCTGATCTACATCTACACGATACCCTGCAAGCAACCGCGAGGGTGTGTGGCAGGGGGTGAATATCACCAAGCATGCACTATAGACATGCAAACATGCTACTTTAGGGTCTCAGGTGATGAGTACCCTGATGTGACCCCTGCCACACACCTTTATGATGGCTTGCAGGGTATTATGTAGAGGAGTAAATTCACAAACTGTTAGCCGCAGTAAATTGGTGAGATCTGTTCTTACCATTGAGACTGACCTTTGGGTTGAACACTTACTATAACTCTGATTTGGAAAAAGGAGTAACTAAATCATGTGCATGCTCAAATTTGTATGCTTCTTTCTGTGTCCAAGAGGTAGTGGATGGCTGCATCACCGTACCAAGCACAACCAGTGTTTTTTTTTCACCCCCTTAACAGGAAGGATTCCCCCGGCGATTTCGACAGAAGGGATAGTCGGGGGCCGCGTCAGTCGCTCATGTCACCGAGCGTCCGTTTCAACCCGTGCCGTATTGAAAAACTGAGGGCGTCGCTACGGAGATCGATCGATTGTTGGGAAACAATGGACTGTCCCTCCCACATCCTCCCCCTCTCCCTTCTCCGAACCATTTCGGACCACCATAAATGCACTGGTTGGCTAATGAACGCGTGACGGACCTAATTCATCGGGTATAAGTGAGTCGGGTTCTTTATGCGGATTCTTTAAGGTCGAAGGAGGGATGCCTAGTCTTCATGTCCCGACAATCCCCTCTTCATTTCTCCTTCTATCTCCGTCTTTCTTCTTCGCTTGGGCGTGACCTGGTTTTTCAATGATCTCACCTCCTCCTTTGGGGCCCCGGTCGCTCTTTCTTGTGGCGGACTCTTTTCTGTTCAGCATCTCCGCTGACTGACTGGCTCGGCTATCTTGTCCCACACCGTAACCCAAATACTCTAGGCTTCCCCTCCCTTCCATATTGCCCTTCCTTTCAGTCGGAAGGCCTACCGTGGTCGATCCGACAAAAAAATATTCAGCTCGTGACTTCATGCTTGGTAGTTTGGTGATATAGTATCATTGTCGGTCAGGTTAGCGAGTTGCGGGGAAAAAATTTAACGGTGTTCCGATCGGTTGGCAACATCTTTTTTTTCAAAACCCCCCTTTCCTCTGTCCCGCGTTCAAGGAAAAAGTTAATGCATCGTCCGCCCTCTGAAATGCCTGTGGGGTCATTGGCTCTTGGCATTAATACACGAAGGACGCCTAGCGTTAGCTGGCTGGGGTGAATGGGCCTGTAATTTGTCTCGTTTTTATTTTCGTCTTGAGTGTGGTTCTTTTGAAGAATCCCCTGGGCTTAATTTTGTAAGTTGCTTGAAGGGTAGGGGATGGTATTTCCGTGAGGAAAAAGGTATTGTGTCAGACACGCCCCACATTTTCAAGACGATTGACCCAGGTGGCGAAAAAAAACACGGAAAATTATATATTTGCCGGAGTCGATTTTCAAGATGCTTGCGCATCCGTAAAAACATCCACAAAACGTTACGCGTTGGTAGAGGAGAGCGAAGTATGTTAGTGAACTGGTCTGAGCGAACGGGGAACGGCACAAGCAGAATGTCAGCATTTTAAGGTGAAGGTCGCGTGTTTAGATCTCTGCTCCGACTATCTAATTTCTCTCTTTCATGCTTTAACAATGAATGATTTAGATTATGACGGGGACAGTGAGTTGATTAATCTTCTTGTATCCCTGACCTGATGTAGGTAAGCGATGGTGGAGGCCTATACTTAATGGAATCCCACAATAAACACAACGTAAGGAAAACTTCGCAATTCCACACAATAAAAGATTTGCTCAATAAACATTTTCGCTACTTTTAGCTGGTGCTATAGTGTAGTGAAACATGATGATTGAGTACATCTTCATTTAAGTGGAATTGTAAAGTTCTTTCTTTCCATGTTTCCTCGTATCTCTACAAAGAGGGCACTAGTTCGTTTAGCGGAATTGAAGCATATTTCAGCAGTGGATCTCTGATGTTAACTGTCCTTCTTGTGTGATGATAAGTGTCTGTGCGAGAGAATAAGGCGGTTGGTTCTAAAATGAAGAATAATTGTCTTTCTCGGTTGGCAACCACCTAGAGGTTGTGTGAGGACGGTACGTCATAACTTACTTAATAAACTATACTTGTTGTGGTTCACCTTCTAATGAGTTCTTTTACCTTACCTTTTTGTATTCCTTGCGGCTAACTCTATATCATTACGTGAAAACTTAAATAATATGCTGTGTTCATCCCTATTCCACCTCTTCCCTTCTTAGAGTTTAGAATGAAGAAGGGACAAGTTTATCTTAATCTCGCTCTAATAAAGACATTATTATTATTAATGTAATTATCCCCACAGCAACAGCCAGCATCCCTCTGTCACTTGGCATGACTAAAGGTAGTTGTTGCAGGCTTGATTTGGTGGAATATCATAACGAAAGAAAAAGACGCAATTTACCACAAAAATAAGATTTTTTACTCGACCGGTTTCGGTGTACAACACCATCATCAGGTGAAAATTATAGCTCAGACATCTGTATATATATACACAATTGCAGTGAGGTGAGTGAGTGACTTGGCATGACCTTCATCAACATCGGGTACCGCCTATGAATTTCTTCGAATAGTTTTCCTTGCGCTTAAATTCAGTATTCAAGTCTCCTACTTGTTGGACGTCTTACCACTATATTTCCGCCATCCTCACATTTATCTCTTTTTCCTCGGACATTGCGTCGAGGTTTCGGAGCTATACATGCCACGTCCTTCGCCAAATTCTTTACCGATGCTTTCTTTCTTTCGTTAGAGAGGGCGTGTGTTATAAGTTTTCTTATCTTCGAAAACGTAGTTTGCTGGCATAATAATGTTCCTTGCGGTAGGATAGCCTTCTACTCAGCAATTTTTGCATCTAAATTTTTTTCCTAGAAATCGATGGCCTGCACTTTATAATATAAATATTCATTCACTAATAGATATGGGATTTTGGAAGTACAAAACATGTCCTTCCAAATATGCTCCAATATGTACGGTGAACTCATTCATAACCTTGCTAAAAAATGACTTGCTGTTGGTACTGGATATTGGGATTGGTCTGGTAGCTAGAGTAGTGGCCTCAATACCCGTCGGTATAGGTTCGAACGACGGTAGTAACTGATATATTAAAATGGTATTCCGGCCTCTACTTGAATGCCTTGATGAAAGTACTTCAACGCTAGTACTCGGTTCGTGGTATAGGACATTAAACTGCTGATCGCTCGGCGCCTTACCTTCAGAACACTTTACGCCAGGTTTCCCTCCACCTATCCTCCTCTCTCTATATCCCTACCTCTTCCCAAATACGCTCCTTTCCTTCATGGTACAGATGATCCGAGCTCTAGTTCGCTTTTCTTAATAACGATGATAAAAACACGCAGTTCATGATAGCAGCAGCCGGCCGCCGTATTCCTTTGCCAGTGTAACTATTGTAAATTATTATATTAAATATTTCTTGTAAATTTTTCGCATATAAGTTCGTTGGAATTAGATGAACTACAATTGAGCTGGCGCCTTACAACCTGGCTTTGAACGTGTAACCCTCGTGGATTGAACTGAAGGGGTAAAAATACTTGGGTCGATATGTCTTCCTGAGTTTTTGGTCGATGTCTCATTTTCTCTTGTGCTTGCTCTTCTGTTGTGGCGTCTCTGGTACTCGTGAAAACTACATTTTTACTGCTTATCGAGTATGCGTTGGTAATATTTTTTCCCAGGCTACCTCCATGGTAGCGAAAAAAGCTGTAAATCGACACGTGGGACCGGAAACTCGTTGATCGAAGAGGGAAAATATATTACGTTGGCTCAGGTGCCGTGTGAAATTTTTATAGGTAGATGGAGGTTAGTTTATTCTCATATTCGCGCATGTCGATGCGTTATTACTCACGGGTACTGATAGGTTAGAACAGGAACTGTTTGTGATGACTTTTTGACTTTTTTTTACATTATAGGCCATTCAATGCGCTAGCATAGTGGATTATTTCTGGATTATATATGGATAAATTCGCTGCTTATTTCCTCTGCTACGATGGTCGAAACATTTATATACGTCCCGAGATAATTTTCACGGGACGAGTGTGCATTTTTTTATTTACAAAATAGAGTGACGTTCCTCACTTGCTGCATGAGTGTGCCTTAATCATCCAGAGCCTCTGTGTCGTTTCGACTGCATTTATTTGAGAGAGCATGCAGTTCTCGGGATTCCCATGGTGAATTATTACGCACACTCACGGAAACTGTCACATGATATTTGCTCTCTCCCGAGTGATGTATGGAGGCACCTGCGGTGACTTCACGAAGAGTCATTTAAATGGCAAAGTAAATTTCATCGTTCTTGCAAAGGTCATGAAATAGATTGAATGTCTTCCAAGTCACTTCCTTGTGACATACGCGAATGTTTACCTATTCTTATTTGGAGAGTCCCTACACCTCTTCTTATGGAGTAACGAATAAAGACTGCGAGATGACGTGGGTAATATCATAAGTATTTCAGAAAAATCAATGATGTTGTGTGACATTCATTGTGAGAAACTTGACGTGCGACATAACAGTTTCGCGTTTACGATTCTGATGAGATACTCAAAAGAGAATGAAGATACAAATGTCAAGAATTTAACTGATGGAAGAATCGAGTGGGAATTTGCATCATACCATTTCTAGAATCGATGACTATTGATTATTAAAAGTAGTTATATTCCGATTTTGCGCCAGAAGTTAACATATTTTGGAGGAGTGTTGATATTTTTATGTAAACTTGTTTCTTTTCCTTGTTTTTTGAAAGTGCCTCGAAGTACATATAACAAGTCGCATTTTTTCATTTAAAATAAGTCACTATTGATTCTCACTGCATTTAATCGAATTTATTAATTGTTTGCATACTCTCTTATGATCTGTAATTCTTGGGAAGTGTGTTGATTTTTTTCACGATATCGAAAACAATATGAAATTTACTTCTGAGGTAGAAGTTTTTTAATAATGAATGTATGTACATTCATTATTAAATGTACCATAAATTTATGCTTTACACATTTATACGAGGGCTCATCTAAGCAGTGAGCAGCGAATAGTTAAAAATGCAACATGCGATCAATGAATTTGCATCGATATTTTTGGAAGTTCGACTGAATATGTATGCTCGTGAAATGCCGTTTAGACTTGCTTTGAGCGTTTTTTCCATGAGCTTTCACTTATTTCGTGACGATTCAATTTAGATTTGGTTGTGAAATCTTACTTTGCTCACAGGTCGCTTCTGTGTGTCTGTTCGGAAGAAAACGCTGCCGGTTTATTCGGTTCTCGGTCCCGCATATTTTTTCTTCGTGCGCGGCGGCGGGTCTGAAGAGACATGAGTCCTTGCGGCATTGCCATAGGCGTGCCCATTTATTTAGTCGCGACCTCAAACGATTCCTGTGATTGCTGGTGAAAGCAGGCTGGCTGTCTTGGTGGGAGTGCTGGTCAAATATGAAGTAGGCGCTCGGAAGAATGCAGGCGATTGCGAGAGGAGGAGAGATCGTGGTTCTAGGAAAGGCGGAAATGTTGATCGCATTGTTTGATCAAAATCACGTGAATCAACCCTTCGGAAATGCGGATTTCTCTCCGGGGCGTCTTCGTTGATGGAGATTCTTGAAATAGGGGTTGCTCAAAATTTTTATCCTTGCCTCCTCTAGTGGGTTGATAGGTATTTAAAGCTACACTGTTTGTGCCTACTCATTTGCTCACTAAAATAGATAAATAAATATATAATATATGTATTAATATACATTAGATATATCATCAAGAGTCTCCAGATTTTTTATTTTTAATAAATACATAAAGTTTGTATTTACATTAAATAAAAATACTGGACTCACAGACGTAACTGATATAATTAAACAAAAAAAGAGCACGCTCACGTAACGTATTTTCCAATACTTCCGTGGTCACTACCTCCTTTCTCAAGGAGGAGAAGAGAAGTGTCACACTTCTCCTCTCCTACGCTCCACAATCAAGGGTACAATTGGGGTTTGAGAAACTTTTTCTGTGCAAGCGAGACGTCACGATAAAAAAAAACGTAGATAGCTGCCGCAAATGACAAGTAAACCATTATTTTTCGTGTAGCTTATAGAGTATATTTCAGAACATGTCTGAATAAAAACCCCATTTATTTCATTTTTTAATGCATTTAGGCTGTTGGAAAAATTAAATGCATTCGAAAACTTTACCAACCAAACGATGGAGATGTTTTTTAGCAGCGAACATATGCTAGAGTTGAAAACTTTCGTTGAGTAAATTTTATTGATATTTTACTGTGTAAAAAGCACAATATTACGTCTCCATAGTGAATAGAATTTTTTTTTGAAAGAGGGTGCGACAATACATAATGAAAATTTATGCAGTGATTAACAGCTGGAAAGGTTAATGATTACTGTCTTAATTGGTTATCATCATTAGTTGTGTACTATTTTGAGGCATTCATTGAATATCCTCTGAACCATCATCGTGGACTTTAGTTCATTCAACTCCACCTTCCTTTTAACTTCATATTTCCTAAGACCTTACTTGCCTTTCATATTTTATTTAATATTCTTCCATTTAATCCGCTTAGCCAACCATCTTCTATCAATCACACCTTTTAAGTATACATTACATATTTCTTACTATCTCTGTCTTCGGGCTGCATGATCGTAAGAATTCCTATTTCTTTTCCTTCCATCTTAGATGTGCTGAGATGATATGCTGACCTGATATGCTGTCCTCATCGTTTTTCTTATTTTGTCTTACTTCATACTCATGTCCCAATAGTTTCCCCAAGTTTCTTGATGATACAAAGCAAGGTTCATGTCTAAAGTTTTTTCTAATACGGTATGAGTTTAAATTAGAATCCTCTCTGAAGTGTCTCATTGTATAAGCCATCTTTTTTTGTCTACATCCTTTCTAGTAATATATATATTTTCAACCAGAATGTTGCATAGCTGAAGTGAACTGTTCCTCCTACTCTAATATATGGACATCTTGAATTAGGCGTTTTATTTTCGGAAAAATTCAGCACTTCTGATTTATCTGCGTCTATTTCTTCTACTTGATCTAATGCAATGTCAAGAATTGCATTGTTTATCACTTGTTGCGATTATATTCCTCTAAAATGATTAATTTTATCTCTACTCAGATTTAAACATATCAGTTTGATAATTAAGTATTGTTTTTTTAAACTTTGAATCGCTACAAGTCCCCTTTTCATAGATATTTTTACTACATTCTATAATTTCCAATTCCAATACAAATTTAAGGGCGAATTTTATGATTTTTTTCTGGATTTCAGGGATAGAATGAGGATGGAATGGAAAGAGCTGATTTGAAGAGAGAAATAACTTAAGGTAGATGAATAAAATGCGAAAAAGAGCAGGGACACTCCATCACTGTCTACCATAACAGGTAGAAGACTATCAGTCAATCATCATTACGTTCTGGTTGTAGGCAATGATGCCATGTTTCGAAGCTATGGAATTTAACACGGGAATGGTGGGGGCAGGAAGTGATGATAATTTGCTTTTTCCTTGTAAATTTTTTTATAGAAACTCTATAAAATTTTTAGGAGCGTTTCGGAAAATCTAAGGTATATTGATTCCAGAAAACTTATGGAAAATCCATTTGAGAATTGAAAGATATATGTCGCGGTTGTATTTAATGAAAGTTTTTATAGGCTTTTTTTCCTAAGCAATGAAGGAACTTTGATTTTGAACCATCAATTCCGAAAATCGTTACGACCTTTTTTGAGATGACTATTGTAACTTTTGTGACTGTTTCGTTACCATAATGATCATGGCAATGTTTATTGACTGTCATCATGAAATGAATGCAGCCCTTTTCTTTGTTACGTGCGTTGAGTTGAGGAAAAAATGACATTTGAAATTGCCTTTTGTTACTTCCGAGGCTGCTCTTAATTTGACGATTTGAATGGTTTTGATGTGCGAGCTGTGTTGAGATTCATTTTTATCCTCACAAGCGCCAATTCCGTCAAGGATGGTCGTTGTCCGAGCTGTGGATGACCTTGCATTTGTCAAATTACCCATCGTCCTTGCGTGTGCTATATGAGCGGCAAAAAAGTAGGAAAATGGTGAATTTTGGCGTGTCATTCTGCGGAGAAAATCTCACGGTCACCAACATGCAACAAGATGAAGGTTTTTTCCATCAGGAAATATGTTGAGAAAAAGTTTTAAGTTAAGATCTTTTCATATTTAACGACAAATCAGCCGCGGGTTGAAATGCAGTTTACTGTTTCACGAGTCAGAAATTCTCGCCTACAGTGACACTACGTGGATCTAAATAATTCTATTCTCAGAGAAAATTCAACAATTCCTTGCCCTTTGTCTAAATCGTTACAACCTTTATTTTAAACACTTTACGGCGAAATATGTTTCAATTTTAACTTACAAACGGACCAAATTTCCAGCATTCGTCTTCTCTGTTTTTTCGTCTCTTCTCAAGTAGGTATTCTGTCTAGGTACGTTGGTCACATACGTGGATTATATTTTATCTACTGCATTCCCAATTACAAAGTTCTTTCATGCAGTTGGTAGGCAGCCAAAGATAAATTCGATGATGGGCACAATGTTTCGTTTGCCGAACGTTCTTGTTTACCCGCCAACAAGAATCTAATATTGAAACCAAGATTGAAACCATCAGTCTATTTTCAGCCAAAATTTTATACGTTGCTCATTATTTTTCGCATATCTTATTCCTATAATTTTCAGTAATAAAACATTAGGGATAGTGTTACGCTGTTTTAAATGTGATATAAGCACCAGTAGTTTTCCCCAGTGCGATTGAAATATTAGTCAAGCATATCATTGTTCTTATTGTAAAGTAGCTCACCTGAGTGGAGTTTAGGATAAAAAAATCATTTAGTCTGCCTTGAGGCAATATAACGAAGACCAGTTTAATATCCAGCGATGGAGAAACTCAGTCTTGAACACCTTGACATTATAAAGTATAAGGTTTTTGCGAGCTCTCTTAAAGTTCCTGTGCTGTAGTTTCACGTCTTCTTTACTAAAGAAATACTCCTTTTAGAAAGTTTTCCTGGGAATGTACAGGGGTGTTGTTAGGCATTTGGAATAATGATGATACAACTTAAAATATTCAGTTGTCTTTAAACCAATGAACACTCTCGAAAAGATGGTGCCATTTGAGAGTAAACGGCGTACTCAGCCTTTAATTACTCATTATTTATTGCATTCAACATCATTAACGTAACTGATGGTAAAATAATTTTTAGCGACTATTTCTCGCTGTCGTTCATAGTTCCATTTGAGTGCACCTTCCTTTACTTTATGAACACCCTTGGTGTATTCATGCTGCACATCATTTTAATGACAAATGAAAATCTACATATACTTTAACACGATATTTAATGAAACCACAACTTTGTTGACATTTTCACCTTTTTTAAGTTTTGGAATGTCGTTATTCCTTTGGATAATATTGTGTTCAAAGAAGCTACTTCACGTATGATTATTCTTATTTTCGGAATATAACCGAGGATCAGTTGCAGCTTTGAAGGCTTCGTAGATAATTTCATGAATTTATATCCGCCTAGCTGAAGTTGATCAATAATCTCACACGGGAGACAAGTGGACAACCAAATGAGTGAGACCAAATTGAATTTTTTGCTCGGATATATGGTTATTCGTGTGCTTGTATCAATAATATCTCTCTGGGCTTACGTGATAGTATAAATTTGAAGCTTTATGGAGGCAGATTAGAATTCTTGTTTTCAGAAAAGGTATAATGGGAGAATGATTCTAAATATTATGATAAATGTCAATGCCACAGACGTAAATGTAAGTCAGAAGATCGTAAAAACAATATTGAATCGCGTCTCTCACATGTACCTCCGTGGACAAAAGTCGTTAAGTTGCTTATCATTAGGTATTTATTTAAATTGCTTCCTCAATACACATTTCACGTTTTCATGATAAGCACGCCATGAAGTCACGCAGTAAACTATTATTATCCGTACCATAAAGTTTTTGGAAATAATAACGGTTCTTATGAAATTTTTATGTAAAAAATGGTTTCAGATAGTGAACTTGCACTTTAATGAGGAATCATCTCTTAACGATTGTTAAGTATAATGGATACAATTTGAAGTAATCTTCCTAGAAGGTTCCCGTTCAATAAACAGCACTTTCAAATTATTTTCCGACCGCCTTGAAGTAATTTTACTCGCGAAAAATTGTCTTTCCATGAGACTGGTTATGCCGATAATGACTAAAGAAGAAAGGGAAATTTTCAATCAAAAATTTATTTCATCGTAGAAAAATTTGATGGTTACTCAATTTTCGCGAAGCACCAGATTGCTCTAATTATGCTAGGCATTGCATATCACATCATGCTTTTCTTTGCTTGGGCCTAAATTCAGTGATGACTTGGTGTCTTTGGGAGCTTGGAAGCTCAAAAAACCTACCGGGTTCCTATTTGAAACTTCTTTCAACGTCACCAGATGGAGCAATTATTCCTGAAATAGAATGTTTCTGCAATGGATAAAATTTAGCTCATTATCATCGGTGTTCTACCGGTCATCTTAGACCGACATAAATCTTCCCTCATTGCACATATTTCACGTTCTTAACTAATTCTGCATACCTGTATCTCAGGATTTTAATTATACATTTTTTCCACGGAAAATTTTCCTGTGGATCAGCGTGTGAATTTGGTAATCGGACTAAAGAGTGACTTTAGGAGTGATCATTTTTACTGCAAAGTTTAAATTAAACAACATTACCAGTATTGCAGCAATTGAGATAAGTTTTGACTTCATCACATTAATGTATGCTTGATGATGTTACCCCCTGCCACATGCCTTTGCGGTTGTTTGCTGAGTATTTTGTTGATGTTGGGGTCCAGGCACCTAGAAATCATTACAACGCTGTTCTAGGAGTAGAATAGCTGAAGCAATCCTTGAGAGTTTTATTCTTGGCTCTAATATGTTTTGATTTATTTTCCAGGAGGAGAGATGTGTCAATTCAAGACTGCTGTCAACGAGTTGGCTTCTTGGAATATTATTCGTAGCATTCGCCGTGGGAAGCGCCACCGCTGGTAAGTCACCAAGGAGCCCTAGTATTTTTATTGATAGCACTTGTTTATGTTAACGCATTTGGAGCTAACGTGTTATGACGTGAGCTACTGTGTTTGAAATGTTTAACAAATATATAGTTGGAAATAAAGAATAGACTTGGTAAGATCCTCATACCTGAAGGTACATAATACCTGAAGAGGATATTATGTATCGAAGCACGGGTCGTACGCATTAAATATGTTTTGTGGACCTTACGAAGACAATTATTTATTTCCTATATGGGTAGATTCTACGTAGCAAAGCCTGAGATCATTAGTTATTAAAATATAGTTGTTGATTCAGTCGCAAGGAAAATTTTTATTTTCCCTTGACGCCCGTTGATAAAAAACAGTGGTTTTGGTTTACGTGGATGTTTTGAATATGACAAACTCAAATTATTGGAAGTCATTTCTGGGTTGCGGTTAAGGTATTCCAGTTGGTCGGCATGCGGTTAAGAGGTATTCCAGTTGGTCGGAAGTGTTTATTAGTCCTTGGGACCAAACCCTCACCTTTGCCGTCACATTCTTGGCCATAAAAGGTCCTTGGGGATGTATTCCTTACCTTCAGCTTTCCACGAGAGACTCGGAAAACGATTCTCTGGTGTAAATAATCTTCGGAAGGGGCAGAAAACATTTCCGTTGTGATGTTCTCTGTTAGTCGTGTTGTTATTGCGCCGATTTGAACCAACTGAAGCGGGAAAATATTACGTCTATCCTCTGGTACCTCTTGATGAGCTGTTAAGATGTTCTGGCAGTGCCTCTGAGTGATACTTCGATTCAGAGAGGAAAGAAGTTTTGTGCAATTCATTACGTGCCACGAGGGCTGTATTTTCCGGTCTCATCCCTCTGGAAAATTTCGCGTTTACACGGATGACGCCAAACTTTCACCGAAATTATTCTGTTATCTACATTCGGAGTTGAGGACTTCAGACTACCAGAATCATTACGTTTTCTCCTGAATAGAGTAGAGTATACTCGGCAAAAAAACTGAAATATGTATAATATATTTCCCTGCTCACACACTCGCGAATATTTATTGGACGATTTTGTTGCATTTTGTGTTATTCCTGTAGTCCAGTCGGTAACATTCATATTATTCTCTGCTTATTACACCTATGCATTGAATCGTCTTCTGTACTCAATTTATCAAAGTAGCAGGCACTTTAATGTGTTCTCTTTACCGCGGAGTTTTTCCCGTGCTATTTTTTTTTTGGATACGAGTGAATGTAATTGTATCGTATAAAAGTATATTTATGTGATTTTTTAAAAGGGAAAGCATGGAAGTTTTTTTATGCCTCTAACGGCCATATACTATCCCAAATTAACGGCCAGGTAACATGGTTTATTAAAGCCAGTCCGAGAAAAATTGTGAAGACATTACACGTCTGGATGATGTCGTTCCGTCCAGTCCGTGATCTTCGGCAAAAAAGGTGAACGCGGAAATGACGAGAATTTGAACGTTTCGGTTGAGTAAATTTTAGCATTCAACTAAATGATGCACTGACCGCTACGGGAAGGCGGTACCTTCCTATCAAACAAAATTTTCTCTCTTAGGAGTCATTGTCCTTTCTAGGAAGACGAGACTGAGCTCTTGATTCATCAAGGAATCTCTTAGTTGGGTATTTTGCGGTGTGGGTCATTTTGGTTTGATAGTTATAATATTTGCCTCCCACTCCGAGGGTTAAGGTTCAAATCTCGGAAGTGTCAGGTAGGTATATATCTCTCTCAGGAATCATTTACCTTTCCAGTAAAATAGAAACTTAGCTAGTAATTGAGGCATTGGTAAGCTGGCTCCTTCTACTAATGTTTTTTGAGGAGCAAAAGAGTTCAGAACTCCGTCCGTCGGATGGGACGTTAAGCCGTGATCCCCGCGGCTCCTTTCGCTAAGAGCAAGCTAATTCTGACGCTAGGTTTCTCTCCACACTCCTTCCATTCCATTCCCAATCTTGTGCCTTTTATCCCAGTCTGATGCGTAGTACGGGTACAGACTTGAAAATCTCAGATGAGAATTTAGCGGTGTCGTATATACTTGAGTTATATGCTAACGAGGCCAATTTAGAGGTAAAATAATTACGTATGTAATACCGGAATGATTGCGTGAATGTATTCTGTGCGTCATTTATGCAGGGCCTGTCCCTCGGACTTAAATTTGAATATGTTGTCACAAAGCTCATATATAGCTGAGTCAGATGAACGCTGTGGTAAAGGCGAAGGCCGTCTTGATTGCCAAATGCTTATCATGCACTAAAGCTGTAACGTAGGATAAAATTCATACATTCAGGGTTAGGGTGCAGTTTTATTTCAGTGTGGCTTTCTAGAAAGATCTGGAACCGAGGGAGTTCGCATGGCGTAAGTTAAGCTCGAAGTATCCAGAAGCTTCTCCCGGATATACAGTCAAACTCATTTATAACGAGCACGGTTAAAACGAGATCTCGACTATTGCGAGGAAAGAGAGAAGGGATGTTTGGAAATAATGCATTTTATGAGCAATATATAACGGTTAAAACGAGACTGTATTAGAGAGCCTTACGGTTATAACGAGCAAATATTTAGTCCAAATGAAGTAGCAGTGGCTGTGAACTGTCGTACCAAGGACTTTTTCTCGTAAATTTAGCATGTATGTGGATAGTTTACTGAATAAATTGTTAATTTTGTAATTTCAATCATCTTATAGTAATCTTTGTTATTTTATCACATCTGCATATGAATAGTATGTGAGTGCGCGTGTGTGCGTGAGAGAGGGAAAGACAGTGAGTGACAGCACATGTTGTTACTCGTGCTGGATATAACGAGTAACGGATATTACGAGCAAAAGCATTTGGTCCCTTGGATCTCGTTATATCCGAGTTTGTCTGTAATTATAAAAACCGGGCACTCCCTTCAACTCCGTTTAGCTCCGTTCAAGTAGGGTGCGGTGTGACGCTGTAATGAGTCAGAAAAGAATCCTTTTCAATAAGGAATCCTGGGTAGTGGTAGTTAGCTGGGGGAGGCCAAGTACTACTGAGGACATTTGGGTAGCCGGATAAAGGTAGGAGCTTTCAGGGAACGGAGGAGGGGTGGAGAGAAACCCGGCGTCGGCATTAGCCTCTTCTTAACGAAAGGTGCCAAGGGTACCACAGCATAACGTCCCATCCGACGGACGGAATACCGGACTCGAAGTGCTCTCCACAAGGTACTCAATTAGGGGCCGGTATACCAATGAAATAATCTCCTTGGCCGGGAATCGACCTGGACCTTCAAGATGAGAGGCCACTCTTTTAGCCACCAAACCAACCCGATCCCCGAATCTAGAGTAAGGACATTGTTCCCTTACCCATTCTTACTCCTTTTCAGCAGAGAAAGAGGGAAAGCTACAGTCCCGATGTGATCTTGTGTCTCTCAGATCCTGACGGAGTGTAAAAGTCACGGAAAGCGGGAATTTGAATATCCGAGGGCATTTATGAATTAATTGAGCCACAAAATGTTTTTGTGTTAAAGGTCTTTTGAATAGCAATTTTATGCACTCAGATATTTAAAGGTTATTTAGTTATTTAATAACTATTTTAAATAATGAGAGCTATTGTGCAATACGACCCTTGCTATCGGCACAATATAAAGACAAGTCTTAACTTCTTATCGCGGGATTGGCATGGGGTGAGTATAGCTGGCCGTATCTAGAAACCTCTCCCGGATATGATATAATTTTGAAATCGAGCGCTCTCTGGCTCCGTTAAATTTCTTCTATTTGGACGGCAGTGTGACGCAGTAGTGAGTCAACAAAGAGTCCTTTATTTTAACTTGGGCATTTGGCAATCCTTGTCGGGGCATTTAATCGACTTCCAGGGAAAAGAGGGAATCCATTGACATAAATGAGCAATGAATGAAAAAGGAATTCATCGATGCGGATACTTCTATTTTCGTCCATATTTCTTGTCCGCAACCATATTCTGTGCTATAAATTCTCAGTTTCAATATCGGCCATCTTTTACTGTACCCTCAGTGAGCTTTCCCAAAAGTGAACTTCCTTTGCCCTTAATAAGTTGGAGTCAAGTCGTCCCCGTAACTTTCTCTTGAAAAATATTTCGAGTGCTTCATTTCTTCCGCATCCGATTTCTTTCTCGACTTCCCTTTTCCGTATTTATTGACTAATTAGTCACTCTCCGTTGGTAAAGTTGTCATCTTTTTTTGTTATGTACGTGTGATTATATTCTTTCATCCATTCGCTTCAGTTCCTCGCTGTACATTATGTAATAATACCGCCTTTATCGCATGAGTGAAGTCAAGCCTCCTCTACTCTTCCTATGCTTTTTACTGTTCATCTCTTCATTGAAGCTCTAGAATGCATAAAACAACTGCTTTTCAGTACCTCTCAAGGGAGTATGAATATTGTAAGCTATTAGATTCATCCTCAGTCAACAATCCGATGATTATTTTGACACTGCTCTTCACTCCATTCTCCTGTCGGCTTACCTCTTCATGCGAGAGCGAAATCGAGTACACTTAGTTAAACCACAATTTATTACATCTACATCTACACGATACCTTGTAAGCCACCGCAAGGGTGTGTGGCAGGGGGTGAAGATCACCAAGCATCTACTACCAACATGCAAACAAGCAACTATAGGGTCTCATGCAACTAGATTGTTAGTATCTTTAGTATTTAAGGGATTAATACATGCATAATGCACTACAGACTACTCTAAAATATTTCCCCTACCTATCCCTTTGCTATGCCTGTTCTGTTTTCTTATAGTACGGGGGAAAATGCCATTTTGAATCTATCAGTACGACAATCTATCTCTCTAATCTTATTTTTCTGGTCGAATCTAGCATAATACGCTGGTGTTTTTAATATGTGACTAACATCTTCAGTAAAGCTATCCGATTGAAATTTCTCTAATAGCTTTAATCTGTACCTTAACCTACGCTCTGATAATGACTCCCACCCTAATTCTTGTATTAATTCTGAAACACTACTCAACCTATCGTAACACCTTTTAACGAACCTAGCTGCTCCACGCTGCACACTGTCCAGTTCTCTGATCAAACCTAATTCATTCGGATCCCATACACTGGCTGCATAAAGTAAAAATACGTAAAACAACTTCGTAAGATCCACAGAGACTACTTGGTTTTACAACGCGTTTTAAGGTCAAAGCCTCATCTTCAGGTGAAATAACGACAAACATTATTGTAAAACAAAAAAAATTCTGTGGATCTTAATAAGTTGTTTTACTTAAAGCCCTTCATATTCCCCTACTTTTTCTCTTTCACATTCATCATTTCTTGCTCTATACAAGGATATCTCATGCGAGGCCTCAATTTGCCATTCTTCCCGTTCACTCATCCCTCAACGATCAAGCCATCATGTCTCGAGATATGGCCGATTAGGCCCATCTCCCTGTCCCACGTTTTTTCAAAACTCTTAGGTTACGAAATCTATTATTGCTGATTATATTGTAAAGGGCTATGAATCTCAAGTGTCGAGTATTGTCTTACGAGCCGAATATTTTGGGATATTTAAAAGCGATCAGAGTAAGGAGGCATTTGAGAGTAAAATCATTAGTTTTGTCCTCCTCTACAGGTATAGGATAAGTGCTGAGATGCATTTATGAATTTATACGCGTAATAAACTAATTAAGTCTTGAAATGTCAATTATATATCCTTGTTAATTCGTTCTAATTTTGAGTTATAAAGACTTTTAGAAGGTGAATTGAAAGAGTATAAGTTTATTTTGTCGAGACTAGACTACTTGCCGATCTTATCTTTCTTAGTCGGTGACAAACTTTCTAATAAAACACCAACCTGTCCGACCGTCTCACTTTCTACGAAAGAATGCAAACCTACGCAATTCAGATTACTTCCAGATATTCAAGAGTTTGTTTCTACTGCATTTAGTTCCCAAAGCACAGTTTTGGTTTTCCAAAAGCATAGTCGATTCAATATTGTCTCGTGGAACACCTCTACTATGAGCTCTTATGAACGCCATAGTGCAAAAAGATCAAGACCTTCGAAAGCCATTTTTCCGGGATGGGATGCGTTCTTCGGTCATGTTTGCAGATGACATCCGATCACTCTATGTGCAATAAAATGCCGGAAATGAAAGATAAATATTTTGTTAATGCTATGTATCTTGGCAACCACATAAAGCGAAGAATAGAACAAGCTAAGGAGGCGTTTATGAAGAAGAGACAACTACTATGCTCAAAGACCTACGGCTGCAAACAAGGAAGCACTTCATCAAAACATTCGTATCTAGCATGGCACTCTATGGATCAGAGACATGGAACATCCGGAAAGCAGACCAACGAAGAATTGAAGCCTTCGAAACATGGTGCTGGAGTAGAATGTTGAAGATTAAATGGACAGATAAAGTGAGGAACGAAGAGGTGTACAGAAGAGCAGATGGAGAAAGGACAATATGGAAAACCCTACGGCAAAGAAGAACCAGATGGATTGGAAATAGTTTGAGACACAATGAATTAGTTAGAAATATAATAGAAGGGAAGATTGAAGGAAAGGTCCCGCGAAGAAGACCAAGAGACAACTATACACGACAAATAAAGAAGGATGCGAAAGAGAAAACATACCAGGGTGTGAGGTAATTAACACTGAATAGGGCAGAATGGAGGGCTGCAGTAAACCAATCCTAGGATTGAAATACTGATGATGATGTATCTTGGTATGAAGAATCATCCAATAATCAGAAAAGTAGTTGGAAATATTTAATTGATGCTACGCAGTTATTTTGTCCATTAGAGCCTGTTCTTAACGAAAGGTACCTAGGGGTCCACTGTGTAACGTCTTACATCTACATCTACATAATACCCTGCAAGCCACCACAAGGGTGTGTGGCAGGGGGTGATTGCTCACCAAACATGCACTACATATCATGCATAAAAAAGGAATAGTATTAATATAGTAGTCAGAACTACACTATTTAAAAAGATAGAAATTGCAAAGAAAACATGCAAAAACATTCTGTTAGTAGGGTTAGCTTTAAGTACTCATACCAACATGCAGCTACCAATGCTATTCATTGCTACTCTCCGATAGGACATATTTACCGTTATTCGTATCTCTTATTGTGCGAGGGAAAAAGGACATTTTGAATCGGTCAGTTCGGCAATCAATTTCTCTAACCTTATGATTATGGTCCAGTCTGCCATAGTAAGTTGGGGTTCGTAAAATATTTTTAACATCATCACTGAAAATATTGCCTTGGAATTTGTGGAACAGATTAAGTCTAAATTTCAACCTGCGATCTGACAATGATTCCCATTTCAATTCATTTAATAGACTGGTTACGCTAATATAATTATCGTATCGTCCCTTTACAAATCTTGCCGATCTTCGCTGCACACGTTCAAGTTCATTACTTAGACCGATTTCGTAGGGATCCCATACACTGGCAGCATATTCCAAATGAGGTCTAGCAAGGGAAAAGTAGCTGATTTCTCTTACATGATCGTCACATTTACCCAATACTCTTTTAATGAAACCCAGTTTGCGATTCGCTTGACCCATTATTTCACGAATGTGTTTACCCCAGGAAAGATCATTTGTCAGTCTTATTCCAAGATATTTAATGGATTCCACGTTTGTTAATTCATTATTACTTATTTTGTAAGTGGTAGGAGGAGAGCTATTCTTTTTCCAAAAATTCATTACAAGACATTTCTTAAAGTTTAATTCTAACTGCCATGTATCACACCAAGTTTCAATTGCTTGTAGGTCAATATTTGACGGTCTTATCCGAAGGACGGAGAACGAAATCCAAAGTTTTCTCTATATTTTGCTCAAGTAGAGACCGGTGATCAATTGAAAAACCTGCGGCGGCCGAAATGCAAACACAGCTCCTCTGGATGGAAGGCTAGTACTCTGGCCAACACATAAATCCGATTCCCCAGATTGCGTGTGTGTGATTATTCATGTATAACGTACAAACAAAGTAATACCGTAAAAAAAGACCTTTTAATTTCCTCAAGTTTTAATGAACCATCTTTATGGATTATTCACCCTAATTATACGGTGAACTGTTGTTCTACTAATTTTGCTGATGTCTCTTTTGTAAACGAAAAGTTCATGTCGTCCATTGTTCCTTGCGATTATGGAAACTAGACCGCTATTAATGCCTCCATTAACTTTAATTTACTCTAGTGTTACTTTGGCTTCCGCTCTCAAGCAGGCCTGGGAAATCACTGGGTCTTTTATGAGAAAAATCCTTAATGTATCACGTTATAGCTCCGCTTTTTTATTATATCTCATACCAATGAAATTTTAATGCCCGAACTCAACGTGGGCATGCAATTTCTCGGGTCAGGGAGACTAGAATTTTTTCCAAATTAATGTTGGTCTATTCTTGGCATGTGCACTCCTTATTCATGGGTATAAACGTCTAATTATTTGAAAGCTGAAGTAATAAGCTAGGCTCTTTGCCTACACTTATTAAAACGCCGATTAAAATTTTCTCCTTTCTGGTAGCTGTAACAACCATTGCCTTACTTGTCTAAACTGTGACTGAGGAAGGTCAAATTGTTGCCACCGCAGAATGTTAATTTTTTTATGTGTTCACCCCCAATGGGTGTATGCTCGAATCATTCGAGATTATTCCAGTACGTAACTAAGGACTCACTCTTATGTTTTTACATTGCGATCGGGATTATTCCGTACCGGAATCAATCTCGAACGATTCAAGCACGCCCCCATCACTAAGCGATGTGTTTACCAACGAAAAAGTATCGGTTTTTATGCCTATCAAAAATTTGCCATCTTTCCAACCTGTGGGTACGCTATAAAAATTACATTACCCATTTTACTTTGACGGAGGAATGTCGTATTGTTTCTACTGTGGAATTCTTATTCGAGAAATAAGATTAGTACGTTCCCATTACGTAGTTGTGTGAAACTTAATAATGATTCAACAGATATCTGCACTAGATTGTCGCTCAATATTATTGAATGCTATTGTGTGATATTGTATTAGTAAAGTAGGATCCGATATTGTAGCAGGTATGTAGTTTAACCAAAAACAGTACACGGAGTTAAGTTCAAGTTAATGAATGAAAAGAGTAAATTTGTTTTCCCCTTTAACTTAATTTGATACTAAAAGAAGGGAAATAAAGTTATCAAATTAGCTAAAAAAAACTAGCAAACTAGGAGGCAAAAGTGATGTGGAAAGGAAAGTTATTCTTTTCCTTCCTATGAGTGATTTCTACAAAGTTCAAACAGTTGAGCTCAAGATAATTAAGTATTCATGATGAAGACGCCATTTCTGTGCTCAGAGGGTTCAGTTAGAAGCAAGGAAACAACTGTACGGGAAACCTTTGATTAGAGTGTGGCAACCTACGGGCTAGGCACCTGGACAGTCAGGAAAGCTGATCAGAAAGCAATAAAAGACTTCATGACATGGTGTCAGATGCTGAAGATTTAATAGGTGGATGGAACGAAAAGTAAATAAGTATATTGATGATTCCAGTGGTGCAAGGCTCATATGGAGCGCAGTATGGCAGAAAAACAGATGGGTTAGACATATCCTGAGATATAATGGATTTATCAATAACATGATCGAGGAAAAATAGGACGAAATATTCCACGAGGATGACCCTGGGATTAGCACTTGGGCCTAATAAATAGGAATTTAGGGAGAAAGGAATATTAGGGTTTAACCAAGCTATTGATGAATAGAGAGGAATGTAGGCTTGCAGTTAACCAACCTTAGGATTTAAAGGCAGTTGCATTAAGCGACTTTTTTATCCATAAGCCCCGTATCTACTCTCATGTGGGTGAGAAAGTCCTCATTTTGTGGGAAATCATTGGACGTCTTATGCAATAAAATTCTTAAACCGTGTTCATTTGAAAAGAATGGCTCCCAGCTTGTTTCAAGGCATATCCTACTACACCCCGGGTTCCAGTTCATTTTTATCTCACGTGAATCAGTTCATTTTCCTTCATTCTTACGTTTTGTAGGCACTGTTTAGGTGTGGTGAGAGAAATGGCTTGCCCAGTGCAGCGGCCCCTGCGATTCATGAACGTATTATGATTATTTCCTTTTTTTTGAGAATTTCTCACGAAATGTTCGAAATATTTTCCCGTGGCTGTTAAAATTCATGTCAGTCTGGGCCTCCCGGATTTGAAAGGTCACGAGATACGTCTGATAGATTCATCCACAAATTCTCTGCTGGAATCCTTATATCGAACGATGGATGCTCAAATTAAAAGGCTTTTTCCGTTACTTTCGATAGTGGAGATATTTGAGGTTACCTCAAATTCTCTCCTGGAATCCTATGTTGAGTTCTTGAATGTCTTGGTAGAACAGGAAAGAAAGAACTTTAACTTAGTCTCGGTGAAGGGCTCATCAACTCTTTCGGAATTCTATTTTTAACGACTGATGGTAGGATTCACCATGTTAAGACGACCTCTGAAACGTTATCCGGGGAAAAACAACATGATGGAACCCGAGAGTCATCATCAGTTTTGAAATTTATAACGTTGCGAAAAACCTGCATCAGAATTAGAATCTTTAATGCTTTGAAAAGTAGTTTTCTGCTGAAACATTTGATTCTTACCCATAAAGAACATGACATTGGGTACTCATTACTCAAGTACAAAATTTAATTTCACAGTTGTTTTGCTTAATATTTGTTATTTCTGAGATGCTTTGTGTAGGGAATACTTGCGTAATATCCTGAACACTGCTCAATGCAAAACTCCATCTTTTCCCTCAATGAGCACTTGAGACCAAGCTACACTCCAGTGCACCCAATGATTTGTGTAAATTATCGGAACTAGCCGTTGGTTTCACCTCTATCCCGTAACGGTTATTTTAATAACAAGCTTCGTCGAGTGTTGCGAAATGAACCAGTTGCCAAGTAGCGGCCGCTCGTCTATAAACAGTGAACTCGTGGCCGTTCATTGGCAGATCTTTGCCGGAGTACACCTTCTAAGATTGATTTTACCGTGTTTCCGCTCGATGAACTCTTGTGAAGCGGGTCTTGCCTTGATTACGGAATTGGAGTTCGAGTTTCTTACGTCAGCGACATCGCATCGTACGGACTCGCGCTTAATCGCGTGTTTTTTTGTTTTAAATATCGGAGTGGGGGAAGTATAATGGTGCTTTCACATATGATTCTCACGGACAAAAAGGAAATGTTAACTGGAACATCCTGGTATTTAGCCCAATTTCTCTGCTTCTCGCAGCTTACTAAGAGATTATTTTTATTTATTAATTAATTCACTAAATATTATATTTATTTAATACCTATATTTATTTACTGCATTAATTTACCAATGTTTTGCTGTTTGCGATGGGCCGGAATTTTTAATCCCATTCGTTTCCTATAGGTCTGTTTTCCCTTGCATTGTTATGAGTCAACTCTAAAAATGTCTTTCTACATCTAGAAAAGGTTACTTTTAAACAGCAAAATTTGGCCAAATATTGGAATATTTCATCAGAATTCTTTAGAAAATAAAACTATATTTCATGTTGAGCAATATATTATAGGGTAATACCTTTAATAGTGGTTGATATAGGGTGTTACATTTCTTGTGGTTCAGGTCTCCTGTTTGTAGGTTAATGAATAATAATTTAATTTACGAAAAGAAATTATTCTGTGTGTTGAAACACCTATATTACCTTATATTCTTATGTGGAAATGTAAAACTTCGTAAACTAGGATCCAGAAGTATCAGATGAATAAAAAATAGTCCATATTTTGAGGATGGACGAAATTTTAAAATTGACCAAGTTTCAAGTTTTTGTGACGTAAGGGTCTCTAAACGAATCGAGCTTTGCGTGAAAAAATTGTCTAAAACAGTTTTGGGCTCATCTTTTTAACTATGGAATAGATTCAGAAAATCATCTGCGTACAGCATTTGCATCAGCATCTTAGATTTCAGCGGTGTACGTACATGGATTTTTTTAAAAAGTGTTACCGCAACTACCACTCGTTTCTTTAATGGCACAATGAACTCACTCACAATCAGTCACTTTTGTCACTACTCCTAATAGCTGCTTTCTGTCACTCTTCACTTCCCATGCGAGTAATGACGACATTTCGACATCATTTCAGATTTTTCTAAATCGCGAGGAGATTCTCATAAACTTTTTTTTTTACGGCGGCTGACGTTCCAGCCTTGTCCGTTCCCGATGTTAATTGGAGCTTCATAAGGCGTAAGGAACGACTGAGCAAGTTTTTCTTTGAAAAACGCTGATATTTTGGAACTCGACATCCGTTTAAACTGATAGTGTAAACGTGACAGGCGGCAGGCTACTTTACCTATCGTGAAAAATGTGATGCGTCGTGCGTTTTAAATACCAAGAAACCATCCTCATTTTGTAACTCGTTTATTTTCATGTATTTTTATAGTTAGTTCTTTTTAAATAGTGCATTCGTAAATCACATGTCCTGTTAAGTCCTGTTGAGCTTAAAAATAAACGCATGAATGCTGTTGAGTTTAGTCCGTTTGTTATGGCGAGAACGTGCGAAATTTCATGAACAAATGGCGTATAAAATTTTTAAGCTCCCGAATTTTATTTACATTCAATCATGTGTATTAGGGATCCGTACAAGGAAGGTTTGATAATGGAATTAGAGCGTGTGTAAACGAGATCCGCTAGATTTGTTAAAGGCCGTTATGGTAATTGCAAATTAGTGTTACGAGTTATAAGATCTATGGGTGGGAATTAATATCAGAACGCAGGTTATAATTTAGGCTAAACGTTTTAAGTAAATTCGAAGCTGATTTGTTTACAGATGTCATTAGATATATATTAAGAACTCCTGCGTATTATGCTAGGTTTGATCAGATAACCACGATTAGAGAGATAGATTATCGTACCGATAGATTTAAAGTGTCATTTTCCCGCGTACCATAGGAGAGAACAATAAGCGTCGTAGCAAAGGGATAGGTAGGTGAAATATAGTCGAGTTTGACCATATTTAGAGGGTATGTATATGTAGAGTAGTCTATAGTGCATGATACATGTAATAACCACCAATAATCCCTTTCTTACTATGTAGATACTAAACATCTAGCTGAATGTGACCCAATTATCTAGCATTTCGCCAATATCCTAGTGGCATGTCAATAGTGCATGGTTGGTAATCTTCACCCCCTGCCACACACCCTCGTGGTGGTTCGCAAGGTATTACGTGGATGTAGATAATTATTTTTCGTTTGTAAGTTTTGTACATTAAGAACCCCTGCGTATTATGCTAGGTTTGATCATATTGAAATGATTAGAGGCATAGATTGTCCTACCGATAGATTTAAAATGCCATTTTTCTCGCGTACCATAAGAGCACAATAGGCAGCATAGCAAAGGCGTAGGTGGGTGAAATATTGTTAAAGCGGTCTGTAGTGCACGATGCATGTATTGTAACCAATCCCTTTATTACTGTATGTAGATACTAACCATTTAGCTGCATGAGACTCTTTAATCTAGCATGTTTCCATTTAGTGGCCTAGTTGCATGTCAATGGTGTCATGTTTGGTGATCTTCACCTCCTGCCACACACCCTCGCGGTGGCTCGCAGGGTATTTCGTAGATGTATGTGTGTAATCGTTTTAAATTATTGGTGTAGCAGCAAATTTAACCTGCAATAGAAATGTCTTATGATCCTCTAGTTTTTTTCAGTTCCATTTTCTAATAGCAATGACCAACTTGCTGAGTTTTATAAATAACTGTTTGAACAATACACAAATCGAGCTCACTATTGAACGTAAATTACTTTATCAGTTCGCCAGACCATAAACTTCGATCAACCGAACAAGGTTTCAGGTTTTTAAAAGCACTCATCGTCAACAGGTCAAAACTGCAAGACAGGTATGGAAATCGTACTTAATTTTATGCGAGTCATGCAACATTAACAAGTTCATATAATCACGGACGAGTACGGATTTTCTTGTCGGAGACCAAATGCGAAAATCCTGTGATAATGGAAGTAGCTTTTTACTATTTTAAATTCCTATGTTAAGACTTTCATTTATTATCGGTTACAATGTTCGACCGTCATCCATTGCATAATTGTTAGGTAGTGAAAAAGTAGTAGTAGAAAACTAGGTTGAGGTAGTGTTTTTTTTACTGTTCCGCAAATAATTTTGATAAATGTTGCTATTCACAAAAATTATAGATAGAAATAGATACATAGATTCATTATTACTGAAACCGAAATAACATTCGAAGTAACTCATTGATAACTTCTGTAGAGTTTTGTTTTGCTACTGTAGCTTTTGTGACGAGCATAGAGATGTTTCGATTTAATTTTTGGAGTAGTTTTGGCTTATTATTTAGGTAAACCAAGTCTATGTACCTATCTCGAAATTAACCCTCAAGGCATAAATAGAAACCAGTGGACGAAATCGTGTTTGGGAATTTTTTTATGGCAGTGCATTTCAATACATAATGAAACCGAGGATGTTCCAATGACCAAATTAGGCCTGGGTGGACTGCAATGGTGCTCTTTATCATTAACTTTACATTAACTAACTCTGTTTCACTCTTTAACTTTGATATATACTACCTCGTTTTTCAACATCGATTTAAAAAAATCCTTCCTTTCCTCTACCTAACACACCTCACCTAAAAATTAATATTTAATGCAACAAAAATAGAAATAATTTTGAATTAATTTTCTTGAGACAATAACCTTAATTATCCAACAACATCGTGGGGAAACGCTCGTTAACCGTGCGATCCCATTCCGTAGGGGAAGTTTAATGGTACCTCAATTAGATGATATTTCCATCAGACAAATCCACGAGCCTAACTGATGCCCTATTTGCACAACCATATTACATATCAACGCAACCGGTAAGCCTGTATTTCGTCTACTATTTGCTTACCACTGAAACTCAGTGCTGTCCTCTCTACCTTGTTGAAATGTGCAACTGACTAGCTCATAATGCTTGTCTCGCGGATTTTACGTGTGTAGAACCTACGCATATCATTGTATCTTTCTAAAATGAACCTTTATAAAATATATTATCTTCAACGTGTTTCTCAGGAAACTTTTACAAATACCACAGAACTCACAAAACCAGTACACGACCCATGTTTCGACGATTGATCATCATCTTCGTCACCTGAAGAGGGTATTTTCCGCTAACGTTGGTATGCACCATAACTAGGGTTGCCAACTATCCCGGTTTCACCGGGAGTCTTCGGGAATCGGACTATAATTCCTAAAAATCTCCCAGACTGATGCATTTTCCTGCCGCCTCCCCTCATCAACACAACCATCTATCGGATTGAGTATCAGATCGTAAACTTGACTGTTCTGTCCTTGAATTGGAAGCACAATAGGTATTGCGGGAGTGATTCTCTAGACGTTCCTCGCCAAAGTCAATCGACTCCTCTCACTCATCTTATGTCTATGATTCTCTTTTGGATACTATACTAAAACATTCAGAAATATGTGGGTAGACGTAGACACACTGAATTCGGCTTGTGCGATGAGTCGATTAATCGAAGTCATCGACGATGAATGTCATCGACCATCGCCTGCGATGAGTCGATGAGAGTCATCGATGTCGATGAGTCGATGAGAATCACCGATGTCGATGAGTTGATGCGAATCATTGATGTCGATGAGTCGTGATGTGCTGCTGACACGAAAAACGCTACCACTGCTGACTACATCTCTTCCTGGCGGAGCTCCACAAGAACAAGGAGGTCCCAGATTTATCCAAATCTTCGAACGTCCTACATTGGTATAGGGACAGGAAGGATGTGCAATCCTTCCCTTCCCCTGCAATCCCCGCCTTCAGAAATACGCGAGGAAATACCTCTCTGTATTCCTGCCACTTCATCAGAGCGGTTCTTCAGCGATGCAGGAAACGTTGTGTTGGACGACCATCTTGTACTATCCGATGAAAATGCGGATATATTATACGCATTGTATTATACGAATGCGAATTGTATTATACCACAACAAAGAGTTGTCGCTTGATTTGTAACTTGGTGCTTTTTTCCCTCTTATAAAATAGGCCCTGTCCTTCTCAATTAAGTTTGACCCAATTCAGTCTTCACTTAATAGCCAAACCAAACTGCCAACCGAGAATTCTGCACCCATCATCGATAGTCATCGATCATCGACATTCATCGATCATCGACATTCATCGATCATCGACATTCATCGATCATCGTAATTCATCGATCATCGATAGTCATCGACCATCGAGCACACTCTATTCGATGATCGATGACAGCCATCGTCATCGAAGCATTTCGATGAAATTTTTTCATTGAAAATCGATGACCAAAATCGGTCATCGCACAAGCCTACATTGAATGACTTTGCACATGTTTGGGGTTCGTCAATGAAGAATAGCTACACATTCTTGGACAGTAAGGATTATGGTGCACCCTTTAAATTTCCGGAATTTCTTACCAATGGAACAAAACTCCCGGAAGCAACTCTTCTAACCACAGCCCATGTGGCTACTGGAAAGAAGGCGTGACTCGCGTGCTTGCAGAGGCCTTCTTGCAAAATTGGGGAATACCCTGCCCTATTGTCTGTTTACCGAATCGGGAATTATTGCTTCCCGAGGAGACGAGAGGAGGGTTCAGTTAACCGTAGGGATTGTAAAGTTGTTCCCACGCCATCACCACCACGCGTTCACGATGGCTGGTCTGGTCGGTGAGGGTAGAGCTCTCGAAATACTAAGCCTCAACGGCGTGTGAAATTCACACATCGGGGTTGGGGAGCCAACTCCTTCCCTTGTGCCGGCTATTGTTTTCTAGAAAGATCTGGTAGGTGCCCAGAAAAACAATAACTGAACGTGTCCAAATAGTACGTCGTCTAATTTCCCACGCTCACTTCCCTAAATACCCTGTGACCAGTGTTTTGCAGGACGCCCGCGGTTAGAACAAATTTTAAGCTCCTTTTAGGAATTCCCCAACCGCAAGGGACAGGCACCCTGGGGTTCTGTTTGACCGAGCTCCGCCCACGTGTTGTGAGTCCGTCTCCGGACCGTCCAACGCTATGGCAGACCGTCCAAGACGGTACTGCCATAGCGTCCACGCGAAGAAACCGAACATGCTTTTCGCTTTACCTGATTGCTGTGATTCTTTACATGTCTCTTGAAGAAAAAGACGTGTTTATAAAGATAAACGTTGATTATAGGTCATAAATGATTTTATAACTTCATATTTCCTCTCACATCCAAAGAATGTTCCTCCAAATACATCTACATCTACATAGTACCCAGAAAGCCACCATAAAGTTGCAGGCACTAATTTTGTGATTATGGTCCAGTCTACCATAGTAAGTTGGGGTTCGCAAAATATTTATAACATCATCACTGAAAATATGGTCTTGGAATTTATTTAAGAGATTAAGCCTAATTTCAACCTTCGATCTGACATCGATTCCCAGTTTAATTCATTTAATACACTGGTTACGCTAATATAATTATCGTGCCATCCCTTTACAAATTTTGCCGACCTTCGCTGCACACGTTCAAGTTCATTAATTAGGCCGATTTCGTAGGGATCCCATATACTGGCAGAATATTCCAAATGAGGTCTAACAAGGGAAAAGTAGCTGATTTCTCGTACATGATCGTCACATTTACCCAAAACTCTTTTGATGAATCCCAGTTTTCGATTAGCTTGACTCATTATTTCACGAATGTGCTTACTCCAGGAAAGATCATGTGTCAGTCTTATTATGATACGGCTGATTTTGGGCTATATTTTTTCTCTAATTTTAATTCATTTTTCTTCCCGTCTTGCTATACATCAGGCGTTAACGGAAATATTTGTGACATAGCGGCATATTTCTGGTATCAAATGATGAAAATCGGAACTTTTTACTTAATACCAGCAGGCATAATGAGGCAAAAGCAGTGTATGAAAATGCATTTTTAGCCGAGGTATCCATCCCCCTTCCTCGTAAGGACTGCCCGCCACCCTTTTTCAGCCCCATTGTTGTCGTGAATGGGCTACGAGGCCCGTGGGCGTCGCGGATGCGACCTTCCCACGGAATTCGATCACCCAGAGCGTCTGGTTCGCGCCTCTCGCACAATGACCCACAGGCCTACTGACCATGCCTTCCTTCACTCCGGTCGCTTCGCGTAGCACGCCTCCGCCGACGCCTGGATTTTCTGGGGAGAACATAACGGGTTCCCTTTCCTCTTCCCCCCCCCCCCCTCAACCCAACCCTCACCTGCCTCATAAGAATATGCGGTCGCGCGCCCCGAAGACCTAACCCGGAGACGCCGGCTGGGTTCCCTTGCTGCTTTAGTGTGTGAATGAGTGGAGTAGTAGTGGTGGTGGAATTGAGTTTAAAGGTGCTCAGGTCAAGGTGATGCCACTAATCTTGAGTTTATATGGCGCCATCTAACTGAAACTTTTTCATGATAATAAAACATGTATATTCCACTCCAACAATTGTTAATGCAAAACATACACAGAAAATGAGTGAAATTAGGCATCCCAGGATAATTGTTTTCGTGTAGGCTTCGCCTTCTCTTGGCTATAGCATTGTTTGACAGTTACATGAATATAACATACATAAAAAGGCTATTCAAATTAACGATAAAGAGTGTCTTTATATGTTATGA
Organism: Platycnemis pennipes; assembly: GCA_933228895.1. NCBI lineage: Eukaryota > Metazoa > Arthropoda > Insecta > Odonata > Platycnemididae > Platycnemis > Platycnemis pennipes. Next base: position 30,831,888 of record OW121857.1, on the reverse strand, counting down.
ATCTAATCGTCTTATTTACACGGGTGTTTTCAAGTCTGTTTCCGCACTAATAGGCGCTTCAGACCGGGAGGAAAGGGTATAAGGATAGGAATGGAAGGGGCGGGGAAGAATTACTGTACATGTACTTCCGTAGTGCAAAATGATGCATGGAGATATGTGCTGTGAAAAGTGCATTGTGTGTAGCAACCAATTGTGTGGGAAACTTCCCAAATGCATAGATGACAGTGCGGAGCAAAAGCCCTTGTTGTATTTCCATGCTTGCATTTCCAGATACATAGACTGCATTACATGTGAAAAGTAGATTTTATGATTTTCATCATTACATTAGAGCTATCTAGCGGTAAGTGTAGGTGTTGATCAAATATTCTAGCCCTGATTTGAATTTTCTGAATACCTCCTTCTCCAAGCTATTTCTACCGTAAAATCAGAACACATCTGTTCTTGATGAAAGATCTGGTGTTTTTCCGGCGTATAATGCTGGTGAAGTCTTCATGGTTTCTCCACCGGGTCAGGAAAACGGCTAATGCCGACGTTTCGATGGTTAACTCTGCCATCGAAACGTCGGCATCAGCCGTTTCCCTCACCCGGTGGAGACCCCCTGAAGACCTCACCAGCACACCTGTTCTTTATTGGTCTCTATTTATTTATAAATTGTCCTCACTTTTGTTGGACCTCCGTATACCGAAAAATCATAGGAATTAGGAGCCTCGAAAGAGCGAACTCTGAGGTATTGCAAATTGACAACTATCGTGAAAGATGGTAAGTAACGCGTCGTAAGCAACCAAATACCTCGTCGCGACGTCTTAATAAGGGTTTGTTTTTATATATGGGCCTCGTTGTCTTCGTTTGCTTAAGACATCTCTAGCAGTATCTTCCGCAAATGGTATTCTCCCATGTGTATTAGTTTTACTCCTGCCACTCGAATTTTCTCTCTTTCGTAATAAATGTTTTTTTTATGGCCAAGGCAGGCTCAAGATACGCTTGGCTAAAGGTCGAAATTTGAAATAGGTCAGAATGCTGGAGTTAGGGGTGAGAATCCATGATAACGCTGTCCTATTTCCCGGAAATATTTGTCTCTCAAATAACCGTTCGGGCAGTACGTAGTTCAGCGGACGGCATGGCAGAGTATTGGGGAGATCGGAGGACCCGAGTTCGATCCTGGGTAAGGTATCAGGGCACGTTTAGCTGAACCCTATCGGTATTATCTTCTGGGCAACATATCTTTCTGGGGAACAATTAACGGCATGGGTAAATAAAACAGCCCCTTAACCCTGATGTGTAAATTTCATATGGGTTTAGCTTTAATTACAGGCAAGGAGATTAACCCTCGGGTTGAAGAATTTGGCATTAGTTTGCTTTTAATTTCCCTAGGTGTCATCATTTAGATTTGCACCCGGGGCGCTCGGCACCCGATCAAACCCGAAAGTTAACGTAAGAACCACGCTGCCTCATTTCTTATATTTTTCTCCGTGAGATCAGGATAAAGAAATGGAATGGCTCGAATGATGGAGTTGTGGAAAAAACTATCTAGGTTTGTATTCCGATGCCCACATGTACCTATAGTGCGACGGAGAGGCTTTCAGGTACGTCCAGTCAAAACAAACTGGGTGATTCTCTGGGTATTATATCTAAACTTAAGCGACGCAGCGAACGAAACTTCTTCCCCGCCATAATAACAATAGGTAATGGCTTCTTTATTTGGGGCGATATCGAGCCTAAATAGCCCCTTACTCCACCAAATAACCTCAATGTATTGGTTTATGATATGTGAGGGCTTAGTCTTTGGTGAGGTCTACCTTCATATTACTCGGACACTATAATACTGGGATCTTCGACGTGGGGCAAATCTCATCTGGGGAGTTACGGGTTTCAATAGGGCCCACTAGTTAGCAAAGTGTGATGACTGAAAGATTACGTACGATCTGAAGCATTATAATTGTATTGTAAACAGGTGGTAAATACATATGTCCCAATAGATTGGTTGGTATTTTAGTACCAGTTACAGTGCGTTTTGATGGATTGTGATTTTTTCATCCCTATGTTGTTGCATAGAAAAATTAAAATAATTCCTGGCAGGAAAAGAAGATAAACTATGTAAATTCCACGATTTAATACTTAAAACGACCTAGGTTTTGATACGTGGTACATCATCATCATGGGATGTCATGGTATCATTATCAGGTGATCATCAGATCATCATCAGGTTGATCTCCTGATGATACCATGATATCACCTGAAGATGAAACCACGTATCGAAACCTAGGTCGTTTATAGTATTAAATTACTGGAATTTATATAGTTTTTTTTCCTATCCTTCCTTGATGTGGAAAGTCCTCTCAGTCAAACATGAATCGGTTTGTTTTATGGTTAGTTAAAATAATTCCAGTATGATATGCTTATTAATTGAAGTGATCCTTTTGAGTTAGACATTCTTGGGAAGGGGGAATGCTATTCTGAGATGTGTTAAAAGGGGAGAATGAGGAAAAACTATCGCCACCCCCAAGCGATCAGCTCAAAACATCTACATCTACATAATACCGTGCAAGCCACGCTAAAGGTGTGTGGCAAGGGGTGAACTCTCACCAAACATGCACTACATATCATGCATAAAAAAAGGATTAGTACTTGTATAGGTACTGTTCAAAACTACGCTATTTAAAAAAGATAAAAATAGCAAAACATACATGCAAAAAAATGCCGTTAGTTGGGTTAGCTACAAGTCCTTATACCAACATGCATCTACCAATGTTATCCATTGCTACACTCGTTACTGGATATATTTACCGTTATTCATATCCCTAATAGTACGAGGAAAAAAGGACATTTTGAATCTGTCAGTTCGGCAATCAATTTCTCTAATTTTGTGATTATGGTCCAGTCTACCGTAGTAAGTTGGGGTCCGCAAAATATTTTTAACATCATCACTGAAAATATGGTCTTGGAATTTGTTTAAGAGATTAAGTCTTGATTTCAACCTGCGATCTGACAATGGTTCCCAATTTAATTCATTTAATAGACTGGTTACGCTAGTAAGGTTATCATACCGTCCCTTTACAAATCTTGCCGATCTTCGCTGCACACGTTCAAGTTCGTTATTTAGACCGATAGTAAAATAATAAAGAAACGCTATGGACTCGAAGGGTAGGAGAAAGGATGGAAAAATTATCCGCGTCCGTGCTCCGATGTGCATGGTGCATCCTATGCATGAACACGCCCCTCGATCTTTTCACGTAGGTGGACACGAGTGGGAGGCGGGGAAAGACTGGGCTAGTGGGGTTCGTGCTGTCGGTGGTGGCGAGGGGGCGGGGTGGTTGTGCTGCTAGCTCGGCGTCCGGTAGAGACGGATGCGATGCCGTGGGGGGCTGTGGGGGAAACGAGGGTAGAGGGGCTGGGGGCGGAGGGCAGTTGCGGGTCTGCTGTTCGCCGAGTTTACGCCGACCGGCGGTGGTGCCGGGGGAGGCAGGCACATCCGGGGGCAGGGGGGAGTGACGCATTTACCGTTACAGAATGCACCTAGGCGTGGGAAGGGAGGCGGTTTTCTTTTGGGCCGGCCGGTCTGGTCTGGATGTCCTCTCGCGTGACTCAGCCGTACGCCATCCTCCCCCTCGGCTTCCCCTGCTCATCTCAAACCGGATGAAAAAACCATTCACCCCTTTGTTTCTGTAATCCCTCTGTATTCATCACCGGCAATCAGTTCGTTTCACGCATCTCCACTCTTGAATCATCTCTCGGAAAACCTTTTCATAAGAAAATAATTCTTCATCTACATCTACCGTGCAAGCCACCGCGAGGGTGTGTGGCAGGGGGTGAAGATCACCAAGCATGCACTACTAACAGGCAAACAAGCAACAAATTCCAAGACCATATTTTCAGTGATGATGTTAAAAATATTTTGCGGACCCCAACTTACTATGGTAGACTGGACCATAATCAGAAAATTAGAGAAATAGATTGCCGAACTGACAGATTCAAAATGTCCTTTTTTCCTCGTACAATTCGGGATATGAATAACGGTAAAAATATCCAGTACGAGTGTAGCAATGGATAACATTGGTAGATGCATGTTGGTATAAGGACTTATAGCTAACCCAACTAACGGCATGTTTTTGCATGTATGTTTTGCTATTTTTATCTTTTTTTAAATAGCGTAGTTTTGAACAGTACCTATACAAGTACTAATCCCTTTTTTATGCATGATATGTAGTGCATGTTTGGTGAGAGTTCACCCCCTGCCACACACCTTTATGGTGCCTTGCAGGGTATTGTGTAGATGTAGATGTATATTGTCTCATGCAACTTTATTCATCTACATCTACATAATACCCTGCAAGCCACCATAAAGGTGTGTGGCAGGGGGTGAACTCTCACCAAAAATGCACTACGTATCATGCATAAAAAAGATTAGTACTTGTATAGGTACTGTTTAATACTAAAAAATCCGTCCCTGGAGCTTGGTTCCACGTCATCATTCACATCGACATTTTTCGCTGTATTTGATCCGTAGTGTTCATGTGGACCAGAGACGCGAATGCGTTTCCGCTGCTGATGTGATGTGAACAGCAAGCAGTGCACCTAGATTTCAATGGGACAAAGAATAATCATGTGACGATTTATTGTTACTATCTATAGTAATTAAGGGGTTAATACATGCATCATGCACTACAGAATACTCTCAAATATTTCTCCTACCTATCCCTTTGCTATGCTGCCTATTCTGTTCTCTTATAGTGCGGGGGAAAAATGCCTTTTTGAATCTATCGGTTCTCTAATCCCTCTGTATTCATCACCGGCAATCGGTTGGGTTGACGCATCTCCACTCTTGAATCTTCTCTCGGAAAACCTTTTCATAAGAAAATAATTCTTTTTGCGTCATCGTTTTCCCTTCTTGGACCTCATTTGGAATATGCTGCCAGTGCATGGGATCCCTACGAAATCGGTCTAAATAATAAAATTGAACGTGTGCAGCGAAGATCGGCAAGATTTGTAAAAGGACGGTATGAAACCTTATTAGCGTAACCAGTCTATTAAATGAATTAAATTGGGAATCATTGTCAGATCGCAGGTTGAAATTTAGACTTAGTCTCTTAAACAAATTCCAAGACCATATTTTCAGTGATGTTAAAAATATTTTGCGGACCCCAACTTACTATGGTAGACTGGGCCATAATCACAAAATTAGAGAATTTGATTGTCGAACTGACAGATTCAAAATGTCCTTTTTTCCTCGTACAATTAGGGATATGAATAACGGTAAATATATCCAGTACGAGTGTAGCAATGGATAACATTGGTAGCTGCATGTTGGTATAAAGACTTAAAGCTAACCCAACAAACAGCATGTTTTTGCATGTATGCTTTGCTATTTTTATCTTTTTTTAAGTAGTGTAGTTTTGAACAGTACCTATATAAATACTAATCCTTTTTTATGCATGATATGTAGTGCATGTTTGGTGAGAATTCACCCCCTGCCACACACCTTTATGGTGGCTTGCATGGTATCGCGTAGATGTAGATGAGTTCATTTTGGGTCAACAATCCTAAGATTCGTGTGACGCAGCTCCTCACTCGAATCTCCTATCAGCTAACCTCTTCATTTTTACGTATTTTTTCTCTGTCATATTCTTTACTACTTTCTCTACATATCTCATACCTTTGCTATTCTTCCCGTTAATTTATCCTCTGACGATTGTCTTCATCAGGCCATCATGTCTCAATATGTGGCCGATTAAGTTGTCCCGTCTGCTTTTCAAAGTTTTCAGCTGACTTCTCATTTCTCCCGCTCTTCTTAACTTGCTGGGTTGAGTTGAAAATACGAACCTTCGTGTCATTTTTAATCAATTCTGAGTTGACCCTGACTGTATTTTTCAGTTTCATTCTCTTAATGACGCAGCCATTAATTGAGTAATACTTCATGAAATGAGTGTGGTTATTCCCAGGTTTAATGAAAGCTCGAATGCCCACGATGATTCTGACTAATTAGACTACTTTGGATGATTATGATCGAGCCCGTATTATCGAACTTCTTCATCCACATCATCTTTGTACGTCACCTGAGGAAATCATGAGTTTCGAAACCGTCTGATTTTGCCATTGCTAATCTCTACTTTAATTAACCTCGGAAACGGCCCATGAAGTTCCTCGCATGGTCCACGACCTGTTGATTTTACGTATTACGCAGTTTTCCAGGATCAAATTAACGGCACCTCATGATTTTTGAGGAGATTAGACTAAACATTAGAAAATGTGATCGGCGAGAACCTAACACGCGTGGTGAATATTTGTTCTTGACCATAAGCTTTGCTTGTAGTTAATTTCATCTACATCCACATAATACTCAGCAAGTCACCATAAAGGTGTGTGGCAGGGGGTGAATTTACACCAAACATGCATTACATATCATGCATAAAAAAGGATTAGTAATAATATACTAGTCTGAACTTTGATTTTTAAAAAAAGATAAAAATAGCAAAGCAAGCATGCAACAACATGCAGTTAGTTGGGTTAGCTTAAAGTTCTTATACCAACATGTAACTACCTATCCATTGAAACACTCGTATTTATGCTGTTGGATATATTTACCGCAATTCATGCCCCTAATTGTAAGAGGAAAAAAAGGACATTTTGAATCTGCCAGTTCGGAAATCAATTTCTGTAATTTTGTGATTATGGTCCAGTCTACCATATTAAGTTGAAGTTCGCAAAATATTTTTAACGTCGTCAGTGAAAATACTATCTTGGAATTTATTTTTCGGCACTAATCGGTTGTTTACCCGTTGCCAGCGCGAAGGATGAACGATTTGCTGTCATCGGGCGGTAGGGACACTTGAGAAATCCGCACCTGCGTCTTCCCGGGATGTCTCCCGGCATTTTGGTTTTTGCCCTCACTTCGTTTGAAGGATGGGGATTCCTCACCGTAAAATAGCCAACCATTTCGTCTCCTCCATTTTGTCCTGACCCCTTTCCCCGAGTCGTTTTTATCGGCTTTGGGAGATTATTCTTGCTGAGTGGAGTGGGTAGGAATTTCCGAAGCGGATGCGAGGACTTTGGGACAAGGCACGAACCAAGAAAGCTTGCTGGGTAACGATAGAAATGTTTCTCAATGCTTCGTATGGGTTAGAGATTCCGTGCAATGGGTTTTTCCGATGGCCGTCTCCAGCGCTCTTTAGTTGGTCGAGAATGTTTGATTGTGCTAACCGTGAAGCAGGGACTGATTCACGGTGACGTAAATGTATTTTGTTACACACACATGATCCGCATCGATGTTATCACAGGATATAAAAAAATGCATTCAAAGTGTACGATATAAAATTGTGGCGTTCTAAAATTCATCCACATCATGCTTTTAAACAAGTGCCTGAAGAGCTTGCAAATGATGACTAGAGTATTACAAGTTACTATAACAGGGCTGACGTGCTACCGCGTGTTTCTATTTCAAACACCTACAATTGAAGAGTACCTAGCAAACCACCTTATTGGTATAGCGATCCTATAAAATTAGTAACACGATGATCGAGTGCGTTGAAACCATAAGCTATTTAGGTGTAGCAATCACTAAAGACTTGTTATGGGGAAGACACATCCGTGAAATATGCAGCCGAGCGAAGAGAAAGGTAGGATTTATAAAAAGAGTACTTGGGAAATGTGATGAGAAGACAAAAGAGCGATGTTATTTTTCACTAGTTGTGCCCCATCTTGAGTATGCAGCGAGTGTATGGGATCCTAATGAATTAGGTTTGATCAGAGAACTAGACAGTGTGCAGCGTAGAGCAGCTAGGTTCGTTAAAAGGTGTTACCTAGTTGAGTAGCATTTCAGAATTAATAAAAGAATTAGGGTGGGAATAATTATCAGAGCGTAGGTTAAAGTACAGATTAAATCTATTAGAGAAATTTCAATCGGATAGCTTTACTGAAGATGTTAGGCACATATTAAAAAACCAGCGTATTATGCTAGATTCGACCAGATAAATCAGATTAGAGAGATAGATTGTCGAACCGATAGATTCAAAATGGCATTTTTCCCCCGTACTATAAGAGAACAGAATAGGCAGCAATGCAAAGGGATAGGTAGGAGAAATATTATAGAGTAGTCTGTATGCATGAGGAATGTATTAATCCCTTAAATACTATAGATGCTAATAATCTAGTTGCATGAGACCCAATAGTTGCTTGTTTGCATGTTAGTAGTGCAAGCTTGGTAATCTTCATCCTCTGCCACACACCCTCGCGGTAGCTAGCAGGGTATCGCGTAGAAATGTTTGCACTGCGAAATTAAAAACACTTTATGTCAACGAATGACTTACTGGATAAACGCGACTTAACATTTAGACGATTATGTTGGAATGACCACGAAGGTTAAACGCTAATTTTGGTTGCATGTTGGAGGAAAAAAGGGAATAGCAACTGTAAAGTTTGAACGAAGGAGGCCTCGTAGAAGAGAATCAATAATAATGTCATAAATTCTCTTCTACAACTGCTCAACGACTCGAAGGACGTAAAGAAAAAAAACAGTTGAAAAATATAATCTACATTTACGCCATACCCTGCAAGTCACCGAGATGGTGTGTGGCAAGGGGTGAATATCACCAAACATGCACTTTTCATATGCAGCTAAGACCTACAATGTTACCACTACATGGAAACGTTAAATATGAGTTTACATATACGTCTACACAAAACCCCACCACGAGGGTGTGTGATAAGGGGTGAAGAACATCAAACATGCACTATTGACATGCTATTAGGCTACTACATGGTAACATGCTACATAAGCCAAGCGACATAGTGTCACATGCAACTAGATGATTAAAATCTACATATTAATAATATGTAGCGTGGCATTATATGGCGCCATAATGTGGACTTCAAAGAAAGAGGATTAATAAAAACTGTCGGCTTTTGAGATTAGGGTTTAAAGGTGGATTGAGGGTAATGTGGGTAGGAAGGAACACGAAAGTAGAAGTGCTGAAGTAGATGGGGGAGGAAAAGAAGTTGACTGAAGAAAGTAGAAGACAGAGTGGGTGGAAGGAGCGATTAATATGAATAATATAAAAATTAATCATAGCTGACGGTTTTTAAAGGACGGAGGGAAGAATATAGTGAGTGGCAGAGGATGAGTTTCGCCAAACGTGAACTTATGACACTTACTAAGTATTATATATTAATTATAATATTATGGGTTCATGCTTAGAACTTCAAAAAATCACCACCCTAATCTTATCTCTGGTCCATCGATCTATATTAATATATTGTGTGCAATTGTAAGTTCATGCTAATGGCAATTTGTTTTTATGAAGGCGTCATTGTTTTAAAAGTATTAATATTGTTATGATCTCGAATCCTTCGAGGGTAGAACGAATATTTGAATTTTTATGTGATGCAGCGTGTTTCTCTTATCTTACCTGAGTTGTTCTGTGTACCTATGTACTTAATGTATTGCCTAAATAGTTCTCTCAGTGGAGGGTGTTAATCCGCCTGCTCTGTATCTATGCTAAATCCTTAGTCTGGCTTGCTGACTTCGCTTTTGAAGGGAATTACGAGAGTTAGGACGTATGAGAAATTAAAGAAGGAATTCATGTGAAAGATGAAATTATTTTATCTCCATCTAAATATATCTTATCCGGTAGATCACTGATAGGTACTAATTTGCATTAGCTGCAGTATGAAGTTCTTCAGGATGAGATTTGTGTCTTTGGTGATCTTCACCCCCTGCCACACACCCTCGCGGTGGCTTGCAGGGTATCGTGTAGATGTAGATGTAGATGACCGTCTTGCTAAGAAATGTTTACTGCCTATGAATATGCCATACTGCCTATTAATGTTATCTTTACGATGCTTTTTCTGATCACTTTTCTGATCCTGAAAAGAAAAACAATTGAAATCTATCCCTTCCGCAGTCTATTTCTCTAATCACAATTATCTGCATTAAACTCGATCGCAATACTCAGGTGATTTCTGAGGGTTTAAAGGGGACGGAAACAAATGGGCTGCGAATTTAATGGACGTGTGCAGTCGAAATTATCTTTGATGTGATGTGAACCTCGGCCAAGTGATAGGAGAAATATGTACGTAATTGCTTTTAGTACAGATATATCCTTTATTGCTCATTTACGAGTCTGAGCTCTAATCGCAGCGGAGCAATAAGCATTTTTTGATTCTGCTTTGGCTTTCCCTTGTGCTTACCTTTGCATGAATATGTGACCTTCGGGTGTTTGAAATATTTAGCGGAGGGAAACGGGAGAGATTTTGTTTTCTTCAAACCTGCGTACTGTTAACTGTTGAAATTATGAGCCTGTATTTATTTCAGTCGTCTTTTCAGGGGTGAAAATCCACTTTCACCTCGTGAAATCCTGTTGCGAATGGGTTGAGTGCATTTAATGCTGAGCATTGAGTTGTGCACGTCTTTTTTTTCTTGCTTCGTACGCTTGCCCTTGATGGATATCACTGCGGCATGCGGGAAAACTGGTCATTTTCATATCTGCAAGTGAGATTTGGTTGGGTCGCTAATCTTGGAAAGAAAGCTAAGTATTAAAATGCTTAAACAAGCATATGCATTGATATGCAAATCAAGTTTTCCAGCTGCACACTTACCTATAGCGTCGACCAATCTTGGAGAAAGCTTTCCCATGAAGCATAATTATTGGTTCTAGACTAGGAAATTACTTTTTTACTACTTTGTAGAATCCTAACATACTTTTTTCTCCTCCGTCACTTTTATGAATGGTTTATAGTTTTCTTTTCCCAATGGCTGATAATTATATTCATCATCATCGCTATTCATTATTCATAAGATTGGTTTGACGTAGCTCTCCACAATCTTCAATCGACTATCCACTGAATTGAGTTATTTATTCTCTTTTTCATCGTTCATAACTTTCTTCCTATGTCTCATTTCCTTTGCCATTCCAACATTTTCGTTTTCCTCAAACAATTTCTTCATCATACCATTATGCCTTAAGACTTGGCCGAATCGCTAGTCCCGTCTTCTTTTGAATGTTTTTATCCGCCCTCTCTTTCTCCCAGGGTCGGGTTGTTGTGGTGGCTAGAGCACTGGCCTCCCATCCCGAAAGCCCGGGTTCGATTCCCGGCATTGGCTGATTTTTCAGTGGCTAACCGGTCCCTACTAGTGCCTAGTGGAGAGCATTCCAAGTTCAGTACTCCGTCTGTCGGATGTGACGTTAAGCCATGGTTCCCTTGGCGCCTGACGTTAAGAGTAAGCTAATGCCGACGCCGGGTTTCTCTCCACCCTTCCTCCATTACTTGAAATGTTCCTGCCATTACCCAATTACCCACCTGTCTTAAATGGCGCAAATAACCTCAGCTGTCGATCGCCTCCCCTGAATAACCAACTAACTATTCAGGTAACTTGAGTGAAACTTAACTATAAAATACTGTGTCAAACAAGTGATGCTAAAAGTGCAATTTATCAAAATTTATCGTTGTTTATAATATGCCATTTTCAGTGGCTAACCGGTCCCTACTTAAGTGCCTAGTGGAGATCATTCCAAGTTCAGTACTCCGTCTGTCGGATGGGACGTTAAACCGTGGTCCCCTTGGCACCTGTCGTCAAGAGAACGGCAATGCCTTCGCCGGGTTTCTCTCCACCCTTCATCCGTACCATTACCCAATTACCCACCTATCCTATGGCAATGGCGCAAATGACCTCAGCTGTGTCGGTCGCCTACTCTCTATAGCATACACACACACTCTCTTTTCTCCCATTCTTATGTGTATTCGTTTGTTACTCACTCTATCCATTTTATCTTCATAGTTCTTTGACTACATCAAAATATGAAGTTCTGAGATATGGGTCGGGAGAAAAATGGGCATGGAGACTCAGAACTATATTAAAGTGTAAAGGAAGAAAGTAAGTCGACTAGAGATCCTAAAACCTGGCGTACCTACTGAGTGAAATCAGGGCGTTCAAGAGAGAATCGATGGAAGAATATTTGGCCGGAGGGGAAGAGGATGGAAAAGAATGAGATGTTTTTGGATGACTTGAAGGCTCGTGGACTATTTAGGGAATTAGAAATGGTTAATGTAGGAAATATGAATTATTTAGAAATGAAGGTTGAGGGAAATTCAACTGCAGTGATGAGTTATGAAAGGCAGGGACTATATACGAAGTAGGTAGTTTACGTACGATAGCTATATAGTGATGGTAATGATGCAGAAAATTATTTCCACCGATTCGCATTACAAGGAACGGGGACAGGAAATATTTTCTCCGAAGTATTTACCATCATTAAAGGAATCGTGGGCAGCTATTGAGATGCAGCATTTTAAGACGGTGGAAGATGGGATGAAATAGGGCAAACTCCGGCCGGCATTGGACTGCTCAAAATGTGAGACGCCAAGGGTTAACGACTTCTCACCCTCGTAGGAATCCCCCCACCTGATTCGAACCGAGTCCCACGATATGGGAAGCCATCGTTTGAAACCTATTTGATCCTCTATTTTAGAGTTTCTCTGTCTGAGGTATGGTTTTGTATCATGTACTTGTTATTTTTCATAAATTGACTAGAATTGTGTCGTTAAAAAATGTTTTCCAAGCTTATTTATTAGAAAACTTTTCAAGTAAGAAATTTCCAAGATTTTTCAAAACATATCATACGAGCATGAAAGTTTTAAATCCTCTCTGCCAGAAAAGAAGTTGAATATAATATGGTTCGTGTCAACAATTTGTGTTATAATGCATCTTCAGAAGTACACTATTATTGAGGGTGTTAGAAAGTTACTGCGTAAGGTTGACTTGAAAATTAATTTCTACATGTGCCCCATACTCAAATCCTTCACTTATGTTCGTGTCGTGCGAAAGTTGATTCGAATAAATGACAGTGACATTGAGCGGTTAATAGTTCAATGATGTTTTAAAGAATATAAAACTTAGTTAGCAATATGTGGAAATCAGAGCCATATTGAAAAAAAAACTTCGGAATTCAGGAAAACCTTAGAGAATTTTACTTTCCAGCTTCTGTGCCCACAGCAATCTAAGAAATGATTCTCAAGTGCTTATTCACCCTAAAGGAATTCCAAGTTTCACTTTCAAATCGTTCATGCAGTCTGGGAAGGTAATTTTGATTTTTTAATAACAAAAAAACTTCGGTTGTTCGAAGTTTATTACCTCCTATTACAGAGCTGGTTATAAAGTGCAAAAGAGGAGAAATTTATAATTTTTGCTTTCTAACTTTGATTGGGGGTGAAATTTACAACCCCTTGAAATAGTAGTTGACCATAGCTCCTAATTTTCCTCTGTATTCTCTTTGATTGACGTACAATTCTCATAGCGTGTACCAATAGTCTTGTCGTCAGTACTTTCTATTGACTTTTTATGAATGGTCCTTCCACTAATAATTCCGAGTATTTTCTATCCACCATTAATGATGGAATTCATCCCTTAGTAACAAATTTACATCACCTAAAATTTTATTATCTTTGTTGCACTTCCTCATCCACAGCCTAAAAAAATGTTCGCTACCTGCATAGATTTTCATGGCCTCTTTTTTGATGTGAGGATAACTTCGTAATATTTCTCTCTTGTTTTGGTATTCGTCATGGGTCGCCGAAAGAGCGTGATTCCTTTTTGATTCTGTCTGTTGCTAGTTTCGTTGAAAAAGATTTAAGAACAAAATATCATGAAAAAATAATGCAACTTGTACGGTAAATATTCGAGCCTACCATACAAATGAACGTTCAAACACAATGCCCGATCAGTTTTAATGTTAATAATATATAAGGCAATTGGTATTGAGGTTTAAAGTTGACTTTGATTTTATTGAACGCTAAGAATATAGTGATCCCTTTTGTCATAGTAAAAACTCTAAAATTATTTTTTCGACGGCAAAACTCGAATATCGTTCTTGGAAGTTGGGATTACACAATTTTATCGAGCAAATATGTTTTTCTTTGGATAGTAATGGAGCATTGCGTTTCATAGTGTTATAATGTCGTCAGGAACACATGTATAATTATGTGAATATACTTCTCACTAGCAGGCACGAGGTAAAACGAGGGATCAAAGCAGATCAGTCTTGCCTTTAGCGTTATCCGGCTGAAAGAGAATACTTCGTTATTATTCAATGAAAATTGACCCTGGAAATTCATATAATGCCCCGCGTTGATTGCGTAATAAGCGTATAGGAGCCATCTTACTGCTATTGTTAAACAATGAAATTATTTTGTATTCTCTGCAAATTTTATCTTTTTCATATTTATCTCTAGAGTTATTATCTCAGATTACGCTTTATTTCTACTTTATTCATACATATATTGTTTATCTAACTACTACATTAGTGGTTTCCGAAGGTTTTCCGAAGTGGTTTCCGAAGGCCGTTTTTTACATTAAATGTAAGTTGAGTATTTGTGTCAATTCATCTCCGTGGGCCACATGCATCACTGTAATGGGTGGCTAGTAAAACACTCTTGTTCTAAATAATGTGGTGTGGTGCATAAACAATTTGACTCCGTATTTCCTGTTCAAGTTTCCTCTCATTTGAGAGTATATGCTTGAAAATCTCGCCAAGACCTCAAAGAGTAATTTTACATCTTTTGAGAAAGAGTAGACGATGGCGTGCCTTATTGCTGGCGGTCGGCTCGGAAAAGAAAGTTTCTGTCCGGAGGGTTTCGTTTGTCAGACCACTCAGGCTTCGATATGTTTCCTGAAATAGGTCACGGAACGTTGATTTTCCCGAGAACATTCGTCATCCATTCGGCGTGATCTACTTCCATGTTTTCCGACTAAAAACACATCCGTGAAAATAATCAGCTAAGAATGCAGGCAAGAACAAGAAGCGACTACTTTTTCATCGAGCCCAGATTTCCATCCCGTGAGGGGTATTCAAAATGAAAGAGCCTTTGAAGATAAAGGAAAATAGAATCTATCAACCCTCTCGTTTTCTCTTCGAAGGAGGAAACTATTTAGTCTAACCTCTTTCGTATGGTGTTTCGCGCCGAATTTCTCGATTTCGCTGCATCGGCGGAGATTGTGGACATATCTCTTTCACAAACTCCCTCATCCATGTGCTTATATCGGTCAGATCTAACGTGGATGACGCCGTTTCAAAATACGTTCGGTTCTTCCGTCTATACCTACTTTTACCATTTCCTTCTCTCGCTCGATGAGTATCTCTCTCCGTTGAAATTAAGAAACGGAACTCATGCAATCGTTTTGCAATGCTGTCGAAACGCCGAGATATTTCGGAAGCACTTACTGGTGTGACATTTTTGTGCCACTTTAAGGATTGAGACAAGAATAATATAGTTTCCCACGCGATTATTCTTTCTCGCGATATGAATGTGTTATTTCTCAAGTGACTATCTCTGGTTGAGCAAGGAAATGATTTATCTTGATTGATATTTCTGTCCATTTTCACGGGTACGTATATGGTTAGCTGCCTTGTGTCGCTTCCTACATTTATCAAAGAAATACCGAGTTTCACATGATTCATTTGTCACGATTCGTTTATTTTTCTGTCTTCGAAGACTGTCATGCACTGTGTGACCTTTTGTACCCATAGAGTGATTTTTACTTCTTCATTTCGGTTTCTTGAGAATTAATTATGTAAGAACTTCGGAGACAGCGAAAGAGAGAGAGTGATTAGTGATCAAGAATTACGTTTTATCCACCAGGTATAAACTGTGTATATTATTTTATCTTCCTCAAACTGTCACCTATTTCAAATTGTCGCAAAATAAAGTTTTCACCTAAAATATATTTCAGTGATGGAATACCTAAAAGTTTCCGAAGAACATTTTTATTGTCACGTGAAATAAAGTGTAAGGCCCTCTGTGTATTTTTTCAAGTAAATATAGGTTGTTATTTCAAATAATTTTCTTTTCACCCTGTGTTTATACCCTTGAGTTCCGGTCGTAAATAACTTCCTCTCTGTGAGTGCTTGTTTCGTCATCGCAATTTTTCTCTTTATGCTTGTACAACTTCGCCCATTTTCTCCCATAATACTGCTCGAGCGTAAACTCTACCGCTAGCTGAAATTTGTCAACCTTCCTTAAAGCACACCAAAGAATTCCTTCTTCTTAAGATCTTATCGCTCTCGTTTTATTCTTCTGTGCATATAAACATTATTATGCCGGAATAATATGCTTGTTTACATGTCACCAGGTTAGAAAAAGACGACATGAAATCTTTTGATGAAAAATGTTTAGGATTAATCGTAAAATTTGTACCAGGTGCATACGTAGAGTGCCCATAATTTTGCACCTCCTTTTGATGTTCCGTAAACTTAATTACTTTACCGCAAATAATTTGGACTCGAAAAATAAGTTATCGCCAAATGGAACCAAACGAATCGGATGTAATTAATCCCGAGGGATTGAAAATTCAGACAATGATTTACTTATTGCTTCCTTAACCTATTTCCCACAATGAAAAAACTTTGACAGGAAGCTTTCATCATAACTACCGTAAAAGTCTCTTTGGATTACCTAATTATTTTTTTGAATTGCTCTCGGAAATTGGGGCCCGGAATTTTCGATATGATTTCCGTACGACTTGTGCACCGAAAGTATATATCTTTGCATTAATCTATAGTCACTTCACCTCAAATTCAAATCTGGAACTTGGTGTGAATAATGATCTTTAACGTGCTTCTTTATTATTTTGTGAATCGATTCATATTTGCTTCGCTATGGTATTAGAAATTCGAGAGAATTATACGAATATAACTGGTACTTTGCTCCTCTTTAACATCAAGACATCTTCAAAATCTTTTATTCTATTAGTTTCCATGCTGCTGCAGAACATAACATCTCTTGTAGTGACGGATAGATACATTGAACTGGTGAATCCATGGCATATTTCAAAGAGCTCACTCTCCTATATTTGCCATTGACTTCGGGGCCCTCGAGTTCATTGGATCATTAAGACGTGAAAGTGAAATATTTGACGGTGTGAGGCATCACTCATTGAAACAGGTTCATGTGGCACGGTTCATGTGTGGAGGGGAGGAAATAATACGAATATAATAAGAATAAGAAAATATTCTTTAAGGACAATAGAGTATTCCTTCCTCACTACTCGTAGATAAATCGTACTGGGACTTATCGGGAATTCTCTTACGCTACGATATAAAATGTTGTTTATCGTAACAAGTTCCTCAGAGCGCATAGGGTTAACTAAAATACAACATATGCTCAGGCTTGATGAAATCCGCAATTAGTCTTAAGTCCCACTTTATTCGGAGAATATCCAGAGAGAATCTTATGATTGACTGAACACCATCTCCACTACCCCTCTCGCTGTAAGGCCAGACCATACATAAATCAGCTGCGAACGATGCGTAAGACATTCAAAAGGTTAGCGTTTACAGAAATATAAATTCCTAACCGCGCCCTTTAAGTGATCTCTGTGAAGTTAACTCTTTTCGTTTCGGTTAGTTGACGATGCTAAATTACTTCTATAATGGCTTCTGCGTAATCTGGAATGTTAACAAGACTTATTTAAAAATAAATGATGGGATAATCGACTCCGCGGAAGGAAAATATTCTGACTCCGATCTCGTTTCATATGCTTTCTTCATTGCCAGAGCCAAATCTAAATACATTCTTGGCTGAGGACTGGAAGCCAAGTTCTTTTCTCTTGGCTGAGGAGAGTATATATATTCCGCGGTCAACCAAGCTGCGGGGAAAGCGTGTGGGTATCCACATGAGAGTTGAAGTTGGGTCTCAGCTGGCGTTTACGCAGAGCTGATCGCTAAACAGGTATTTGTGGCTTGTAAGATTCAAAGATTGCCACGTTGGCAGTTATAGGACCTCAAAACCGCACCTGTCTCAAATCCTTCTCTTCCAAGAGAAAATCTCTGCGGCAGTCCAACCAGAGAGAAATCATAACTTTTTTTTGAGGATCTACATCTACACCGTGCCCTGCAAGCCACCTTAAAAGTGCGTGGTAGGGGGTGAATTCACACCAAACATACATTGCATATCATGCATAAAAAGAATTAGTAAATATATTATTTGCCTACACTGCACAATTTAAAATAAATATGAAGTTGATATATGGTGTCAATGGTCTAGTTTACCATATAATACCTATATTACTCGACTTCCATCTCGATACCCCAGGTTCGATTCCTGGATGAGGCAGAATGCTAATTTTTCATTGTTATACCAGTTCGTTCTTCCATACTTTGTGGAGGGTACTCAAGTCAGTATTACTATAGAGGAACTCGAGAATTAGTCAATTTTTAGTATAGAAATTGTAAAGTGACGAGTCAGAGTTTTCAGAAGAGGAGATTTATGCTTTGCATCACGAGATTACCCCACGAAGGCGTAATATGTAATTGAGACAACATCTGGGAAATGAATTTCAGATAAACATATAACGACAAGAACTTGTTAATGTTCTTCTTCGTTAATAATAGTGATCGATCAATTGAAAATGTTGGTTCTAAAGGTCGTTTTACACGAAGGAATAAACTACACCACTTCAAGCGTTGTAAAATCGTGGATATTTCATGGATGAATGCAAAAACTCGAAAAAAAGACTATTCTCTGCACAGTCGGTTGTGTGTACTTTTCGGAAGTTTTCAATGCGTTGCGTTGCTTGACGCTGTGTACTTACCACTCCATGCATCAGAGTGCTCAATCTCCGTGTTAAACAACAGCAAAAAATTGAAGATATTGGTCATTTGCGGAGATTTTTTGAGATGAGATGAGAGGGATGGTTGGAAGCCTCTTCTTTCACGCTCTTTCCTTAAGCTCTTCCCATTCTACCATATTTCCACCCAAAAAGTTCTCTTCCTGAACCTTATGCCTCCTATCACGACCATAGCAGCCCTCATCTCAGTAAACTTTCAACTGTAATTGCATGGGACAGCCTCGTACATAACCCTCTATTAATTCATCCCTCCTAATTTGTCACCGCCCCAACCATTCCAAGCTCTTCGTACCTTGTTTTTATTTCTATCCTTTACACTTACTCCATTCTCCTATAGAAAATCGTTCCAAATGGAAGTAATTTTTGTCATCCCATTTTCTCTAGGTTTTCGCGTTGAAATCATTATATTGATTGCAACCCTTACGAATATCTTCGAATAGATACCTAATTGATGATTGCGTTCAACATGGTGAAGTCCATAGTCTACACCCACTCTGTGAGATGATCCCCGTATCCCATTGTCCGTTTATTTTAATTTTTAACCGCGATGACTCGAATTATTTCTAAATTAAATCTCTGGGCCTAATTCGAAAATATTCCCACGCGTACAGTAACGAAGCAGGACCTCCACTATGTTGCTGGCAAGGGTAAAAGGTAAGGGTCTCAGGTTTCAAGTCTGTCACACCCTTCAAGACGCTTACATCCGGAAGAAAAGGTACATACATAAATACCAGGATGGGAATGGAAGGGTAAGGAGGAAGGGTGGAAAAACCCCTGCTTTTAACTAAAAGTGCCGAGGGGACCACAGATTAACGTCCCATCCGACGTACGAAATTCTCAACTAGAAGAGCTCTCCACTAAGTATTCAAGTAAGGGCCGAATTATCAACGAAAAATATCTTCCACTTTTGTGATGCCAGTTTTTAGCCACCGTACTAGCCTGACCTATTTGTGTTTGGGTAACGCGCTGTTATTTGTGCTTTATAGAATCGCCGGGGTTCTCCGTTCTCCGTTTTCTTCTACAAGGCTCTTGCTGCCTTTATGGTTCCACTCAGCTATTTTGCCCTTGCGGCTCAGCTTTTTAGGAAGGTATTTTTCGAGTTGTATTATATGTAATGAATTTTATGTTTTGCAATGTTCTTCTTTTGGTTTTTAAAATATGTAAGTGTTTGAGTGTTTAAGTGTGTTCTTCTTTGTGGATTTTGTAGGTGTTCTTCATTGTGGTAGGTATTTTGGTGTTAACGTGAGTTCTTCTTGGTTGTGTGTACACAGTAGTTTATATGAATTGTGAAAACTTTTTATTTATGTGCGGAGAGGAGATTTTTGTAAGTGTGTGCAGTCGTTTTAATTTGTGTCTTATGAGGTAATTTACGTTCAATGTTTATAGGGATTTCAATTTTGTTTTTAAAGCTAGCTAATCAAGCTCCGGCGGTAGTGAATATGGCGGTTGCGCTGCTCTTAATGGCATCTAACATCCTAACCGACTGTATCACAAATGCCCTGAAAAGAGCATCATATGCAAACAAAAAACCAATCGAACTTCGCATCTCCAGCCTCCCCAATTACATCCGTTCATTAATAACGAATCGCCGGGGGGATCCCATGGTTTGTTTGTCATATCTCAAGGTCGTCCATAGGGTAATATGTTTCGCAAGTTAATGGTGGTATGTATTTACGTAACAACGTTGGGAACAAATGCGCTATGCAGTAGATAATGACAAAGCCATGCGGGCATTCTCTCATGGAACTGTTTCCTTTTTTTTCCGCTTCGCTGTGGGAACTGATTGTCTTTACTTTTCCTTTTGACCTTCGGTTGCGTCGCTGCCAAGCTGAATTTTCCATCGGCTACGACGAAGTTTGGAATTTTAGGTGGGAATCTGGCCAAAAGGGAAGAAAAATCTTGCCTCGGAATAAGTCGGGATTTCTCCTCTCATGTTTCTTCATAAGCTTCTCGCTCATTAAATGGAGCCCACGAGTACAGGGAGAAACGCTCAAGTTTTCAAATCCACCCCAAAACGGAAGTGGAGTTAAATTTCTCCTCACGTCTCCCGAAGCGTGGAGAGACATCCTGTAAGGCACGGCTCCTCCTTTGAAGGTCACGACAATTAAACCATTTACCCATGTAGCGTAGAATAACAGGAGCGTGTCTCTTGGGTTAGTATTTTGAAACTGTTAAGGCCAACCCGTTGAAAGTCTTTTGTATTTACCTGGCGACCCTTGTTAGTCTTCTCAGAATAATGTATCTTCCACCCAGATTGCTAACAGCCAACCGCTGTGCAGAGAGTACCGCTAGACAACTTTAAATGCAAACCCTTGGGTTTTACTCATAATCCCTAAAGTTTCTTGGCATTGAAAATTAACCGAAGTGATTTTGATGACTTTTGTATTTTTCAAATAACATACCTACTTTTTATATTTCAATTGAATAAATAAATTTGAGTTGTTAATTGTTGGAATTCAGAAAATTATTGAAGATCTGAAAACATAAGTCTATGTTTTCCCGATCTGAAAACCGATCTGAAAACATAAGTCTATGAGCTTTACTTGCCCATAAACCTCATTACTGGCTGAACATCCTACTTTTTTGACGTCCAAGTGTTACTTTTGTGGCTTATATAGTCACTTTTTTATTATACTTGATTCAAGAGAAAGAAATACCTCAATAATTAAAAAAAAAGTTTTGATTTCGCGATTTTTTGTGATAACAGAGTTCTTTTTTTATCTTTTGGTGAAAGCGGCAGCACATTTTTCAAATAATTCGTGAATGATTAACCCCAAATCAGTTTTCTGCTTTTGATGTTGAATTAACGACCAGTTTTGAATCGGAGGAAATAAAATGAGACCGGAACCAAAGATATTCTTATCATTTAAGATCGGAAAGAACCCTACGAAGTAATTTGTCTCGGTCGCCTACTTTTCTATTTATGTGAAATCGGGCTAGGACCACGTCCTACTCTTACTTCTTTATGTGCCCAATTCAGCATATGAAAGCATTCGATCACGTTATTAATTATCAACCATCGCTATTTCTCGTAGTCCTTTAGATTAACCGTGAATTCTTACGGTGAGCTATATTTGTAAATTTTCATCCAACAATGCGAAAAAACAAGTGCTGTTTGCATTTGCAGAATTCTGAGAGATTGTGTGAGAGGCTCAAAAGAAATGCCTCTAAAGCATTAAGGAACGAAATAATAGAAAAATATTGTTACATTTAGCGTTTCGTTGTAACCTCCCATTTTGTCTTCATTCCTTGAAAGACGATCGGAATTGTAAGGGGACGAAGGCATTTGGTTTTATGCGGGAAACTCCTCAGTGTTAGATCGTAGGTAAGGAACAACCTTAGGAATATTTCATGAACAAACGACATAGCCTTACTTAAATTTTATTCCCTCCGCGACAGCCATTAATATCGACAATGGCGGTGTGATGATTGCAGTCGCGGCGCGGTTAATGCAATCGGCAAAATACGCTTTCAAGTGATATTTGATGTCGCAATGGCATGCAATTCATCTCAATTTCGTGAAATGACAGAGAGCAGTATTTCAGTGTTGACAATACATATTGACGATACATAATGTATTAATGGCCTTTAGAAAGAGGGTGAAATTATCAATGGATCGTAAAATGATACACTTGGCTACCGGGTTGAAAAAACTTGAACTTGAAAAAAAATTGATGGAGAGAAGGGAATGAATGCAAATTTTGAACCCTCATTGTTACCAATCGGTTACCTCATCCTGGGAATTTCTTTGTGAGAATTTAGCTTCAAAAGGAGGTTACTTTTCAAGTCCAATATGCAGAAGAGTATCACGAGACCTATCTTTCCTTTCTTTGATTTCCACGCAACACTCCCATCCCGAGTGGCCTTCCCGTGAGGAATCTCTTTCCCATCCGTCGCATATTGCGTTCTCACCGTTATGAGTCATCTCCGCTTTTGCGATCAACTTGGGTGTGCTCGGTTGAGGTAGCTTCTCCCAAATCACAGCACGGGCTAAAGCGACCGAAAACGTATCGGACGCGAATAGATTAGAAGGAAGAGACCGACGAGTTAATCATTATTCCCAGCAGCAATTTAGCTCTTTTGAGTTGCGAAAGCCGGCCGGCGGGGGGAAAAAAATAATCATCCAAATTTGCATTTTGCGGCCTGCGAAGGACAGCGACAGGTGTCGTCACCCGCTTCGCTTTTGTCATGCCTCGCTCCCATTGTCGTCGAGCGCAAGCAATTACTTTCAAGGAGACCGCGATGCTTAATGCTGCTCCTCATTTTCCTTCCTCTAAAGGCTTCAAAACCTTTAACGGAAGCGTCAAAGGCTCCTCCAAGTTCTTGCCCGTGACTGGTTTGAGGATAGCGATCGAGGGTGCTTCTTTTAACAGCTTTCTCCTCGACGCTTTGGTGAAAGTTCATTTTGTAGTTGGGAGCGTGGCCACTAAATTTGCTTCGGACTGGGCTCTTGACTCATCCTTGTGTTTTCTCCCTCTCTCGGCAGCTAGAGTGACGCTTGAACGCTGCGTCACTCTTCGTCCTGGTTTGTCACTTTCGAAGAAAGTGCACATGCTTCATGGAAATAGATAGGTACCAGAATAAACTGAATTGCAGACGACGTAGCCTTCACAAATAAACAAACCAGATTCAGGTGTGATGCGGTGGAAACGTTCCATATTAATACAAAGATATTGCAGTTTTCCGCTAGTAGGCGAAACGAAGAATTTAGCATAAAATAATATTTATTATCTTTTGCTTTGATGGTTTTTGTGCTTATTAGAACATTTTATTTGCCACGATATACATTCCTGGGTATTCGATTCTATCTTTTGTCTTTTCATTAATTGTATCATAATAGTTTTATATTGACTTATATTTACAAAAATTTAAAGGTAGTGTAATTTTGTGTTGTGTTACAGCTTATTTCTCATTGGAAATTCTGTAATAGTATATGTTTCCGTTTTCTTTATATTCAAACAGCGCGCGGAGGACATTGCCCGGCTCTTAACCAATGGGGAGTCTGCCCGTCGCCGCTGAGGCCATGCTCGGCTGACGAGGAGTGCAGAGGAAGAGAAAAATGCTGCATGTCACCATGTGGTCCTGCTTGTGTTAGCCCACTATTCACAGGTAAGAATCATACGAAAAGTAATTAATATCAATGAAACTCATGGCCAGTGATGCCTTCTTTACAAAGTTGCTACGCAGTGCCCCCTTGAACATCGGCCTCCGTGGCGCAATCGGCTAGCGCGTTCGGCTGTTAACCGAAAGGTTGGTGGTTCGAGCCCACCCGGGGGCGAAATTTTTTGTTCGATAATTTAAATAACATACTTCCTATGACTCCTGTGGTCGGTAAAATTTACGTCAAACAGTGATTGGAATTTTTATATTCATGATTCAATACGATCAATAATATTGAAAATTAAAGTGCAGTCCTGGATAGTAAATTTTTTTACCATAATTCTTATCTGTCATTATTTGCATAATTTTTTAAAAATTCATACAATTTGGTGTTTATTTATTGATTCATGTTATAAGTTAAAAAAAAAACTGACCCGTGATACCACTGTAGATTTATTGCATTACTAGCTGAATTGAAATTTGAAGGGAGGGAGAAATATAATAATAACAAATTGTATTAAGAAATTTTAACATTTTTCATGAAGGGGCGATGATAAACTTGTGTTATGGATCTAGCTATGACTCCAAGTCATATTTGGAACTCCATGTCACTATCGGAACCACAAATATAATTTTAACCAATGTAAACATCTTATTACTGCCTGGACTAAAATAAGAATTATATTAAAAAAACCAGAGGGGCCAGAAGAAACAAAAGAGGTTAGGGGGGTGCATACGAATGTCTATTGCTGACAATGAGGAAACATTGGTTTTTTGGGAATGATAGCACCTGCCTCTTCGGCAAAAAAAAATTTTCTCTAACCTGTTATGTATTGTAACCTGTACCTCGTCTCAATTCTCCAACTTCATGACAACGGCATCAATGAACTTCCTACCAATACTTAGTAATGCATTTTATTGTAATAAGAGAAAATTCTATTCTTATTACTTAGTACAGAAAAAAACCCACTTTTACCAGGTACTTGTCGCTCGGTTGCATATATTTACACCTTCTACTTACTGTATATTTGACGTATAATTATATCACAAATTTTTTTCATCTTGCTACTCTTATTTTTGATAAGACTTATAAAAGTCTTCATTTATGTTTCTTATCACGTTCTTGTGTCTCAAAATACAACAATTTTGAAAGCAGTCCACTTCAAAATACGGTATAATTCCATAAAATATTCACCTTTTGAACCCCGAAGAAACTTTCAATTAAATACTTAAATTTTTACCGAATGCACCTCGTCATCGTCATGCACCTTCTAGTGTATACGCTTTAATTCTACAAAATTTCAGCTCGCTTGGTTCAGTTGTTTTTGAGGAGATGCATGACGAATATAGGACAGTCAGACCACTATTTTTATGTATTAGTATGATGACAGAGTCTCAACATAAAGTAGATCTCTTTGGTTGGCTAAGTTTAACCCCTTTAGTGCGAAATTATTTTATTAAATTTTCTCCTGAATATATTCGGTTTTTTCTTGTTAGTGTATAAGAATTTATGGTCGTACATGGACAATATTTTTGGTAAAAATATTGCATACAATACTTTGGGTAAATCCGGTATAGTTTCTCAAAAATATCATTTTTTCTCTCTAAGATGAATGGATGCCACAAAGTTGTATAATCACCAATAAGTTATAATATTAAGTATTCAAATTTATAATTTTAAGTATATTATTACTCCATTTTTGTTTTTCTTATAAATTACATTAATTTTGATTCCTGTTCTCTAGGTTGTGAGCAACTGAGGTCTGAATCCATGAGGAGAGCTAGAGCTCTTGGTGGAAGGCATCACGTGAGAGTGCCAACTTGTGATGAAAATGGGGCATTTGAAAAAGTACAGTGTGAATTCAATGCCTTGGAAGCGGAAGATACCCCATGCTGGTGTGTGGATGCAGCAGGGTTTGAGATCCCAGCTACCAGAGCTCCGTCTATCCGTGAAGTGAATTGTAGCAGTAAGTTGACTTTAAACTGTTATAATAGCACTATATTTCATTTCATGGGTGATATGTTGTGAGAACTACAAAAGAATGAAAATTAGTAATACTTACTTCACTTCTGAAGACATAAATAACTTTCATTAAGAGACACCTGAGACTAAAAATGATCATATCAGTGTCTGATAGAGGTTGATTTACCAGCACGGAACTATAAATTAAGAACTTCAAATATATCATCTTGTGATTATCTGTCTTGCCTGGTCATGTCTTGTCAGGAAACTTAACACTTTCACTGCAGTGGATGTCTATAATGACCTCCTTTTATTTTATCTGAAAAATGTGGAGGGAATCAATTCATATCTTGTCTATTCACTTTTTTTTGGTGCCAGACCATTAATTGATGGCTTTAGCACTACCCTGAATCCTAACTTGGCACTTGTAATTTATAAACAAGTCAGAAGATGAAGCATGCGTCAGGTTTTTCAGTGCTGTCACTGATACTAGCAGCATGATGTTAAACTCCTTGCACTTTTTATACCAGCATATTGCAACATACCGGTGTACATCCTAATTTTTTAAAATAAATGAGATTGTGTCATTTTTACGTTGGCACTGAGAAACTCTAAAATATATTCAAGGTAACATATAATACTCATTCTTGCTTTGCAGATCCCAAGCCATGTGGCGGTCACACTTGTCGTATGCTGTGTCCTTATGGATTTGAACTGAATCCTGAGGATGGATGTCCTATATGCCAATGCCATGATCCTTGTGCTGGTGTCAGTTGTCCAGGTTCACTGGAGTGCCAACTTGAAGAAGCGGCATGCTTATATCAACCTTGTCCTCCCATTCCAACTTGTAAGTTGATAAAGTTCTTTAGGCCTATTACAGATTTTTTAAGCATGGGAACTGAATTGTTGTTTATAGTGCTTTTTTGTGACAAAAATAGTGCTGATTCATGAAATATTAAATACCTGGGCATGTTTTGATCAGACCAATTTAATCATGATCTTGATATGTATGATTTTATTTATAGGCAAAAGAGCCCGCAGCTTGGACAACATTTGTCCATTAGGACCACCATTAAAAGTTGATGGAGAGCGCCCTTTCCTCTGTGGAACTACACCTGGGAAGCCTCAGTGTCCTCCGTTATTCCAGTGTCTTGTTCAGTCAGGTGTGTTCTCTAACTTCATTCTATTCTGCCACAAAATTAGTGATTATTTTGACACTGATGATACCACAAAGTAGCCCTAGTCTTCTGTAAATTTATTACTTTCATTTAAAGATATATATCCACAAGAAAAAAATCCTAGTGCCATTCCTATTCTTTTTCTGTTATTTTCTATTTTTATCCGATTCCACCTAAATATAACACCTTTTATTATTTCTCCTATGAGGAGGTTATTTCTTAATTTCACTGAAAGCTCTCATTTGTAAACATTGAAATCATGATTCTTAGACCAATGATTCTATTCCTATTTTCAGTTCAGCATGTTACAATTTTGAGTAGTTTTACAATTGAAATAAATCACATATGTCTCTCATAAATTTAGTTGTGGGCTCATATATTTGCTGCTTGATATTGGACAAATATTTTTCAGATAGATTATTCAAGTTGACAATATGTGACATCTCTGATTATGATTTATGATATAAAATTTTTCACTGTCTTTACTCTCACACTTTTCAGGACATGATTATGGGGTTTGCTGTTCATCGTCGATGCAATTGGAGAAGCAAGGGGCTTGTCCTGCTGAAGAAGAAGAGGAGGGAGAACTGTATAGAGAGGAGGAAAGTGAACTTGAGTCAACAGGAAGAAGTATTTGCGAGGGCAACCTTTGTGAATATGATCTACACTGTCCCAATGGACTTAAATGCTGTGGACGTGGAAAGGGTTGTGGAAAGCGTTGCACTTCTCCCCAAAATATGACCAGTAAGGGACAAAGCTATTATTCTTACTTGCCCATTTTACCAAAAAAAATGATTATCATATTACCTGATTTCTTAAGTTGGATAGCTCTATCAAAAGATAGGATATAATCAGGTTTTTTTTAATATTAAAGAGATTCTATAGTGTGAAAAATGAACCATGGCTACAAAACTCATAGGTGTGCTTTATTTTTCAATACCTTAGAAAGACCATTAAACTATTCATTCAAAAGTGCTCTGAATTTGGTCAGTATGTAATGTCATCATTTATGGTAATTTTCTGTAAAACTGCAGTCAATAATAACATAAGCAAAAATAAATTACATCTACGGATTCCATATCAGTTTCTATTGAAATTTTAATAATTTCTTCTTTTATTTCAGTTTGTCTTCAACAAAGGATGTTAGCTCAGCTATTATCTTCTGAAGCTGAACGCGAAAATCGTAAGGGATATGTCCCTCAGTGCTCACTCTCCACTGGGAATTTCCTTCGACGTCAATGCAGCAGAAATCGTCTTATTTGTTGGTGTGTTGATCCCATCACTGGAGTCAAAGCACATGGATCAATGGGTCCTGCACAAAATGTGAAGTGTGCTCCAACATCACTAAAAACTGTATCTCACAGTAAGTATAAACTACTGGATGAGAAATATCACCCTAATGTATGACAGAGTTTTGTTCAATCTTTCCTGGTGGTATGTAGCTAGGATGCCGGCTTTTAATGTGCAGATTGTTCCCGCACACGAGTGCCTCAATGATGGGGGTGCAATTTCATCCTGTGAAATGAATTTTGTTTTAGTTTAAAAATTACATTTCATTTGATTGGGAATGCAGGAATTTAATTTGTGCAAAATCAATCATCCATGAGTATGGTCCAGCTATGTAAAAAAATCTAGATTTCCCATCTCATAAGATAAAAATGTAACACTACAGAGTAAATGGCATAAATATATGCTTCTCAGGTTCAGAAGAGTTAAAACATCAATAAATTTTTATTGTGGCATGATAGGATATGATATGACTGTTAATGACTTTTTTCCAACTAGGTATTGCTATTTTAAATTTAAAAATATAGTAATATTGACACATTGTTGGGCCATTACCAGGCATACAGGATAAAAATATTTTCTGGTCCTACTTTCAGGCAATTAATATCAAACCTCACTTTTATTTCTTTGCCAGAGAGTTCTCTCATGATTATTACTCGGAAAATGCTTATAGTGATCAAAAAGTAATTCTGAAATTATTTATGAATTCAGTTTATATGTACATATATTTGAGACCTGGTTTTGGCTAGTAGTTGGGATTTATCCTCCTTAATGGTGTGTGGACTTTGGAGCATAGAGGTAGACTGAACCAAGCACAAAATTTGAATTTCAATTTTCGTGACAATCTATCTCTATCTTCTCATTGCAGATAATGATTTGGGTTCGGCTCGCTCCAACCCCCGCAGTCTTTGTGATACGCGGGTGTGTGCCCAACTTTGCGAGTTTGGATTCAAAGCTATCCCTGGAGATCATTGTCCATCTTGTGAATGTGAGGATAACCCATGCTCAGACTTCAAATGTGAACCTGGTGAAGAATGTGTTACTCAGCAAGCAATGCCCAATTGTCCTGCTAGTGATCCCCTTTGTGGATCTGTGAGGCCTGTTTGTAAGTTTAACTTATTCGTTATAAAATATGTAACTCATGACATCAAATTTTCTTTGTCCCTTTTTGATTTCTGCTTGAAGTTTATAACTGTGTTTAACGATTTAATCCAACATAGTCAAATAATGTTTAATGGTTTGAGGAGTTTATGATTGATTTAAATATGTGAATTTGATCTAATAAGATGCTGGTTTGACTTGATTGGAAACATTGAGGTGTGAAAATCATTATGTATTTACAAAATTGTGCATAGTTCACAATTAGTATAAAATGGAGGGCCAAATGAAGACCCTAAGAACTAAAGTAAGATTCTGGTGCCCCCATGTAAATATATGTCATTAAAAATATACATGTGTTATAATTTTGCAGTGGCTAAATCTCAGGTTAAAGAAGTTTAATTTATATTCTAACCATGTTATCATTTTCAAACAAAATTGGTAAACAGATGCAAAAAAAGCTCGTTAATTCAAATTTCTGTTTTGTCCCCTTCCCTTGATGCCATAAGTACATGCTTATTTTGCTCTATGGCCAATTCCAGCCCTGATAAAATGATCTCTCCTCACAGCCTCAAGCCTAAAAAGTGTCTTTTAGGCTTGAGAAATCATTGGGAAAAGAAATCTTGATTTCTTAATAGTACTACAATGAAAAACTTTGAATTAAAGTTTTCCCCTTAGATCATTTCACTTGTTTATTTTTTTTCAAATCATTGATATGCATTTCCTTCTTAAGGAAAGGAATTTATGAACATTAATGTCTTATCATGCAAATAATATTTTACTTTTAATCAAATTTCTTACTTTTCAAATTACGTTTACCCATTGCATTTCAATAATGATTTGTTTGATTTTTAGGCCAACCAAAAAAGATTGTTGAAACATCACCTGAAACCAGGCTATCAAATGAAGAAAACAAGGATGAACTTGATGACATGAACCAGTCTGACTTCTCTGATAATAGTCATGATATTTCTCAAGACGATATGGACAGCAGGCGTACACCAACTAGTATGTACAAAACTTTCTCGATATTTTGACATATTCATGCCTTTATGACAATTATGTAGCATAAATGACTACTTTAACCACTTCTGATATTTGCCCACTGGGGGATTCTGTGGTTTCTTTGCTTTAGAAGTAAAATATGTATAATGATGTATATGTACTCTGATTATATCATTGTTGTTTTCTATTTAACGTGTGTTGTTTGTAAAATATTTTTCTTATCACAGTTATATCATATCTGAAATGTTTTTCCTACAAAAATAATCTGCTAATCAGGGGATCTCATTACATTTAATAATTTTTTAATGTATCGCTAAATATTGTGGGAAATAATTGCTCTTTGAAAACATATAATGACTCAAAATAATATTATTGCAGTGTGTGAGTACTTGAGAGATTTTTCATCTCAAATGGAAGCATCAAAAGATGGTATGAGCCTGGCTGTACCCATTCCAGCTTGTAATTCAACTGATGGCATGTATGATGCTACACAATGTGAGATTCACCAAGGACAGAAACAGTGCTGGTGTGTTGATGAATTTGGCACTGAAATTCCTCGCACAAGGTAACATAGTTGTTGCATAAAATTGTTTAATTTAGAGTATTGTGAAGAAACCAGTATGGTACAGAATATGAAATGAGAAACGTGGAATTGAGACATTTGGAACCATGGAATTTTGGATTAGCCTTGATATTTATTCCCACTTGTGTTATTACAGAGGCAATGGAACCTCAAAGGAAGACTGTGTTCAACTCCGCGAGAGCCTTGATTGTTTGGGCCTGACATGTCGTTTAGGCTGTGATTTTGGTTTTGTTCTTGATGATGGGGATGAACTTGGCAGGACAGAAGAAGAACGTCTTGGGACAAGATGTCCTAAATGTGAATGCCGGGACCCTTGTCATGGAGCAAGCCTCCCAGGTGGCCGTTGTGGACCAGAATTTGATTGCTTGTTGGCAGAAGTGGAATGCCAGCCAGGAGATTACTGCCCTCCAGTCCCCTCTTGTAAGTGTACTTACATTTCCACTGCAGATACTTAATTTTAATTAATTTTTTGTTTGCTTAATTTATTCTATTGTCAAAACCAATTTTTAGTTTAGATAATTACCTCAATGAGTTATTTGAGACCTTAATCATGTATTGTGTCCCCTACTGCGAACTTAGGCATTATTATTAAAGATAGAAACTATTGTTTAACCCAAAGGTTATTTGATGATTAATAGGCAAACAATGTTTTTTTATGTCACAGGTGTGAGTAAGAAGCCTGGACAGTGCCCTTACCTTGTTCCTCCTGGCACAGGATCATGCGAATATGAATGCCGAACTGATCAACACTGTAATAGCAGTGCTAAATGTTGTTCCAATGGATGTGGTACCCAGTGTGTTCAGCCTCTGTTTTTATCAGGTATATATTATTGATGTGATTCATCCCATTATTTAGCCAAAGGTTAAAGATTTTATGCATCCATGCTTGGAGCCAAATAAAAAAATGCAAATATATTTCTTGGCTCCAACAATCATTTAAATATTGGTCTGGTGAAATCTTATAAATGAGGAATATTTACATTATTCCATTTGTGAATTGAATTATTAGCTTGATTTCATCCATAACTTCTTCTGTACTTCTTCAGCTAGGACAATATAGTACATGCTATGAATTTCTCTTTTCTTTCATCAAGAAATGACTTCCTCAACTGCAACACATCACTTTGCACTAACACACAAATTGTTTTTCCAATGTTTTACCCTTATACATATATGCTTTTTGTCATTAGCCTGCCAACACCAGAGGGCAGTTATGGAGCAGAGGGCGAGAGAAAGTGGCATACCTGCCAGGCGTGTATTCCTTCCCGAGTGCCTTGAAGAGGGAGGGTTCGCTCCAGTTCAGTGCCACCCATTAAGCAAAGAATGTTGGTGTGTCAATGTGGGAGGAATAGAGATACCAGAGACAAAGACTACTCATGGGGTTCGACCAAAGTGCCCAAGCGGACCATTCATGCCATCTCAGCAACCTGGTAGGTTGATGGACTGTAGCTTTAATGTTCATCATGAAAATGCCATTTAGTCTGATTGGTATTCATATACTGGATATTTCCATTTTGTTTCATGACATCAAGGTACTACCCTAGTTACAATTGTAACTAGGGCAGGGCATTAATGCACCAGGAAATGAGTGTTGCTTTATTAGCAACGATAAAAAATTAGATAGCCCAGGTAAATTGGATAAAATAAAATAAATATAAAAGATTTGTGTGGTTGCTAGAGAACTGGCCTCCCATCCTGAAGGCCATGGTTTGAATCCCAGTGGTGTCAGGGATTTTTCTGTGGTGCGGTGATGAAGAGCATTTCAATTACAGTCAAATTCTGAATATTCCGGCAATATGTGGTAGAAGCAAAACACGGTAACATGGAAAGAAAGCATGAGGCAAATCTATAAACATTAAATTTACTGTGGCATTTTGTTACACCCCCCTCCGCCTCCCCTCATTGGACATTACCCCTCAGCAGACTAATTACCCTCCAGACTTAGCCGAAGGACTTACACGACAGGAGTAGCTAATGACAGTCGGAGCCAGTGATGCCAACAATACCTATGATACCAAAATGCATTGATTCCGGACTGCACCGTCATCCATTCCATGACCTCACCAGAGGTGCCATCACTTATGTGCCCCATGAATGCAGATGAAGACCAGAAGTTTGGCCATCACACAGGCCATCAGTTGCTGTCCTCCCACCGAAGTCAGAAAATAGTTCCATATGCTCCAATGATAAACTTCCACCTCGCCCACTTTATCCATACCATTTTCCCTCCCCTCAAAAATCTACTTATTGACTAATTCCATGCTCACCCCCCCCTCCACTTGACCTTTCTGAAAACACCCTTTCCTTATGCTAGAAAAAAAACCTCCCCTATCACGCCCTCTGTTCAAGTTGAGACGGCAAGGAGTTCACTTCCTGCTTGTGTCTGGCGGTTTCGAGTTAGTTTTCTGAGACTTCGTCGTTTTTGAGGGTGTTCTAGTGGCTACTCGCTATTGTTCCAAGTTATTAGGGATTTCCCTGAAGGGAAGAATATTTCAATTGTTGATTTGTACTTGCTTTGTGTATTGTTGAAATACATTTTTTGGTATTGTTAGATTCATAAATTTTGTTTCTTGTTCTATTTGACCTCATTATGTTCACCCGAGCTTGGAAAGAGTTTTGTCCCCTCTCACGAAATCATTATTTCATTTGGGAAATGCTGTATTACTACGACCTAGGTTTATAGTAATGCCTTGGGTAATACAGTGAAACCCACGGGTCACAGTAAATTTTATTTTTATGGATTTGGATACTGTTTTCTTTCCATGTTATCAATTGTAGAGTTTCATATATCAGATGGAAAACTAGGGATAGTTGAATGAGGGACATCTTAGAACCTGTTGCTTAGTTTAAGGGGGACATGTCAAGCTTCCTCCTTTCATTTGATCCTTAATTCCCATCTTAAACAAAACCCATCATATTTTAATGGCACAAAAGACCTTAGCTTTTATATAGTTGCTTTTCCAACTGAAAAAGCAACAAAAGAGGAAGGATTCTAATTTATTTATCATAATTGTCTTCTATTCATAAATGAAAATTTTACCGAATCCTTGACTTCAATTCATTTTGAGAAGTGAGGAGAGTACGGGAAGTATAGTTGATGTACATTTATTTAGTAGCAATATTTGATAAAATTCTAACCATATTTGATGCTTGATGTGTCCTGATTTACTGCTATTTCCAGGACATGTTTTGCCAAATATTATTTTCTTTCCTCCATCTTGGTGACTGCTTATTGGCATGTCTGTAGTGAGTTTCTATAACTGTCAACAAGTCATCTACGCTTCTTTATTCTCATTAAATTTAATAATTCACAAGCCTTGTTTGATTTAACTTTTATGGCTGCACCACTTTCTTTATTGCAAGTGGAGTTGGCACTAAACATTCAACAGTGTGTATGCTCCATCCTAAGTTTTTGTTGAGTTATATGCTTTTTAAGCTTGTAATATGTTGATTTCTGTTTCATAGCTTTTTTGTAATTTCCTTTTTTTGCAGAGGAAAGTCAACCTGATACCACAGTACCAGAACCAGATAAAAACTCTCAGGTTGAGTTTATTGGCAAAGATGGGCACCTAGAATGTCCCAAGTACAAATGTGTTGAAAATTGCCCTCATGGACGACTCCCTGATTCTCGTGGCTGTCCCACATGCACTTGTTACGACCCTTGTGAGCAGAGTGTGGAAGGCAAAGGGAAAGTTAAGTGTGCAGAAGGAGAGGAATGCAGAGCAATCCGAGTTCAGTGTGTGGATGAGCCGTGTCCTCCTGTAGCTCTTTGCCTGCCCAAAGCCTCCAACCCATGTGTGTCATCAGGCGGTCACCCCTTATTGTTGGTGATGCCCCCTGTTTCAGCTAACGCCAGTTCCTCAAGACCTGTGACATGTGGACCAGAGGGTGACACTTGCCCTTCAACTCACAAGTGCCACTTGAGCCCGTTCGGAGAGTATGCTGTTTGCTGTCCAAAAACAAGTGAGTTATTGTTTCATTTTTTTAAACTTAAAACTTAGCAAGGTATATTCTCAGTACAAAATGTTTGGTAATTTTATAAGAACCACAGAAGGCTCTTAATTTTACATTATTATTTTAAACACAAATATAATAGGATGATTTTATTTATAATGCATAGAAAGTTGTATAATATTGGACTTGATAAACATTTTTTGAAGCCTGTCTTCTTACCTTGTTATTAAATCTGTTCATGTAATAAAAGAATTTTACATCATACCCAAAGTATTATATAAAATTATGCCTTTGAAAATGAGTTTTGTACGGTTGATTTACTGGCACAGGGAATGTGAAAGTTAGACCTAGCTCTTGTTATGTTTTCATGATTATTGCAATTGATGACCAGCGAAGTGCAATCATCCCTAATGTAATTGCATGTAAAAATTTTAGCCCCTCAGAGTTCAGTACATTTGTTGGATGTTAAGGCTATTTAGTTGCTTAAGCATGAGATCAATCTTAGTAATTGCAATTGACTTTTTCAGAATGGTAATTGAGAGTGGGATACAAATTGCAGAGAAGCCACTGCTCATTGGGATGGATCCAGTAATATATTGCAAAGTGTCATACGCCATGCATTTATTGTATCTTCACTTCTGCTATGAAAATGTCTTGCAATTTTGCTCATTATTAATTTTCTTAGGTACTAATTAAAATGAGCATATAAATAAATCTGGCTTTATATTTTTGGAATATTGAATAGTTACCATCATAATAGAAGAAAAGCCCATATTCTGCCACTCAGATGATTTGTGGGTCATTATCTTTGGAAAGTGTTTTTCATGTCCAAAGGGTGTTGAAGATAAATTAGGGCATATTTAAAGCTCTCATCAACCTGTGAATTCAATTTTATATAATGCTATT
This sequence comes from Platycnemis pennipes, assembly GCA_933228895.1. Classification (NCBI taxonomy): domain Eukaryota; kingdom Metazoa; phylum Arthropoda; class Insecta; order Odonata; family Platycnemididae; genus Platycnemis; species Platycnemis pennipes. The sequence continues at coordinate 30,796,204 of OW121857.1, read as the reverse complement.
TGATCTAATTTAATCTCCTGACTAATTTTTGTTCCATTCATATTATATATAATTATATGAATTTTAATGGATACATTTAACTCAGAAATGGTGATTTGAATTTTATTTATTGCAGAGGATTCCTGCTTGGAACCAGCTGATCCAGGAAGGGAATGTTACCAAGCTCCATCAAAGAGGTGGTACTTCAACACCCATTCCAAACGCTGTGTGCAATTTTCATTTGAAGGTTGTGGAGGAAATTTGAACAACTTTGAAACTGAGGAAGCTTGTCGATTGGTTTGCCCAGGTACTTCCTCATTTTCCATCTGATTTTTCATATCCTATTTTATGATTTGACTAGTGTTTCTGACTAGTAATTTAACAATATCTGAGAGTGATAAAGTAATTCAATCATATTTCATTGCAATTTGGTATATTTTTTCCAAGTAATTAAAAATTTAAAGCTTTCAATTTCATAAACCACCCATACTACATTACATCACTCTTGATGGATTTTTCTTCATTTTTGTTCTAAGGTATGTAATCTGAGTGATTTATGTGATTTCATAGAAAACAGAAACTTAAATTAGGATAGTGACCCACAGACAGAACATGTGCAGCTCCTTACATGGCTTGTAACACCTTGCAGCGTGGTAGCACTATTTATTATTAAGTTTGAACTCAATTTTCTGGAAATCTCTTACTATCCCAGTGGGAGGAGGAGAAAAATTTTTGAGATGCAAGTTTGGATTCATTCAGCAACTCTCCTTTTTTTATTTCAACAATCAATCTCTCCCAAACAAAAATTAAATAAATCCTTGACAACGTCAAACTAGATCAGTATGAATATTTATTGAGGAAATAATTATATGAAACATGAATAATAACGTATTCTTTGTTTTCAGCTCCAACAAAATGTGAAAGAGCAAGGTTACGAAGTGAGCAGTTGGCTCAGCGGTTGTCCAAATTAACTTCTTCTCACACTGCTGCCGGCATTGCTGCCACATTTGTGCCTCGTTGCGTGGAGGGGAGTGGAGCTTGGGAAGTAGTCCAGTGCTTGGATGGTGCCACAACCCCCCTTTGTTGGTGTGTGCATCCTGTGTCTGGCATTCCAATTAAAGGGACTATCTCAAAAAGAAAGCTTGAGGAATCAGAGTGCATAAAGCAGCCACAGGTGGCAAATAATGTGGCTAGACGTCGCTCCGGAAAAGGTGAGAGGGCTGAACATTCCAATGTTAATGGAAGTTAATCAATCTCATAAAATTCTTTCATATCCTTACTGAAATTTATCTCTCTATGATGTAAATCTCTCCTCCTTTTATAAACCAGTGTTAATGTAGGCTGATCTATATTATGAAATTCTAACATATCATTCCTGAAATTTATGTCTCTCTGTTACTCTCACCTCTTTTTTAAATTGAAAAATACCTATTGTACCTATTCTACCATAATTAAAATAACTCTCACCATCATTTATGTGTTTCTGGGATTCAACAACAGATAGTAGTACGAAGTGCTTTTTCTGGAATTTAAGAAGCATTATTTTTTCTATCTATAATTGTTAAATTATCAGATGTTGACAAATTTTTCTTCTTCTTAAGTTCTAACCTGGAAAATCATGAAGTATCATATAGGCTGGTCCAATATCCTGGAAATATTGCAATTTTAAAAATGGCTTTATTAATTTATTTTAAGAAATCTTACTATTATGTATTTTTGTGTGTCTTCAATGAGTAAATATATTTTTATGGTTTTTTACGAAATTGTTTTCTCTACTGCTGAAATGTGGATTGAAATAAATTGTACCGATGATTTTTTTAATACATAGGTTACATTTTAATTATTTAATAATATATTTTTGTAATTGATCCCTAAATACGTGATTATAGATATAAATTTATTTCCATGATAATTTTTATTTCTTAATTATTATATCATGCTTTTGACTCTTTTGATGAAAATAAGTCACATGCTTATTGTGGAGGCTTTTTGTCATCAATATATTGTATTCATTGATTATCTTTCATTGTTTTTTCTTAAGACCAACCTACAATATGCTTATTTTCATTTTTAGTGCGTAACTTTGATAGCGAGTGGTTTGAGTTGGAGGAAGAATCAGCACAACCTGTAGACCAGATTCTTGAAGAATCAAGCTTTGAAATTCAAGAAGTAGTGATTAGCACAGCATCTCCAGTTTCTGAAGAAATTACTACTATTCCTCCTGAAACAAATCCAGAATCAGAGCAGACCCTTACCAGATGTCAGGCAATGAAACAAAATAACGAAGAATTATCAACCAGCGAAGGTGTTATATCCGTAGTCTGTGACAGAGATGGAAGGTAAAAAAACTTGATACATTGTTCAGGTACTCCTATTGTGTATATTAATGCCCTCTCAAATTAATGGAAGAGGTTGCAGAAAGAATTGAAAAATCATCGACGGTCTAAACATATTTATTTCAATTTTACCAATTTTTTATAAATGAAGATGAGTAATTTTTTGTTACTAATTTTTTCAATTGATTTGAAAGTTGAAGTCATACCCTACCCTTCTGACTGCTCCATAAGCTCAATACCAAATTTAGATTTCATGAATTATGTATGTAAGTACCTACTTTTGTAAAAAAGAGACCTAGCATTTTCTTTTCTACTATGAATTTTAATACTGACCATTTCCAGAGTTCACTGGCATCATTAAGTTACAAAATTGAGTTGACAGGCAGTTGTTGTTTTTAGCTTCAAGGAGGTTGTTAAATGCATATGGAGGATAAAGAGGACAGGGGTACAGAGAAAAGAAAAATCTCATGTAAAGATTCCATTTTCACTAAGTATTTAAAGGAAAACAGATTAAAACCAAGAATGCAAAGTAATGAGATAATAGGTATATGAAATGAGTTCACGGTCCTTCAATTTTTTATAAAGTAATGATAGTTAAACAGTGTACCATTGCTTTTATGACCATTAATTAAGAATTGTTGCAAAAAAGTTTCATTTAAGTTTTGTATGAATTTGCCTCCTTCATATGACTGATGATGAAATGATGCTTGGCGAAAAAATTGTAATTTTACAGCTTTACAGCCTTATTTTTTATAAAATTTAAGAAAAATGTTGTTGCAATAGTCTAGTGTACAGTAAACAATCAATATTTTTGTAAAGGAGGAAATAATTTTCTATTTTAAAGTGACATGCCCTTTAGCTTTGGTAACTAACTTTGGGTAGATAAATGTCATGTGCATTTCCATTATCTAATTTATGCTGAAAGTGAGAAAAAACTTTTAGCAAATTTAGTAAATTAATAGAGTAATTAAAATCACTCGTATGATTTTAGAGAAAAAGTACTCTGAAATTATTTTTCTGGTTCACCTACAAAAAATTTCTTAAAATGCATCAAATTTGAATTCCAAGTCAATACAGGTATTTAAGAACTCTTATATGAGTCAGCTGACAAAAGGTGTAGCTTGATTGTTTTTATGAATGCTAAAAAATAGAAAATGTATAGCAATCAATTAAAAATTATCTGCTTTGTGATAACAGAAGTCCAAAGCGGTATAATTTTTCTCATGTGAACTACTATTTTATTTTAGAAAGTTTTTTGAGATGAAATAAATCTAGTGAATATATTTACCTCATTGCATTAGAAGATTAATTTATCATAGTGTGATATTTTTTGTCATTACTATACCTGCTTTTAGCAATTATAGAAAAAATCTGATGCAATGAATGTGCAAGGTGTTGTAGGATAACTAAGAAAATCTCTTCTTATTTTTCCCTCTTCAGATTTCTATCTATGCAGTGCTACCATCCCACCCAGAGTGCTTCTGGTGAAACTTATCAAGAATGCTGGTGTGTTGATGAAGCTGGAAATCAATTGCCCAACACAACAACATTTAAGAGAGGCACCAAAATATGTTGTAAGTTGGAAAAAGATTAATGAATTTTAAAAGCCATTTAAATTTGTATACTTAACTTTAAATATTAGCCATTGAGGGATGAAGTGATATTTGAAAGTTATGTAATCCTGATGAAAGTTATGTACCTACTTCGTCTTAATTTTTTTGGTAAACTAATGGGTTGCCAAAATTTCATATCATTTATTGATGCTGATACATATTTCATTGAGCTTCTTTGTGTATGGCTTGGGTATAATTATACATTAATACCGAAGTAATGACCAAGTTATGTGAGTGAATTTGCTGGTAAATATTGATGAAATCATTTGAACTTATTTTTGCACTAAATATGTATTGACTTTTATAAGAAGTTGATAATATTTTCTAAGAAGTTGATATGAGGTCACATTTTATAATTTCTATATCCTGGTTCATACTATTTAAGAAGATGTCTCTCTGTTAAATTGAAAATATTTTAGCTTAGCTTGAGATAAACAGAGCTGTATTGTCATTCCTATTACTCGTGATATCTACTGAACATGCTGTTGGGTTGCTATTTTCCTGCAATGCTCCTATCTGTGTTTTCCTTTTATTTTTCATGTAGTTTCTCAAAATAACATACCCTTTTCAGTGCCTACACCGATAGAAGCAGTAGAAATTCATTTGGGATTTCAAGGGAGCCATGTTGGAATGAAGAAGAAAGCCATAATTGGTTCTGTGAGAGATATCCTATCAAAAATGGGAGCAAAGGTTAAAGCTGATTCCATTGAAGTGGAAATGCGCCCTTCAGATACTGATGGTGATTCAGTCCATGTTCAGTTTTCTTTGATTGGACCAAATAAAGTGGATGTTGCATATCAGCTAGAGCAAATGGTGAGACTCATTGTTTTTCATGTTACTTCCTCTAGTAATATATGGTTTATATTAATGCAAATAATGGATTTAGGAATTAAATGAGGGGATCTGTGGAACAGTAAAAGCAAAATCTTGTGATTGAAATAGTTCTTATTTAAATATACTACTTATTGATCAGGTATTGTTAAAATAGAGTCCTTTCTTATGAAGGTTCAATTGAATATTAATATAGAATTAATTATATTAATATATGTAGTAAAATGAATAACTACTGATATTCATTAAGTTGTAGTATAAAAATCATTTGATCCAAGAGGGGTGGCTAACCATGGTTTTAGTAGTTGTTTCCAAGGAGGATGTATCATCTTTTTGAAATTGAAGGGTGAAATGATTTTTATGCCATTGCTGTTTTGATATGCAGATGCACCAATTAGCTCACTCATTATAAAACATTCATAACAAGGTTTATTTGTGGATTTACCCATGAGTTTAGCCACAAGTACTGCTCCATTGCAGAACATTATACTGTATGTAAGCATCCAAAGATTTTTCTATAAGGTATCTCGGAAAAAATTAAGAAGAAACTAATCACTTTTTATTGACTTCTCAAATGTAGTCCTTTGAGCTCTTTATTCAACTTACCAGTTCTCTTTATGTATCTATTTTCTCTTCTTTTATTTCAACCTCTCTATTAAACTAACTTGCTGTCGTTTTGCTACATACTACTTTCCCTTCCATTTCAACCAGCCTTTGCTGTGATCCCAGAGAAAGATCTGCACCTGACCATATCTTTTGATTAAGGATTTGGTTGGATGACAGAATATTTAAATCCAAGAGATACTCTATTGGATATTATGGCCCCTTAGTTCACCTTTCAAAATAAGAATGTGTGCTTTTTTGGTGCACTTGATGAAGGTAAACTTCTCAAATATACCATCAGGTTAGGTTGCTCATACTGGCTGACATTAGGCCCTGGTGATGATATCCCTGAGTTGAGATTTGAAACATTGGCTGGTATAAGTTTGACCTGGTGGAAAACTGGAGAAGTTTTTCTTCTGTTCACCTCTTTTTTGCACTCTGTTTTAAGGGGTAATTTGGGGGTAATTAGAGAAAGCATAATGTTTATAAATATTATGCTTTCTCTTAGGCTTGATAAATTTCACATTTTGAGCTGCCTGAAAATCTAGAAAGGTTCTCTAAATTGAAATTATGATTCATAACGGAATTATCCAAAAGAACGCATTAATTTCATATTAAAATTAGTTTGCACTATATCTCACCAGGCATCTTTAAGCTACTTCAGACCCCATTTTCTAAGATTGTTATGCATCTGGGCTTTTGTCTATTGACAGTCCTTTTACTCATAGCTTTTTTCTCTTAATTCATATTTAGTGAATTCAAACTGCAGGAAATTTGTTCCTTTTTTAAAATTTTGGAGGAGAGTGTGAAAATTAATCTGGTCTAGAATACTGTTGACTGTTTCAGGCATCACATAGTGGAAGTGAGACATACTGGGTGAGCAAAAAACTGTAGCACTTTTCTGCAATTATATTAAAAAAATTATAAAATTACACTTCTAAACTATCTTCAGGTGTACACTCACACTTCACTTTAGATGTGAGTGTACACCTGAAGATGGCTTAGTAAGCTGAAATACGTGTAAGTAGTGTAATTTTATAATTTTTAAAATATAATTGTGGAAAAGAGCTACAGTTTTTTACTCACCCACTGATATAAAATTTTTACATATCCATTGTCATGCATAATTAAATTATTTTTTCTGGAAGTTGTGGAACTGTTGCTTCATCAAAATTCTAAAGTGTGATTAAAATATATAGGTATTAAAAATATTCGAGCACGCATCACGTCTTTGGTATTTGCTTATGCTGTGTGTTGTAATTTTTCAGGTGAAAGCGAAACAAGTGATTGTGGATGTTGAGAAATCTTCTGGCAAAGAAAAAGAGACTGGGAATGCTGACAGGAAAGATGAAGGACTCCGCAGGATGGTGGCTGAAATCACCAGCTCATATTTCAGTCACCGACCGGTGTCATCTGCTGGCCAACGGGTTATTGCACTTGAACATCGGGAGATACTGTTGTCGGACAGCGGGGATGAAAGCAGTGCCAGGGAAAGTCCTCTCTTCGGCAGTAGGTCTTTGAATGGAGGGGGCAGCAGCAGTGGAGCCGCTGCTCTTCTTGGCGTGTGTGTCATATCCTCTTTCATTATATGCATACTATCTGTTCTGCTCATGATTCAAAAGGGACGTTCAAAGAATGGCCGTTGGTGCACGGCGGGAGACACTTCGAAGAAATGTGAGGTAATGGGAGAAATGGAAGATGGTGGTTCATACTATAAGACTTGCGATGTGGTTCCAACATCACCGTCAACTCCAGCTCCTATATTTGTCCTTACCCCTGAATGCCTCAAGGAAGATGCGAATAGTATTTCCAACTCGGAGAATGCTCTCATGGCCTCTAAGTGATGATGTTCGTAGTGCTGAAACTCTTTGACTGAGATATAAATGTGGTGAAATATTATGGACTCGGAAAGTATTGAAATACTCCAATTGTTTCAAGCGAGCCAAGTATTGTTTTAATGTCCATTTTCGAGAAGATATTTGGATCAAGTATTTATGACTTGTGTACATTTATATATTTCTAAGTTTTCTATGTCCAATTTTTCTTTTTGGATTGTCATCATATTTTTGTACAGTTTTATAAAAAACCTGAAATTCAACTTTTCTCCTCTTCATTTTTTTAATTAATAGGGAATAAAAATCATGTGATGCAATGCACAAATGATAAGAATATGATTATGACTGAACTTTTATGGAGTGGAGAAATATAAAAGTGAAACTAAACAATGCATTTGAGGCCCATTGGATGCATATATTTAATATTAAACTCAAAAGTTTTAATATAAATATTATTTTATGATTTATGCCTTTGTGATATTGAAAGGTATATTAATGTTTGTAATTAAGTTGTCATATTTCAATTTACATTCGCTGAATGTTAAAGATTATTATACAGTAAAAAGGGTAAATTTAAATGATAAGCATTTTGTGGCAGCTAGTCATATATATCGAATCTTTCAGCACATACTCTGAGTGTTTCAACCATTGCCATGTAAATTCACGTGTGAATGTGGAATTAAAAATTGAATAAAATAAGAATAAAACACCGTATTTTGATATGGATGAAAACAACCTTTAAAAATATACAATGCGAAACTTCGACCGATAAATTCCAGGTGAAAAAAAACAAGGGGGCACCCGGGTTTGAACCGGGGACCTCTCGATCTGCAGTCGAATGCTCTACCACTGAGCTATACCCCCGATGAAGAGGACGAGGAATTTTTAGATATTTACTTTCCATGTGGCGCTGCTGAACGCCAAATACGGTAACTCGATTTTTTTAATCCTTTTGTTTATCTCTTGTCGGTTGATTTTTAAAACTGTCGGAATTTTGATTTCCCAAGACATCAGCATAGTTTCATCGCTCAGTTTAATGCTAAATTGCATTTGGCTTACGTTTTCACCATCGATATTTGTTTTCCGAACCACAGCAGGATAATCGTTTCGATTCACCCTCTAATTTCTGGAAGCCCTTCTTGGGGAGTACACAGTTGTACTGGTTATACCTTATTATAATTAGTGGCAGTGTAACACGGTATTGCACTCACATGTCATCCTGAGTTAATTGCCCCTTGGAAGAGTTATGAGTATTTGCCAATGACCGGCTGTAATGGTGATAGCCATTCGGTATTATTTATTTAGAAATAAGTGCCAGTACTGGCCTTGTATCGGTGGTATTAGTGTACCTGCTTCTATCGGCAAGTTTAGCTCATTGCCTGCACCGCCTGCACTTTGCAGGTTACATCATGTGTATTCTCGTTCAGCCGTGCTCGAGGTACTAACTTGAAGAACATCGGCGGACATGAAATTTCGACATCATTAGTCTTTCATTGTCGTGAGTATAAGTATTTAGTAGCAATTCAGTAGGTCTCGAAGTATTCTAATGATTAAAAGGTAATGGTGAAAGAAAGCTGTGGACTGAGGGATCGAGGGAATCAAGTGTTATCATCCCTTAAGTGGTAAAGGTGTATTACAAACCATCACATAGTGTAATAATTTTTCATTCCCAATTATACCATTACCCCGTATTAATACGGGGTAATGATTATTAATTAATAATAATAATTATTACTTATTATATTACTAATACGTGTTACCATGTACAAAATTATCCACATACCTTGAGGCACACCCCCTCAATACGAACTTCCCATCGCATCCGTTCTTCAACCGCCCCCGTTGTAAAACCTGCCCATTAATTAATAATTACCCCAACCATCTGCATCCGATCATCTTCCATTTCGCTTTCTGGCTGACTTCCTCACTAACGATGTAGTCTTTGGATTGGGTTCGTCGCCGATCTTGACGTGATACTCGACCCCTACTATAGTTGGGAAAGTTACAAAAAAAAATTAACTGATTAAAGTTAAAGTTAAAAAAGTAACTTTTACGTTAAAAGTTACTTTTTCAGTTACTTTGGCAAATTGGATGCTGTGGTAATAGAGATGGCTTTTTGTTTTGACAAACAACGTGAACACTGAAAATTGTTACTGTGGTTTCTTCCATGCAAATCCATTTGTTTAAAAAATATTTGAATTGGGGATTTTCGTTGTATTCCACTAGTATCTGATGAAAGCATTCGGCGATTTTTCTGAGGTGGAGCTCCAATTTTAGGATTTTTAAGTTGTCGTGAAAGTAAGACTTTCTGACGAACCATGGTGCGTCTGTAATTTGCCGCAAAAGATTGTTCTGAGCCGTAGAAAGTGCTTTACGGTTGGTTTTTCATATCGATCCAAACATTGCGATGTGAAGTATCCCTTCACAATTGTAAAATTGCAGTGGAAACGACTCTGCCTGCTCACCTTTTCTCGCGATTCATTGGGGGCTGATGTCTTGACGACGCAATATCTCCATGAAGGCATACGTAGACTGGCGCATGGGTAAAAGATACTTTGAATGGACCCCTCCCACTCGTTATCCGTTATAGGTTTTTAGGCGACTCTTCTTTCTCGGCTTTAACTATGTAGTATTGGCGACATGATGTCACCGAGTAGGTAAGACATACGAGCCCTCCAGGACATTGTCTTCGCGTGATTTCGTCTTATCTCGTCTTGAGGTTGCGTTCCTAAACTTGGGCTGTCACTCCCCTCAGCCCCACTTTTGTTTCGAAGCATTCGTCTGGACCTATTCATTGCATTCTTGCACAACTACTCTTGCTTTCTTAGATACCGTTTTATTTTCCCATTTGTCTGTTGGGCAACCTTTGCACCCAAATTCGGACAGGTTGACATTCACCAAAAATTTACGAAAAAAATTAACTGAAGTTAGTTTTGTATCAGGTAATGCATAATTTTAACGAATAAAAGTTAAAAGTTAACTTTTTTTAAAAAGTAACGATTAAATTAAATAGTAAACCATATTTTTAAAGATTAATTTTAATCGTTAATTTTTTAAATCATTAATCCCTACTATGACCCCTACCATTGTCTACCCTCTCCAAAGCCCCTCCTCTATTGGAAGCCACCTGGGAAGTTAGGGCGTGGGAAAGCGATGAGTGAAATGTGAAATTTTTTTCGCGGTTGTAACTGATAAGAGACTTCCAGCGGGGAAGGATGATGATGTAGAATTTCATCATCTTAGCAGTCTTGGGGGTAATGGTGGAAGACTACATCTTTAGTGAGGCATTCGGCATATATTTGCGGAAATGTAACCGCCGTCAATCATTTCATTTCCTATTATTAATTCCTATTATCTTTCCTTTAATATTGAACGTTTCCACCACATCTCGCCTGAATCGAGTTTGTACATTTCATTTCCATTAATGCACGACTACCTTATACCACAGAACAAATAATCACAGCTCTTTCAGTAAATAAATATTTTATGCCGTTTTCTATCCCTATGCATTAGGCAAACCATTATCTTCTTTTTGGTATGTTTCTCACAATTCTAGAAACACTTCCGGAGAAGTGAGAACGCAAGAAATAACGCAGATTTTTGGAGCTAAGAGCTTCTGAACCTAAAAATTTTAATTTCTTCCTTTGGTTCCGATTTTATTCTTATCTTCCAGCTTTCTGCATTTTATCTCATTCTTAGGGGATTATTAATATACCTGAGGTATTAATTAATACAGCTGATCCTTAGCTATCTGCAGCTGAGGAAGAAAGACGATCATCACAGAAGCATCAAATTGGTATTCGACCTTGTATGTTTTTTATAAATTATTCCTGTGTGCTTGTGCTTTTATATGGGCCAGGAAAATTACTGACTAATGGAGATAGAATTAAGAAACTAAACAATAATTTCCCTGCGGCATCAATGGACTGGCCCCCCAGTTTTATTTTTCAATGTCTAAGTTTTATTTGAGAAGTACATACGTTTTTGTCCTCTTAATTAATTGTCGTGAGGAATTAGTTACATCGCCATATACTTTAATATTTTTAAAGCCCTCTGAGAGAAATGTTCTCTATACCGCATCACGCCGACGTATGTTTTCAGTTGTTTTGACGTTACCAGTTAACTGAGATCTATATTTGCTGAGATTTATTTCGTTCCGCTCTGTACACTCTCTCCAGTGGAGTACAGACCGGGGAGGGGAGAATAGGTTTTAAACTCCCCAAAAAAATGTTTTCTTGAATTCGTAAATTATCACTTCTATCGCGTGACAGAAGACAGAAAATTTGAAAGTCTGCAGTAATAACACCTAGAACATGGAGCGACAATTTAAAAAATTCTCATTCACCACATTAATATCATAGTCTCATATGGACATTCCGATACCAATATATCATTTCACTACTAATATTCAGTTACTGTTTCACGTAATTTACTATATTTTGCACTTTTGAGAATTTTGTTTAATGGACTGAAAAATAGAATAGAATTGTCTTCACGAAAAGGGAATGTTAATTTAATTATTATTTTAGTGAATAATAATCTAAATATCATTTTATAATGATGCACATTCCTAATATTAATTAAACTTCCCCCCAGAAGGAAATCTAGCGTACGCCACTGTCTTTCAGTATTTCGGTTCGTACCAGGGAGGCAGGCGAGGAATATGAAAAGCAAAGAACAGTGTTGATACTCATATCCAAACATACTCTTAACGACGAAACAATGACTCTTCGTTTTCGCAGGAAACGTGTTGAATTGCTAAGCATTTTACTTTTTCCAGGCTTCTGTGAACATTTTCCATATTTAAACGCCAGGACGCACGATTTAATTTTGTTTACTCTGGCGTTTAAAACCCAGAACTATTTTTTCGTCCCGTGCATTTTACCCTCTCAGTATTTGATTTCGTATAAGTAATGTAGCCGGAATGTAAAGAAGGTGAGGAGTTAACCACATAGATCCACTAGAGCTTTTTCCTGACGGTTCTCGTAAACTTCTTGCTTATTGAAAATCGATGGTAACTAATGTAACCTAATAGTGTGTCCATCCTCAAATGTTAATGCAAGTAAATCCAAACTTGGGGTTTTTAATTTAGATTTATTTGGCTCAGAACTTAGTTTCAAAATTTAGTTAAGGTATTTCAGGTATCTCATGACGAAAGAAAGGACAAAAACTAAAAAAAATATGTTCTAACCGTTGGAAAGGTCTCATAGATAAGGCTGGTTTACGGATCGAAAGGGGGAGAAAAGTATCGATGGGCGTAGTCGAAGAGGAGAAAAGGAAGGTCCTCTCTAGCGGCGAGGAAAGGAAAGAAATTCATTCTCCCTTCTCTGGAAGGACGGGTCGGAAGGGGTAGAATCTCTTGCTTTGGCGGTGTGGACGGATTGAAGATGGGAAGGGAATATGGGAGTTTTGCATGGCGGCTGAAGTTGAGATTGCGTCAGGGAAGAAGGTAGGGTGTGGGGTGGTAGAAACTGTGCCGGGGGAATAGCGGCAATATGGAGACACTGCCGAATTGGGTACATTTCCCCTCAACCCCCTTCCAACCATCGACACCTACCCCTACTCTTTCCACATTCTTCCTACACAGGTCTCCTGGTTTTCTTCCTCTTCCCCTCGTGTTTTCGTGTGGCTATCGTCTTCCCTTTTCCCTTCCTCCTTCGTTCTCCCCTCTCCCTTCTTTCTCAGTCCTTCGCTTCTTCCCCGATTCCCTTACAGACGCCTCCCTTGCGGATAGCACCCAGTGGGGAGGAGGAGTGGGGAGAAAGGACCTCGTGGTCTCAATTTAGACCGCAATAAAAACCCCACGGTCTTGTCCGTTCGTCCATCTGATCCCATCCCCTAAGTCCCTTGGGATCTTCAGGCCCGGGAAACCGGCAATTTTATTTTTTTTCGGGAGTGTGCGTGGTGGAGTGGAGGGTGCTCGTACGCACGCATTCACGTATTCACGCCCGCACAGGTTTTAGTTCGCCCAATGCATCACTCACGTGCGCGTCGCCCTTCGTGTTCATAGACACGCATTCTCAGACGCAACGGGGACGGCGTGACTCCAGATTCGTGCATTGTTAGGCTCACACACGTACATACATACATTTCACAACTCACCCGCTCCCTTATTCTTATAATGGGGTTGTTCATTCATGGGGTATTTACCCATCGGCGTACCCGACGGCCGCCGGGGGCCTCGCGTGTGTCACGAGGAGGCACGTTTTTATTGTAAATATAGTTACCTGGCGCCTACTAGCATAGTATTAACAGTGATAGATATTTGTACTCAGGTATTGTCTTTATAAGCAAGGAAACGTTTATGTGAAGCTGCCAGGTTGATAGACTATAAAATTGGGGGCCTCATCCTAGATTCCGCCGGGGGCCTCAGAGGCCATAAATATGTCCCTGTTGTTCATCAATTGCGAAGCGCTCAATGTGGGGGTGGGGAGATGGGGTTCAGCCTTCTGCTGGTAGAAAAATACATTATAAATTCATTTTTGTTAAATACAATGATGGCATACAATACTTTGTGAATAAATTATGGTATTGAGAAACAAATTAGTGATTCTTAAAGAAAGTCCGATTTATCATTCACAGAATGCGGGTGTTATTGGAAGCTTAACGTTATCAAGGGGTCATTTCTTAAATAAGATACTCGGTAATCATCCACCGGTTTATATGATAGTTAATTTTAATGAAGAGGAATTCTTAAGTGCTCGGAGCGTCATAGCGGGGTAAGGAGGTAGTGGCGTGTAAAAAAAGTGAATAAGCAGGATTACGTAAAATATGAATGCCCCTGTTTTTCTTTTGTAGGTACCACTGGTTAGAGACACATTTTTTAGCTTATGAGATCAGATTTTTTATCATAGCATTGTATAGCTTACGTAAACACTCTATCTGTAGTTATTAGAAAATATATTACCCAGATATAATTTGATGATCAATAAAAACCAAACTAAGTTACTGGAGTCGGAGAGCTGAGTCTAAGGCCGATGATAAACTCGGGAAACAAAAACTTGAGAGGTTAAAAACGCTAGCTCGGAAGCAGAATAACCATGGATGGGCGAAGCAGGAAGGTAGTACCTACTGAATAGAATAGTTGAGGTGAAGGGAGAATCCTATCATAAGAAGAATCTACTTACAGCTGGAGATGTGGTATAATACAGGAATGATGATGAAGATGAAATTAATACGTCGAGTGACCAACGAAGATATCCTGAGACGAGTGGTGGAAAAGAAAATGAGGTCTCATGAAAATTTTTAAAATAACCTAATTAGCCATATCTAGAGATGTGATGGTCTGATGACGACTGTCGTCAAGGGTAATGGGAATGTAAGGAGAAAGAAGGCATTTTATGAGATGTATGGAGCAAGTAGTATATTTAGCAAAAGAGAAGAATTATATGAAGCTGAAGAGTTCACCCGTTAAAACAATCAAGTGAAGAGCTGCTTCAAACCAACCTTGGGGTTGATGACTTTTGATAATGACCATTTAACGACTACTTAGAAAAAATTAAATTAGGTTTCATCTCGTATCTCAGAGATAGAGTATTAGTTGGAGAATTAATCTAGGAAAAGTAGGCAATTAACTACACGAGGAGTTTCTGGTAAATTTGCTGAAAACCTTAAAAAAAATATTCAACTTTTCCCTCATCGGGACTCTGTTTGAGTACGTGCCAGTATACATCTGTGCGAGCTAGATTTAACTATGGCATTGGAACGTGTATGGAGTAGGTACATGCATTTGAGAGATTCTCTGAAAGAGCGCTATGATAATTTTTTTGTCATATCAAGATTAACAGAAGAACTCGGATGGAAACCAGTTGTAGACCGTAAGTTAAAACTTTTACGGAACCTTTTAACTAAATATGAAACAGCTCTGCTTCTCGATGACGTTATAAATATATTGAGAACACCCACGTATTAAGATGGATTAGATCATGGAAACAAGAGATTAGATGGATAGTTTGCTTTACAAATTTCTTTGAAATTCGCTTCTTACTGTGAACAATCGGATATCTGCATTTGTGAGTGTAATGCACCCTGTATAGTTAGTTATAGTGTATGTTTAGTTACAATAATGAATATTTTTCTAACTAGCGAATCGATTATGGTGTTGAGAAATCTATTACGTATTCATTAAGGATGTCTGTGTTGTCATTTATGAAAAAGAGGAGTCAGTAGCAGCGTTACGTAATGAATGAATGAATGAATAAAAAACTAGACAAATACTCTGAGGTAATCCATTAAAACAAGAAAACCTCAAAAATTCTACATTCTGGTCAAAAAATCATAATAAGTACATTAAGATGAAAGGAAACCAATTTAATACCACGCTGCGAACCAAAATTAAATCACATTACACAAACCAAATTAACATCAATTAATTTTTGAGTTTTTGAATAAGAATGTAATCCATCGTCGAATGGTTAGAGTGACGAGGAGGATTTGATGTGAAAGGATAGCGAGTTCCAAACCTTTGAAGAAGTGATAATGAAGGAGTTATGATAGAGGTTGGTACGGGCTTGAGGATTGTGAAGGAAGCTTGGGTCAGAGCATGTTAATATTTGGGAAATACTTTTTCTGGGGGTAAATAGGTGATGTAAGTAGTCCGGAATTCCGAATACGGAAAAGGGAGAAAAGAATATACCCCAAGATGTATTTATTTCGGAATCAAGAGGTAAACCACTTCAGATCAACGAAATATACAGTCTCATGGTTATCCCTGAAAGGAACAAATAAACCTAACACAGTATTTAATTAGTCTCTGAAGACGATAATCAAGAACATTTGTTATCAAGAACTTTCAGAATATCAAGAACATTAGTTGTCGCTATAAATTCAACACCACGAGTAAACAATTCTTAGATTGGTTTAACGCAGCTCCTCACTCAATCAACTAATCTTTCATATTTACGTAATTATTCTCTTTCACATCCTTCATAACTTGTAATATATAACTTATACGAGGTTTACCTTTCCCATTCTTCCGGTTCGCTTGCCATTCGAAGATTATCTTCATCAGGTCATCATGTCTCATGGTGTAGCCGATTAAGTTGTCCCGTCTTCTTAAGGCTTTCAGAAGATTAATAACGAAACTATATCGGTGGGGAGGAGAATAAAGTGGAATATTACCATCACAGAATATATGAATTATTATTCTCTGGTTCGTATTAGACACCAGTAATTATATTGTTTGCCACAAAGTTAGTCTTCCACACATGAATACATTTTCGGACTTAAAAAATGATAAAAGGTGGTTTACATATTTTATTATTACTTATATATTGTACTCACTTTTGCCCACCCAACTGATTTGCTACCCAGAGCGAGTGAATCCTCGCACTTCCTTGATCCAGCCCTGTTCACTCTCAAGTGCGCATGAATTAAACGTGCGGTGGGGGAAAGGGGGGCTGTGAAGTGTGTGGTGGTGTACGAGCCGGTGCCGCCGCTTCGTGCTAAATAGAGTGCTGGTCTCGGTCGAATTAACTCATTAATGGCGCGTGAATAGTTAACAGGCTGACTTTGCGAAAATCCTGGCGGAAATCCGCGTTTCAGGGTCACAGTCATCGCCCTTGTGCCCTGGCCACGTTACGTCGGGGGTTCTGGTTCTATGAGGAGAGAGGAAGGCGACAGTCCGCTTGGATGGCATGTGTTGTATGTATCTATAGTAAGTACCTTGGGCCCTTGTTATCTCCAACAACAGTGTTGTACCAACCGTCTTCTCTCAAGTTTTACAATTCTGGGCTCACCGGTGAACGAAAACGGTCGACTTAGTGGGGAATTCTAATTCATCAGATATTCATTCGCAAACTTGCGCGTAAGTTGCTGGCGGCCAGAAATAAATTATTCGACTAGGGAGGCATACTCCCCATTCCTGGGATACGTAACATGTGTGTAACCCTGAGCTCAAGAGTACGATTTAATTAAACCTTGGGCGTGAAAAGTTTGTCGGTAAATTCGACTCTCGTGGGTCACCGATAGTGGTAGACTGAAACCTGACAAGGAAATACTCTCCCATCACCGTTAGCTTGAGAAAGGAGCATTTGAAATGTCAATACACCATCCAACGTTTCGGCAATTTAAAAGCTGTGGACGAGATGGTTTCGTTTAATGAGACTGGATCTTCCTCCGACTTTCTCTCCCCATAAATTCATGTGATCGATAAATGTTCTGCCATTTAGAAATCTTTACTTTAAGCTCTTTTACTTAAACGGATGGCATGAAAAACATGAAGGAGTCAAAAAATGCAACATTGATCTAATTACTGAACTTAAATATCATTTGCATAAACGCATTTGGCTAAAAATACATAATACGCAGGAGCACTTCTTCCTCTCGTAGGAAACCATTTCGTTCACTTATTTGGCTTAACTGTCATTTAGTTCCTTTGGTGACGTGAAATGCACCAATTTATTCTTTCGTTGATGGCCAGAAGAGATGGCTGAGTAGAAACCTAATGAATTATGGCATCTTTCAATATGGGGTCATTTCTTCGAAGATAGCGAGCAACATCATCAATAATCCGTCCTAAGATGGATTTGACGCAGCTCTTCACTCGATTCTACTATCGTTTAACCTCTTTTATTGATGTCATTATTATCTTTTACATCCTTTACAACTTGTTTCATACATCTTGACGGTGGTCTGTCTTTTCTATTCTTCCCGTTGACTTGTAACTCGCCGATTGTCTTCATCAGACATCATGTCTCAAGTTAAGTCCGATTAAGTTGTCTTCTTTTTAAAGTTTTCAGCAGACTTATATTTTTCTCTCAATACTTCTTAAGACTTCTTCGTTTGTCACTCAGTCGATCCATTTTACCTTCACCATTCTTCGGTAGCAACACATCATTAAGTTACATAATTGACGAGCAGGTATTTTGGGAGAAGGTAAGTGAAGAGTTTCATTTGGAGCATGACATTATATCGATCTAAGATCTGCACACTAGGGAAGGAGGACAAAAAAAGAATGGGAGGCTTAAAAGACGACTTTCTTTAGAACGAATAACAGCATCTTTATTTAATGGTAATAAGGTGCCATCCAAGTTGTTTCATGTTTCAATCGTTTATTGGCATTAAAAAAAATGGCTCACATATTTGATGAAAGTGAGCGCATAAATAAAGATATTAAGAGAATTGCTTTGGCTAATTAGACTCTTTCCATCAGTGGAGAACTCAAGACGAGAACCTTGAGCAGGTATTTTGGGAGAAGGTAAGTGAAGAGTTTCATTTGGAGCATGACATTATATCGATCTAAGATCTGCACTAGGGAAGGAGGACGAAAAAAGAATGGGATGCTTAAAAATGTTAGTATGTAGGAAAGTGGAGAATGTGCGATGGACGCAAAGACGGGCAAATGAAGTTGTTGAATCTTGTTGGGGAGGAGAGAAGATTTTCGTTAGAACTTAGGAGAAGGAAGAGTAGGTGGATGAAACAAGTACTTCGGTGTAATGGAATACTGAGGGTCGCTACCAAAGACGAGACGCTGGGTAAGCGAGGAAGAGACGGAAATAGAGATGGTATACTGGATCGCATGAAAAGGGGCAAGACATGAAGCAAATTGAAGGAAAAATAGCATATAGATGGAGACTTTCCTTCTAACTTCAATGTTGTTATACCCCTTTGTCAACAACATACTTCCAAAGTAGCTAAACTACTCCTCCTGCTCAAGCTTCTGACCTCCTACTTTAAATTTAGCCAGGCCCTTTCTGCTCTCGAAAATCTCATTAATTTCGTTTCTTCTTGGCTTATTTTCATTCCATATCTTCCGCACCGTGTTAGCAACGCATTTAGTGTGATGAAAATCAAACTTTGTAGTTTGACACACATTTTAAAGTTGATTTTTCATGAAATTATTCCACAAATTTAGCTCATCACCGATTGATTTTATAAGAATATGGTGTGGTTTTTAAACAAGCCCTTGTTGTCAACGCTTGGTGTCACAAAATCTACTCTGCTGTGACACTAGATAGTGGACACGTCATTCACTTGACCCTGCTGTTCGATAATTCCGTTTCGAGTTTGGAGGTTGGAATGTCCTGGAGGAGACATTGTTCAAGTCTATGGGTGACAATGAAGCCAGAATGGGGGTGCTTGGCAAGGATTAGCCCCCGCCTTCTCCGTAGAAAAACATTGCGTTTTATACTGCCTATCATGGAGACTGCTGTGTATGGAAAACTAACAATGAAATAATACCCTAATTTCATCGCATCGGCGTCAGTTTATCTTCTCAGGGGTATTTAAGGCATGTATTCATGCATTTCATTTCCATGGCAGGTATGTTTAAGGGGGAGAGACTTCTGGGGTTTTAGCCCCCTCTCCCCCCCCCCCCCCCCCCCCCCCCCCCGAATAATTTCCCAATAATTTAGTCGTTCCTATTTTAACTGGCATGATAATCGGGATTACACTGCGTATAATTAAAGTGTTAGGTGTCTTGAAACATGATCACTAGTTTGATGCATGTGTGCGGTTAATAAAGGTTCTTTTTAATCTAATTTGTATGTATCCGTTGAACTTCTGTCCTGGGGCTGGTGAAATTAACTGGTTCATAACAAGTTAAGCAGTGAACTTTACCAGTGAGAAGAGATAGGAATGGGCACTGTGAAACTAAACACCAAGCACTGAAAATTTAGGGAAGAGATTCGTAACATGTCGGCACCGAACGCGCAAGGTTGATTTTTTCAGGTTAAGCTAGGTACACTAGACATAGCCCCTCCCCCATTCTCCACCACCCCTGCCCCCCCCCGAAGCAAATTTCTGGCTACGGGCCTGCCCCATGGGGTTTAATTTTATTTCTAAAACTGATTCAAGTTTCTTTGATGAATTTTAAAAATTAATGTGGTTGTTAATCTTAATTCTTTAGTTTTATTGCGTGCAATAACAACTTCACCCGTACGAGTATCGCGGGTAGTAAGCCCGTGTATCCGTGCCCACCAAGATGACCCCTGGCTTCTCAAATCAGCTGCGATGTCTCCTCCAGTACATTTTAACCTCCTTGGTTTCGAGGCGGTCTCTCGTAGCCTTTCATGTCTCACTCGCAAGGACCCACGCCTGTCCCCGCTCTCCGGAATCGTTGTCTGGGTGAAACAACGGCAAGTCGGTGGAAATAATTATCTGACGGACGCGAACGACTTGGGCTGTCGGCTGACTTCCGCAAATCCCACCGCCGCACAGTGGGCTGAAATCGAAATTCTTTGGACAAAATTACAAAATGGCTTTTTTGGAGATAGAATCATGAAATTTGGTACAAATACTCACAATTGATTGGCAATCAAGGAATTACATGTCATTGGCCATGTTTTGTTGCCTTGACCGAGATACGGGGGCTCAAACAGAACCAAAATTCCAAAATTACACCCGACTTTAGTTTTCTCCGAAAATCTTCCTATATAAGCTGGGGGTGACGCTGTGGGAGGAATTTGATCGGATAAAAAACTATTAGGTCTTTTAAAACAACTCTTTTACTTAACTATGCTTAACTTTGGGAGTTTTTTTCGTAAATTTAGGCTATGTTACGCAACAAAATGGCGGACGCTATTTTCACGCTAAATTTCATATTAAGTAGTAAATATCTAGCGTTTTACGAAAGATCCTGTCAAGTGACTCATATTAAATCAATTGTTGAAGCTTTCTAAAGGTAGATCTGAAATCAAATTGAAAATTCGTTTGCGACGCCGAAAATTACATTTGACTTTTCGTACGCGCGTCCGGAGCCGGAGACGCGCGCCGGGAGCTGGAAATGCCGTGACCCGAGTAAGTTTTTTCAAGCCATAAGGAACACAACGCTTCCAATTCGTCTTTTTTAATATGCGTGGATTGATATCAATATACACATGCTTTATGTGTATAAAATAATGGGGATATTGAAATATTAAGGTTTTAGAGTGTACGTGAAATCATGTTCAAGGTTTCACCTCTCAAAAGTAAACTACTCTTTCACACCCTTGAAGTCTTAAAACTGCGGTATTTTTCGCACTAAACATTATTTTACCTTCTAGAGGAACACTATTAAGGACTTCTTTTCATTTCTTTGCCCCTTCGCCCCAGCAATCCAAGCCTTTGACTATACCAGGAGGTTCATTCAGAAAGGTACATGTTGGACACCGCGGAGTTTTTGGTTGTTCAACGAGAATTTCTACACAAATCATTCATCTTTTCTCCTTTACAATATGCATATCCCTGATTTACGCGTCACATAGACTTTGTTCACCTTAAAACTTTAGTTTCTACTTTACTTGAATAATGCTCACAGGAAGGAAACAAATTATTTAAAATAGCTTAATATTGAGGCACAACGATATTAATTCTGTTCGTCAAAACCCTTAACTTACAGTATTGTTACTCACTTCCTGCTGTTTTGTTTGACTGAGATAGTTGTATTGTAGTCAAAGGTTAGTATAAGTTATAACTCTTTGCATTCATTATACTTTGGGGGTAATATAATTATCTCCGGATCGCTCTACTCTGGTCCGCGGCGCGACGGTAATTTTCTTTCAGCTGAACGACTAATTATAATTTGAATTTTATTTTAAGGGAGTATTGTAGCCATTTAACAAAAAGAAATTATAGATACAATTCATTTCATTTTGAACACTTATTTTACATTGTTCTATGTTTTTCAAAGTTCCTACAAGGAATCGTCATCACGAGTCCGTTTATTCCTCACTTATTTCTTCCAAAACCAATAATACCTTCAATTCTTCTGGCATTTTCATACTTCTCTGTTTTGGGAGATTGCTATAGGAAATAAATGGATCGGACGTTAACAAAAGCCTTTTAAATAGATCCTCATCTGTGGCCACTGTGGAGTACTTTCTAGTAAATCTCTCTCGAAATTTCTGAGCGTCCTTATTTCTAGACTCCATTGAATCTCTCGATAGCTGCCTTAACAGAAGGGCTACTCCTTTGGAAATTTCCCCTCCGTGAAAGAGTACTTTATGTACTGTAGGTGGCATGTAATACCATGCGTAGTGCTCCACGTACACTTCAGCAGTTTTGAAGCAGTACTGAGTGAATTCCTCGGCGTTAAGTAGCTGTCCATTTGAAATTGCTCTCAAAATTATTGAAAATCTCTGTATGTGATCTAGGTTAATCAGGAGTAATACTGACTCTTGATCAGCTCTGTATATATCATCAGTGACAACGCCTTCTCTACAGGAATTTATGATTGAATTACATCACCTTTCCACCATTTGGATAAGACTCTCTTGGCCCTAGTAGGTGTTGTGGTTGTGATTTCAGTCACTAACGTAGCAGCCGCAATATTTCCTTCCTCCCTCAAACTCAGAGGCTGCTATCGTAAGCTCGGCGGTGGAATCAGATGTCCTAAGAGATTCAATTTTACGTTTTTTAGTTCTTTCAGATGAAACATGAAACTCTTTTCTGGTCTTCCGGGTGCTCCTGTGTAAATTTCATCAAAATTATGAAGTCCAAGGCTCAAAGTGACTAATTATGTGGTAAAGAGACTATGGAAAGATAAAAACCAAACAATTGCCTTTTCTCGATGTACAATGTGAAAACATCATTACAATTTCAGAAAAATACATGCACTAATCCATTCAATTTTGCTTTTTGATCCTAAACCTCTCATTATGGCGGGAGCTTTCTTCCCACCGTATCAGGCACGGAACAAAAACCCATTGCGTGTACAATCCCGGACAGCTATTTTGGCATCGGCATTTGATTCTATATTCAACCTTCTGCATAAATATTTGTACAAGAACTCTTTCCTATCAGTCACAGATATAGCCCTCGCTTCTATTACTTGATCATGGAGCTTAAGTCGATATATTTTTCAGCGATACATATTTCAGATAGTGACTCTAGAAACCTGTGCAAAATTTCAGAAGGGTTAAGAATGATTCAGTCTGATTTTGGTAAATACATACGAAAACAGCGAGGTAATGGATGAAAGTACTAGGGCTCAACGATGATTACATGAAAAACTATAAAATACACTCCAATGAAAATATTTAAAGAGAGCTTCATAGAAAAAAGTAATTGGTGGCAAGGAAATAATAGGAAAGAGCACACCTTATTGAAACTCAGGCTTTGACAGGTTAAAGGTTTTCAATGACCGCCAAATCAGACACGCCAATGTGACGTGAATATGATGAGGAGGGTATTGTACAGTCACACGAAAAATGGTAGGATCCTGTAAAGTCGCTACAACAACACCACTACTCAACAAAACCTTTTTCTCTCTTCTCTAGCCACTGCCATGCCTGCACTGAGAGTTAAATATACAATGCAAAAAAGGGTTTGAAATCAAATCGCCAGCTGACAAGATGCACAAAACTCTTCATCCAAACACTCTCGCAGTTGACACACTACTACTGAAAAACCCAGGCGTCACCCATGCTATGGAACCAGACCCGGAGGAAAAGGGTCACTGCACCCTTGGCCTACCGTGTCAAAGAATTCCAACGACAGAAATAAAATGCGGAAGGCCCCTTTGTTAGAGGCGGAGAGCAAAACAGTTTCGCTAAGGCAAGGAAAACCCCTGGGTTCGGCGGCAGGAGCGGGTGGCTATTATTCCCTGCGCCGCGCTGTACAGGGCAAGGATGTAGCCCGAACATAAAATAAATGCAAAGAAACTTTTACTTAGCTTTGCTTTCACCAAAATTTTCTCAATCAAACATAACACCTATGAAGTGTGTAAAAATAATATAAGTTAAGAATTTTTACGAACAGGACTTATTTGGATGTGCCTCAATATTCAGCTATTTTCGATAATTTATTTCCTTTCCCTGAGCATATATAAGCGATTTAATATACATAGTGCCTGTGTATATCGATATCAATCCACGCATATTAAAAAAGACGAATTGGAAGCGTTGTGTTCCTTATGGCTTGAAAAAACTTACTCGGGTCACGGCATTTCCAGCTCCCGGCGCGCGTCTCCGGCTCCGGACGCGCGTACGAAAAGTCAAATGTAATTTTCGGCGTCGCAAACGAATTTTCAATTTGATTTCAGATCTACCTTTAGAAAGCTTCAACAATTGATTTAATATGAGTCACTTGACAGGATCTTTCGTAAAACGCTAGATTTTTACTACTTAATATGAAATTTAGCGTGAAAATAGCGTCCGCCATTTTGTTGCGTAACATAGCCTAAATTTACGAAAAAAACTCCCAAAGTTAAGCATAGTTAAGTAAAAGAGTTGTTTTAAAAGACCTAATAGTTTTTTATCCGATCAAATTCCTCCCACAGCGTCACCCCCAGCTTATATAGGAAGATTTTCGGAGAAAACTAAAGTCGGGTGTAATTTTGGAATTTTGGTTCTGTTTGAGCCCCCGTATCTCGGTCAAGGCAACAAAACATGGCCAATGACATGTAATTCCTTGATTGCCAATCAATTGTGAGTATTTGTACCAAATTTCATAATTCTATCTCCAAAAAAGCCATTTTGTAATTTTGTCCAAAGAATTTCGATTTCAGCCCACTGTGCGCCGGGACAATTAGGCATTCCGCCAACCAGGTCACGACTGAATTTTATTCATTGCCACCTCGGATTTATCGCGGGGAAATCGGGAGACCACCCTCCTCTCTCATCGGCAGGCTTCAAAATTTACACCCCTTTGGGACGGTGGAGAAGGGGAGGAGAAAAAAGAAATATGTTCAGGATGAACTGAGCCCTAACCTTGCTGGAATTTTCGGAGAACGATCTTGGAAGGGTGGACCGAAAGCGATAAGGACCACACTTCTTCCCCTCCCAATCCTTTTCTTCCTCATTCGCCTTCTTCATCCTTCTGGAGAGAAAAAAACCTACTAGTCCTTCCACCTTCCCTCACCTATCTTATCCTCCCTCTCTCCTCCATCGCCACGACACTATCCGTCTGGTAACTCAGCCATTCCTCTGCTCCAAGCTCGGATCACTCGATATTTCCCTTGCCTTTTTTTTTAAAAAAAGGTGTAAAAAAGAACATAGCTAAAATTTGCATATAAGCGGCGGAGAGAAGCTTGCTCTCCTGGGAGAGAGGATAAAAAGAAAGAGGGGATGAGGAGCGTTTTGCAGGGTGGAGGAGCACAGGCAAGCTTAGAAAAAACATGCAAAATGTACGGGTGAAGTTTATTTTCCCTTCATCCTTTCGTTTTTTTTAATCCCTTGCATACATTTTTTTTGTTCCAGCGCGGTTATTACCGCGAAGATGTCACTAGGGGATTTTATGAATTCGTTACGCGAGCCAATCAGGGCGGAGGCGCATAGCTTTTGATGAAATGACGAGAGAGGCGAGCGGCACGTGGCCTATTGGGGACGTCTGCATTGAAGAAGACGGTCTGAAAGCGAAGCGAGTCTCACGAGGGTGGGTAAAGGGAGGGGTGTGAGGGTGAGATAGCTTGGGGGAGGGAGGAAGGGAGTGGGGCAGGGTGTAACGGGTGAGGGTGGAGTGTGGAGCTTGGTGATGGGAGTCGAGGCTTCCGGGACCTCTTTTCCTCATTGTGTGAGATTGGATCGATGGGACTCGCGAAAAAGAAGATTAAACCAACGCATGAACCGGAACGAAAAATGTGACCCCGCTTTTTATTTGCGAGTTGGCATGCATCCGATTGAAGGGGTGCATACTCCACGCCGCCCCCCTTGTCATCGGAAAGGCTCCCCTTGCTAAGTTTTTTTTTAAACCCTATATGGATTGCAAATAACTTCTGCTTTCGCAGACACTCGAAGGCGAAGTGAAATGGGAACGACCTCAATCATTGACTCCTAGCGTTGTTGAAGGAGAAATATCGAGCCCAAACGTTATTCTTGTTTGCTAAGAGTGCCTTGGTTGTATGTATTTCTTTCTCCGAACCAATTTGTTGATCTTTTTCCCGGTCATTCAGTTCTGCAGCAATCAAAGTTGAACTGTTTGTTCAGGATTATTTAAAATAACACACCCTGCAAATTCCTACCGTAAAGATGTGTGGTAGGGGATGAAGCAAAACCATGTATGCATTAATGTGAAGGAGACAAACCTTAAGCTAGTAATTACCGTAAGGGTTCAATTTTTAACAGTAAATTTTAGAATAAATCTACGTTTAAATTTTACCATTTATTTAGCTATTACCTTGTGGGATGATCATAATATATATATATATGTATTTGAAGTAACTTGACAATCATAAATTATTATTCTCAAACACGCGCGCAACAAAAGACAAAGGTCAAGATACCTCTGATAGTTTCGATCTAATGTAGGTATTATCATCCTACACTGTACACGGAAAAATGGCATTATAAACCTAGCTGTCCTAGAATGTATGTCTATAACTTAATTTTTATGATATAACCCACCGCAATCCGCTGACTCAAGAGGTAATAATTCAATAACGAGTCCAGTTTAAAAAGAGAATAACCGTCGTCTTCATCCGGCTGCGGTAGTATGTTGGTAATGTGCCAGTGTAATAACTCGAAGGTCGCGGGTTTGTATCCCGTCTCGGGGATGGGTGTTGTGTTTGTTTTATAATTAAGTTTAGGATTAAGTTGGTTTAACCCGTGCGATATAACCGCCGTAGGTAGTGGGATTATCTTGAAGCCTTCTTCTTCTTGCCTGTCGCCTTAGTGAATGTTGAGTAACAGTCTCATAGTGATAGTTTTGACCAAAAAAAATGTATAGCCACAAGGTTGATCTGGTTCGTGAGGGTAGAGCTCTCCGTGTACTAAGCCCATCGGCTCGTGTGACATTCACATATTAATTACTATAGGGGAGCTTGTTTATTTATTTTGTTCATTTTATGGTTCCAACTTTTATTTCTCAGAAACATTTGGTACATACACGGAAAATAACTCAGCTTGGGATTGATTGGTTGTCTCTAAGACGTCTCTTACGGATGTGAACCCGAGACTTTCGGTCAGTGGCTTAGCAGTCTGTCTTCTGATCTACCACGCTTACCCTTGAATATTTGAGCACGCAAAATTACAATGACATCGATTGCATTCAGGTCTGGCATGAATGGTATCACACAAGATACGGAGATGACCTAGGTGTATGGCAAGCGAGGAAAAAAATAATTACTACATAATAGCTCAGGAACAACTCCACATTAACTAAGGGTAAAATAAACCTTTAAACGATTAAAAATGATGGTTAAGACTCTGCAGCTAAAATTGATGAAAATATTTAAGATTGAAGCATTTTTATCCAGTGGAGGAATGTATGACTTAAAACAAAAACTCAAAGCAAAACTGTTTTTTTGCCTTGACTGATAACTTAAAAATTTGCAAACAAAATTTGCCCGTTAAATGTCTCATATGTAATTGCATATTGTTCCCTGCATGTTTTAGAAATTGACTAGACTCATTCCGATGACTGACCTGAATAATGAATGATCAGTTTTGTTTTGTGTCGAATTGAAATAAAATACCGAAAAATAGTTGTAAATCAGGGTATCGACACTTAGTGGCCTTTCGCAGTTGTGTATATACTTTCTGTGGCTAGATCGCCTATGACCGTGAACAATAACTCTTAATGTGAGGAAATATAATAAATAAATTCCATTTCTTTTAGCACAAAAATTTATAAATGAAGTTTATTACTACGCATAAATTATACGAGGGAGAAATTAAATTTTGATGTTAATTCGTTACACTGTCACGAACACGTTCAAATAATGAGAGGCATGAGTTTTTGGCGTCAAAGAAACGCACTGGCATTGAAACCATTATCACCATCTTCTTCCATTGGAAAAGCCATTCTTTTGCACGGTTATTACTTAAGTTGATATTTTCTAGGTCGATATTTTAGCATTACTAAATTACGTTTAGTTTTTACTTATCGTGTAGAATTGTCTCCCGAATGTTTTTTTCCGGGTTATCTGACTAGTTTTGATTTCGAAGGTCTGTATCAATTTCGTTGTATATGAGCAGCAAGAAAACTTTAGGTCTAATTTTTTTTTGAAAGCCCAGCGAATGAAAGAGGATAGTTCGTTTTTAGTTTCATCAACTGAGCTTTGTATGTTCCCCCCCCCCCCCCCCCCTGTTCTCTGGCTTCGACTTTCCTCACGATTTGAGGTGTCAAATTTCGCACACCTGGGCTGAACGACAGTAGGCACCGAGAAGATGACAAAGCTCATGGCGACCTCTGATTGCGGGTGAAAAAGAATTGGAGAAGAAATCATTTCACGTAACTTTTTAGTCTCTTGTTAGATTCCGTGCTGTCGTGTTCGTTGGTGACTTTCCTGCTGGATTACGGACCCCAGTATCCGAACGCGAAGAAATATTTAAGGGAATGGGAAGTGATTTCAACTCCTTTGTTGAAGACTGGCTGTGTTCCATTTTCAGTGATGTCATTTTCGAGTGTCTACTTGGTTCGGTCTTTCCTCGACATGCTTTTTTTCGGTTGTGATGGCTGTTGATTGAGATGTGTAACTAGAAGTGATATGAAAACTGTGGCAGGAGTACAAATTCTGCTTTTTGTGGTAAATCTCTACGGTGATAATTTATCAACGTAAATCCAAGGACGGTCATGGAGGTCAATACGTGGTTAGCCTATACAATTTTGACTGCTTGGCTGTTTGTCGTCGACATATGAAAGTTTTGTCTAAAGGGTTTGGTTATTGTTTAGTCGCCTTAATTACCCTTCAAATCTTGAGATTGCTCCATTGCCCTCATCTTCGCTAATTGTCAAGCCATATGGCTCATATGGTTGAAGCATTGGTTCAACAATCATCTGCAATGAATCGTCAGGACGGAGGACAGTTGTACTTTTTGTGTGGAGCCCTTCTTCAAAAGGTAAGCCATGAAAAATTAGTAGTAGGTAATATTAGTAATCGATTTGAAGCTCACCAACGAAAGAAACGAAATTCGATTAAATCTCATGCGTTGGTAACCATAGAAACGATGGTGTTCGACTTGATATCTACCGGAAAGCGTTGAAAGTTTGGAAAAAACTTGGAGAATTTTTTCAGTTCCATTGCTTAAACAGATCTTAAAATGGAATTTCTTCTAGACGCTCCAGGCTCCACGCTCTTTTGGAAACTTATTTATGTGAGTTGGCACAACCTGAGTATGTAATTTGTATGTGGCTTTGTTTTGGTGGGAAATATTTTGCATCCGAATGCGTATCGTATCTTCGGCGAACTTGGTTCCTATTTATAGCTGTAGCTGTTCCTTTTTTTTGGTTCCTATTTTCAAATGTCTGATCAAATTTTAGGTCCAGAAATTTATAATAAATTATTAGTAGTGGAAGCATTAACAATTGACGAAGATTTCCGCTAAAGAACAAAAAAGATGGCTCATATGTAATAAAGCTATTTTTCATTTTGTCTTTCGTAAATGTGAGTGCAAATCATCAACGAAAATCTTTAATTGAATTAGAAATTGTTATTTTAAATGATATCCTTGCTATGGTTTCGTCATCCATTTGCTTTCTTGTTCTTGGAACGAGGTTGCAGCCAAATCCAAATAGGTGGCGACACCATCACTATGGTTGAGTGTTTTGGTGCCGACTAAGCTAACATCGAATTGCACTTGTGAATTTCGTGTGTTCGCAGTTCGTTGTATATTATTCTAATGATTTTCGAATATTAGTTGGAGTTTATTACGGCGTCGCTGTGCTTTTTGTTGAGTTGAGATACATAGTCGGGTATTCCTTAAATTATATCTGGGGTCAATATTAAGCTTGCAGACATACTCGGGAATTGTTGGAACCAACGGGAGAATCCACAATCATACCTGTTACTTTGGGTGACATAGTCTCCTGTTTGGATATCGAAAACTTAATCGTGAGTATTAAAGTCAATTATCTTTTGCATTCTTTTTTGTTTTTTCCCAATAATTGGTGAAGGAACGAGGGTCAATCACGGAACATAGGTTACGTATTTCGGACATATAGTGTAACTACTGATCGTAAAAATATATATCTCCTCTTTTATTGCCAACTTATGAATTACGAGGCAAGATTCTGCATGCACAAACAGGCAGGATGCCAACATAACCAAAGGTGCTTAGAATAAAGAGTAAGTGTATTGTGTGAATTTAAAATTACTACTGGGTATCATTTAAGAGCCACAAGAGGGTCACGACCATTAGAATTATTAAGTATGAAATTAATGCCTTGAGCGAGTTAGTGTCTTGTCTCAGACACTATTTTTAAATACGATCTAATGTCTGAATACTGAAAATAGTCGAGAGAATTCATTAGATCAGCATCTTGTACGTAGGCAACTTAATTCTTTGAGTCATGATCGTTTCGATAATACTTAGTAATGGTGGACCGATACTTACAGGCGAAGGGTTTTTTCCAATTGACGTGGACAAAGGGAAATGAGGTGTTACTTAGTGGTTTCATCCAGGTCACCAAGGCAATTGTTTAAAAAAATGAGAGATGTTATAAGGAAGTCTTTGTACCTGTTGCTATTCTATAAAACGGCACCGGCATTGATAAAATGGCCATAGATCCTCGAAAAAATACCCACTTTGGAAAACTGATCGACCAGAGCCATCATTCAGTCAAAAAGCAGTCAAAAGTATACATCATATTGCATCGTTTAATGGTGATAGAATGCATGAATTTCAGCGAAGTCAGTGTTTCATGAATGTGGATCCAGTTCCACAATGAACCACAAATAAAATATAGTTAAACACTTTGATATTTGTATAAAAGTGAATAGTAGCACATTTAGTTCATCAATTTGAAAGGCTATTCTTCTTTTACAAAGGCCTTGTTGCCACAGCCAATCATTTCTATCTGAAGCCCGTGATTTCATCTTCTCACAAGAACTGAGTTAATAATCTACATTACATAGGGTACAGAGGGTCCTGTATTTTCCCCCATAAATTACCCATAAATGGTCGTAGCTACGGGTTTGACTGCACTGAAAACTCCACAATTCGCGATCCACCTATAATGAACAATTATTCTTCGGCTAAATATCTATTCATGCGTAAACAGGCTAGGAAACGCTGATGAATTTTCAAATGAAGATTTTGGAAGGATGTTTTTACCGGACATGTGTGCGCTGGGTTTTCAGCAAAGAGGGCCGATGTTTATGCTTTTAGTTTTTACCCTGAATTTGATCTAGCATATGCCCTCACAAAAGTGCAAGGGGTATTGTCTGGCTTGGTGGCAACATTGTTACGAAACTCTCGCAGCGAAGGCTGGGGCTGGACTCGCGAAGGAGAAGTTCCTTATCGGTTTCTGCCAGCGTTTTCGATGAACTCTTTCCGTGAAGCTCGCTCCTGGGCAAACGTTTTAAACTTACCGACCCCCTGACCCCTTTCTTGGGTTAGTTCACGCAGATGCTACTCCATCTTCCCCCTTCCCCCTGAACCTTATTTTAACACATTCTCCATTATCCGCGTTTCGTTTCACAGTGGAGATGACCTCAGCGCAAATCTCGTGCCTCACTCTAGGAGTTTCCGTATGCCTTTTTCTGTTTATCGCGGTGAAGGCAGCTTGCTTGAGGGTAGTACACTAATGAAATCTTGGTTGGGTGTCCTCGAGTCATATCACCCGTACATCTACCGTCTTATTATGGGCTTTTTAGTTATTTTTAGCCCTACTTTATGGCTACTTTAAAATGAATCTCGAATTTCTCATGGATTTCTGATCAAGACTATATGGGAATTTATGATCACTACATTATAAATACCTTGCAATTCTTATGTTTGACTTATTTATTTATGTTACCTTAGAGATGATACCGGTAGACCGTCAATTTAGCCGATTCTAAAAATTACAATTTTTATAGCTCGGGTATCCAAAGTTTCCTATCCAACAATTTTCATGAAAAATTAGTTTTTAGTGACTTTCATTCTATGGTTTAGTATTTTATCACATTACGTTTTCGATATTCGAGAATTTATTTGGTAAATTATGATTTTCGTTGCATTTTTAATCTGCGAAATGCACTTACGAATAGAGATACGCATCCAATTTATACATACAGTGCTTCCATTTCTTCCCAACCGATCCATTCTGTATTTTGTCGTATTTGTTTATTTCTGTATATAATTATAATGTTTTAGCATTTAAATGCTAGTGAGGTGTGCAGCTATACTTTTGTGTGATAGAATATTAGACCAGCAAGCTATAAAGCAACTATGACGAATCTTTCCCCAAGTAAGCGACTCCAAAGATTTTAATTTCTTTCAAACGCCTCTGTACCTATCCCTAGTAACTATTTATGTACGTCTCTAGGTAGACCATAAATAGTTACTGAATTTCACGGAATTTCTGCAAACTTGGCTGGATCTATTCAGCTTCCCCGTGGACGTTGGGATCATTTTCGAATCATTCATCATCTCATGCGCGTCAAGACACTCTTTCAACCCCCAAGTGAATTGGGTCTTGTTTTTTTAGACTCTGAATATTTCATGAATATTTGGAGTTTTGAAACTCGTTGGGCGGTTTATGTTTTTATCTCAAAGATGTTTGGGAAGAAAACATGAGAAACTTCTTGAACAACCCCTCTGCGTATTAAGACGCGATCTTCTGCCTTTACTCAATATCTGCTTATCACTCCACATCCCAACAGACTTGACTTTGTGTTATAAATTAGGATTACCTCACTTGTTAAAAATAACAAGCGCGCGGCTTCGACGACGTTTCTATGATATTTTTATTTTATGGTCGCCCACATGCGCTCAACTATTGGGAATCTTGAAAAGTTTGCTAGTTCCGAACTTTTTCATTTCTTGAATGATTTTTTCACGCGGAGGTAGTTGTCGAACATTATCTTGCCAAAAAGGGCGTGCAGCTACTTGAAGCGTTGAAGAACAAAACCGGGAGTATTTCTTCTTGTTGCAGAGTTATATTCTTGCTCAGTTTCATTCCGATTGAAAGGTCATTGTACCAGTATATCATTACCACCGGTTAACGTGAATGGCCTGGAAGTGTTGCATTCTATAGCTTGACTTTTTGAAGTTTTTTGACCAGATGTTAAGATCAAATGCATGTTACTTGTTGAAAGAAGTGTTTTAAAAGCAATATTTTACAGTTTACTAATAATTGTTACTTTATATTTTTATACTCTACTCTATATATTTATATTTTCAGTGATGATGTTAAAAATATTTTACGAACCCCAACTTACTATGGCAGACTGGACCATAATCATAAGGTTAGAGAAATTGATTGCCGAACTGACCGATTCAAAATGTCCTTTTTCCCTCGCACAATTAGAGATACGAATAACGGTAAATATGTCCTATCGGAGAGTAGCAATGAATATAATTGGTAGCTGCATGTTGGTATGAGTACTTAAAGCTAACCCTACTAACAGAATGTTTTTGCATGTTTTCCTTGCAATTTCTATCTTTTTTAAATAGTGTAGTTCTGACTACTATATTAATACTATTCCTTTTTTATGCATGATATGTAGTGCATGTTTGGTGAGCAATCACCCCCTGCCACACACCCTTGTGGTGGCTTGCAGGGTATTATGTAGATGTAGATGTAGATGTTACGGTATGCCCGAATTTATTGGTATCGGGAGTATATAACTATGAACGACTTTCGAACACTTTGCCCGTTTACTGTGTTGAATCTGATGAATTTCCTTTACTGCCAACTATAACTTAAGCGCTTTGACATAAAATTCCCATTTTCGCATTGGTTTCAACTTCTGAAATACTTTCCGTCACAATCGGCTCGTCTCATGAAAATTAAAACGGATTTAATCTTCTAGTGTGAACCCAAGGAATTTTATATATATATATATATATTTTTCGGTCACTTGAGGAAAAATTGGCTTGTTTATTTTAGCAATTCCGAGAGAGAATTGAAGGGCGGCTGTCCCTCTGGTATAGGAAATGAAAAATCAATGCCCCTCCTTCCCCCGTAGGAAATCCAAACTGTGTTCCTGATTTATTGGCTAGGATCACCAAGTGGGAAAAGGGAGCGGATCATATTGATTCAAACCTGTATATTCGTCTCCATTCCACCTCCTGATTTTCCGGTGAAAGTTTCCATTTGATCGGATGTGGGCACCACTGTACTTTTCTTGCAATATCATTTCCTTAGAAGTCGGTTGCAGTATCGTATCGTTGCAATATCGTTGCCTTATGTGTGCTCGAAGCGATGAAAAACGGAATGATAAATAAACGCCGCCAACACAGTTGAGCGACTTTCTTCTGTTCGCCCAAGGATTCTTCTCCTGTGCCCGTTCCATAGAGTCGACCCGAGAGAAATTTAAGGCGGATTGATTTTTCGCCCCGACCTTTTACGATCGGCAATCAGTTGGATGATAGTAAAAAATGGTTTCGCTTCAGTCCCGCGAGAAAAAAGTGTGGTGTAGACAGAGAGTGAGAGAGAAAAGGGATTTTCTTTTCAGCCTTAAAGCATTGCTCCTTTCTCTTCTTCTCAGGATCCGTCCTGACCTTAACCTCCTGTATTCTCTGTATCCTCCCCCATCCTTTGGCGCCTCGGCTGTCCTCAATTCCATCCGATTCTCCACCGTGCATTTTTCAGCCTTCCCTTCCTCTCCCCTCTCCTTTTTTAACCACTGCTAGAGAGGGAGCCGCTTCCGGGACTGCTTCCAATTTCCGCCGCGAGAGGACATGAGCTGTCCGGCGGAAGATTCGATGCGCGCCGGCTGCAATGAATTTCCTTCTACTCGGGTTCGCCCGGGCACTCCCGGTGCTGGAAAGACCAAATAGAGAAATACAGTGGGAAATACGACCTTTTCCGACCCGCGGTTTGGCAGGAGCGCGGTCACGTAAGGTTTAACGGCTCCGTCGTCGGATGGGCGCAAGCCGATTATCTCCGGTTGCCAACGTTTCCTGGCCGGCAAAAATATGCCGTCAATGACCTGAGATCGGTCCGCGGCTATCAACTGTGTGCCTCGGGAAAAAATGACGAATTGGTTCCTCCGAGGTGCGTTCACCTCTTGCCCTCCTTACTTTTTTTATGAAGCAGAAATATTTCATTAGCTCTGTCGGATTCCTTCCTACTTCAAGAGCGTAGAAGCTGTTAAAAAGGCGGGTACGAGTCCTGTCTCAAAAGAGTAGAACTAGTTAGTATTGGGTGTTAAGGTATTTCAACTGATTAAGTTATATTTTCCGTCTAACCTAACCGTGAGCGCAACTCTAAAGAAAAAACAATATCCATGCCCGAGGTGGGATTCGATCTTTGGTTTCCGAGCTTACCGACCTTTAAATTGCGGTTGCCATGTGTCTTAAAAGAGATATATCGAAAGTTGGCATCAGAGCAATACCTTGAAAATGTGTCTGTTTTTTTTCTTCAAATTTTTCCAATTACTTTATGCGCAGTGGTCATCAATCCTAAGTTCGATGTTGTCCAACCGATTTTTTTATCGACTAGCCCCTTCATTTTAGCATGATTCTTCTGTTTCACACCTCCTTAGACTGTTCCCCCAATGCTTGCTTTCTATATCCCATCTGAGGTTTTCTTTCGTCATTTTTTCGTACATTACTTCTACGACTGTAATCATCATCATCATAGGTCAGCAATCCTAGGATTGGTTTGACGCGGCTTTCCACTCGATTCTTCTATCGGCCAACCTTTTCATTGTGACTTAATTCTTCTCTTTTACATCCTTCACAACCTGTTCCATGTTTCTGATACGAGGCCTGCCTTTTCCAATCTTCCCCTTTACTTTTCCCTAGACGAGAGTCTTCATCAGGCCATCGTGACGACTGTAATCATGAAAATTTATTCGATCAGTTTGTCTCGTCTTTGTTTTTGAATTTTAATTACTTCTTCTTACCCCCGATTTTTATCAGGACCTCTTCGCTAGGTACTCGGAGTATGAGAAGCCTTTCTTCGCTATAATTCCCATTCCCTATCCCCTCGGCGATTCCGTCTAATCCTCGAATCTGCCAAAATATACGTTTAAACATGGGTATCTTCAAAGTTTTTATCAGATCTCTCTTTTCTCCCACTTTTCTTAGGATGTCTGTTGCTACTCGGCACATGGATACATTTTATTTTCGTGATGCCACATGACCACAACGTTTTCCATCAGGTACAGACACAGTGACCACATGACCAGCCGGAGAGATTTATTCACAGATTTCAAAGATATGAGTGGCTATGTTGCAGTGGGAGATGGGGCACCGCTAAAAATAGTGGGGATGTGAAATATAAAAACTTACTCCTTTATAGGTTGCGTAAGATGAACGTACAACACTTTATTTACTTCTTATTTACATTCTCATCGCTAGGCAGCAGTAGCGACAATACAAAAACAAACCACCTCCCATCATTCCTTATAGGTGGCACCACCCACTGATGTGGATGAACGCACCATTCTAACACCTCCCCTCGGGCATTCACATCAAACAATTATCTCAATTTATAATCAATTGTGCCCTTCAGATATCTCATAACATGTTTCACATTATTCCAATCAGTTACCGTAGGGGTCTCGCAGTACTGACTCAGCTAGGTATCTTCAAAGTTTTTATCAGATCTCTCTTTTCTCCCACTTTTCTTAGGATGTCTGTTGCTACTCGGCACATGGATACATTTTATTTTCGTGATGTCACAACAACAACTCATCACAAATGTTTTCCGTATTTAATTTTCTGCGGCTGTTGTCTTTGATGATTTGAAGGAACATTCTACAAACTAATTTCCCCTTTTTGCTGCTCAAATAATAGGAACATCCAGTTGCTATATTTTCATATGCGATTAATAAAAAAGTGATGCAGAGAGGGTGGAATTTCCATTTCTTTCGACATCTCTTTAATTAAAAATTAAATACATATGTTCTAATGAACTGCTTCCCTACTTCCGAGTTTGTATTTACAGCTGTTAGTTGACTCTTTTTCTGGTATGTATAGTCTTATTTACAATGATATTAGGTATTTTCTATTTACCCGTGACGCCTATTTCCAATTTTCTAACGCCACAACACACGCAAAATATAATTACGAAATCTTGCCGGAAATTTTGAATACATCAATGGTACAAGCAAGAGAGAATATCAACTTCAAACATTTTTATCTCCTCTTATTGGTTGAACTTGATTGTGCTTTCTTTACAATGTTAAGTTTTGCCCTTACTTGTAGTTCAATTTCAAAAATTTAATGAAAAAATTCATAAGATCAAATAAAATATTAAAGAAAACCGGAGGCCGTCATACCTGGTATATCTAGGAAAACAATTGGTCGTGTAAAACTTT
This sequence comes from Platycnemis pennipes, assembly GCA_933228895.1. NCBI lineage: Eukaryota > Metazoa > Arthropoda > Insecta > Odonata > Platycnemididae > Platycnemis > Platycnemis pennipes. The sequence continues at coordinate 30,758,955 of OW121857.1, read as the reverse complement.
TATGTTTTACCATCGGTTATAAAAATGTGTCAAACTCTCTGTATTTTTGGCAAGCAATACATTCACTTTTTTCGGAGGGAAATGTCAAAAATGACATGTAGTACTCAAAATCATTCAGTATCCTTTCTCACAATTACACCACGGAACATCATCACAATACTCAATCATGCCTTTACGCATTGATGGAGGCTCTTAGCCTCCTTTATTTCACTCTCGTCCCATATGGTTACCTTTTACATTTTTGCTTCGTCGTTTTGAATGAAAAAAGTTCCTGACGCACGATTAATATTTTCCCTTATGTTCCGAAACAGTGATGAAAATACATAGTCCTTCATTTTTCGAAGTTACTATACTTCCCATGAACTGAGTAAATCTTCTCGGGTCTTCATCTGGGTTAGATTCTCCGCCGACGTTTCAATGACCGAATTGCTCATCGATATTGCCCTGAAGACGATGAGCGAGCCAGTCATCGAAACGTCGGCGGAGGTTTGAGAATCTAACCCGAGAAGAATTTACTCACAATCAACGTGCTTCCCATTATTATTTCATCAAATTATTTTTCGATGGATTAAAGAGAGGAATTACGTCACAATGAAAAGGTTGGCCAATAGAAGAATCGAGTGGAAAGCTGCGTCAAACCAATCCTAGGATTTTTGACCAATGATGATGATGATTAAATGTTTTAAAATTTATTGACGTGTGATCGCGTAGGGTGGGCCTTAGATATAGGACGTGAGATCGCAATAAAAGAACGATGAAATTTTAAATACACCTATCTTCAGTTATACCCAACGGTTTTGGGTGGCCGATTGGGACTTGGGTTTAGGGCTACAGCGCATGCATATTAATTCGTCTAATCATTGATTCTCCTCATTTCGGATTCTACAACGCATCGCAACTGTGCACCCGTATATGAGCCTTGAATAAAGTGCGAAAAATAAATAATTCTTTATGATTTTGCGATACCTCCTGTTCACTCTGGTATATAGATCATTATGTGGGATAACCACTTCAATTCAATATAAGGGAAAATTTCAAAGACAATCAATACACAGTAAGCATTCACATGGAGAGTACTAGCAACTAAAATATCGGAATTGGGTTTCTGTGGTTGCGGAGTACTTGATTTTTACCTTGAGAACCAAGGCTCTGTCATAGAAGGTGAGAGAGTTAAAAATTCTTAGGCGAGAGTTAATACTGATTGTTGACAAAACTATTTAAAGAGCGATATCTTTTTATCTCGATGTCTCTCACCCCCAGAAGAAACTTCTCGTGATCCAAGCCGGGTGCGTATACTCCTTGTTGAGAAACACAAGTATATTGAAACATATATAGTATTTGAAGATAGTGTGAACTAAACAACCAGTTGCGCAATTTAAAGTCTAAGTCTAAATATTGTGAAATGTTTGATTGATCGCAACAGAGTCCTCTTCTTGGCATTCTGAACACTACTACCAGGCGTACCAAGACCTCAATAATTGGCAATCCAGAGGACACTATATTATTGCAATATATTACTACGCTATCTATCGTATTTGCTTTTATCTATAAATAATTTTATTAGGAATCTATGCTGAATAAAGGCGAAATGACGGCTGCTTTGCGCAAATAATATGCTAATGTAAAATCATCGACTTCATTTAAGCCACGATTTTATCACTACTGCTCTCTTGTAAGGATTATCTCTCGGAGCTTTAAAAGACATCTTGAATCCTTAAGGTTCATATCTCCTAGCTTCTTGATTCCCATTACTGGATTTTCTTAAGACGACCTCGACCTCTCTCCTTAGTTCTAACCACCTATGACTGCCTGCATTATAATAAAATTGGGTGGATGCGTCAGAATATTCTCGATTGTAGTTCAGTCATATTTTTTCATCAGCTTTTTCCATCGTCTCCATTCCCTCACTCTTGAAAATACTACATTACTGTTTATTACTTGGCTTTGACAGAGTCATTTTTATCTTTTCTCTACAAGGCAATTTTTTATCACCTCTGATATTTTACCATTTTTTTGCTAATTCCAATTTAGCGCTGAAAGATAAGAACGTAATAATTTTTAACGTTAACTGTGTTTGCGTCAGGGTGCCAATAGCATTTTACTTTTGAATTACCTACTCGCTACTCGGCATTAACGTATTACACCACCCTATGTCAATCGCCAAAGATTTGGTTTAGCCTTAGTTTTTTGGTGATTTTATGGTTAGTTACATATTTTTACCATATTTGGGGAACGAAAGTGGTATAGAACGTAAAATAATTGTAGCTTGTATATCCTAATATAACGAATTAAGATGAAATCTGACGCCTTTTGGATTTTGTACTCAAAACATCTAAAAAAAACTTATTATTCCTATATTGATCAGGTATTCTCAACCTTTTTGCTCTGTTTCTCCTTTAATCATAGCTCAGAATCCCATTCCCTCTACCATAATCTAGAAATAAGTCGAAGTTGCTTTCCTGTTTCCGTTCCCAGTTCCCCCTTTTAAACCCAATAGTCTCCAAACCCAAAAAAACCCAAAACTCATCCTTGTTATTAATCACTGGTTCAGAGATCATAGTATGTTTTGCTTAATGTCATATTTTGACAAGGACAATGAACTATTTGAGGGCGAATGAAATGTATGTGATGTGAAGTGATCGACAATTTCCATTATGAAATAACGGAAGGTAACTCAGGCTTTCCATGTAAAATTTATTTAATACAACCTAAGTTTTGTTGTTCTACAGCTTCATCATGCGTTCGTACGACAACGCAACGTTACCTTTCGTTATTTCATCATGAAACAGTTCCAATAGGTTACGCGGGGTACCACTGAATTGTTTCCATACCTTGTGAATGCATTTCCTTTGAAAAAACTCTGTGAATGCAAGAACGGACGGTGTTTGCTCAAAAACTACGAAGCAAAGATGGATACTGGTGAATGATTACAACATTTCCTAGGTCCAAAATAAGGTATCTTGAGTGGCAGGTTGGTTCATTTGCCACAGCTCAAATGGGAAACTGAATTTATCTGTGGGCTTCCAATACTTGTCGCGAACTCTAAAGTTATAAAGGTCACCTTAGAATAGGGTCCTCACTCAAGGAGTCACTCAGTTTTCCAACAGTTCGTTTTATTTCACTTGGATTGACCCCTCACACGATTGAGTCAAAGTAGTTTTTTTTCCCCTCACTCTCGGCTTATCGCAATTGGTGCTCCAGGCACTTTGAAGCAGTACTTCACGTCACGTGGGTGAGTCCTAGTGTGTGTCAATTACCGCTGATGCCTCGACCTAGGGGGTATCCCCTTTGCCACCGAAACATTTTTTTTTCTCCTGGGAGAATAATTCATCCCGGCACTTTGCGCTTGCGAGTCTTAAAAAGTTGCGCCGTCGTCCGGAAATTCAAATTTATGGCTCAAATGCATCTCGCATTCGTAGAAACACCACCCCCTCACCCGACTTTAAAAAAGAAGTCTTTTAGTTCACAAACCAATTAAAAACTTCTAAACCCTTGTTTATTGATCAAAGTTAAATGGGTAAAGTTTAAGTCAGAAGGCCCAGCTTACGAATCCTAGGTACCTACCAACTCTCTTGCGGTTTTAGATAAAATTGAAAACGCGCTACTTGTTCGAAATGGAAGCCATTGTTGAGTGGTTTCATAGTTCTTTTTCACCCTCGGAGAGTTGTAGAAAGAACATGCAGTGGGTTAAGTGGAGAGAGGAATGCAAAATTTGATTCACAAAGCGAGGGCATCAAAATCAGTCCTCCACGTTCCCTTTGAATGAGAGACATTATTCACGAGAGACAGGAATGACTTTGGATACGTACCTCGTGATTCAAATGGGGTGTTGTAAGTCATCGAGTGAGATCATTTCATTAATGAATTTTGAATGACACCGTTGTGATTCTGGCGGGGCTTTTCTGGGTTTCCGTTCAGTGATGTCATCTTCGTCATCATTCATATTCATTTAACGTGCCACTTTTCATGGAAATGGTGAAAACAAGACAGAATTTTAGGAATGACAAAGAAACCGAATGCATTTCGAAATATACCTCTATTATGGGTATCCTGAGAGCTACGTGACGGAGTATCTAGGGCTTAGTTCGGGTGAGGCGAACGACAGCTAAGGCCATTAGCGCTATTTTAGGTTAGACGGGAACTTTTTCAGGGAATGGAGGAAGAGTAGAGAGAAACCCGGGGTCGGCATCATGTTGTTAACGAAATGCGATAAGGGGTTCTCGGTTTGGCGGATTACTTAAAGTGCTCTCAAAACAGCACCAAGTGGAGACAGGTATATAATTGAAAATCTCTGCAACTTCCGGGATTTGAACCCGACACTTCGGAATGGGAGGCCAGTACTCAAGCCCCCACACCAACCCGATTGCTTATGGTATCATTATCTTATGATATCATTTATTTTGATAACTATGCTATCCAGATTACTACAATGGTTTCCCTGCCGTTCAAAGGTTATCCAAGATCCAATTTTGATAAATTTACTATCTCTACCTCTCTTTTCTGAATTCGAAACGAAAAATTTGAAGGAAATAGTTGATTTTATAATCATCATCAGTGGCTTCAAATTGAAGATTGTTTTTAGATAGCAAGAAGAGAGGTTTGAGATGCGTTGTTCTGAAGAGAATAATAGCATAATGTATGAACAGTTAGGTAAAAGTAATGTAGAGTAGGCACACTTCTTTAAAACTACCATAAACGGATGACAGCTATGAAGAAATCGATCAGTTAGAGGTTTGAAGACCGTCCCACACTAATAGATGCCTCAGATGGGAAAGGAAGATGTGAGGATGAGGGAGGATAGGAAAGAGTGGAAGGAAACTTTGCATTGGAATTGTCTTTCTTTTAACGAAGGACAACAGAAAACCCAAGTTAAACTTCTGACGGAAAGAGTACTGAACTCGGAGTGTTCCCCACCCAGGGGGGCTGTGTTTGAAACCGTCGGGATTATCTCGAATACGTAACCATGGAGTCACCTGGTCTAAACACGGATGGTTCGCTAATTTTATGTGTTATATTCGCTGGTTACAACCTCGTGCATTGTTTACACTTGTGTTTTTAACTCATCTTGGGGATTTATAGTCGAGACAGATGAGAAAAAGTCAAGTGAAAACAATTATTGATATTGTAATGAGGGATTCAGACACACTAAATTTGCAAACATTCGTGTTTGTATCACGTGACTCCTTAGTGACCTATTCGAAGCAATCCTGACGGTTTCAAACATAACCCAACAGCACTCAAATGGGTGCCGGTGTACCAATCTCTATTCCTGCCGGGATTCAAACCCAGTCCCTCGGAATTGGAGGTCAGTACTTTATCCTCATCAACTAACCCTTCAATCGCTTTTAGGTTCAGTTCGTCCGATAAACGGAATTGAAACAATTGTTCAACATTCCAAATGTTTCAGAACGACAGTTCTTTAGATATTTTTTTATCCAAACTGTTCCTATGAGCTTATGCAGATATTCCGCGTTGACTCCTCCTATTGTTATCATTTCCACTTCAACGTCCTCAGGTTAATACAGAATTTTTGTTTTCCTCCCTTCCTTATATATTAGACCGGGAGTGTTGGGAGGACCCCACGCGACTTTCGTCGCCCTTCTCCCTAACGCCTCTTGCACCCCCAGTCTATAATAATAATAATATATAAGGAAGGGAGAAAACAAAGTTTGTATTAACTTGAGGATGCTACAGCTAGCTAAACTAATCGCGTTCTATAAATATCTTTTTTAAACAGCGGAATTGCAAAGTATTTGTTCACCTACTTCAGCATTGATTTCCACAAAGTATAAGGCCGCTTCCATCTACAACGTGCATTTCCACTTCAGTCTTATCTTCTTCGTCTGGGGCCTTGTTGCTTTTCAAGGTTAGCACCGCTTGGCGCATCTCTTCTACTGTGGTTTGCCAAATTTGATGGGAGTTTTATCTCGAGAAGGTAAACAATTAGGGGACCGACCAACTCTTAACGCTTCATCCGATGGACGGATTACTGAAGATTTAGTGCTCTCTACACCGTGATCTAGTTGGGATCGGAGTTCCACTTATACGCTCATGGGGTTGAACTCGGACCCTCGGAATGGAAAGCAATGCTCACACGTTATAACCATCTAATCAAGTTGATTGCCTTCATTTTCTAGCGATAACCCCAGATCGCCCCTTAGCCCTGATTGAGGACTCCTTGAGCTTCAAACAACGAAAATATTCCCCTTGTAGGCCTCAAGGAATTTAAAGTAGTCGATTGAGGCTAAGCGTGATCAAGGATGGTGGATGTATTTCAAGAAAACAATAATCTCAGTTAGGTACCCATTATAATGTGCCTCCACGTCTCACAATGATGAATGTTAAGTGAAAACTAGCCTTCAGTGCGACTTTCGCAATTGATAAACCGTGCAATGAGACTTTTACAGCACGTCATTAGTGCTTATCTGTGCCATGCAACTGCAGCGGACGATAAGAAAGTACCAAATCTGGTCGTGAGCAGTAAGAAACACTTTTTTGCTTTTAATATTGTCGGCTTAGTGGAGTTTACTGCCCATTCCTACTCGGCTTACGTAGGTTTAGAGCCTGTTTCCGCCAAGTGAACCTAAAAATTTTTACTGCCCCAAAAATTTTACTGCATGCGTAACTTGACGGTAATTAGGCGCCAGAACGTACTGTACTTCTTGGGAATCTCTTGGTTTTAACTGCTCGGGAGCAGCGGGACCCTGGGATGACAATCTAATACTCCAGTTCTGCGTCGGTTATGGGGAAAAACATGCTCTCTCTCTCTCTCCGCAAGCAATGCTTAGCTGGATTATTAACGACCCCTTTACGCTTTACTGCGCGACTGTGCATGAAAATATTGGATTTTTACGACGAAAAAACTGCACATTGCATGCGAAATACAGTAACAATTAGACCTCTTGAGCACATGTGCTTACGCAGTGTGGAGATATCTCTCGCTGTTTCACTTTAAGTCTCTTAGGATCGCAAAACAAATGCTCGGGAGCTGGCGAAATCTCTCGGTGGACTTGGGGTGGGGAAGGAAGTCGGAAACACTCCTCTGTTCCTTCCCGGACCGCGAAGTACTTTACCTATATCTCCAGCTATTTATCTACTCCTTTCCTTGGCCCTTTAGGAATTTTTTCCCTTGCTCTCCCTTCGTCTATCCCCATACATTTCTTCACCCTCTCTTCCGTCTCTCCATTATTCTTTCTCCGCTGCCGCCCCCTTATCTTTTCCTCCTCAGTGTGGCTGCTCCTTCATAATGCTACAACCCCCTCCTTTCCCTCCCCGGGGAACCTCCCGCTCTTCTTCTTCTTCCTCCGCCTTATTTTCCCCTCCGATGTCTTGGGAGAGGCAGGGGGAAGGGGAGGAGTTGGTTTAGTGGCAGGCGCCGACATCTCCAAGGATACGAGATGGGAAGGATATAGAGGGTGGAAGTGCGGAGTGGCGGAGGAAGCGAAGACTAAAGGAAGAACAAGAGATTCGTGGAACGGAAGAAGTGTTTGTGGGATTAAAATGGCAATGTGAGAAGGCAGGAAGCTGGAAGGCGTGTATGTTTTGTTAGCTCATTTGATAAGTCTCAATTTCTATGCCTCAGATGGATCACTATTAATAATGATAGCGTTTATTTAGCCGATGCTATTAAAATAATAATCAAGGAGATATATTGATAAATGACAATGTTAACTGTTACAAAAACATACTGACAACATGCATTCGTATTTAATAAAATTCTAATACCCTTTACCTTTCTATATAATGCTCTCAGTTACTATTCTATAAGACATCTTTATATTAGATGACTAACATTACCTTGTGTTACGTTATTAATACAATTATGCCTCTAAGTTAAACACAGCCTCAGCTTCTTGCATTGATCGAGCATACTTTTATTTTAAAAATACCAGGATTTCAACTGTTTTTATCACCGTAGCCAATGAGCTATATAATGGCAATCCCCCAATAAGAGAGGTCTAAGATGAATCTATCTTTCTATTCGGAAGGTGAAAATTACTGATAACACAGAAGGAAAAAACACGAGCAAAATCCACAAAAATAAACTTGACTACGACCCGGGTTTCACTGTAATACAGCATCGTCAGATGTACCTGACGATGCTGTAATACAGTGAAACCGGGTCGTAGTAAAGTTTATTTTTGTGGATTTGGCTCGTGTTTTTTCCATCTGTGTTATCATGTTTCGCTTCCACTCCATATCGCCTGAATCTCCAGAATTCGTGAAAATTACTCTTTATCCTGGTATAAAAATAACGAAAATCACAGTTGGATCTCAAAATATCGTCAAAATATTTTGGCAAAACCCAAATTTTTATTTTTAGAAAATAATATTTGATATATTGTTTTCTAAAGATTACCTGATATCCGACCTTATTAATGTATTCAACATAGGCACTTTCAATGTTAGCTTAACTATCACATTTTACTTAGTGTCAGTCTCATACTTCTCTCTATTCTGTGATATTTATAGCCAATTTTGTCAGCATTATTAGTTAAAACACGACGGTTGCGTAGTAATTATAATAATTACAGTGCGGTAGTATTATGCAATGCCAAAAATTTATTAATGCTGCAAATGAAACTCAACTTCTTTGCAATCTTTTAACAAATATAATATACTCCAGTTCAACTTCCTGTCTATTGTCACTCCTAAATATTTTATGGATTCAACTGTTTTCACCTCTCAATCATCATTGATAATCTTAAGGTGGTATATGTAACACACAAATATGAAATCGTGTGAGATAGTGGGGAATCACTCAGTTATATTATGAGTAACGTTCGCGTGAGTATATAATTGCGTATTTTAAAAAGATGTATCTACCAAAACATACCATATTCCGGTTGATTTTGCGCTTTCTTCGTTACTCTCTCAATCTTAACATGTCCTCCGCAAGCTATAAAATGTCTAAATACACATAATTTTGCATTAGCTATCATTTAACGTTCCGCTCTCATGTTAAACGGTACATTTTTGATCAAGAACGGACCAAAGAATGTGTGCAAGGCTGTCTACGTGATGTGCCTCTTAAACAATAAACTATAGGACCAAAATCACTTCCTTTCACGATAAATTCCATCTTCAAAATGTTTGCAACGTATTTTCAAACGCGGCTACGCTTACGTTCAGATCAATAATCAAAATTTTGTCAGGGAGTGACGCCAGCTTACGTATGTATGTATTCGGAAAAAAATAATCTGAGTAATAGTAAGCGAGATTCGATGCGCTCTTGTTTCTTTCGTCAGTTCAGGAGAGTGACGTTGTGTGAGAGGGAATTACATCCAAATCCCTAAAGACATGGTATCGTAATTCATGTTGATACCCAATGAATGAATTTGAATGGTATTACGATGGTGATACTACAAGCGCATTTAGAAGATGACTTTCGAAGCACAAAAAATTCATCCACCTCCGCTCATATAAAAATTCATTTTTTCTGTTTGTCTTAGTGAGGGTGCTGAATGTGGAGTTATATTTTAAGCTGGTTGGTGCCATTCTGTCCTCTAGAACTATGTTTATTTGCATGTACCTACTCATCCCTTCATTTCTTATAAATGCATGGCATAGTTTTGAAAAGTGATTCATCCAATTTAAAGTGATACTTTGCTTCGCCAATGAATGGTTTGCACATTAATTTTTTGTCAAAACTTAGGCTATTGGAAGAAAACCATAATAAATGGAGAAGGAAAAGAGGAAAAAACTATACAAATATCACTAGAAAGGTTTTTATTTACAACCTCGGTTTCGACAGTTTATGTTATCTTTAGGTATCGCTAATTGAATTTCTGGCTGTCAAACGCATAAAACATGCAACAATAAAAATTCAAGACAGTACTTAAAGACAAGAATTTAAAAGTCACTAATATGACCAATGAAAACATGGTAGGCATAAACTGAGACTGAAGCATTAAGAACAAAACAGCATGTGGGAACCGTAGAAATGAAAGTGTCAATAAAATAAAGTATGGATAGAAAATAAAGTAACAGAGACAGATAAGAGACAGTCAAGGCTGTAGCGAGGGGGAGAAGGGGGTTCAAACCCCGCCCTCCGAAATTTGAAGACAAATATAGAGTAGATATATTTCATACGTTGACCAATTAATCAACCTTCCCCCCCCCCCCCCCGAAATTGGAAGACAAATATAAAGTATGTATATTTCATCTGTTGACCAATTAATCGATGGGGACCGTCTCAAGCTCCGAATCATTGAATACGCTCCAAAAAAGTTTTTTTTTGGGGCCTCATTCCATGCTGCAAACCAGTAACTTTAAGTCCCTAGCCAGAAATATTTTTAGGGGGTAAAGTCATAATCGAACCCCCCACCGAAAAAAATTTCTGGCTACGGCCTTGGAGGCAGTTACATAATGGAACCGATTTGAGAATGGGTAGTAAATAGAAGAAGATATTGAAATAACCATATAGGCAGGATAGACAACGAGAGGCATGTAAAGAAATGCAGGGATAACATATCAAACGGAATAAGAAAAATTGGAACACGGAGGAAAAGGTGGAAAGAATTTGTTTACAAATGACAAAGTTACAGGATCCAATACATTTTTAAGTTTAGGGCTTGATATGCATGGGACTGCTTCACAGGATAATAGACACACATTTCTACGTCCTACACTTTAATTACACAGGTACAGAAAACGTGTGGATCGTAAAAATTTATAATTATTATCTATCAGGCTCTAAGCCTAGGCATAATCCTAAGGTAAGAAGAAGACTACATGCGATTGGAGCACAGGATATTCTTAGGATTTAGAAGGCCTGGAATTGTTGAGTTGTGGTATACTAGGGAGACTTGGTTGGAGGCGCCAAGAGGGAGAAAAGGGGCGGGTGGTGCTAGGGTGTTCAGTGTCGGTGGATCGACCAACGTGCGTGTTTGTGCGAAGACGGGGGAGACGGAGAGGGAGCCGACACGCGCACATTCATGTGGATGGCGGCGGAAGAAAAAGTAGGAGATTTAGCGGTGGACATAAGGGATGGACGAGGAAAAAATGTCTGTCGGCGGAGAAAGGGAGGGGTGGGGTTGGCGCATCTTGTGCGTGAGGGGGGAGGGATGAGAGAGAGAGAGAGAGAGAGGGAGAGAAGAGGACAAGAGGTCGAGGTGGAGAGGGAAGGAATGATGGCATTAGAGAAAGCGTGTCCTGTGAGGAAATATCTTTGCTGTCGCCATGGGTTCATGCGATAATATTTGAACGTCGTCGGTATCCGGATGCGTTATTTTGATAATTTTTCTACATGATTGTTTTTTTGTCCTTGGTGTATGCATTGGTGAATTAAGGCTGCCCGGAATGTTTTGAGTGACGCTGCTCTTCCAAGTTGTAGTTGTATAATTTGGTGAAGGTGACCGACAACTGATGTCATTTGCGCCATAGAGTATGTATATGTGGGTTACTGGGTGAAGGTAGGAATCTTTGAGGAACGGAGGAAACCCGGAGTCGGGATTAGCCTGCTCCTTACGAATGGTGCCAAGGGGACGACGGCTTAACGTCCCATTCGACGGTCGGAGTACTGGACTCGAAGTGCTCTCCACGAAGTACTATGGTAGGGACCGCCAGTACCGGGATTCGAACCCAGGCTCTCTAGATGGGAGGCCAGAACTCCAGCCACCACACCAACCCGATCCCCCTGCTCTTCCAAGAATACAAGAAGTTTAGTTTATACGAAGGCAGCCGCTTCAGATTTGGAGACTTCGTAGTTTTCTAGAAAGTGTCCTAGTGGCTACTCGCTGTTCTTCCAAAATTGTTAGAGATTTCCCTGAAGGGAAGAATATTCAGTCAGTTGTTGGTTTATACTTGCTCCGTCTATTGTTGAAATACTTTTGATGGTATAGTTAGACTTGTAATTTTGTTTCTTGTTCTATATGACCTCATCTTGTTCACTCAAGCTTGGAAAGAATTTTGTCATTTGGACGAGCGTAACCCACGAAATAAAATCTTTATTTCTTTCGGGTAACACTGCCAATTGGTGGCGGAGCGTAGTTAGAAGAAGGGAGGAAAGCAATTAAGACGGTACGGTAGACCAGTGGGTAGATAGGGTACTGACCGAATTTCTCAGGTTCAAATTTAGAAGAAGCAGCTTTGTACAGTGTACACGCCCTGCCAATTTGGGGGTTTGTGGCAGATATTTCTGGGGATCCACGGACGGCAATGGTGTATTGAACCTGGCCAAAAACTGTTCTGTACTGGATCAAACCTGTGAATAGTGGGCCTTATTTTATAAAATTTAATTCTTCTGACATGAAACAAATGGAAGGCCTACCGAGAAGAAAAATCATCATTCCTCTTTGTTAAGGCTCGTTGCTTTCGAGGCTGCTAACTGCTGATGCTCCTGCCGATAGTTCAATAACTTCTTGTGCTTGTGATGTGCTCTCTTCACTCTCAATGTGCTTACTTCACACACAGTAGAGCTGAGGTTTTTATGTGCCATTGTAGAAAACGCCGATGCTCGTCATCTTTGTTAATTACATTGAAAATACTATCATTCCCTCTTAAATCATTGGATGTAATTTATAATATGTTTATTAATTCCGTTTGCTAGCTTCAGTGGATCGAGAGTGGCTGGAAAATGTACTTTAAAAAGATCACATAAATTTAAATTTCATCAGAGGGGCAATAAAACGTCACTAACAAATGATGATGCCACTAACCACTAACAATTGACATGCCACTTCATGTTAGAATGAATAGAAACAAACTCCACTGCTTTTTCCTTTCTAAAGCTTACGCAGGACAATGAGAAGTGAGCTTTACCAATATTTTATCACTAAGTTCTAAGTACTATTAAGTTTTTGGGTAATAAGGAGATGCACCCCCATTCCGGGAAGATTTATATTTTACCTCAAAGCTATAACATTAATTTACTTCTGTTTGTTACGGTGTTTGAACACGAAAGGGAAATAATCAGCTTTATCATGATAAGTAGACGAGAGGGGGCTGATTAATTATCACTCTTAAACAGACCTTTATTTGAAAATGTCTTCCTGAGGAGATAATTTAATTTCACTGGACATTTACTCCTCATTCCTGCTTTTATTGTGAAATACATAAAAGTTGTTAAAAATACTTCTTAAACTTTGATGCGTATTGTTTCAATCGGCTATGTATCGTTGGAAATTTAATTTGGTGCCAAAAATTTGGCTAAATTCTCCTGAAGAGTTGCTGACGAAGCACGGCAGCGACCAAATTTTGGGCGTAACGATACGGAGATTTCCTTAGTCTCTTGACGTCATAGTCACAGTATCGGTCGGGGTGTTTAATGTATATGTTTATATCCGTCTTAATATTTTACAAGTAATCTATTAGTAATTATTCATTTTATTCATTATCTATATGTCAGGGTATTGTTATTTGTTCGTTTATACCTACCAATTACTGTCATGCTCTTAAACTAAACTAGGCTGTTGTATGATATACTTGAAAAATATGCTTTAGATAGAAGAACATCGGCCATGTGTAACGAAGTATCTACGTTGCAGTGCAACCTCTCTATATTTTTTATTCCAATAATTTTTAATACACTTATTTAATACTGCATTATTCACCTTTTTTACCTCATATGTTTCGGAGGGGTCAAACGGTAGTCAGTGATTAGTGCAGTGAAGTGTGAAGGGGAAGAATTTATTGAAGGTTGGTGAAACATCTAAAGATAGTATAATTGATTTGGATGACGAGTTTCAAAGTAATACTTGGTGCATGGGATGCCTAGAATCCGTAAATGAATGGCATCACGTGGCACTTTTTCTGCATCAAAACATAAGAAGTATGTATTTATTTAGCTCCTTTCCTCAAGTGTGTAAGTTGGCATGTATTTTAATTTCGGGAGTGGAGGAAAGTGTGGAAGGACATTCTTTGTTTAATCGAGGCTATTTGGATTGGGAATATTATGAATTTGGCTGAGGATGACGTGAAATTATTTTGCATTGACTTTCAATTAAAGAGCGATGCAACACTATCAAATGCCTCACGCGGTGTACTCTACTGATGCAACCAAAATTGACACAACCTTGGCATTAATTATTTAATCAGAGGTTGAAGTTTCTGCTATTAATTCTAAAAATGGAAAAGTGCACAAACTTGGTAGTAGGTACGTTATTAGTGTCAACAGAGCACATAAATTAGGATCATGGGAGATAAGGTAAGAAAAATCGAGGAAGGAAGATTTTATTTCATCAGTTGGCACAGGAAAATTATTTTTTCAATCAGATTTGTTTTTGCTAATAAAAAAATGAAGAAGAAGAAAAATGAAGGCAAGTCATTATATTTTAGCTCACATCTTTCGTAAAGTGTCTAATTATTCTACTGTATTTAATTGGGAATTCATTATTATTCTCTTTGGATTTTCTCGTAAAACACCTGGAGATGTTTTTATTTGCAAATGTAGCATAAAGATGTATTTTAATGGAGGTACGAAAAGGTGATCGTTAGATAGGTATGTATCTTTTTTTTATCAGTTGGAAAGTGAAGGAAAATGAGCAAAATTTAAGTTCTCTTATGGCGAACAGGGTTGAATATGACTCCAGATTGCTGAAAGGAGAACCATAGTTGCTCATACGTTGCCATTATTATTGACTTTTATATATATCTATAATGAATTATGACTGTTATTTAAGTAACCCAATCTTATTTCGCGTATTTAGTATTTTTTATTTCTCATAGTCAGGTGGCCGAAAACTAGTTCTAAATAATTAACCATCATATGTGGACATGGAGATTGTAGCTATTTTTTTAGAGTTACGTTTAGATATGCATGACTGTTGTTGATTTTGTAAGATTCCTTTTGAAGAAATAAAAGACCTTTAATCTTGTGAAATGCAAGAGTGTGCAGCGGGAATCAAATACCGAGCCTCAGTCCGTAGCTCAGCTAGTTGCCATCGTTACATTGACTTACGTTATCTTTGCAAAAATACAAGAAGTTAATCGAAATGCTTCCTTCGTGCTATTAAAAATGGCGTAATTCAAACCTCCAACCTAGTATTTGATTTTTTAAATGTCATGTTATGATACTAAATGTAAATACATATTTTGGAGTTACTTTTTAATAGATTTAAATGCATACTACCATCACATATCACAAATATATTAGATATTATGTTTTTGTGATGAATAAAGCTGCAAACGCTGGTACTTTGTACCTTCCCACAAGAATGACGAAATAGCTAGTCATATCAAATCAGATCACACGCTCTTTGAACAAGTAAAACAAATGTCATTCGGCTGTTTGAATGACAAGGGACATATTTGCCGATGGCGTCAAACGTTGGGAGCGTGGGTTGTTACTGAATTAAGTCCGATTTTCTGATTTTATTCCTAAACCCGGAGCATTTAAATTTCCCGAGTGATTTCCGCTGGACGTTCATTTAATCTTCCGGCTCCCCTCCCTTCGCAAACTGGAGGTACGTAAATATGGTGAACAAAAACACAGCGTTAAGTAATTACGATAATTTTTTATTTTCAAAGCAAGGCTTTTTTTTATCATTTGATCAGGAAATATTTTCCCGACCGGTTTCGGAGATGGATGGTGCAGGGCACATGGTTGGGATGGAGCGGAAGAAATAGTAAAATAAAAATGAAGAGCAGGCTCACGGAAGCGGATTAAAGCTTCGCGATGATTCCGCTTCCCACACCGGTAAATAATCATTGGAATTTCAAATCATGCAGTGGATGATGTTCGGGTTTTTGATCGCCGTAGTACGGGAGGCAAGGCCCAGGTGGTTTTTCCATCGGTGATGACTGAATCCATATTTATCTCTTTTTTTTAGCCCCTTCCCGCCGAACGGTGTAGTAAGTCGCAGAGGGGGGAGGGAGAGAAAAAAAACACAATCGAAAACGCACGCACACTCACTCTTTTGTCTCACTTTAAAAACACCGCCTCTCCCTCCTCTTCCACAACTCATTCCCTAGGTCTAGTTTCAGTGGTGACCTCCGAATCCTCCAAAGTGACCTCCGTATCCGCCGCCAAAGTGACCTCCGAACCCGCCAAACTGACCTCCGTGACCGAAAGAGCCGGAACCTCCCAGTCCTCCGTGCTCGTTCCCGTGGACGAAGATGGGCACTGGTTTCTTGATGGTCACTGGATGAGGCACAGGGACGGCCACTGGATGGGGCACGGCCACTGGGTAGGGTTTGTGCACGGTCACGGGGTACGGCTGCGCCACTGGGACCTTGACTGGCACGTGGACGGGATAGGGAACGGGCTTCTCGACGGTGACAGGGTAAGGTTTGTCGACGGGAACTGGGTAGGGCTTGGGAACGTGGACTGCATAGGGTTTGTCAACGTGGTAGGGGACTGGGTGAGGTACTGGGATAGGAATCTTCTTCTCCACTGTGACGGGGTATGGTTTAGGGACATAGTAGGGGACTTCCTTGGTGAGTGTCACGGTTTGGACGTGTCCACCTCCATATCCGCCTCCGAAACCACCTCCGAGCCCTCCTCCGTGAACGCCTCCGAAACCACCTCCGAGTCCTCCTCCGTGAACGCCTCCGAAACCATGACCTCCTCCGTACCCTAGGTCAAAGAGACCCCTCTTGTCTTGCTTCTTGGCATCCTTGTCCTCCTCCTTGACTGCTTCTTTGCTGTAGGAGAGGGCAATGAGCGCCAGGAATGGAAGAGTTGACGGCTGAAAAAAGCAAAGATAAGAGAAAATTATTTCCGTGAAGGGTCATGTTTAACCAGAGTTGAAATAGATGGATGGGATATTGGGATGAGAGAAATAGAGGAAGTTAGTTGGACGGATAGAAAGGAGAATGAAGTCTTGAATGATATAGTAAAGGACGTTAGGCAGAAAAATTAGAAGACGACAGAGATGGATGGGACACCCACCATGTTTACATCCAGACCTACATTTCACCCTTTGAGCTGCCGCGTGGGCGTATGACTGGAGGTTATAGGTCACCATTCGTGAAGATGGCAATAGGTTTTTAATGTGACAATTTTGAGAGGTTTTTGAATAAAGAAGAGTTACCTAGTGGT
The DNA here is from genome assembly GCA_933228895.1 of Platycnemis pennipes. Taxonomy (NCBI): domain Eukaryota; kingdom Metazoa; phylum Arthropoda; class Insecta; order Odonata; family Platycnemididae; genus Platycnemis; species Platycnemis pennipes. The sequence continues at coordinate 30,741,974 of OW121857.1, read as the reverse complement.
AGTTGTAGATTTTGGTATTGAGGTGCTAAAACCGCTAAGATATTATATAGTAGCCTACACATTTAACCTAACTTGGTCGTAAGCATAATTTTAAGATGGAAACAACTATGATGGCCAAGGCAGAATTCGAACCCACCACCTTTGAGGTGCCAGGCCGGCGCTTCACCCATATGACTATCCAAGCTAGCATGTTGAACTGCGTTATAGAATTATGAAATAAGTTAAGAGTTGATGAAGCGAGAAAGGAATCGGTACCCTGAATGCCATTAAAGTAGGCATCAAAAATGGAGATTTAAAGAGGAATATCAATGCTGGGCAGAAGGAAAGATAAAAGACATTCTATACGGATGGGTAAGAACAGAAAGGGACTATCTATATCCGTAACAATGTTGGTAGTTATACTTATGATGATGATACCATCAAGCAACTGAAGACTTAATGAGGTCAGCTAACGTGAGCGAATTATGAATGGATGAGCGATTTTTGCCGCAAAGTGGGTGAAAGTGCGCGTTGAGTTGCTCAAACTGTGGGTGGAGGAAAGCGATGCATAACGCTCGCGTCTACATATAGCGTTCACTGAACTCGGGAGCGGAACGCATTAATTTTGTCGACAGAAACCGAAATCGCAGCGGAATATGACGGATAATCAAATGTTTAAATTACAAAACATGGTTCGAATAAGGTTATCTCCGGGATTCTCCCTTCGTTTTCGTCTGCGCTTTCTGTGAAAAATGTGTGGTGAAGTATTCTGAGACAAAATAATGCATATTCACTTTTCATAATACCGTACGAGTATAAATGTTGTATTAATACAAGCGGGCCCAATTTCAAAGCGACTCTTTGGGAACTTAAAGATTTATCGAAATCAAAATCGTCGCACATGTCGCTTAACTCTTTCGTTCTTTATCAGTCTTGAAAATAAGATTGAAAATCATAACTATATGGACCAGAGCGTCGTGGCCTAGTGGGTAGAGCGCTTGGCTACTGATCGAGGGTCCCGGGTTCAAATCCGGGTGAAGCCTCTGGACGCCCCTGAACGAAAAATCCTCGGGAGTGCGAGAAGGCCCAGGGAAAGGAACTGGCCTCCATACCCTGAATGTGTGAAGTCCACACGCCTGTGGCTTAGTCCAGGGTGAGCTCTATCCTAACCTAGAGGGTTGAATCACTGAGTGAGTGATGGATCAGAAATGAATGAATGTAATCTCACTGCATTGAATATCCAATCTCATCGATGCCTAATTGTATTCGCTATAAAAATTCTGCTCGCTGGGAAAATATTATTTCTTCAACAATTTTTTCAAGGAATTCAAGAATTTCGAATTAAAAAACTTTGCCTTGAAGCTTAATATGAAAGTAGATGTTAAGCAACTTTGAACTTTCAATTCATGCAAAAGCAAAATCAAGGTAGTAAGCTGCGATTCTTTCTGCATATCTCCAGTCAACGCTTGAAAGTGAAAAACTTACCAGTAGCTTCATGGTGATTGATGTTGTCGGAGTTGCTTCGAGGTGTGGACTGACTTGATGGGTGCTCCGCCGATGCTTTTATACTCGCGACATGCCCGAGTTACTCCGATGCTCCGTGCTCCTCACTTACTTAAATTTGCGGCTTTCTTTTAAATACCTTCGTCCGTGACGATTCTTGTAACTGTTCTTCCGCTTTACTAGGCTATCATGCGTAGAATCTCGTTTATAAAAGGGTGATTTCATTGTGCATTTGACGAACCGAGACCTGATTGCATTCATAGGTATCATTGTGTTTAGTCATGGATTTTAGATGATTGCAAGCCGTTTATTAATTGGAGAGTTGCATTTTTCCTTGGAAGATGATTTTGCTTAGAAATCGGGTTGAGTATCAAAGGCAGTTTCTTTACGCTAGTTAGCGATGTTCTCTCTTTAGCTATTGGAGCACCATAAAACCATTCTTCTTATTTAAGTTCTCTCGTGACATGAAATAATTATGGGCTCAGCTAAACTTGAGGGCCTCATCAGGATTTGATACTCATAAGAGTAAAATGCGTAGCAATATCGTAACATATGCCAGGGGAGAATTGATGACATGCATCGAAAAAATACTAGCGTTATCATGAATCGTAATTTGATCGAATATTATTTATTCGATTTCTTAATGCTTCGCCTTGAAGTATCTAGAAAAGAATAAAATTGTTTTAAACTCAGAAAAGTTTGATATACTGAGTAGGTAATTATTGAACATTCGTTTGGTCATGATTATAAATTTTCAATGCTTAAAAATATTGAAATTGTTCATGTCCAAACGCGAATTTTGGATGTGTTTATTTCCTTCTTGAGTTCATCCAAAACCACAAGTTCCGAATACATATTATTCAAAGCTAATTGATTACACCAGAGCAGGATCATTGAACTGAAATTTATACTTTATAGTCTAATTTTTTTAGTTTCATCGGGATCAAAAGTTTATTATTATATTCATGTTCTCATGATATTTTTGATATTGGTTCTTACGCCGTTACGTATGAAGCAACACGCTAGAAAAATATAATTTTTTTAAAGAATAATCAAACTCTTTTGTAAAGCTTTTCAGTAATTCAAATAAGTGACATCAAGTGAATTCTTAGGCACCTTGCAATGGAGACCCAAAATTAGAAACGGGTTTTCAGTTCGAGGGATGATATTTTTCCAAGATTTTCAATAATTGATAAGATAGAAGTCCACGGATGCATTTGAAACACGAGATATTTGAAGTGCTTTTCTTTAATGCCATGCCATACTACCTTGCCATGGAAGGCAATGCACGAAATAAAAATGCTCAGATTGTCAGTCTGTCGTTGAAAGAGTGGCCTGCTGTTGATATTTCTTAGGCCTTAGCAATGTAATGGTATGCGAGTACCTAAAGCCTTCGCTGGGAGATCCTCATTTGGATTTCAATTCTTATTCTTATAACTTCCCGTCTTGAAAATAGCAAAGGACACGCAAGCAATATGTTGTCGTTCTTTTAAAAGAAAACAAGTGAATGAATTAAACGCCATGGAAATGAAAATAAGGTAGGGAATTCGTTGGATAGAACGGTAGATTCACTTAGTGTTACGCTAACAAATCCTGTTTGTAAGCTGAGAAGTGAAGGAAGATTTTCATGGGAATTAGAGCAAAATAAATTTAATGGATGGACGAATTTTTCATTAAGCTTGTTAAAAAACCATAGCTCTTATTCTTGTTGGTCAGGATGGAGGAAAGATAAATGTGGTAAGAATAGACATATAGGATGGTATGGGATGTTGAAGCGGGAAATTGGACACTGAATAAATTTACCTATCTTTAGATCTACTATTCGCAATTTCTTTTGGAATCCATTCAAATTATATTGCATAGTTAGTTTGTCGCTCATTGCCGTGACAAAAGGGTCTTGAATACCCTAAAACGAATGACCAGAGTCTCGTACTGGGGATCGTCCGTTTTTAGACTTGCCTTTGTCCAGAACCGCATGTGAAACTTTAATTCATATTTGAAATTAAAATTGTATTGAGAAATAAATAATATCCGAAGGAGAACAAAGATATCAGTATTATAAATATCGACATTTTAAATAGTGTCTTCTTGGAAAATACCGTAATACGTTTGTGCATGGCGTACGAGTATCTTTGATTTAAGGATAAGCAGTAGGGTGATATGTTAAATTTTTCAAGGGGCAATTTTGAGGTATGGAAATAGTTGAGGCATTAGGATATTAGGATTAGAGGCCGTAATAGATTTAAGTAATCAAGTCGTTTTAGAAGCCGTACAAGGATTTAATGAGGTGAAGAAATAAAACGTTTGGGGGTTAACTAATAAATTATGCGGGGAACGCTTATGAATTTCTTATGACTATCCAAAAGATCTTGATCGGTAGAACACCTTTAAAATAATAATCACGTGATAATGCTAATTCTAAATCTGCCCACGTAATGCGTATACATTTACTTTAAAAATTTGTTTTGCTGGGTAGAGTGATATATGCAATCCAGCTTGATTCTCAAAAAGGTGCCAGGAAGGCATGTTTAGGATCATTTTAATGTTCTAAACCAGCTCCGCCGTACCTGGCACTCGTTCCAATTTCAATGTATAATTAATGGTGTAATAATCACGGTAAGAAACGTTATAATAGTATATCATCACTATAATTTTATATCACTGTGCAGTTGCCCCGTATTTATTTGCGGGGATGTTGGCGAATCCGCGAATCCGTTGGGGTGTGTGCTTGAATCGTTCGAGATTGATTCCGATACGGAATAATCCCGAACACAATGTAAAAACATAAGAGTGAGTCCTTAGTTACGTACCCGAATCAATCCCAAACGATTCAAGCACACCCTCCCAGGGCAGACCTCGGCAGTGACTAACCATTAAAGAAAGAGCTGTTTAAATTTTCATAGAAATAAAAATGAACGAGAAAAAAGAGTTGAATCAAAGATAATTTGGAACTAACTTTCAATAAATGCGACTGGGATAAATCTTAAAATGCGTGGGAATAGTAGTAAATGGAGTAAAAAGATGAGAATAATTGTGGTATGAAAAGGTTTGCTGATAGATCAAATGCGGGGTTAGATACAAAAGAGCCAATCTCAATATTCATGTCCAATGATGACGATGATACTTCAAATTCTTAAGATTTTAAAATTTTATTTCATTGGAGCAATACCTTCGAAGGTGCATTTTGTTCCCAAGCGACACACCTAATATCAGTAGCACGAAGGCTTCCTCTCCAATTAGGGCCGGAAGCAATCTTGTAATGGCTCATTAATTTACCAGAAAGGTTATCAATTGAGATTAGGTTATCCTTTGAAAGTAAGCATCCAAAATTTTTTGTTGATTTACCGCTACGAAATGATGTAATTATGGTCTCCTAGAAAGTTGACATTATGGATTTTCTTCGAGCTGGCTGCTCATCACTCACATGCTTTATATTATACAGGCGTTATATGGTATGCTATGGTTATACGGTATGCTTTTATGTAAGTTACTTTCGTAGATAATTCCAGAAAAGACGATAAACGAGTGAGGAAAATACTATTTTCATCATATTTCCATCGTATTGAACAATCTGTGTCTCGGCATATCAGGAAAATCCAGTTTTTTTTAAATTTTACCATATACAATTTATCAGGGTGGAATTTAATAAATGCCAAGATTAGTAGCATTTCATTCTGATTGAGAAGAATAAACTATAGTTTATTCATCATGGCTGGTTAGTTTTTTCTAGATTTTTCGAGTAAAATATTCCAGAAGATGATTACACTCTATTTTGCAGTAAAGAGTAATGGGACTGAAGGTAAGAGGGATAAAAAGGCATGCTTGGCATATTTGGCAGTTGGATACTCATCAAATAACAATTACTTTTTACTATTACTATTACGTTTTACATACCAGAAATGCATCATGCGTTAACTTTGGCAAAACCTGTGTTTAGGAATTTAAAAAAATCTGATCGGAATCATATACATTTCATTATTGATACTTAGACATTTATTTCTGAATGTCTCCTTCATTTGGATACTTCCTTGAAATGTACGTTCAGTTTTCAACGGTAAAGTCATGCTGTTGAATGAACGAACAACATTAAATAATGTACTTTCTGGACCTCCTTGATCAACCAACTTACATATTGGGCCGTTATCTTGTTGCATTCACCTTCCTATCTCCTTAATGCAAGGTATCGCATCAGTTTACTCGAGGAAAAGTTTCGTGATACCCGAGAGCTTTGAAAAGGGCATTTTTCCCAGTTCCTTAGGCTCGCGAGCTAAGATTTCTCCTGCTCGTGAAGTGAGTGCGTTAATGTTAGGAGGGAGATACGCTCTGTTAGTTACCGCCGAGCGGAGTAACGAATTCGACCCTCTTTTGAGTGCGGTCTAATAAAGTTTCACCGGGTGAAGAAACACTCCATTAACATTCACGTACGTCGTAATGCCGGAAGCCAGAGCGTGGTTAGCCTACGAGGCTTTTCTTTGATATCCTTTATACATATTTCCAAACATCGCAACATAGGATTTTATTTTCAAAGTTCTTAATGCGTTTGCTTAGGAAAGTCGTTAGGCAGTGTGCTTTGGCTGCAAAAGACGAAATGTGATTAATTTCGTCTTCATTCTCTATCTTCTAGGGATGAAATGGTGAATTTTTCTCTCGGCGTTTCTAAATGTGAACTCATGGATAAAAAGTACCTTTAATATTTTATTTCCTGAATATTGAAAAACATAAACTAAAGTTTCTATATTACACGTGGTTTTAAAGGAGTAAAAGGTCTGTTTTAATAGTTTTTGGGAGATAAATGCAGTCAATGACGTGATATATCTTTAAGTTATTTACTGCCAAGCGGAGGTAAATTTACTTGGAGAAATCAAAGCATTATAAGAAAGTTGATTGAAATTCAGTCGTAAAGCTAAATCCAATTAATACTATTTTCGCCCAAACATGCAAACCGAGCGTCTTGTGGAAGTGGACTGAAAAGTAGATACCATTTGAAACTAAGCAAAGGAAGGCAATGATTATTAACACCACTAGCATTATCGTTTAATGGCGTTTAAAATTTATGAACAGCTTTACAAATTCCTCGGGGATGAATGCAATTTCTAATCGTAGATAGTATGGCTCAATTTCCGCTAATGAATAAAAAACTGATTGATACAGAGAAGGGTGAAAATATAAAACCCCATACAGTTTATTGAATAATGAATTTAGCCTGTTGAGGAATATTCTTGGCGTGAATGAATTATTGGGGATAGCAACGAAAAGACGGAATAATCCCCTGATTTTTTTCGAGATGAAACAGTGAATTTAATAGTGAGATTAAAAGGAAATTATATAGAATGTTCTTGCACATATACGTATTCTCTAAGTGAACTAGTGACATAAGGAAATGACCATATACGCAAAGATGCATTACATGTTGTCAAAGATGAAATTAAGAGATAAAAAAATTACTAAGAGATGGCATTGAAGAGAATCTCTCCGTGGATCAGGCACTTATTGCTTGAAGAAAGAGGAAGGTCAGCATATATTTCACTAATGAGGGCTTTAGAGAATATCATACCTCAGTCCAGCTTATGAATATCACATGAAACAAACTATGTCAATACTTGCACGAGAGTAAATTAATTTTTTATTTTCCATGAAATGTCATTCTGGGAAAGTACTGAGTAGGTAGGTATTTCAATTTATAAAGATATTATTCCTGTGATTAAATGTGTATAATGAATAATGAAGTATTACTTGAGGGTAAAAACAACACTCCAATCCCACAGGAATTAAAAAAATATTTTGTTCCGATACTGCGCATCATCATCAGGCATAATTATAAACATAAACTGGATGTATGACTAGTGTATGAAGAGTTGTTTTGCACCGCATTGGCACTTGCTGGGTTATTTGTTTCAGTTCTTTCTCAGTACAGTTCTTTGGCGAGAGGATTGAATTGGTCTAAGTAGCGGTTTCCTCCAATACAATGTCACGGAAATATAAGGAGCTTAAATATTTCAAGTCTCCGGAAAGGATAAGGTGTTTTAAGGCGGAAATCCACGAGTCAGAACGAACTTGAAAGGACAGCCGCTCAGCTTTCCGTGAGAATTTTTCAGTTCCGCTGAAATTCTATCATTGTTCTTTCGACTGGTTCAGCGGAATTCGACCCGCTGTATATTTGGGTCACGGCGAACGTGGAAGTCTCAGTGCACCTAGTGTGTCTCACGGCATTTTGACGATATTCTGAGTCGGAAGTAACGCATCGTGACCCTCCTAGGGGCTTATAAACTTCCCTTGTCTCCTCGAAAAAAATCTCCCTCGCGGCAAAGTAAGAAGATTTCGAGGAAAACACCTTTCAAAGTGGAATTCACACGCTGCTATAAAAAATGACTGGGTTGAGGGAACTCATGCCTCGCCAGCAAAAGGTATTTAATTTTTCCTTTTGCAGCGATACGTTCCTAGAACAATGGGAGTTGCTAATTTTATCCGGCGCGATATTGAAAAACTGTCCCTTACAATTGACGGGTTATATAGTGGTTCTCGATAAAAAGAAGGGATATTCTTCCAGCTGCGATTATTGTTTTTTTTTTCATCAAGAGTTGGATTCCTTGCGAGCGTATAGGGATTTCATTCCCCGAGTATTCCGAGGAAAATTTCCGGAGACGTTCCGAGGGCTAAAATTTTTGCGAGAAGTTGGGAGTCATCAGAAATATAATTTGAAAAAAAATTACACTTTCCTCGCGTGCTAATAAAGCAGACGACTTATTTTACGACACACTGAGTTTACACGAGTGTTGAGTGCCACTCCGGAATAAATTGAAATTTATTAAAGGCCTCAGCTGCCTCGGTTTTCTCTGAGGAATAGAAAAGGGTTTCCTGTAGCTAAAAGCATTCATTAAGTTCAGAGGGAGAGAAAGAGGAATATTATTTTATATTTTATTAACTCAGTAGGGAAAATATTTGCTTCTGTTTGCTTTTCCTCCCTAAAAAAAACAAAATTCTTCAAGAACGTCGTTGAACGAGAAGTTGGGTCAGCACTTACTTTCGTGAATAAAAGCTTGTTATCCTAATTATTGGAGCGTGGGTGGTGTTGACTTGATATGAAATTGAGGTTTTAAAATTGTACTTACTATCGGTAAATCATTTATTTAGCTTACGAAGCCACTTTTAACAGTTTAAAATTCATGATCATGTAGGTCACAAGTTTTTCCCGTATTTGAAGATGCCTACCTTCCTCATCCTAAAAATCATATAAATCCTGAGAATGTATATATGTACTTCTACATTTCGTTAAATGGTGGTAATGGTAAATTATTTTTTCTTGACATTTTTTATGCGCTAATCAATATTGAGGCCTCTTTAATAAGTTTTAATGTGCGGGATATCCTTATGCCGACATATTTCTTGTTTGTCTCGATTTACAATATGCCCGCCCCGTTATTAATATACCGGCCTCATAGATCCAAGGTTGCGCGGTCAAATCCTGCTTCGGGAATAGATGTTGTGCTTCAGGATTAAGATTACTATCTATTTAGGTTATGAGATGAATTTCGACTATTTTTGTTGCCAAGTAGTTGAAGCACTTAACTAACCTCACTGTATGAATTAACATTGTTGGTGCTAAAATGGATAACATTCCAACAGAAAAATGAGAAATCTTACACGCTGGACTTCAGAGTTATTAATCAAAAAAGTGTTCAGTCACTCTGATTGTGATGAATTCAAAGTGTAATTTAAATAATATATATCTCATTTAATTTGTTCGGTAAATCCTTCCAGCATATTATACGATATTCAAGCATATATGAACTGACTAGTACATTTCCAATGCAATCTGACTTTATAAAACTAACATTTTTACTAACCTGACCAAGATGTTAACAATTTTTATATACCTCAGGAATATGGACCATATTTTTATTTAACCTGGCAGTGTAATATCGCAACTCTATAAGCGGCTACTTAAAATTTTGAGCGCAAGCATTGCACAAGTAATGGGCACGTCCTTATCTTGCTCAAAGGAGATAGATAAACTTTTAGAACATAAGGTTAGATAATGAAATGCTCAGGTCTTATTTTTGCGTCTCTTTTAGCTTTAAGAGATACCATTTGACCTCAACATCTGGAGTAAGGATCTTTACTTAAGGGAAATTATATCTATTAATCGTGAAACCATAATTACTGAACAACGATCACAGGGCTGTTTTCAAAGCAATTCAGAGTAACTTTGGCAAAGGATTAGTAGTGCTGAAACTATTCCTGGAATCGGTCTTCAGTGAGGCAAATGCCAGGATGGCATCTAGGTCAACTCTCTGTGTTTAAATTACTTGAGAACACAATTGCTGTGTCTCGCCTAAATGAGTTAGCACGCATTTACGTGCAACATAGGCAAGCTGGGCAGATTAAATCTAAACTTGAAGGCGTTCCAGTTAGGTAACTCTAGATTCGTGGCTTGGGAAATCCCTCGAGGATATGCTCCGTTGCTCTCATTTTCTGCTTACGGTGATGTGCAATCGTTTTTGTGAGAAATTAATCTTAATGGTTCTTGGCGGAAAAATGAAGTGTTTTTTAAAACCTCTTGTCTTTATTTATATTTTAGATACCACGACGTAAGACGCATAGTGTACCGTAATATATATGTCATTTGGTATCACCTTGGCAACACATAGCCTGTATACTGGTGTGGAATCACGGATCCATCTTTCGCGTTATCGCAATCTTTATCGTTAACGCTTACCCCTAGAGTAGCGCAGGGTTAACAATAACCGTCTATTAAATTCGCTTCACTGATTGTGATAAGCGATTCGAAGATGCTGTGCGAAAAATGAAGAACGGAGATTATGTTCTCTCTGACTTAAGTTACATCAAAAAATAACGATAACGCTAGCGCACGCCTTACAAAGATCCACGATCGAGGCCCTGGTGATGAGATTTTTAACATTAGGCTAGTCTAAAAAATTGAACATTACTATTATTCTCCTAATCTCCCAGGAAAAACATTAACTGCATTAACCGAGGAAATACAGGATTACTGGATTACCTACTTACAGTTTTTCTCCTTAAATCAACGTTATCACTGTCAATCGTCATCAATTCTATGCTTGGTTTCATACTCTTCATATTTATATGTCTATTCCCTTTTACAACCATTGCTTATTTATTTATGTATCCTATTCCTGCCTTTACCTGTCTTTCCATTCACTCATCCCTCAACCATTCTCTTCTTTTTTTAAAGTTTTAAGCAGAGTTCTCTTTTCTCCCAATCTTCTTAGAACTTCTTCGCTTCTTACTTCGCTCTTTTGATTTTACCATTATTCTATAGCACCCACCACATTTGAATGCCTACAGTGATGATTTCTGATTTAATACTAACGTACATGCCTCACTGCCACAAAAAAGCATGCTCCAGATGACATTTCATCTAGTAATTTGAGTAAAATTTAAGCAATCAATTTCAGAGTGCATCTCCTTTTCCTGAGTCTCTGAAATAACTGTTGCTAGAATGGAATTGTTTGCTGAGCTCGTTTTACAAAGATAAGCTAAATATTTATTCTAGAACGGAATTTTATTCCATTTCTTTTTAGTTTGTAATCTTTGAAAAGGTTTTTGCTCGGAGGGAACGATATGTTCAACTTTTACTACTCGTTTAAGCAGCACTTGGCATGTTTCGTACAACGTGGGATACTGTTATGATAATGGGTGATTAAATATCTTCATTTATCAACATGATGGTAGATTTGATCTTCTATAGTGCGTAATGATTTCTAAATGATTAGTGCTCTTCACTCTGGAGGTTGTAATAACTAAAATATTTCAAATCATACGTGTTTGAATTATGTTTGAGGCTCGAAAAATGCATTGGAATGCATAAGTAATGGAAAACGCTGAATTTGCTATCGATCGCATAAATGTAACCGCCATCTAGGAACCTTAGTATTGAATTTGAAATGGGGTTTTTCAAAGCTCTAAGGAGTTATATTTTCAGAGACATGCTTTCCGAAAATTGCCGCAAAAAGATGTACGTACAGAAATTTAATTAATTTTTACAACTTATAATCGTAAAGATATGCACTTGAACCCCTGTGAATTCCCACGAATTTGACTCAATTTTGGCCTAAAATAAAAATGCTGCTGTTTTGCAATTTGGCATCGTACTTCACATAAGAGTCGAGAGGATAAAAGAAGTAACGGTAGGCGAAATGCAAGAGTTCTCAGAGTTGGAAAATGGAAATAATTTAGTGCACTTCTTGAATTTCTTCCTTACCGTAAAGTGGAAGGGAAACCTACGTGTCTATTAAGAGTCTGTGCTCTCTGAAAGCGAATTAATAACTTACCAGGAAATAAAAATATTTCTCGAAGTTTAGCCAAAACAATAAAATAAGCTATAGCACGTATTGTGCCGTATAAATGATGGTGGAATTCAGCGTAATTATTCCAGTATAGGCATAAAAACACCATCAGAACAATCTTTAACTCTGTAGATACCCTAAAGTGAGGGGTAACGGTAACACGGCCACTGAATACCTGTTTTTTCTCTTATTACCCTTATGAGAGAAGAATTGATTGGGCAATTGGATGTATTTGGGGATGTATATAGGGAGGCAAATAGGGTAATATTAATTTATGTGGACGTACATGAAGAGATCAGGCATGTGAATATACATGAAGAGTAGATCAGGCAGTTACAGTCCAAAAAACTACCATTTATGGTAGAGCATTGATGATGATGCTCATTTCGTATTTCATGCATATAAGTTCGGTGCAATACATGTGTACAGTTAACTCTTGATTTTCCGTGCCAATGACTGGTAAAGGGTGCATGGATAATCGGGAAACACGGATTATCCGCTGTTTGGTTCTTTCCGGATTAATTTCTGTACGGTTCGCCGCCAAAAAGAAATAAACTCTCTAAGAAAGTAACACAATCTGCCAATGAGAAGATCCTTCATGTACATTATAGCATTTTACGACCAAAAATAATTCAGTAGAGCTGTCCCGGCCGCAAGTAAATGTTCGCAAGCCTGGGGTTGCGGCACGAAGCTGGCGTAAAGGCCGTTTTGCACGGTCATTGAAACTGCGCAAGTTGATGTTGCTTCCGTTTGAGCAGTCGTCTGCGAAAGTCCGTGACGTAGAAAATTGCGAGGATGCTTGCTTGACAGCTTCACACGGTGCAATTGTCGGTGCATTATGTCAGTGATAATTACTAAAATAATAAATAATAAAAATACTATAGATACTAACAATCTAGTTGCATGAGACCCTTTAGTTGCTTGCTTGCATGCTAGTAGTGAATGCTTGGTGACCTTCACCCCCTGCCACACACCCTCGCGGTGGCTTGCAGGGTATCGTGTAGATGTAGATGTAGATAATAAACCATTCAGTAGCGGTAATACCGTCAATATATCGCAGAACGTCAAGATCTGGTGATTAGCAATTAATTGGATGTGAACGATGCGATAATTTACCACCACTTTAAAATATGTTTTAAGCCTTAGTCTAAACATAATAGTGGACACCCTATTCCCGTATACTTAGCCCAAAATTTTCACAGCGAAAGAACGGTTGTGGACCAAGGTAACGAAATAGAGACCCCCTCCCTTACGAACGAAATTTAAGCTTACACGTGGTTAATCGCACAGCTCATCATAATTGCACTTTATTAACTACCTAAGGAGTTGAGTGCAAACAAAAACACCCAACTCAATCGTCAACAACCTATGTATTTAATTGCTAAAATTCCCCTGGCAGTGCGTTGCCGCTACATCTGCACCATCTAGCGAGAGAAATATACTTCAAACTTGTGCGAACGCATGCATCAGATTAGAACATGTTCTAATTTGCTCGCAGTTGGATTGGCGATGCACGGATAATTCGCTGCCCGGATAACGCGCGCGCGGATAATCGGGAATAACAATAAACAATAACAATAAATTTAATTGCTTCCAATGTAAACCAATGTAATGGAATTTACTGTAATATCGTTCGGTTTACATAGGGTAACCAGATTTCAGATCGGTCAAGGGGGAACGTGTGTAGGCTTCCGGAAACAATGTATCCGGATGATGCTGAGGGTGGGAGAGACAGGAAACAGGATTCGGCGGCGTCGATCGCAGCTGAGGTAACGGTGCGGCGGGTCCTTCAATGAGGGTGCTGGGAGGGCAAGCGTCTTCTCCTCGGCGCACCTTCGACTCTCGCGGCTACCTTGACAAATCAGCCTCAGACGCGGAACTCTGGTACATTCTGTCTCAGGCCCTTTAGGGTGTAGAGCGGACAAGCCTCGTCCGTCTATCCATACCAAATTGACATCTCCAATCGCTCGGTGTCCCTCTATCCAGGTCCGACTCTCTTTCCTATCTCAGACAACTCTCTCTGCACGTAGCTTCAGTAACAAACAAGTTCCTTAAAGTAAAGTTTCATCCGGGAAATATGCGGCCGGGCGAAGAGAAAGCTAGGATTTATAAAAAGAGTACTTGGGAAATGTGTTGAGAAGACAAAAGAGCGGTGTTACTTTTCACTAGTTAGGCCCCACCTAGAGTATGCAGCCAGCGTATGGGGTCCGAATGAATTAGGTTTGATCAGAGAACTAGACAATGTGCAGCGTAGAACAGCTAGGTTCGTCAAATGGTGTTACGATAGGTTGATTAGTGTATCAGAATTAATACAAGAATTAGGGTGGGAATCATTATCAGAGCGTAGGTTAAAGTAGAGATTAAATCTATTACAGAAATTTAAATCGGATAGCTTCTCTGAAGATGTTAGGCATATATGAAAAACACCAGCTATGCAAGATTCGACCAGATAAATAAGATTACAGAGATAGATTGTCGTACTGATAGATTCCAAATGTCATTTTTCCCCGTAATATAAGAGAACACAATAGGCAGCATAGCAAAGGGATAAGTAGGGGAAATATTTTAGAGTAGTCTGTAGTGCATGATGCATGTAGTTATCCCTTAACACTATGTAGATACTAACAATCTAGTTGCCCTGAGACCCTATTGTAGCTTGTCTGCACGTCAATAGTGCATGATTGGTGATTTTCACCCCCTGCCACACACCCTGCGGTTGCTTGCAGGGTATCGTGTAGATGTAGATGAAGTATACTTTACGAACCTTGAGCAACAACCACCAATCAACTCCCAACACACGAAATAAGCAAATGGATGGTTGAGAATGAGCAAAACGAGAATCAGAAGTGTTCTTCTTCGGCCTCCGTCCGGGCCTTTTTATACTTCTTTGGAGGCGGGGAGAAGCCGGTCACATGAGGTTGGGGAGGGGAAAAACACACAGAGGTCGGGGTCGCGAGGGAGGGTTAGATTCCCTGGTCAAGTAGACTCACGGTCACTGTACAAATCATTCCAGTCGATAGGGAGTCTCCCTGCTGCACTCAATCTAAACAACACACACACACACTCACCCAAAACGTCCTACAATCAACACCCGCCGTTGACTGTTTAAATCCCATGCCTAATGGGTAGGACAATAAAAAGGGGGGGAGAAACGAACTGGCAATGGGTCGAGACCATTACAATATTAACTCGCAATCTATTTTCCTTCACTTAAGCAATGAATGAATACAAGACTAATCCAGGATAGTGTCAGTAAAAGTAAAATCATATAGCATGATATGTATGATGCTTTTTATCGCTCAAGGAAAAAAACTGGGCATTTCGCATACACCTTACACTCCTCTAGAAGCTCTTAGTTAAATGAGCTCGTGGGACGACTTATGTAGGTAGTCTTTAATCGGGCGGAGAAGGGGACCTTCGGAGGGAGAGCAGTTATGTGGCAACAGCAAGTACAACAGTGGTATGCCGATCAAAACTAAATTTTCAGTGCCATGTGGGGGAAAGGGGAACAGTTAAAAGAGGTACATAGATTTGAGGTCCATGAGTAACCTATTTTAAGGGCCAGATTTCCTTGAGTCACAATGTCAAAATATATTTTTTCAATCCATTATTTTTCCTTTGTCGACACGGCGTGTAACGACAAGTTTAAAATCAGATGCGCAAGTATTTTCAAATAAGCTTTAGGCAAAGTTATAAAGTTTATAAAACAATTGTTCAAAAAACAAATGTTGGGATATTCTTATTTTGAAGTTTTGTCTCGCAGGCACAGTATAAGTTTAATAAACGTAAGCAATTTTAAATTACCTTCAAAGTGTAACGTATATTTTCAGTCAAGGAAGTATTCAGTAATTTTTCAACTTCAAAATAATCGCACCTTTAGCCGCGGGTTATAAAAACACACTTCATAAAACTCTAAGAAACATTTGCTTCACTATCATACATCTACACCCACGCGATACTCTGCAAACCACCACGAGGGTGTGTGGCAGGGGGTGAAGATAACCAAACATGCACTGCATTTTGATTTGGCGATGATGAGTACGGGAGAAAAAGAAGGAACTGGGGCCTTTGAACGATCATGCGTCTGCGTTTCTCGCTCTGCTGACTCTTTCAGATATGTCTAATGAAGACTGTATACTTCATGACAATAAATGTAATGTTTACTACAGTGAAAGTGCCTACCATTGACAGTCTGTGAAATTATTCACCAGACCTTCGACCAGATAAATAAGATTAGAGAGATAGATTGTCGTATTGATAGATTCCAAATGTCATTTTTCCCCGTTATATAAGAGGACACAATAGGCAGCATAGCAAAGGGATAGGTAGGGGAAATATTTTAGAGTAGTCTGTAGTGCATGATGCATGTACTATTTTTTTTTGATAATTGTTATTTTACATTTTTAAAGGTAATGTGTGGTTTAATTTTTAACATTTTCTTTTAACTTCTTCTTTAACTAAGGTACGTAATAACCGTAGTACGTAATAACCGTACGTACTAACAGTTTTTTTTCCTGAGTCCGCCACCCTCTCTGCCTTCCACCCCTCTTCAGGAGAGATGGGTGTTACGAGGTAGTTGAGGTAGCGAAAGTGGGATTAAAATCGCTAATAGTTGCAACACGGGAAATCTCTCGGGGCCTGCTTCGAATTCGTGTCGTTATGAGGCTTATTCAACACCGCGTAAATATCTACGCTTGACTCTCTTTCCCTATCTAGTGAGGTAATCAATAGCAACATCATTAGTAGTGCATGCCTGGTGATCTTCACCCCCTGTCACACACCCACGCGGTGGCTTGCAGGGTATCGTATAGATGTAGATGTAGTTATGGAGCCAGATTAATTCAAAATCTATCACTATTTACAAGATATTCGCAAAATGCCTCCATGGATTTCTTCTACGAATACAAAAATAATCTCAACGCCTTGACGTACCGTCTTCAAGTTATGCCGAGTTCCCACATAAGAGACTCATTCAACAAGGTCAGAAAGAGGCTGGAAATGCATACTGGGGCGTGGGGAATATTTTGATTTGGCGATGATGAGTACTGGAGAAAAAGAAGGAACTGGAGTCTTTGAACTATCGTGCGTCTGCGTTTTTCGCTCTGCTGACGCTTTCAGACGCCGCTGGGGTGCTGGGAAAATGAGGGCGAGGGAGACGAATTGGCGCGAGTCAAAAACATGAGACGAGTCAGAGCGGAACGTAGGAAAGGGAGGGTTTTTTGGAAGAGCAGCGAAAGGGAAGGGGCAAGGGGGGAGGGAGGAGGGTGGAGTGAAAGGCGGATGTAGAGAGAGGTAGCGATGGGGTGATGAATAGCTTGCTAGATAAGGATATAGAAGGAGGAGAGAGGGTTGGGGATATAGAATGGGATACAATTTATTTTTACGGAACAAAGATTCTCGCAGAACAGATATCAAGAAATACTTTAATAAAAAGACGGCCGCTGTGAAGAGAGATGGGCCCATCAAGCCTTATACGCTGTTTTTTTTCCATTGAATCACCGAAATCATCTAACCCTCCCGCTGAAGACCAACGGTCAGGGCAACCCAGGTAATGGCTGGATCTCGCATCAGCTCGCAGCAGAGGTTCGACGGTCGAAATATTGGCATCTTCGATAATACCTCTGAAGTTGGTTGTAAGTCACGTCATTTTCGCAAAAAATAATCCGGGACATCAAGACGTGTTTTCATTTTGGGAAGCGCACCTGTATGTGATGTGCCCTTAGTTTTCTTCTAGTGAGTGAAGGTGCAGATTTGTATAAGATAGCTGTTCTAATTGTATTAGTGTTACGAACTTAATACAAGTGCTAATTTGAAATCGCTATCTGATCGTAGGTTACATTTAGATTAAATCTTTTAAGCAAATTTGAAGCTGATCCAATTGGCAATTACGTTGAAAATAGCACCCGATGATTACGCAGGATTAACAGGAATATCCCATTTCCTTCTTGTATATTCGTACCACTTGAAATCAGAACATCTTGGTTTTCTTTTTCTCAAAAAATTTAAATATTTTATAGTTTAGTGTTTCCTGGATCACTCGGTAGATGTTTTCGAAAAAAACTCTTCTTTTTCTGATAGTATCTCAGATAGTTCTTGCTCACCTCGACTCCTTTGCGACCACTGAGCCATTCTCAGAGTTTCGAGTTCTGAGTATCTTTCTCAGAATTTTTCTCTTCATTAATTCCAAGTATTTCATCAATCATGTGGTTGTCAATGTCAGATATTTGGCTACATACACGGTTTCAGTATGGATCACTGTCTGGTAATGTCTTAGTGATATCATATGATTGATAAAATTGATAGTGATATCATGATTGTAAAATGACGAAAAAATCAGGATAGTCATTTTTTATATCACATTTTGGTCGGCCGTTGCCGTTGGATGGCTGTATTTGAATCCGTCGGGATTATCTCGAATAGGTAACTAATGGACCACGTGGTTGAGACAGGAATGGTTTGTAGATTTGGTATGTTTTAATTGCTCATTGCAGCTCCACACATTGTTTTCTTCTGAATTTATCCCACTCATCTGGAGCACAGAGCTCTTGGATGAGAAAACCTCAAGTAAAAACGAATGAGATTGTAATCAGCGGTTTTAACACATAAAATTTTCTAACCATTCGTGTTTGCACCACTTGACTCCTTGGTTACCCATTCGCGATAATCCTGAGGCATTCAAACACAGCCGCCCCAAGTTGTAAAGCCCGGGTGTGGAAACCCAAAGGCCGCGCATTGAAATTTCGCCTTGAACACAGGTATTATGCTCGTCTTAGGATTGAGAATCAAGCTTAGAATTAAAGGAGGTTATACGGTGCGCTATAACATTAGCGGTTAGAGCATATTAAAACCTGATTCACCAAATACTGTTGTAACCTTAAACTCATATTTAATAGATAGCGAAAGCCTTCGCAATAAGCGGGAGAAGGGTGGAGAGAAACTCGACACCCTTCTCCCGCCTAGCCTATTAGCCTATTCTTAGCGGAAGGCGCCAAGGGGTCCACCGTTTAACGTCCCATCCGACGGACGGAGTACTGTATTCGAATGTCCTCCACAAAACATTGAAGTAGGGACCGGTATACACTTGCAAAATTTCGGGATTCCAACCTGGGTGCTTGGGACTGGAGACTCTCGCAACTTCACCAACCCGATCCCCTAATATAAGTTATTAAATACGAAAGATTGAAGAGGGCTTAGGTGAAAGAAAAGACGAATTAGTCTCAATCAATCTAGAAAATAAAGACAACTAATTATTACGCCGTAGATTTTATATTTTTGTTTTTTCGGAAGCATGTCGGTAGTAAATAATTATGTATTTGTTTTTTTATAAATCTCATAAATAAATATATCTTTTTTTAAGGAGATATTCGTTTTCCAATGGTTTGAATTTTTATGTTTCACAATGACAAATACTGCTTTTCTTTTAAAACTGTTACCGAAGGTAAATTAGTCATGGATATGAATGTATATATTTGTGTATATCTATGTCTGTACCTCTAATAGTTTTGTATATTATGTAGGTATACATGCAATTATGATCTATGGTGCTGTGTGCGTAACTTATCGGTTCATTTTTTATTTCACAAATAATTGTTTGTCTTTTGTTTTGCATTGTTTTTAGCCTTGAAGATGCTAATATACCTAAACGAAACGTTGGCTACGGAATTAGGCTTAAGGTACCTCTAAGTGTACTAGTTACATCGCGTTGTCTAAACTAACTTAATAAGAGTACATATCGAACCCACGAAGCTTGATTTGCTATTTTGGCGCTTCTCCGACCAAAGTACCGACTACCACAATCATCTTTTAGCGTATATTTCTTCCAGAATTGGTCTTATACGACTGTCCAAAGCATCCGCGCCGGTAGGTTAGGCATGTGTGCTTCCCGGAAACCCGAGGGACGTACGTACTTTGAGATCGTGCTGCAGAGCGAGGAGAGCGTATGAGGAGAGGAAGAGCGTTCCAGGGGAGGAGGAGTATCATGCGAGGGGTTGGGAGCTCCGGGAAAGAGGGTTGGAGGAAAGGAAGAACGGTTTAAGGGGGGAGGATGGTTGGTGTAAGGATAATGCGGAAGGAATCTTGAGATGGACAGAGTGAGGGAGCGTGAGGAGGGAAAAAAAGGCGAAAAAGATGGGTGAACGATGATGGCAAAAAAAAGAGCGTTCGATCTCTGGATCCTGTGTGCGCGGGTGGGCAGGAGAGATAGGCTTGAGGAATAATGACTTCGTTCAGTCCTCGCACTCGGACCGAATGAGGCAACGATCGAGGGGGGAGAAGAGGGGTAGGTGGCCAGGGGGCCAGGATAGGGTAAAAAAGTGCGAGGGACAGAGAGGGAGGGAGGTGAAGGGTTGTTCAGGGCAGACTCGCCATCCCCAGTTCACGCTTACATCTCCAGGACTTAAACCTCTCTCCCCTCTTTAACGTCCAGATTTCCCGACCCCTTTTCCCAAGATCTCTGGTCTTCTACCCTTCCCCCTACACATCCACCTCCCTCAACCCTTCTCTCTAGCTTTTTCGGTCATTCATTCAAGCAAGGCGCTCGCATGCGGAGAGGTGTCGAGGCGGAGAAATTCCTCGGCACCGACCGAGGAGAAAAAATTGAGACGAATGGTCTCGTAAGGGTGGGACGTTATGTGGCGATTTCGGTCAGTCCATTCGTCAAACCTTAATGCCGGGATGTTTTTGGAGATCCCCAGGAGGAGAAATGAGTCCCTATTCACGTACACGTATAGGAGGACAATATATACCAATAGGTGTCCTACTCGACTGGTACAGCATTATACTTAATCCAGAGAGGAAATAAAATCGGGTCGTTTGCAGCTCCTGATGATGTGGCGAGGATCTCAGTTCTCAAGCAGTTTGAGCAATCGTGTTTTGAGAAAAAAATGCTGCGCTCATCCTCCAAAGTGTAGATACTAAAGGTCCAATAAGATTGGTGTGTGTAGAACACGTTAGAGGCGATCCATTATTTTATCCTTGAAAGATAATACGATGGGAATTTTTTCTTTTCCACCCCATAAAAACCGTATTAGGGAAATTAGATTTCACGGCTTTCCATCAGCTATTTGGAGTTTGCTGCTGGTCTGAAGTCCATTGTTATGCATCTTGCACATTACTAGCACTATTCGGCTACCTTATTGAGAGGTATTGAGAGATAAATAAGTGATGCAATTTCATGCCAAAATCTGTCGGAGAGTGCAATTATATACGTTGGACATGGTTGGAAAAATATTAATCAATTGGCGTTAATTCGTTTCCAGCTTCAATATTGTATACTAAAAGTCAAGGGCGATATAAAAGTTATCTTACAAGGTTTCTGAGTAAAATGACTGAGTGTCATGACCACAATATGAAAGGAAACTGGTACTTGAAGAATTATCGAGGGCTCTCGGTTCGACTCCCGATCTGTGCGAATGACTTTTCTGTATGGAGTTCTTACATTAGAGTGTATATCAGCGGGTGACTTAGCTAAGGTTAATTGCGGTTAGTTCACGGACTCATCAATTATTAAACTGTATATTATTTCCGTCGTAGTAAGACAGCGCGACAAATGCATAAGGCTAAATTATTCACTAAATACGCAATATATTCGGTGAAGTTGGAGTTAAATTACTGCAGTTACCCACGGTTTTGTTGGAATTCTTACTAGACTTGTGCCTTCTTGAGGCATTTTTATGCGGTTATCGAAATTGCGCAAGTTGATGTAGCATCAGTTTGAGAAATTGTCTACCGGAGTCCGCGACGTAGCAAAATGCGAGGACAATGGTTTGACAGCTTTATACGGTGCAATCCATCTTAGTTGGAATCCAGATTTAAAGTTTTTAATTTGGATGCAAGCCTTCACACATTTACGCAATTTTCGCCTTGGAAGTCAACTTTTGCATAGAGCAATTTTTCTTTCGCAAGTGTTCTCACAACAGTCTATACCATGACAGTAATCGTGTAAAACGGATTTTAGAAGAGCTAAGACGGTTTGGGATCCTGCCTCAAAGTTCATTACCAAGGATTATAGCATTTCTTGGCTCTAATTAAACCTTTTATCATTCACAGTATACAAAGCGCGCAAGGTTTGGTCACGAAATGTTGAGATTCGCTTCAATTTCCGCTGTTTTATTGATTATAAAAAAACTAAATTTAGCTGTCTGTTAAATATCAGTGTGAATTGTAGATAGTGGTAATATTGCCGTTTGTAAAACGGTTTCAAAGAAAATACGTGATAGGGCGATAATATTCGACTTCCAGAAATTTCCGCTCTGTAGAGATATGCTTATATGAAGTCTTATACGAATAAGTCTTAAGAAGACTGGGAGAGAAGAGATGTCAACTGAAGACCTTAAAAAGAAGACGTGCCAACTTAATAGGCCACATCTTAAGACACGATTGACTGATGAAAACAATTGTCAAGGGAAAAGTGAACAGGAAGAATGGAAAAGGCAGGCCTCGTATGATGTATATTGTGACGGAACGGGCTGGATTCTCCTTTGCCCGTTGACTCGCCGCAGTCCTTACGCCTTCGAGTACTGGAACCCTTACCTTTGCCTCGACACCTCGTCTCCTTCGGACTTTCCCGGGTGGGAAATGGTTTTGAGAAAAAGGGATATCGCGACCTTTGTCGCGTGTTTGAGAAGGGCGCCACCTCAAAACCGCGGCATCGGACCAGCTCAGCCATCAAAGCAAGGACGATCCAAATTGTTCGAGGGTCGGGGGGACTTTAAGCCAGGGCGGACGGTAAAACAGTGAGGGCCGTATGACGTGAGCGCGGGAGAAATTACGCGAAGCGTAAGAATGAACCTCTGCCTTTTTTTTTACAATTAACACAAGCAACATTTATTCACTGAAATGAGCATGAAAATGAACACAAAGGCACTCTACAGCTAAATAACACAGGTCTTAATGACTAATGAGGGATGAAGAGATGAATGAATGGCGAGACATAAATGGAACGAAATTAACCACAATGAAATAATAACCCTGTAACACTTTGTCCAAATAAATGACCAAGCATAAAAAAATAGAATAAAATAAACTACTAAATGGAAAGAATTACACGCTCCTCGTCCTTTTATGAATACTAATGATGAGGACGGGAGTAAGTGATACAGAAATATGGTCCCGTAGGATTATGATTGTCCACTCCTGGGATCAGTTTGACTCTTCTCTTGACCTGAAGGGACTTTAACTCTGTTTGGATATCTCGTACACCACTTATTCTGGCGCACACGGGTTTCACAGTGGGGAAGCGTGAATAAGAGGGTTGAAACCTCTTAGGATTGGGGAAATACGGGCGTGGCGATACTTATGTGTGAGCTGGTGTGGAGCTTGACGGCGAAATCCAGCGCGGAGAGACTGCACCGTTGAGTTTTCGGTAGGGTGGCGTGGAGAACGGAATTCAACAACTCCTGTTGAGATAATGCACCTTCCGACTGAAAGGAACTCGTCCAACCTTTGGTTCCGGGGATGCGGCGACCCGCTACCTTTTGCGGTCTGTCACCCTTATCTACCCGAAACCGCACCTCCTCTTTGGGGTGCCGGGATCGAGGTCCGCTGCGTCTCGTTCCTCCTCTGGGGCAGAACGCAGGAAAAACCGCTAGGGAACGACTTTGTCAATTCCTCGCGGAAGTCGTGGTGATCTCCGTCTCCGATTATCGCCTCTCTCTCCGTCCACACTCTCGCCTGGCTTCAACAGCACACCTTGAGCTTCTCTGCTCGACTTCCAATCACCAACTGCCAACTGATATCTCACCCGACTCAACCGTCGGCGTCCTCCTTGTAACGCTCATCCCCATCACACGTGACTTCAATTCAAAAATCACCAATAGATTCACGGCTTACACTGCCCAATCACCTGGGTAGACACAAGTGGCGTGATTCTTACTCTTAAGGAATCCAATGCACAAGACAAAGGAACATTTTACCAGATATCCACGCAGAAAAAGGCAGGCGTTCATCTCGCTTACGTAACGGGGACCTGGCTTGGGACGGGAATGACCGACGCGCGGGAGGCGCGACCAGGGAAAAACAAAGATAAGACGGCCAATCCGTCACAATGTGGAGCAAGTTGTGAAGGATGTAAAAGAGAGGAGCTACGTCAATATGAAGAGGTTGGCCGATAGAAGAATCGGGTGGGAGGACTGCGTCAAACCAATCCTAGGATTGTTGACTTATGACGATGATGAGAGATATGTGATATTCATTATTCTTTAAGAAAGCCCCATGCGTGTCAAACAAAAAGAAATTCAACCATGTAATGGGATAACTTAGAACCGTTTAAAAATGTAGAAGTTTCATTATTTTCCACCAGGGTGAACCCAATAATTAGCATTATATTCTAGTTTTTTTAATGATTTTCTTGTAATAGTAGCTAAAATTATCTGATAACGACATTTTATTCTGTCATCATTCTTGTATAAGACCATGTAAAATGGAAATTTATCGTGAGTAGTAAATTGTTACAGTAACTTAGGAATCCAAACAGACTGGCTATCGATGTATACTAAATGATATATTCCTCTACGTTTCCGTAACCTTGACTGATGGACTAATTACATTAGCTAAAGTTTAAATGCAGTAGAATTTGATATGTATGTCCTTCGCCATAAATTATGGCGAATATTATACACCTCTCGCTGTTTTTGAATGCCTTGACTCAATCAGCCGGTCATTCGCTCCAGTTAGAAAGGTTCTCACCTGAATGCTGGTGACTGTTATGGACCATTAAATGTTAAACGATTGATTTAATCTACAGATGCTTGCTCAGAAATGGTAAAAAAACAACGCATTTAGATCTTCCTCTTAGCCCATTTAAATGAAATCTGATTCTTCTAGTGATTGGATGGCAGATGTGTGGGTATATTAGTTCGCACCCAAAAGCAACAATTATTTCATGGATCCATTTAAAGAACAAAAAAGGCCGGTTTAAACATAAAAGTAGGAGATCAGATGCTAGAGCAGGTGTAGAAATTTAGCCATTTAGGTAGTGTGTTGGAGAAAAAGGGCATAGCAGTATTGAAGTGAGATGGAGAATTTCATTGGCAAAAGAAAATTTAACTCTTAGGCATGAAATAATTGCAGGTTGAGTAGGGAAGTAAAGATTAGGCTAGTTGAAAGTTTAATATAGAGCGTGTCACCACATGAAGTGGAAACGTGGGTTTGCGGAAAGAAGATGAACATTGAGGCATGTTGTGTAGTAAAGGAGAGAATCACACATCAGGATAATGTTGCGCTGCAACGAAACCAGGTCGTAAATAAATTTTCATTGTATGTGGACTTACAAAATGTGTTTTTGGTTATTTAATAAGAACTTAGTTAGCTTAGTACCAGTGTAGTATCAGATCTTGGTAATGGATGAAGGGAAAGATTAAAGCTAGGGAACAAAAAAATGAATCTGTGTTGAAAATAGTTAATTTCTTCAGGTGCAAGACAAAGCGCTTACCACTGGCAGTATGAACTACGGACGTAAACATAGAGAAGACGACGAGTTATTAGTTTTTCTATTACTCATTGGTTTAGCAAGTTTTGGAACGGCATCATCTCTAATCTCAGTTTACCTGGAGGAGATGCACAATCGAATTCAGTCAGATAGAAATGCTTCACAGTATGTTCCGATGATAAGCAGAAGAAGTAAAATTCACTAATAAAAAATATTAGCTCTTAGTGAAGGCAAACGGAGAAGTACTTAGACATGTCTGATAACATTTTTATGTGGGAAGGGGAGGGAGGAAAGTGGATTCCGTTCGGAAAACATGGTAAGGGTGATTTCGACCATTGCGGAAGGAAGAGGATGAATGAAAATTCAAATTGAAGTCGGAAGGAATGAGTTAATGGAGGGGATGCCATGGAGAGGAAATAGATGATCGCAGATTCTGAATTCGAAGGAAGAATGCGTGGGGAATAAAAAATCGGAGTCCAGGAAGCAACAGGGTGACGGAAACGGGGTAAAAAGAGCCATGCGATGATACGAAGAGATCCAGAAATTGGGAAATGGGATGATTTTATCCGGGAAATATAAAAGATTGACGGGCAATACTGCAGGAAGAAACCCAATATAATTAAATAACTATGTGAAAATCCGGAGAAGACTAAGGGTGTGTTGGAAAAAGGGAGGTATTGTAAATTAGTGCAAAAGCGAGATGGAGGGAAAGAGCAAGATTTATTATTTCGGACGGCACAGGAAATGACGGTAGTTAAGAGAGACGAATAGGGAAATTAATTGGGAGGAAGGGGGAATCGTCTGGAGACAATCCATAGCGTCCTCGATGAAACGTGATCATTTACAGGAAGCATATAAAAACGTAGATCGAATTATAACATTCATAATGTCATTGGTATTAATTAATCTTCCGGAGTTATTGGCATCTCGATAGACATCTAACACAAGACAAAATTCCTGTGTATGCTATGGACTGCAGTAATAATAACATATTGTTTTTTGTGTTCATCCATTGAAGAATGATATATTGTTAACAATTATCGAGAGTGATCTCAATTTCATTTGAAATCAAGCACAAGTCCGGATACCGTTGGTATTATGTGTGGAAATTCAAAGTATTTTTTATAGCTTGAATCTGCTCTAACGTTTTTATTGCAATCTACATAGACTACATAATACCCTGCAAGCTATCATAAAGGTGTGTGACGGGGTGAATTCACACAAAAAATACATAGCATATAATGCTTATACGAGGATTTGTAATAATATTCTAGTCTAAATGTCACAATTTTAAAAAGATAAAAATAGAAAAGCAAGCTTGCGAAAACATGCTGTTAGTTGGGTTAGTTTTAAGTCCTTTTACCACCTTTCAAATAGCTATGCTATCCATTGATACAATCGTATTTATGCTATTGGGTATATTTTCAGCTATTCATATTCCTAATTGTACGAGGAAAGAAGGACATTTTGAATCTGTTAGTTCGGCAATTAATTTCTCTAATTGTGTGATTAAGGTCCAGTCTACCATAGTAATTTTGAGTTCGCAAAACATTTTTAACGTCATCAGTGAAAATATTATTTGGAATTTATGTAAGAGATTGTCCAAATTTCAATCCACGATCTGACAATGATTCCCATTTTAGTTCATTTCATAGATTGGTTACGCTAATAAAGTTATCAAACCGTCCCTTTGAAAATCTTGCCGATCTTCGCGGCACACGTTCAAGTTAATTATTTAGGCATATTTCGTAAGGGCATGAGGCAGATAGGATATTAGATTAAAATATTTTTGATTTAGCAATAAACATTGTTATTGGCATAGTTTCCTTGATACAAATTTTCGATTGATCCCCGATTTGACTTTGAAATCAGTCCTATGATATTTATTTCACTTACACCTATTGGAAATGAAATGTTGAAACTGAAGATGAAGCGAGATACTAAAATACTTCAACGGCTATTTTACACATAGATTCCTCAGTGTACTAGCTATATTCTGTGTTTATTCGTTGTTTCAACTTTAAACTTGGCTAACTTCTTGTTTCCTCCTATTTTACAGAGTGAGTTTAGCATATAAATATGGTGGTGCATAATATTTATCCGAGAGAACCGAAACCCGGAGAGGCGTGTAAGGCTGGAAATGTGCTTTAAATTTTAACGGTGAGTGCATAAAGACAAATCTACCCTAATCACCCCTTTTATTCCTGCGGAATCGGAACGTCCTGATGCATATATATATATACTCCCTAGGCACCCTGTACAAACGAGCAGTGTGGTAGTTAGTACATGCGTGTTTCTGGTCCGCGAATGTTTGCTTAACTTACTTTCCACTCTATCGTATTATGAGATTTTTTGTTCACTTCGGGTTCCAACCCTGTCCTCTCTCATCCTCCCCCCCCACCCAATTTCCCCTCGCGAACAGTTAGTTTTTTTGTCCCTTGCGTATCTCCTGCAGGAACTGCAGCTATTTCGCATGGAAACTCCGTCGCACCTGTAACTCTTTGCTCAGCGCATTCTCTCCCAGCGTCCCAACTTCCACGCTCACTCCCCCCCTTTTTTCTGAGTCCACGCTTCATTTGTTTTCCCACCCTTCCTTCCCGTTCCAATCAAATTAACTTCTAAAAGTTCCCATTCCCTCCCGTCTAGTTCCGCGTCCCTTCCCGAAATGGCGATTTGCGGCTGGAGCGTTCCGTTTGAAGGAATGCATTTTCGGCCTCGTTTCTTCTCTCTCGCAAACACAGTGTGCATCGAATAAACAAGTGTCTTCATTGCTTTTCAATTACCGCCTCAATTAAGCCGGGCCTAACTTCCATTCTTACTCTCGCATTAGCAAGAAGAGACCCGCTCTTCGCCGCTGGATTACGCGTAGGTGACCGGGATTTTAATGAACAAGTGAGGTGCTAAATTGCGTCGGAGACGCCATGAATTATCCAATCCAGAGAGCAAAGGATTTTAAAGATTAATTTTCTTTTCTTACGAAACGCGAAAATAACTTAAACCGCGTCAACTGATAAACTGTTTTTTTCTTTCACTTAACTGGTTCCAGCAATTCATTACCATTTTACAACAGATTTCATTACTTACATAGCTCCAGCAATTCATTGTCATTTTTAAGTCCAACATTTTGCCAAATTGTCTTCATAATGAGATACGGTAAGGTGGGCTCTCCAGTCCGCTTCATAATGATGCAAATTAGTCGATACCAGTAATGATGTATTAAATATCTGTGGAAAAGTTGTTCAGTTAATTTATGAGGAAATTGTTTCACAAAGTACCTAAGCTCCATAATGCTTGATTTATTTCCATAAATTGCTGTAAATTAGTGAGTGATTTAATAAATATGGATATAGAAATAAGGTAAAGGTTTCTTTTCGGACTGATAGTTGAATGTGAGGCTTGAAACATTCTCCTTTATTCATACGAAACTTCTCTATAATCGATTACTGTTAATTTGAAGTGCATAAAATTCATAGATTCGAAATGAAATTTTCTGTTCATAACTTTCTGGTTAAAAGGGTGAAATTGCTTGAATATCTACCGCAGCTTAACTGCATACCATTTTCAAATGGTCACTCATACTAGGTACCTAATGCATTAAACGAAAGCTTTAAGGTTTTTATTTTTAAATTTAAAGCGCCTCTTCTTTAGATTATTGAACCCTGGAAATAAAACTGACCTGTAAGGGCCGTTAATGATAAACTCCTGTTAGTAGTGCTTAGTGATTCGAGGGATAGCTATAACCCTTTGCGCAATTTAGGATATGTTGGTGTTTTAGTAAAGGTAGGAATTTTTCAGGAAAACGAAGGGAAGAGTGGAGTGAAAGCCGGTGTCGGTGTTAGCCCACTCTTGATGATCTCTCCACATACTAAAGCTGGAACCATTTAGCCCTTGAAAAATCTCTGAAACTCAATTCGACCTCTCGCTTTTGTAATAGGATGCCTGTTCTCTAGGCTAACGCACAGTTTGATCACTTTTGATTAATTATATGTGATAGTACCCAGATTTTAACTTTATCTATCTTTAATTATATGTGATCTATTGTAATAGTTTATTGATAACCGAGGATACGCTAGAGAGAAATTTTTAGATGCTTTTTGTGAGACAATTTACTGGACACTGTTAAACTCGCATATAAGAAACAAATAAAACTATAACAGCAAATAATGGCACATAACTAATTCCTCTGATGTTCATATATATTACCGTGATTACGAACTTTTATTTCCGAGCAAATATGATTTTTTCATACCAGGATTATTTTAAAACCATTAGCAAAATTTTAAGTCAGATATCTGTTTTAATTCCATGAATGAGTTAATAATGCTTGCAAGCTTTATTCCCAAGCGTTATAATAATGCCCAACTTTTTATGCTTTGTATGCTCAAAAATATTTTTGAATTTTTTGTTGTTTTTTAATACAAATATATAACCAAGATTTAAAAAATGTGTAGCCTATCAAATTGAGGTTACTCTATATTTATATTCATAAAATAGCTATCAAAATGTTATTATTTGTAATGGATATTTATTACCAATTTACAATGTAACTAACATGAGAGTGAAATTATCACAAGGAGGACTCTCTTGGCAAAAGAAATTTATCCAGTCCTAATTAGATAAAGAATTTCGAGTTTTTAACAAAATTTGTTGTAATTTATATCGTAACCTATAATTTGAAATACAAACTCTTATTTATTTATGACATTGAAAATATTAATTTTGAGAATTTTATCATGCATAATGTTTTTTCAAATTTTCATGTATTTTGAGAATTTTTTCATGGTGAATAAATTCTTCTCCTTGCCAATTTTATGGTCATAAATCTTGATAACTCTTTCATTTGAAATAATTGGTTCAAACGGTACTTTTAATAGACTTATTCGCAATCTTAAATAGGGAGCCTAAGATTTACTCGGTATTTCGCTCCATTTACTTCATTCAGTTAATGGATCACCCAGCTTTAAATTGCCCACTAGAAAGATAATTAATGAAATTCAAGTCTCAGGGTGGTCTTCAATAAGCTGGCAAAAAGGGATCTGGTGGTCGTTTTTTTTACGGTAAAAGCCGGCTCCAAAACGAAATTCTGCTTTTCATCCGCGGGATAAGCTTATGAAATATGAGTCCCTTCTGGCTGATGGAAAAATAACGTCCGTATTGATGTATGTAATTAAATTTGGGACATATTACAAGAATAACAACATTATTGCTACCTGAAAAATCATACTCTGCTCGCGGTTTGCGGAACATTGAAGTAATAACTACATTTCATCGGGTTGGAAAAAAATCAACTTTTTAATTTTACCAGTCTATTTATAGAAACAACCAATGTGCATTAATACCTAGGATTCGTTCCATGCCACCTTAAGTCTTCAACAGTCTATTTTTGGTCCAGTGGAAGAGCATGAGGGAAAAGGGAAGAAAGTAGGAAGTAATGTTTTCACCGCCACGCTTGAGCCATATCAAGATGACAGACCGTCAAAAGACACGATAGGAAAGGACCAATTAGCGAGGAAAACGCTTAAATTAACGAATCGCTTCGGAGACGGACCTCTCTCCTTTCCTTTTAGATATCGACCCATACAGAAGACGCTTTCACCGTTTTTGTTTTTCAGGTACTCCCATTTAAGGTAATTTTGCCCGAACTAATAAATTACACAGTTAAATGCAGCAGTCAAATCGCGTAAATTGCTTGGATATATGCAAGAAAATAGATGGAGATTATTTTTCGCACAGTGATGCACGTATTTGGGAAGTTTTCTTCGCATTTCCTTGCTTTTACGCGATTGCGAATTTATTTTTCCTTAGGACGGAGTACCGTACTTCAGGTGTTAACAGAGGAAATTAAGTTCTTAATAATACTGTATTAGAAACGTTTTCATGTTTGTTTTTTGTTCAAACTATTCCTTTCACCTATTCGCTATTTTTTATTTTTAATGGTATGATCGAATTTAAATGGATATAGTTTGTTAATACGAGATTATTAAGAGGTGACTGCATCATCAAGTAGAAAAACGTGTGATATAGTAACTGGAAGCATGATGAGGATGTGAGATAGCAAACGTATCCACAGCATTGCTTTATATTTTGGCGTGTGGAAATAAATTTACATGGGACTTGACCACAGATTCGCTAATTGCCGGAACAATTGGCAGAAGTGATGACCGAAACCATTAAAATAGCTTTGGGGAAATTAAAGCAGCCACAATGCTCGTCAATAGTGCGGTTTTTACATGTTAGGTATATTAATGAAGATTAAGTTGATATAATAAATAATACAATTAACAAATAAAATAATTACGTTCACAAAAATGCAGAATATTGTACCAATGCTAATATGAATTGTCTTTACCTAAATATGGTCACGTAATTCATATGATTGTTCGATTTATAATTTTAATATCATGAGATTATTTAATAATCTATAGCATATACGTATTAACTTTCATTAATTTGATAAAGTCCTGAACGATTAATTAAAAATTAATTGAACATCCATTGGTTATGAGCTGTACGATGCCTTTCGTGCAGGCCAGGATCCGAGCCTCTGCCAGTTTTACGAATGTTTTACAGTTCTAGTGCTTCAGCGTGATCATTACATTTTTAGGTTCGGGTGTTCAGAAAGGCTTCACCCGGATTTGAAACCGGTACCCCCCGGTTCGTAGCCCTGCACTCTACTTACTAGGCCACCGAGACCCACCATATTAATTGATGGAGAGAAATTAGAGGATGGGAATGGAATTGATTTTTTTGTGTACATTATCTTATACAATTGATATTACACGCACATCGGTGCCCTGAGTGGAGATTAACCCACGCAGGGCGATCGAGCCCACGACCTTAGGCTAGAGAGGCGAGGGGTTAACCCTTCCGCCATCGAGGCAAATAGATTAAGACGGAGAGGTTCAGAAATTTATTTTTTCCGCGCATAATTAGGTACACTAATAGATTTCATCGAAGTAATCGAAGGAAATTAGGATATGTACTATATACTATTTACTGGTATTTTTGCATGCCTACACGATACTGACTTTAATTTTTCTGTAGCATAATTGTGTAAATATATAAACATTTATTTATGAGCGGTGTCTGAATCTTACGGTGATGGCTTGGTGTTTTATGTGAAAATACATTATTTCTAAGTAGATTTTTATTCAATTATTGTAATATATTGGACTGAAAAACCCCTCATTGTAGTAACTAACAGAGGATGTCACCTCATGTCACCCCCATACTGTATCCACTAGGCCACCATGACATCCAAAAAAAGTCATCGAACGAGAAAAAAAATTATTCCTATCTAAAGTTGGCATTAAATAAAGCCGATCCTTACAGGTTTTTTTGTGGGTAGTGAAAATGCGTGTTGGAAATTTTCTGTGGCTATATCTTGTTTATTTTGAAGTTATAGTAAGCCGTAACTCACCGTAGTTCACACTTGTGTGTGGTGAACTATCTCAACATCGCCCAGATGGTTTTTATTTCCCTCCTTTCGTAAACACCATTAAGGACGAGGAAACTCACTGTAGGTGTGAGTCAGGGATGTAATGAGGGGAGTGTGATATGTGTGAATCTCCCGAGTGAGCCTCGCCTTAAACACGCCTCTGGCCGAGATTTCTGAGGTCATGACTCAATGTGCTCTGTTATGAATTTTGAGCTTTGCGAAATTCCGCCTTCTCAGTTTTACTTAGTTGTGAGGATTAATGCGTATTGCTGAGAACCTAAACCCTATTCCCGCATTGTTCTTAGGAATGTGGTCGCAAATATTCCTGTAATCAACACTTGTTTGGCTCAGTGAAAATTCGATGTATTCTACCTACAGTTTTTAATAAACTAAATAAAGTTTGGGTTTATCAAACGTGACCCGTTTTATGGTACATAATTACAAAAAGTTTTGCTTACTAAAGTCTGAGTCGAACATTGAAAAAGTGTGACATTTTATTCTTTGAATTTTTATTACGATAAATGTTTCACACGATTCTACAGGCAGGTCTTGGAGCCTTCTGATTAAATATCTCTCTCCAGAAAGGTGCATTTCGCTCAGAACTTATATATTTATAAATCTTTTTCTCAGCACTAGTACAAAAATTTAGATGATTTTCAAATATTTTTGCAGGGCGAGTTGCCACTAATTTTTTTTAAACGAGGCGTTATAGTTTACTTTTTTTTAAAAATAGTTTAATTCCCATCATTTTCCAGGTTTCCCATTATTTTCTATAAGTTTATTCACCTATATAAGTAATGGAAGAAGGTGTCGATGGTAACTCATTGTGTGTTGGTAATTCGTTTTACGTAAGTGCGGAATTTGACTTAAATCTTTTGAAAACTTTATTTTTCTAGTCTCTAGTATCCTTGGTCTTGTGTAATTATTTTTTTTAGCCACTTAGATTCGTTCAGGAAATAGCTTATCGAGGGTTTTGATGTGCAAATCAGACCATTACGGTTACTTATTTAGGCGCTTAAAAATCAACCACATTAACTTAGTCCACACAATTCGCGCAAGTCACGATTCCTATTTAGTCCGACTAAAAGGTTTTATTTTACTATTATGGTTTCTAATTTCCTGAAGACTGCATCGGACAGGTTTGATGGAGTTTGTAAAGGGTGAAAATATTTTTTCCTCCGAAAGGGGAGGATTTCTCATGCCAACGTGCAAAAAAAATAAAATGTCTGTCGCTCACACCTCTTTGCCCTCGAATTTGCGGCAGCTTTGTGGCGCTCCTCATCCTGTCTCTTGCACACCTGTTTAATCCTCTTTCATTAGGTCGTATTTTACGCGCCATCGTCGAGGCTTTCCTCAAAACTTCAACGGAGGGTGAGACTTCTATCTTGGGCGCCATCCGCCTCATTTTCTCCCTCGTACGTTTTTTCGGCGGGGCGCTTTTCGGAAGACTGATGAGACGGCTTGCGAGTCTTTCTCGAACTCTTTCTCAACCATTTTAATTTCCAGCGCAGAACATTTCTCCCGCATTGTGATTCCGCGATCTCCCACTAGATGGAATTACGAGGGCAAGACTTGTGCTGTATGCCTTCTTGACGACACTAATCCTTTTCTCTCCGCCGATCTAAATCTCTCGTTCTTTCCCTGCTTAAGCGCATCAAGTATTCTCATATTTCATCGATTGTGTTAATTTTCTCACAAACCACTGTAACTCCTGAACGTTCTATTATTATTCATTCGGGGGGTTCTGTCCCCTTTCCGTTATAATTTACCAAGTGTCAAGTTTGTGTAACCGTAGGCAACATGCCAGTGCGTTCGTTCCTGTTTCTCATTCCACCGCAAAATCGCTTCTTGTTTCGCCATTTCCGAAATTGATTCAATTGATGAAAAATGAGTGGTGGGAGTGACCCTCCCCTCACAGGGAGGGCCCGGGTTCGAATTGAGGCAGTGAAAGATTTTTTTATTATTAACCCACGCCTTCTTGGGTATTTAATGTAGAAAATTCGGGTACAGTACTCTGTCCGTCGGATTGGATGTTAAGCCATGGCGACTTTTCGTTAAGAGCAGGCTAATGCCGACGCCTCGGCGTCGGCCGCGCCGGGTTTCTCTCCATCCTTACTCCTTTCCCTTCCATTCTCATCCTTTTCACTTTCCTCCCGGTCTGAAGCACCTATTTTTGCGGGAACAGTCTTAAAACACAGATGAGATTTGCAATGTATAGTTCACTTTTTTCACTATTTTTCTCTATTTATAGAAAATCGAGCGTTGAATGAAAATAATTCATAAAACGCGCAAAAACGTTGCGATTTTGAGATCTTTTTAACATTATGAATGAAATAGATCTATATTCTGCCGGTTTTAGCAGGTTTTTGGTCAATTCACTCTTCCCGCGACTACTATATACCAAATAATGTTCTTCTTTAATTTGACATACTTCTTTGACCTCTTATTTATCCATGAAAACTACCAATTCCTCTCCTCCCTCTACCCTAACGGCTTACCAAACACTCTCCCCTCAGGTCCTGTAAAACACGCTCGCGCCTGCTTCATATCTACTACGGCCAAACGCCTCTTTCCCCAACGCAATTCTTCTTCTGAATTCGATGCTGTTAAATTACTTTTCCTGCAACGCACTCCTCAGATAGCTAAATCGCTCCGTCCTGTTATAGCTTCTGACATTCTAGTTTAAAACTTAATTTCACCCTTTTTGTTCCGAAAAATCTAATTAGATACTTTAGAATCTGAAGGTGGCTGGTCAGAAATGAAATTGTAGAGATTTACTTGAAAAATGCAATATTTGTGTTTTTTCCTGCGGTTCTATGCGTGGTTGATTAAATGTATTTCAGAGGTCTTCCCACTCTTGTAGCAGAGTTCGAATCATGGTCGATAATTGATTTGAATATTACCTCGTGGGTGTTGTATGGTGAGCAGTGCTCTCAACTGAGCACTCTCTCCGTCGGGTGGGTCGTAAAACCGTGGGATTTGAAACGTGGACGTTCTTTGTCAAGAGAAGGATTATACTGACGCTGGGTTTCACTCCTCCCTTCCTTCTGTCCCTTTCATTCCCATCCGCACTCATTTCTTTTCGGCTTGTGCCGAACCTATGCGTGTGGGGCAGTATCGAAACCGCATATTAATAAATCCATGGATTAAAAAATATTTTGTGTCCCGAATATAGTGCTTGAGGTATTTTGAATTTTTTAAAATTAAAAACTTTGTAGCGTAAAATTTCCACGCCTGAGTTGCTGAGCGTGCTCTTGAAAGCGTTCTTCAAACTATAATGCAGGAAGTTTAAGAGCTGAGGCAACAGATGAAACGCGAAAAGCAAATATTATGAGGTGGTAATTATAAATCTGGGTAGTTTTATCTGGTCAATCCAATTGTCAGGACAAAATATGAACTCTAGGGATGGTATTGTTTTCCTTCCCATCCATATGAATGGAATTGTAAATTTTCTTTGAGTGTACCTGTTTCTCCCTTTTTCTGCAGTCTTCACACTACCGTTTCCACCATGTCTCTCTAGCCCTATTTATCTCTTGGCTATGTTTTACATTGTATGTGATTTTTCATGTCTTACTCTAGGATTCTAGGTGTTTCCGGTGTTAGCTATTCCTATTTATATCCCTGCTATTATCACAATCCCTCTACTAATCTTTCTTTTGCTCCACTGAATTAATTATCATAGCTAAAAATTTTCAACTGTCTATTTATTATTACTTATATTCATAATAGGTCCCTGGGTTTAATTCCTCTTTCTGCCTTCACTGAATACAGCATTCCCATCCTACATATCAATTAAATGTTTTTTTTGGATCATTTACCAATATTTCTTTTGTCTGCTAAGATACTTCATCTGCTTTTTCCGTGAAGTCACTCGGCATGTAAATGTATATAATGGGAGCATTATTATTCGGAATTGGTTTATTTAAAGTTTTGTCCCGATTAGGAGAAAAGTTGATGGAGTTATTGTTATTATTAGTGTTTATATCTAAGTCAACTACAGCTCTCCATTCCACCCTATCCAATTCCAAGTCCTTGTAGTTCTTCTTCCTCAGTCCTTGTTGTCACCTAAGTATTTGTCCCTTGGTCTTCCTCGTGGCACTTTTCCTTAGAGCTTTCGGCGCTTTCGTTGTGTCTCACGGTGTGCCATAACCACTGTGCTCTTCTTTGAAGTATAGCTCTCCATAGTCTTTCATTCTTCTATTCTTTTGTATACCTCCTCGTTTCTCACTTTTTCCGTCCACTTGATCTTCAGAAATCCTCCTCCAACACTAAGTTTTAGAAACTCTTTTCTTCTTTTCTGGTCAGCTTTCCCAATGGTTGGATTTGGAGTATGCCTTCCTCAACTTTACTCTCCATCATTTATTGGCCCCATTTCTATGCTATTTATCCCTTTAACCGGCATATTTTCTCTCTTTCTTTATCCCTTTGCTCACTGACGGGACTTTTAAGTCCCATAAAGTCTCTTCTTTTTTATGAATTGCATTCTTTACTTTAATTATTAAATCATAATTTATTTTTATTAATACTTTAGTCTTAGGAACTGCTATCGGTTTTTATTTTTTCCCTGCAACTATCCAGTGAAAAAATTTAATATACGAGTACGGGACGAAAAAATGTTGACATTTTTGAAATATTGGTAGTACCGATGATGTGATTGAGAAAACGAAGGAAGTAATGTTTACTGTGAGTTGAAACTTTTTATTTATGTTGTCAGAACCTTACATTATATGATCTTAAAAAATGAAAGAACATTTCAATGCTTCCTCTTTTTTTAGTGCACTTTATTTCTTGGAACTTACAAGTTATGTCGGACATTAAGAGATGAAATGTATCAAGCGACTCATGCAGTGATGATTGGTGTGTTTCAAATGAATTTTAACCCCGTGTGACCTTATATATTTACCAGCTATATTTATAAAGCTAATATAGTGTGAAGTATATCATTTACTCTATTGAAGACATAGAGTCTTATACTGAACTCTAATATACACACTTATACTGTGATATTAGAGTTCAGAGTAGAGTGGAGGCAACATAGAATACACCTAAATGTAAACCTTTATTTTTCAAATGTGAAAATGCAAATTCATAAAGTAGGTTTCTGAATTTGATTGTCTTTTCCTTAAGAGGTTGTGAACGTGTTTCACAAAACTTTTCATATGATCATTCACCTTAAACCTCTCCCAAGGTTTTGTCTTCATTCTTGTCCAGTTTTCGACAAAAGGCCTGATATAAGTGATTAATAGTCATGTTCTATAGGTCTGTCTCTCTTTAGGGGAGTAAGTATTACAAGATAGTCGAAGAGAATCTCAGCTATTCTTGATAGCGATAATGGTACCGTAATGGTGACTATATTGGGAAAAGAGATAAAAATGGTGTGGAATGTGTTTTTATAAGGCATGTCTTAATTGCAACCGAAATGGAAGTAAACACCTTATGTAATATAGATTTTTTAGGCTAAATTTTTATCAATACCTATGATAAAAAATAAACACTACAGCCCTGACTTAAATTCCCATAATATAAATTAGCCATAGCATAAAGAATGTTTACATTTCGTAGAAACGACCTGTTGATTCGCCATATTCTTCGTTTAAAGTTAAAGGATAAAATATTCGAGAGGAATCATGCTCGTAAATCACAGAGTATTAATATTCATTTACTTAGATAATGCACTAAAACATAACTTCTGGCAGAATTGCAAAAATAAAGATTATGTAATGAGTATTTGAATCAATTTCGGAAATGGCGGAACATGAAGCGATTTTGGCCTGGAATGAGAAACAGGAACGAACGCACTGGCATGTTGCCTACGGGGTGCTTAATTACTTCATGCTTGTTGCGTCCCTGTTTAAGTTGGCAAGAGTTAATGGATTTATAGAGTTAATGGAATTCTTACACTTATCGGTAATTGATTTCAAGCGTAAAAAATTGATGTAAAAAATCTTAATGGTTCCATATCGTTCTTCTTTTTTCTTCCGCTGGCTTAAATATTTGCCTGAATTTTTGTGGCGCTGTGTCATTCGTAATAATTCTATTTCTGCACTAATGATATTTACTTATTCCTGGTATTATTTTTCTATATTCAGTTTTGTAAATAATTTTTCACTCCAAATACCACAACTCTCAGGTGGAAGACGTGTAGCATTACAACATAGAGCAGTAGATTGTAATGGATCACGAAGTTTTTTAAACACTTCTTATAATGAGACTAATAATAAACTACTGGTTGAGTCATGATACCTCGTAGCCAAGTTTTTTCTGGTGTTCTCTCGCGAACGTCCTTTCACAAACGTATTACAAAGGTATTTTTTGATTGCAGGAAATAGTTTCATCACAGAAAACAATTACATAAAATCACCAAAATTGTGAACCCGAGGAAACGGCAGGCACAAAGTATTAAACATTAGTGAGAATGTATTAAATATATTAGTATTGAGTCACATTGTTTATTTTATTTAAAGTCCATTTAAAGCAAATTGGTCGTTTATTTTCTTTTCACCAAGTAAAATCTTCATAATCGCCCATTACAAGTAAAATTATTTGCATGAATATGCTATATTATTAGTCCACTGGCTTTTTAATACCAATAAAGGTGAAAAAACCTTTGTAAACATGGAGAAATGATTAGTATGACAGAAAAGAAAATGATGAGGAAGAACGTAAATACTAAGTTTGGTCGAAAGGCGTTTTAAGAATAGATTTATAAGCGATCGAGTCAAAAAAGGAGCAGGAGGGATGATGGAATGGTCGATCTAATGAATCTAACTCGTTTAAAGGACTGAAACACAATGTGAGTATTGACCGGATGCTAAGTTTTGGAAAATATTTTTTCGGAACAAAACAGAAAAACTAACATTGAAACGAAATGAGCTTTAGACTATGAGGTGAGGAAATACAATGAAAGCATATAAGTATAATAAAGATAATTCGCCTACACGGTTCAATGTTGGACAAGGGATTAAACGCAATTAAATATAATCTTGTCTTAGAAATATTGTATTGCAAGGCTGAGAAAAGGCATCAGGAAATATAGATCAGAGAGGAAAGATGAAATCCCCGTAGCATTGCCGGAAATGGCAGAAAGAATTGGAAGACAGATTTAATTGGCTCCTTCGAGGAGTTTATGCATAAGGGGCTTTATCGGAGGACCAAGTTGACAAAGTTTGGTTCCCCAGAATGAGAAAAGGAGATGCTTACGAAGAAAATAAAATAATTAGCTTAATTTAGAGCACCGCAAAGGTTGTTGCTGGAGTTATAATGAATTCTAGAATAAACGTCGTCACCCTCTTCTCCAGAAGAGGAGGCGGGGGCGACTTCTTATTTAATTACTAATTTGATTTTGGAATGGAAAGACAGCTGGTGATGTGATTATGTTTTACCGAAAGTCAAGACGGAAAGAAAGTCGAGAGACAAGGAGAGCATATATGAGCGGGATCTCCATCAAATTCGTTAATAAAATGTTACAGAGTTTACTTTTACTTTAACACTATTTAAATAAGTGGTGAAATTAACAAACATTTTGAGGCGTGCAATAAATATACAGGGCTATTCTAATCCAATGAAATATCTAAGGGTAACGAGATTGGGAACATATTTTGGAACCAGACATTTTTTATAGTTATTTTTTCATATAATATATACCTGTTATCCATTGATACAAGATTAGGTGGATGAATTCTTTAGGTAAAAACTTCGATATTCGAAACACTTACTCAACCATAATTACCAGTGAAAACATGTTGTTCGTTGAAATATATTGTATGAGTATGTTGTTTGCGTGTATATGTAATTGTGTGTATGAATGCATGTAAAATGTATATGCGTGTGTTATGAGTTTCATTAGTGTGTATGTTCTGCATAAGACTTGATGTAGAGCATGTCTGCTTGACTAATAGGAAAAAAATATTATTATTAAATTAGAAAATGAACACATCTCACGTTTATAAGTTGGATGCTGTAAGTATCAAGTTGGTTGAGCGAGACATAACTCCTTCCTCGCCGGGACTGAGTTCATTCGGCGGTCTCAGCGCTTTATCATCCCATTCCACAACCATCGGCGATTGTGTTTACAATGCTAAATTTTTTAAATCAATACGGATTGGCTGCCATATAATGGTCGTTTCGGTCATATATATTTTTAAATCTATCCAGTCCTACTCTAAATAAATGCCTAAAAATAATTTTAGTAGTAATATTTCCCACATTTGTTTCACTCTCGCTAATAAAACTTGTATGAAATGTTGAGACACATTCTTATGCTGATGTACAAGGAACGTAGGACATTATATACTTATGGATAATTTGATTGAAGGCCGTTCGAATCTGTGTAAGTTAACAAACCTGAAAAGAGTAGAATGAAGCAGAAATAAAATAGGAAAATGATATGCTGGTATTTTCTCCATGTTTAGAAAACCCACGTCTAGAAAGATGTTAGAAATATTTGAAATAAGTTGTGATTTTATTGGAAGGTCTGTCGAAATGTTTGGTCAAGACCGTCAAGACATTCTGTAATAATGTACATGAGGAAAGTCAGCTTTGTTTGATTCTACAACCTTTTGGCTACAAGATTTTCAAGCGGATATTGTTGCAAAATGAATTAGCATCATTCTTGAGAAATGGGAAAATTCAGTAAATACGTTTAAAAGAAATAAGAGTACAATTTTTCGCTGTCATCATCATGAATCAACAATTCTAAGACTGATTTGACGCAGTTCTCCACTCGATTCTCCTATGATTCTCTCTTCATATTTGCGTAATTCTTCTTTTTCACGCCATTCACTACCTGTTTCATATATCTTATCCGAGACTTATTTCCATTCCTCCCATTCACTTTTCCCTCGACGATTTTTTTCATCAGGCCATCATTTCTAAGGATCATGGCCTATTGAGTTCTTTTATCTTTTTAGTTTTCAGAAGACTT
The DNA here is from genome assembly GCA_933228895.1 of Platycnemis pennipes. Lineage (NCBI taxonomy): Eukaryota > Metazoa > Arthropoda > Insecta > Odonata > Platycnemididae > Platycnemis > Platycnemis pennipes. Next base: position 30,700,377 of record OW121857.1, on the reverse strand, counting down.
CTCTTTTCTCCCACTCTTCTCAGGACTTCTTCGTTAGTCAATAGGTTATTTCATTTTATTATCAGCATTCTTCTGTAGCACCGCATTTGTCGTAGGCACTGTTAATTAGAGAAAACCGCGTACTTGATGCATTGCAGTGAAGTTATATCTGTGAATATGGAGAGGCTCTAAAACCATTTGTACGTATGCCTTATGCTAGCTTGGAGAACGTAACTTGAGAACCATTTTTTCCCTTCTTCTCTATCCATTCCTTCGTCTCCTTCCCTTCAGTATCTACTATGCCGCAAAGCCTTCCCCACCTTCTTCGAACTCTTCCTATCCTTCGTAACCCCCACCAGAAGCTGAAACACGTCGTTTCTTCCTTCCTTAATCAGATCTCCGCGGGATGGACACATGACTCCTCCGCTCCGGATCCCATCCCCTTCGGCTCTTTCTCCGAAGAGGAGAAGCCTCGGTTTCCTCAAAAGACGTGGGAGGAGGGTGATGGGGATGAGGAGGGGGTTGTTAGGGTAGGTGAAGGGATCTTTGAAACGGAGGGTGAAGCGGAGAGGTTGGAAGGACCCTCGGTGATCTGCCGAATTGCTTTAGCGAATGAAGGGCGCGTGATACTGAGCCGTCTTGTTCCCGGTGCATTTCGAAGTTTCTTTCCCCTAGCCTCCCTCCTTACACATCCCTCCCCCTTCTTACTTCTCGACTTCTCGAGATGGCAAAGGATTAAGAGATTGCCGTTTCCGGTCTCCGACGCGAGGAGCATTGCAAAACGGAAGGGAAGGGGGAGGCGATAGCTGCGTCTCTTATTTCCTCTATCTTTGAACGGTGTCCGGAAAAGTGACTAGCAGTACAAGACCCGTCGTCACCCTCCTCTCTATTCAGCAACACTCGCTGTTCTGTAATGCCACTCTTTTCGCCGTGAGCCGGAGGAAGTTTTTTTGGTGCTTCTTTTCTTTTTATAATACGCAATGCACTGGAAGGAAATGGATTCGTTTTAAGGGAGCATGTGAGGCGTAATTGCTTGTTTTATTTCGCGGGGAAATCTTTGTTCAGTCCTTTCAGATCGTTTCATCTTTCGAAGTTTTTGAAAATATTAGAGACAGGGCCGAAGTTAGGTTTTACAGAATAAAAAGGGTGGTTTGCGTCGAGACTTCGTGAAATTGCTTCATGTTGAATTGAAAAACTTTGTAAATTTCACATAGATAACTTTAATCGACCAGTTTCGTCGCTTTGCGACATCATCAGGTACAAATACAGGACAAGTACGACCATATATACACTTAGTCAATAGGGGTGGAAGGCTGGCCAAGGTGGGGAAGTGGGGGAGAAAGGTTGAGCTGGAAGGCAGGGGAGGGATGGGGGGGGGGAGGGGAAATATCCAGGGAAGCTAGGAAAAAGAGTATGGTTGTCGGTGAGTCACACCATGTCACAAAGTGGGAGGGGAGGGTAAGGATAAGTAAGGTTTTACAGGTCTATGGTGTGACTTGTGGGTAGGGTAACTCGAGTCCTATTGAGTGCCTATAATGTTTCATCAACCTATGGATTCATTTATTGCGTCTTATGTTAGAGGACGCGGTAACCAAAGGAATCGGGTTGGTGTGGTGGCGAGATTACTGGCCACCCATCCCGAAGGCCCGGGTTCGATTCCAAGCCGTAGCGGATTTTTCAGTGGCAAACCGGTCCCTACTTGAGTGCTTAGTAGAGGGCAATTCAGGTTCAGTACTCTGTCCGTCGGATTCGACGTTATACCGTTGTCCTCATGGCGCCCGTCGCTACGAGTAGGCTAGTACGAGTAGTTTACATAAAGTAGACAATATAATCCTTATTCGGAAAATGGTCTCTGGGATACTTCATCAGAGTATAAATTGAAGATATTTCTAGGTTATTCCGTAAAAATATTTGAAAAAAGTTTGCGACACCGAGAATAAACTCGATTTTTCGATCGCGCGTCGCGGCCCGTCTCCGCGCAGCGGGACCTGGAAATACCGAGACTCCGTTGGATTGTTCATGTTGTGTGGATAATAACTCCTCGAATATAACTTTTTCAGGCTTTGCATGCTGTCACTGATTTCTAAAGATTCTACACTGAAGATTTTTCGGGGATATTGGTGCGAAAGAATGGATCAGTTAGTAGTGTCCATATGTTCTTCAGTGCACTCCATTCAGTTCACTCGTAACTGAGGTAAATTTGTTATTTGAATAATTTTCGGAATCATTTTCAATCACAACCACTCTTAGTAGGGCAAGGAGAGTGCTCTCAAATGTAGGAAAAGTCCTGATGTGGTGACGGAGATGTCACTTGAGGAGGTTTTGTCCCTACTGATCACTAGGGGGCTGACTTATAGTCAGTATAATACACTTAGATGCTCCGTTCTTAGTCACGGGCACGAGTTGTATCCCCGATGCGGATTACCCCGATGGAATAAGTATAACCGAAAACATGTGCGAAGTGAATCTTCAATATTTATTCAATCACACGGTCTCACGTGTACTGTAGTGCGTATCTACAGCGCAAACCTCCAGCGATGAAGTTAATTGCACTTTAATATGCAAGTACGGATTTGGACATTTTAACAATGGACAATTTAACATTGGAAAGTAGCTAACATTAAACCTATATTTAAAAGCGGTGATAGGGAAGAACCTAGTAACTACAGACCCATTTCACTCACGTCAATCTCTTGAAAGATATTTGAGCACATTGTAGTCAGTTCGATCATGGGGCATTTGGATAGTCAGGGATTACTCATAAACATCCAGCATGGGTTCCGGAAAGGTAGATCTTGCGAGACACAATTAGCTTTATTCGTACACGATATTTTAGTCCACGGCGAAAACAGTACTGAAGTTGATGCGATATTTTTAGATTTTAAAAAGGCTTTCGATAAAGTTCCTCATGACAAATTAATCTTGAAGTTAGAGAGTTTTGGTATGAATAATGACGTTGTATGCTGGGTAAAAGAATTCTTAAGTGGGCGAGAACAGAGGGTTGTCATAGATGGTATCATATGATTCTTCAGGTAAGAGATTCAAGCGTATCTATTTTATCTTTGGCTAATCCGCATATAGAACAAACGGGCAATATTAATACTTTCCCTGTTTTAGCTGTGCAATTATCTGGGCAAATCCGTGGCCGTCGTCCATCAGATTTTGCCGGCCCATTCGTTTCAGTGGCTCAAAGAGACGAAGGAAATTGCCAAGACAGAAAATAATTATTTGCAAAGGCAGATTGACGATTTATAAAATTGGATTTCGGGATGTTATTCATTGTCCTATATGCCGACCACGGTCCATAAACTACTCATACATGGCGCGGATTTTTTGAAAGGGGCAATTCTTCCTTTAGGCCAGCTATCCGAAGAGGCGATGGAGGCCCGCAATAAGGACGCCATGAAATTTCGAGAAAGATTCACGCGGAAACACTCCAGGACGGCCACCATTGAGGACCTATTCAAAAGACTTGATCACGTTCGATCCGTTGCTTTCCTCCACCATATCATTGACTGCGAAGACTCATAGGAGGCTTCCGAAGGAATTACGAGAATTATTACTAGTAGAAGACAAAGAAGCATAGAATCAAACTGAGATGATGGTTACGATTCGTCCGAGCACTAAGAATTTTGCTTGAATCGAACAATCGGCAAAGTAAGTTTGGTCAAAGGTGTTGTAGTGACGAATTCGTGGGGATGGGTGAGTGGTTAAGGGAAGGATAGTGAAAAGGCGATCGCATTGTCAGGAGCCCGCTACCAACCACCCTTTTCTTAACCGCTCCCTTACCCACCCTTGCTAATCCCTCCTTTGAACACCGCCGACCTAACTTCCTCTGCCGACCCTCCACCCTCCTTTCATTTTCTCCGGGTATTCCCTTCTTGGGGTTTTCCCTTCATTGCCGCAAACAGACCTCTTCTCACCCTTATCTCTCTCAAGGAGCGTATCGGTACACGTACGAACAACCCATCTCCTCTGTTTTTTCGCCTTCTTAACCATTCCCAAATATAAACATGGTGTGTGCTTTCAGAAATTTGTCAACTACCTGAAGAGGACTCGATGAGTTAAAACTAAGGATGCTCTGAGGGTGAAAATCATTTGGGATAATGATATTTATGTTTTGTTCAGTATCTTACAAGTAATGGCATTTCATTTATATTATTGAATTGATTTTATCGGTACTGACAATATCAAAATGAATTTAAGTCATTCTCGTTTATTGCCATCCTCTTTTCAAATTACTTTCTCTTTTTAAACCATAAGTAAGAATGGCGCAGCAAATTCTATGCAAAACAACATCAGTTTTTCAGTTTTGTTTAATATCTCATTGATTAATCTAATTGGGTTTCATCTATATTACTTTACTTTTCGTCGAGAGCATTGCAATTTGACACTATTACATTGTGTGATCAGCATGCGAAATAAAAATGCAAAACCACTGTAATCTCAAGTTTAAATGAATCCATCCCTCAAACCTAATAATCGAGTATCTCACTCAATACAAACAGATGATAATGCGCACAACAGAGCTTTTTGTAAACACTCATGAAATCATGCTGATTTTAAACAGATTTTTGAGTTTTATTGTAAGAAGCTATAAAGAATGATATTGTGAAAGTGATTCCCTTTAGGTAATCCTTAAAATTAAATATCAATTTTCATATAATGTCAGTTCCAAGTTACTTATAGGAGAGTATCCACTAATATTATTTATGACGCATCAAAGAGTCAGATAACAAAGAGCAACAACAAGTTGTAATTTGCCAAGCAGGCATGTTTTTTTTAAGACTGCACATTGTCATAAAACGTTCCGTTTTGCGCCACCCTCCTCGGGTAGTACAGGCGTAGGATGTAGTTCGGGGTGGAGGAGGAGAGGGTAAAGGGAAAGAAGGGAATCCCAAATGTTGTCTTTTTATGGATAACATACATGGTTCCCCGAGAACCGGCATTCTTGCTCAAGAACTGAAAGACGTTCATAATTTTCAGCATGATTCCGAAAATTATCCAAATAAAAAAATTACCGCAGTTACGAGTGCACTAATCCATTCTCTAGAACCAATATCCTTGAAAAATCTTCAATATAGAATCTTTAGAAATCAGTGACAGCATGCAAAGCCTGAAAAAGTTATATTCGAGGAGTTATTATCCACACAACATGAACAATCCAACGGAGTCTCGGTATTTCCAGGTCCCGCTGCGCGGAGCCGGGCCGCGACGCGCGATCGAAAAATCGAGTTTATTCTCGGCGTCGCAAACTTTTTTCAAATATTTTTACGGAATAACCTAGAAATATCTTCAATTTATACTCTGATGAAGTATCCCAGAGACCATTTTCCGAATAAGGATTATATTGTCTACTTTATGTAAAATTTTGTCTAAAAAAAGGGTCCGCCATTTTGTGACGTAATAGCACTCAAATATAGGCAAAAGTGTCTGAAACTTATGCATAGTATAGGCAAAGTACCCTGTTCACAATTGGTAATGTTTTTTATTTCATAAAAATCCTTTAATTACTGCTATATCTGCTCAACTTTTAAGATTTTCGAAGAAAAATGAGAGCGGGCGCTTTTTTCGAAATTTGGTCGTGTTTGAGCCTCTGTATCTAAGTAACGGGTAATACCTAAGAAAAATGACTTACCATTCCATGATCAGCAATCATTTGTGTGTATATGTGCCAAATTTCAAGACGTTATCTCATAAAAAGCAGTTTTGGACTTTTGTCCGGCAAAATGGGATTTGGCCCCACTGTGCGCCGGCTCACTCTCCGCTCTTCCTCCGTTCCCTGAATAATTCTACGATCACACAATTACTATCCTGAAGCTATCCTAAATGGTGCAAATGACATCAGCTCTCGGTCGCCTCCCCTGAACCAACTACCAACTAACTAACGTGGTAACCAAGTGAGCAAAGCGTTGTGCTACTGACGGGAAAATCATGGTTAAGCCTCTTTGGGCAAATCCAGCTAAAACAAGTGAAATTCTTGGGAGCAGTTCTGTCGTCAGAAACCAAATAAAGCACGAGAAAAGTCACCTGCTACCTGGATCTGTGGATTTAATATTCTATTAGGCTTTATACTGGATTAAACATCCTCTCACTAATAACAACCGACCTGGGGTTTTCGTCATCAACAGTCATCCATCGTAGCACAGCTCTCAACTTCATTCTTCTATCGGCTAAGCTCTATTCGTCTATATGTCTATTTGCATGTCTTTTATTTCTCATCCTTCAACAAATATTCTATGTGTATTCAAAGTTTGAAGTTATCACCAGACTTCTTTTTTCTCTCATTATCCTTAGAGCTTCCACGTTTGCTACTTGGTCGATATCGATTTTCAACGAAACATTCCCCTTATCGACCGAAGCCTTAGGTTGACTCTTGTAAAAATACATGGAGAATATAGGCCTATGAGAAATAAATTGGAAAAAGTATACTGCCAAAAGCTATTGACATTGCTAAACAGGTAAGTCTTTAACGAAGCGGACGAAGGGAGTGTATTCGTAGAGTTAGGTCACCATAGGCATCCAGGGGAGGGTCCATCAGAGTCCCCACTAGCATTACTATAAATGGTCCAAATAAAAATAAATATATACATTTGGATCTGGAATAAATTTTAAATGTTTGTGAGAAGCAAGAATAGCTCTTCCGTCTCATTTGTTTTCAGATATCGGCCCTAGTGGATCAAATATTCGAGCAAATATGAGCAAAAACCTGTTATTGAGACGGTTTATCTCTCACGAAACGCTTTAGTTTCGTTAGACTCACCATTTTACACTTATCTTCCGGAGAAGTATGTAGGTATACGGCCGAGAAAGAACTCATTGAATACCCTTAAATAAAGAAAAAAAGCAGTCAAAAGAATTAGTTTTCTGAAGCTATAATTTTGGTCTAATCGTCTCCTCTGTAATCACTCCATATGAGGCTGTTTTAAATTCTCTCGTTATACATATATGCATTGCTTTTCCTCGTATTCGTTTATTAGGTCATGTGTTTTCATTAGATAGGCTTACTATCAATTCAATTATATCAGACAGTCATTGACTACCTCTGTTTTTTATTATTTTAAATAGATATGATATTATATGTTCTTAGGAAGAGGGCTGTGAATTTCACTTATCATGGTTAGTGGACCAGGTTTCTTACTCTGCTCTTCGGTGATTTTTCTGTAGGAATTTCTTAACTCTTATTTATTAATATATTATTAAATGGTTTTTTGGTGATGTGTCAAGGGTTTCTCAAGCTTCGACACCGGGACCGTTATTGGAATGTTTTTGCTTATTAGGCTACCGCGGCGTTGTGTTCACATAAACGTATTCGCTCATCATCATCATAAGTCAACAATCCTAGGATTAGTTTCACGCAGCCCTCCACTCGATTCTTCTGTCGGCCAATCTCTTCATATTGACGTAGCTCCTCTCTTTTACATCCTTCACAACTTGCTCCATATATCTCATACGAGACCTGCCTTTTCCATTCTTCCCGTTCAGTTTTCCCTCGACGCTTGTCTTCATCAGGCCATCGTGTCTTAAGATGTGGCCGATTAAGTTGTCCCGTCTTCCTTTTAAGTTTTTCAGTTGACATTTCTTTTTTCCCACTTTTCTTAAGACATCTTCGTTTGTCACTCGATCGTATTCGCTATGAGCTATATTTGGTAGAAAAACTGATCACCTCTTAGAGCTCAGCGTGGAGTAATATTGCAAATGTAGTGATGCCAGTGAATCTTTACGTTTTAGTGTCGAAGGTTTTTGGAGCTTCCATTTGCAAATACTTGAGATAAAAATCCTAGTTTTTGGGACGCAGAATTTACTGTTAAAAAAATAAAATTATCGATTAAAAGAATAATTTTAAAAAACAATATGCTAATTACTCAACCACGATATCAGACAATGCTATCACAAAGAAGGTATAAAGTATGCGCTTACAACATATACTTCATGCTCTTTTAACTTTTTTCAATTCATTCACGTTGTTATTGTTTAATTTTTGCCTCGGCCCAATGTTCCGATGATTTAATGGATGAAGTGCCTAGAGAATATTATCACGGACTGAGAAGCACTCCTTGTTTCCTTGCCCCACTGTTAAGGGCAATGTTAACTACTCGTTAGATATCCCCTAAATCTTGATACACACGACATAGTAGTAATGCCTGCACCAACTGTCGGTTAGGGATAATCTCTCTTTATGAAACCAGGCTTTAATGTGATATTTCCTCAAAGAAGCCATTAACAAGATTAAGGCGCTGTTTTCTAAAGATCTGTTATCGCTAACTGGTTACATCAGACTGTGAGTTGACGTGAGCTTTCAAAACAAACGGGCATTGATGTTCATTCAGTCTCTGTAAGGTGGCGTCTTATCTACGCATGTTGCCTTTTTTCAGTCATTTTTTTAGCCTGTCATATTTCTCCCCAAGCTACGCCCATATTCTTTAAGTTGACATTTAATCATTAAATGTATCTATCTGCCTTTTCTATACCTCTCCCTCCCTTCGAGAAAATGAGCGCCATTAATTCGACATGAACTTTTTAATAACAACGAAATAATTTAAATAAGTACTTTTTTCGAGTTCACTAGGTTTTTTATGTAAATAAAATTATTTATATAATACTATATATAATAATAACAATATATGTATACAAATATTATTTTTTTCACATCAGGGCTCCACTTATTTGTTTTCAATCATCTTTTGCTACTCTCTAACTCATCCCGCAAGGAGTATTTTTCCTTCGTTAAATGTCTTGCATATTGTGGAGACAAAATCGATAGAAATTAAATAAAAAATGGAAGCCTTGTCTTTAAGTTAATCTCTTTCCCATTGAGCTGTTAATTTTATATTTCTTGCCCCGGGGATTCCTATTAAAATTACAAACGAGACCAAAATTTTCAAGTATCCTGCCTTTCTTGTTAGAGGAGAGTTCTCAAACTTGATAATCGGCACCGGAATGAAAAACGCTCCACCCTCCAGAAGGAGCTCTCGACCTCGAGGCACAATGGGAATTAGCGATGACCTCTCAACTGATTTAAGGTAGTTTTCTCGTGCAGCCCCAGAGTTGAAGCAATGAAATAAAGTAAGACTGGTCCGAAGAATACTATCCGCGAAAGGGATCGTGGCCTTTTGAAGAAAACAAGATGTGCAAAAAAATCTTTCAACTTGCCCCCAGGCTAAGAAAGACTTAGGTCCGTATTTTGCTAATCTCGGAAGCAGCTCTGCATTCAATGCACATCTTTCTTCTTCCTCCTCCCTTAGTCTTTTCTACTTCGATCAAACGGAGAGGAAAAAAATCATTCTCTCAATTTTATCTCGTGCTTAGCAAGGAGAGGACGTAATAAAGAAAGAAAGAGCATAGTTCTTTTGGTTCCTGTGGGATTCCTTTTTTTATTCCGGAGGCCGCATAATGAGTTACAGCCATAGAGGTGTTGGGTGCCCGATTGTGCGATCTAGGCGGTCTTTTGAGGGCAAACGGGTGAAGGATATATATATAAGGGCTAGGAGATAAGTTTTTCTGGGAGTGAGGGAGGACTTTAGGAGGCGTTGAAAAGGATGAGGAAGAGCAGCAGGGAGACATCGAAAAAGCGACGGTGGGTCTTTTGGAGGAGACGAGAAAGGCGGCTCTCATCCGTTGCCAACTCCAGGCTCGTACGTTGGGAGGGCGTTAAGGTTCGTTCGGAAATGGGCCGGAAATTCCCTTGTCTCACGGTTGTTCCCCTCTGCTAAGTATGAGAATACGGTCGTGGAAAAATAATTTTAATTTCCTCCCATGAAATACTCGAATTTTCTCTTTTTCCTCAGTGCTAGAGAACTCATGCATGTAAAAACGAAAATGCGTTTTAACTCTGAAGCCTCGACGGTGACTCGTGTTGTGTAGAGGGAACTAAGGTTTTGGCTGAAAGCCTGTCGTCACGCACCATGTTTCAGCAATAGTGAATGGACATGATATATGATGAACTAACTGACAAGATCACTGATGAATAAACACAAACATTACCACTCATGAAGACAGTTGGTAAAAGTAATGTTGCGTGTATCAAAATTTCCATCTCTGCATGCATCGGTGCTGTCTCTTTTATCCAATTAAACCATTCATCATTCAAGTTTTCTATTTAATGAACATTACTTGTGGTAGCACTCATAAAAAAAAATTGCGATTCGTTTATTTCTTCTCGCATCAATATGGATGAATTCTCCAAGAGTCTTTTCAGAAATTACCTTTAAGAGCAATGAAAACTTCTTTTCTTTTTTCTGTGGCTCTTCGTATTGTGCATTAGTCGTCCAACGCTGCGACATGCTAAGCGTTTTCCTTTAACTCTCATGAGTGAGGGACATTCCTTATGTTAACCACGTTTTTATACCCCATACCCTCCTATACGCTTCGTAACATTATTTAAGAACCACTATTAGGTAACGCAGCTATAACATATTCACATCATTCAACATCATTTAACATCGTTCAAAATTCTCTATTTTTGTCTAAGCACTGTTATTTGTACTCTGACTAAAATTGATTTCATCATTATTATTTGAACAAGGAATAAATGTATAATGTATCTTTACATCAAAGTAGCAGAGGGCTGGACCCCCTTCTTTTTCATAATGTTACAGTTGGATCTATCCCCACTATACCGTTACAATATTAAGGACGATCCCTAAATTGTGTGGTATTCCTTAGATATATGAGCATATTCGAGAAGAGTGTGAGGTAAAACCCTTCTCTTCTACTTCAAGCATTTTGGCCTGCGACAATTTTTTGTTGAATTCTTCACACAAAAATGATTAATTGGGGCAAGTTTCCTTTATAATCTTGTTTGAGATGAGACCTCGAGGAAAATACGTACTTTTTTGTGATAAATAGGTTTAAAAAAGAAGTTCTCATTGTCTTTAGAAGGTAATACATTCATTTACACACTTGAAAAGAGCATAGTAATGGTTATATTTTCTTAAGTATTCATAGCAGCTCAAACCTCTTACTTTGCATTTGCATGCGTTACTGGGAGTATGTTTTACAAAGGCACGCTGTATTTTCTGTTTTTATGTTCCGGTGATATTTCTAGCTGGAGTGAGCTACAATTTTCTCAACAACTCCTATGTTTGTCCATGCGTGAAGAGTAGGCAATGTCTTCAACAATGCGATGTAGTAAACACATTCGTGAAATAATGGGTCAAGCGAATCGTAAACTGGGACTCGACAAAAGAGTACTGGGTAAATGTGACGATCATGTACGAGAAATCAGCTACTTTTCCCTTGTAAGACCTCATTTGGAATATGCTGTCAGTGTATGGGTCTACGAAATCGGTCTAAATAACGAACTTGAACGTGTGCAGCGAAGATCGGCAAGATTTGTAAAGGGCCAGTATGATAACCTTATTAGCGTAACCAGTCTATTAAATGAATTAAATTGGGAATCATTGTCAGATCGCAGTTTGAAATTTAAACTTAATCTCTTAAACAAATTCCAAGACCATATTTTCAGTGATGATGTTAAAATTATTTTGCGGACCCCAACTTACTATGGTAGACTGGACCATAATCACAAAATTAGAGAAATTGATTGTCGAACTGACATATTCAAAATGTCCTTTTTTCCTCGTACTATTAGGGATATGAATAACGGTATATATAACCAGTACGAGTGTAGCAATGGATAACATTGGTAGTTGCCTGTTGGTATAAGGACTTAAAGCTAACCCAACTAACGGCATTTTTTTGCATGCATGTTTTGCTATTTTTATCTTTTTTAAATAGCGTAGTTTTGAACAGTACCTATACAAGTACTAATCCTTTTTTTATGCATGATATGTAGTGCATGTTTGTTGAGAGTTCACCCCCTGCCACACACCTTAATGGTGGCTTGCAGGGTATTATGTTGATGTAGTGTGCGGAATTTAATCGTTTTATTGAAAAAGCCTGTGGTTTTTATAGATGACTTAAGATATGATTAAGAAGGTGATCTTTAAATTAAAAATAACGAGGACAAAAAGTTTTTTATATTTCTCATTCGTCTAGAGGTAATCCAGTACGTAATTGAGAGCCATTTTTATATTTATATCTATTGCTTGCTGACCTGTCGTCAGAAGGTGCTATTTGTAGACTAAAAAGTGATCTGCTTGAGGATCAATAGAATTTAGTGATGACAAATGCCTTTACTACCTCTAAAATTCTCGCATTGCAAAATACATTTAATTGTCAAGCAAGTCTTAGACTAATATTAAATTCTTTAATTTTTGAAACTCGCTCAAAAATACAAAAAAACATCATTGGATCTTTTAGCAAGTACTTTAATTGTCGCAACAATAGCAAACAAGAATTGCTGCAGTTGTAAGTGCGAGTAATCTTGCCAAATATTTTTCTTCGTGCAGTGTGTACCTTTATTTATTGACACCATATTACTTTAGTGGACCTTGCGTGATTGATTTAATGAAATTAATTTCCACTGATTAAAATAGTAACAATGTATACCTTTAGAATGAAAGGAGTAAAATCTTTTTTGCTGATTCGAGATATTTCATACATGACTTGTTATTGTTTATTTTCATGAGAAAGCGTTTGTTTCCGTCCTATTTTTTGTAACAACCTTCTTTTCAATTGTGATTTACTTTTTAATTCGTTTTGAAGACTAATTACCCAAGAAATAACGCCATATTTTAATACTTCTGACCCTAGATATATTCTAGGGAATGCGGAAATGATATTTGCATTGTTTCAAGTGAGGCTATACTAGGTAGAATTATAATTTCTCGTTACCACACAATTATTTTAGTCATTACTGATCTATATTAATAGAAAGATATTGCAATTTTCCACAAGTAAAAATTAAAAAAAATATATTTTAGTGAAATAAATTTTTAATTATGGAAAATTTCAATATCTTTCCATTAATATGGCACGTTTCTACCACATAACACCAGAATCTGGTTCATTAATTACTGATTTATTTGCACCTTTGCACACATCTCTGATAAGTTTACCTTTAAAGACATCTTAAGCATGACATGTCGCAAAACATTTACTTTATTCTATATATAATGTAGAGGTGACTTTGACACGAACGTTAAGAATTGGGGATGCTCATGAAAAAACTAATTCTAAACTATCAATTTCCAATCAATTTCAGTTGATTGGAGATGCTGTGTAAAACCTGCATTTAAGCATTAAAATGCTACTTAGTCACATGTAGTTGATGATCCTGGTTCCCTTTTGGATGTTGCAGGTGAAATAACCAAAATTAATTAATTTTCGCCCCCGACAAATGGTGTTTAGGTGATATAACACAAAGTAAGCTCAATAACGTTTGCATTTTGTGAAAGAATGATACCTGGACACTTTTTTCTATCCATTGACTCAAGTTGCGGCATCATTAAGGAACAGCGATTCCTCTACACTTCGTTACCGAGGAGGATGTGCAGAGCTGATTTCTGTGTCTTTCTGTCATTCCTTGGAGGAAAAGACCTTCCTCCCTTTTTGTTCAACCAGCCGCGCGATTGGCGGTGAAAGTCCCGGGATTTGGTTTTGACCGAAGATTGGGGGAGTTGCAAAAAAAATTTCCGAAGGCTAAGGGTCGGAATCCAGGCATAGGATTCCACAAAAAAGCATCCGAATTCACCAAGGACGCCAAGGTGTATAAAGGGAGAAGATAAGGGTTCAGGGGGGGGAGAAAAAGAGGAGAACAAAACGGAGTAATGTGCTGGATTCTTGAGTCGAAAAGAGGCTCGCGTGGCCTAAAAGATAGAAGAAGGAGAAAGTGGGAGAAAGGGTGTGGAATGGAAGGGAGAGGGGGAAAGAAGGGAGGGGGAGGAAGGGGCTAAGGGAGAGAAAAGACAGGAAGGAAGCAGTGAATGGTGGGGGTAAGGGGGGTGCTTGCTCATGTCCACCACGGCTGAATGGCTTTGCCAGTCTTGCCCGTTTGGAGTTTTCAGAAAGAAGTTTCGTCATTAGCTGTGGGAAATGGGCAACGGAGTGTAGGTAGTGTCGGAACGTGGGCTCTTGGGGGCCTTGTAGGAGGATTTCATGGCTCAAGAACGCTGGGGGCGGACCCTAGGTTGGAAGGATGCATGAAACTGAGTTCCTGAACAGAGAGAAAGAGAGAAAGATGATAATCTTTTTATTTTATTATTTTTTAAGTGAGAATGCCGGGTTGGGTGTGGAGCCATAAAGGGCTGCCGCTTTCAGCATTTTTTTACTTTCGGCTCGGACGAAAGAGAGAGAGAAAATTGTTCGTACCTAGGGTTTTCCAAAGGAGAGCTCGAACCCTTTGCCACCTCCTCTCTTCCCCTCCCACCCTACCCATTTCTCTCCACCCCGAACCCTCAAGCAGAAACTAGGCCACCGTAGTTACGCCCTCAAATGTGTGAAGCTGCGAAACACAGTGGGTTAGCGACAAATTAGTGCAACACGCTCGCTCAGCGCATGTCTTTTTTTTCTCCCATCGTCTCTCTTCCTCTCACTCTCTGCATCGCCTCTGTCCCGGTTTCCTGAACCTAAATTCTTCCCGGGTGGTGTCGCGGCTTGCATTTTAGGGATGAGCACGGCTCGACTACCGTTGCAATTTGGAGTTGGGATGCATTTTTCATTTATGTATTTATTAATTTTTCTCTCTGCAGCCCTTTCGGAATTTATATTTCTCAAAATAAAAGAAATTCTCTTCTCCCTCTCCAAGCGTGATGAGTACGATTTTTATGGTCGGCGATTCCACGAATAGTTTTTGAGTTTAGCAAAAAAAAATAGGACGCAACTTTTCGATAAGGGGTGAAACAAATTTAGAGCGCTCGGCATTGATGCTGAATACACTTTTATCCTCTTTATATACGTGCGAGTCGTGACAAGCGACCAACATGAAATGATGCAGAATTAGATAAATAAAACATGTGGATGGTCATTTTATTAATTGCATTCTATGGTAAAAATATACTGAAATACAACTTGCCATTACAATGCAGTGTAATGCAACTGTCCAGAGTTTAGTCGCGGCGATTTTTTAAAATTAGTTTGGTCAGCGAATTTTTGAAATTTGTTTGGCCAGGATCTGCATCGTACTTGAACTTTAAGTCACCTACATTATGCAATCAAATAAAATAAATTTTATTTGTAACAAAGAGGAATGTTATCAGGCCAAGTGTAATTTGATAGGCATTTGGATTGTCAAATTTAATGCCTTCCAATATATTGAGTTTCCATTATTCCAATATCATTGATCATTTATGTAGCATGGGGAAGAACTTCTTGTTAATAGTTACTCAATATTTGATTTGTATTTTAGTACCAATTTCAGTCATTAAAGCTGCCGAAAAACTATTTTCCATTTTGACCATTGAAATCGGTAAGGAACTTCGCATAGATTATTTGGTTGACCCAACACTCTTTCTTGTCGAAGTTTAGCAAAGTTTAAAATTTCTTGGTGGATGATATATTCATCAGAAGTACACAAAAAAATTATTGTACAAATATGTTTAAGAGTCTCTTGCCCTGGACTGTATGCATTTTGAAAGAGTAAGTCTTCATTTACTATGCAATATTTATTGAATTTACCACTAATTTTTGTTTTATATTTATAAATCTCGTTCATTTTGATAGTGTTATAATTATGCCATACGCATCTAAACATACCTTAATATAAAACAGTGATAGGTATTGTGAGTAGATGTTACTTAACAATATTTGGATGAGTTTCAAAATCCACCAGAGCCTGTACCCTAAGGCGTTGCTTATTTTTTATTTTTTCTCGAATTTTCGATTTCTGCCTCTTAAAATTTGCTATGGGGTGCAGAATGGATATGCTAAAAATTCCAGTCCGATTGTTTAACATGTAGAGGTCGCTCAAAGGGCATAAATGCAATAACATTCAATTTTCCTAATTTGAGGAAATAACATCGTGTTTAGGGGTAACGCACAATATTACAGTCCTTCAGGTTCGAAATTTGCTCCAATTTTACGTCCGCCCAACGGTTTTCCAAGAATAAAATATTTTTGCGCAAGCTACAGCCGCGCGCCTGTATCCCTAACGCCGAGCCTGTTGCTCGCGGGCCGCATCCGCAGTCAGCTGTTAGGTCCTGCGCCCCTCATTGCCTTAAGCCGAGTTTACACGATGCATTTACCCGCGCAAGTACGTTGCTGGACACATGCGTGAATAGATGTCTGGACAAATGCGCGTTCTCGCACTTGAGGAGTGTTTACCTGATGCTTGTGTTAGCGCAATTGTTCGACCATTTTATAGATACGCAATACGCGATTGCTTTTGTTTTACTAGTATCAAGCGCCACTTCCACGAAACAGACGACATCATACCTGAACTTCAGTTATTGTTATTGACAACAGATAACAGTTGTTACTAAACACATTTACATGGGATACCGTGAATGCCGATCGTTTCGATGTACTTACTACAAAATTAAAACTTTCGTCATTGCCCACAGAAGTGCGCCACAAAATGAGTAAACATGCATTATATAAACATTCATATCAATAATATATTCGAGTATTTCTTCATTTTATTCGGTAGGATAAAGGTCCAGACAAAGCAAGGGTCGAAATATAAAAAGCAGTAAGACGCACGTAAACACACCGAAGCACAAACGAAAAGCCGCCAACAACTGAATGAATATGTCGTTTATGATAGCTACCACCAGATGGCACTGCGAAACGACTACAAATTGCTCGCACACATTCACCAAAATAGAACAGGGGCTATTTTCTGTCCACGCATTCACGCATTTGCCCAATTTTGAGTGTTTACACGGTGCAATTTTGATGGTGAATGTGTTCACGCATCTACCCGCGCGTGTAAATGCATCGTGTAAACTCGGCTTTACACCCCCCTCGCGCCTTCCCTGACGAGAGCCTGCGGGGAGATGGAGGAGTCGAATACCTTGGGTAACATTTGCAGACAGCTTATGATTCACACGAAGCTACAATCCTTAGAAGACCAACCTTAAGCTCTATTTTATACACGTGTTCAAAGGGAATGCTTATTTACGCTTTTGTCATAAAGAGGAAAAAAATTACTTTTTCACTGTTAGTTGGTGAAAGTGACAAGATCGATTCACGGAAAAACTTTCATGCTTTAATACTGTCACAAAGTCGTAAATAAAGCAGCGCAATATATTAAGAAAACTTATTTATTATCACAAATCCAAACGACACTGCACATTAACAATGGACTTCCGCAGTTTTTTATAACCCTTTGGAAGTGGGCAGCACCAAGAAGCAAATGCTGGAAACTATCTTCTTTGCATGTAATAGTCTTGTTGAAAGTCTCCATCAACTTGATAGGGCGTTTGGCATGATCACTAATCTCACGCAAAGCCTTCGCCTTATCTTGACTAATTCTGTAGTCGTTCTTGTTGTGCCATGTCACAGGATCCTCTTCCAAAAAATCATTGTGACAACATCTGCCAACACTAAAGTGTTGGTATAATCTAAATTCCTGGGCAGTCATTCAGGAGGATTTGGTAAGCCTTCTTTGTTTTTTAGGTTGCATACAAGTTTCTTTTTTTCATATGGACTAACACTATCGTAGTAAAACGTAGCGTAGCGAAACGACATCGTTTTTAGCACTAGTGCTAAATACAAATGCTTCCAAATGCGTCATTTTCTGCCAAACATTTAAAAAAAATTTGAATATTAATAAAATTCAAAACAAAGAGTTGTGTTTGCAATGGAATAGTTTAAAACTAAGTAAGAAAATATTTAACCTATTTTGGAATACGTATTAGCGGGATTGAGCATGTAATCTCATTTGGAAATAAAACGTGGCAACAACGCGTCAGTTATGTTCCGAAGTCAAAATGAGTTAAAAGAGCTTGTAAACAATAGAATGCAACTTCAACACGCTATATAATAGCATGTAATAGTCTTGTTGAAAGTCTCCATCAACTTGATAGGGCGTTTGGCATGATCACTAATCACATGCAAAGCCTTCACCTTATCTTGCCTAATTCTGTAGTCGCTCCTACTCAAAGAATTATTGGGTATGCGTTATCACCCCATAGGTGAATTTCTATATAGGGGTTTTTCTGGATCTGTATTTATTCATTAAATAACATAGCTGTTTTATGAGAGTTTGATTCGCGGAGTCACGGTAGAACCTCCTTAATCCACTAATATTAAATTGAGCCGGTGCATACTAAAAGCGCTCAGCTATCTGGGTTTTAAATGTACGAAGAAGAGCATTAACGGTGGTTATTCATTTGATGTGGATTGGAATGCATTCATCGTTATTCCGTTCCAGACTTTTGAATACAAACCAATGATAAGCGAGCCTATTAATACCGCTGTTGGAAATGATTACTTTGAAAAGGCATGGAAGAATATTTATTTCTTCACTGCATAGTTATAAATAACTCTTGCTTCAATTTAAAATCAGAGAGATAGCTAATGCTTGATGTGGGACTTAAGAGTGGCCTCAATACTCGAAAGTAATTCTTAATTGAAGTCTCTGATAGCTACATCGAATTGCTCTCAAGATGCTCTGCAAATTAATGTAACTACTGTTGCTTGGATGATTGAAGGCTAACAATTTTATATAAATATTCATTCACATTGAAATCGAATAAAATCCCTAAAATATTTCATCTGTTCTTTTTGAAGCTACATTCACGCTTCAATTCTCCCCAGTAATTATTTTGAAGTGCAGACCCCTTGAAACGGAAAGGTAGGACGGATAGGGATGAGTAAAACTCTCATGACTTATTGCTTTTTGAGTTGAATTTAGTTTTGCATCACCAAGCCAATTATTTTGGGTATTCCTCCTTTATCATTTTGAGCTTTTGCTGCCCTCTGCGGAGAAATGTCGCCTCTTCATGTCATAAAAAAAGTATCCATGCAGTTTGAGAAAAGAAAAGATGCTCTTGACTGTGTTCCGGAAAAGAGGGATATCCTTTCGCGTAAGCAGGATTTGGTATTTATCTCGAGGGCTCACGGGGGTTGCGAGAGAACGAAAAAAAATTGCAATTCTAGTACAAACTCAGATAGTCCTTTGCTTAACTACTCATCTTTTACTAGATCTTTTTTCTTCACTGATCCGGGAATTCCATTTACCCATTTCATGCTTCCTTGCTCGTCTTGATGCAATACACTTTCCCCTCAGCGCTTTTAAGTGCCGCTTCCTTGTATTCATTTCCTGTACGGAGTCCTCGCAGAGGAAAAGGTAGTCGAGAGGCTTGAACATTTCTTATGAAACTTTGCGGGGAAAAGACTTCTGCGCTTTTTCCATCAACCCCCTCTCGAAACTTTCACGGCGATGAGTTCGTATTATTTGCCGTAGGAATCATTGCTTTACATTTACCAAGAGATATTTTAGTTCCACGTGGAAATTCATCTCTTTCACCTCTGTTTACCGAGTTACTCTTTTCACGGCAGTCACTCAAGACTTTTCACCCGAGTAATATGAGATTTCCGATGGTCTTCTGTTTTCCCTTTTCCGATGAAATATACCTCCTTCTCCGCCACACTATGGGGCTTCTGTGGATTTCTACATTTCGGTGCTAAAGCCCACTCACGATCAGCATCAATAACTTTTGCTCTGGGTACCTTAAGGTTCATTTTGAAAGTAAGGATTGGTTTTCGAGATGAATCCACTCTTCATCCTTCCATAAGAGTGACTACCGTTCCAGTATGTATTGACGGCGAGATTAAAGGAGTCAGAGTGAGTTCATGATGGAGTTTTTAAAAATACAGATGATTTTTAAATTTGTTAGAGTGAAGGATTCCACGGAGACGTTTCATTGCTAGTTTTTCGGGGTTACTTTCAGGTTGATTGGTGTCCCTTGGCATCAGTTTCTGCAGCATTCCAGTTGGCTTCTTCAAGTCCGAAGTTGCGACTTTAGGCTGCGAAGTTGTAACTTTAGGTTCACCCATATAAAGGTTTTTCATTTAGTTTGGTGCACTACGATTGGTTGTTCTACTTTCCTTACTTGTTCATTCAAAATTGCTGCGCTCCTGCGACGAAGTATTCTCTGAGCTATGAAGAAGTCCGCTGGAATGATGGCGAAACAGTCGTCAAGTGACAGCAACCTACGCTAGAGGAAGCCCAAAGAATCATTAATGAAATATAATGTATTTAATTTTGGGATTTAAATGACAGAGATTACTTTGCCGTTTCTAGGATTCGACGGTGGTTTGGTGTTCTGGTCTTCAAGTTTGAAGAAGTCAATACTATTCTCCCATTCAACCATGATGCTAAATTTTTTGTTCAGGGATTCTTACATTAAATGTTATGCCTAAGTAATAAAAGAATTGATTAGCTGCGGTTCCTCGGGATAAGACTGTGGCTATTTTTCTTTATATTTCCACGGTATTAGTTAACATAGGAAAGGTATTGACAATATACCACCTGGAGGCCAAAAGACAGAAAATAAAGAGAAAAATGTGCAGGAGATGAGCAGAGGCCAATGTTAAATCCATTAATAATAATAAGGTAGAAGAGATGAAAGAGTATTGCTACCTGGGTTGCCAAATAACCAGCAAATGATGAAAGAAGTAGGCAATAGTTTGTGGTCTAATAGCGCATTCTTCCAAACGGAGATTCTAATACCAGATTGGCACGCAAGGAAAAAGTTGTATTTTATAAAGAAGGATTAGAACTATGAAACTAACAATTTTCCATGGAAATCAATCTAGGGTTTCACTGTCAAAAAAAAATTGACGATTTCAAATATGCATGAATACATAGATACATCTTTATGTAATTAAGTTTGTGACGAGTAAAATTTATTGGCCTTTCAAATAACAAGCCGCACATGTGTGTAGTGCGTATAGCTACCAAGATATCGCCGTAAACACATCCAGGTGTTTCCGTGATTGAACAAACTGACGTCATGCTGTAACTAAGAAACGAATGGACATTTTTGAAAACTTTTTTTTGTCATGACTTAGGATATAAATCCCCACAACTCCTGAAATTAAGAACTAAATCGAGGAGGCCGTGGTCCGATGGTTCGGTGATTTGACCGAGAGTGACCAATATATATATACATGTACGTACATAGCTACATACATATATATTTTTAGTTTAATTTAGCATTTTAATCTTCTACTAAGTTTCGTGACTTTACAATGATGTGATATACTCAAGAATTGCTTAACATTAACAGACATTCATTTATTTTTGTGTCTATCCTTGATTCCATGGCGGAGTGAACATCTATCTTTTCCCAAACAAAATCCAGCAAGATTCGTGGAAAATAGCGCATTTTTTCGCGCGAAGAGAATACCAGTGATGACCCATTAACACCGATGAGTTCTTTTTTAATACGCATCCATGCGCTCTCGAATGAGACACTCAGTTGCTCGGAATTGTTAATTTTCGTATTTTTTTTGACCCCACGATTGATTTAGACCTGTCGGCGCCAGAGGTTTCGTCGGGCGACGAGGCAGTTTTCGGTCAATGAGCCTCTGCCGCTTTTGCCAATTTGCGGGGGTTGAGGGGAATAAGGGTGGAATAAGAGGAGTGAAAGCTTTTGGGAGGGAGGGGGTTAGAAAATATGGGGTGGGTTGGTGTGCTGGGGGGAGGGTGGTCAACACTTTGTCACATCGACTTGTGGCCACGAACTTTATTCCCTTCGATAAGAAGCTTGTTAGCTGAACTTAAAAACTCGTTGAGAAAGTGTAGTCGGCAACTTTTCTTGTTACTACCTCTGTCTCCGGTCCATTCTTACAACAACTGAAAGCATTGCTATTTCATGCATGGTATGTGAAGGGGGTTAACATTTCTCCGTTCCTTTTTCCGGCGGCGAGCCTCGATTAAAAAAAAAATATAGCGGGCCATGTATCTTCTTTTCCTATGCTCGGATCGTCGATTTGACTTTATTTCCTCTCTCAAAATTGATAGGGTAATTGGTGTCCTCGTTTATGCGACTTGGCACTCGTGGACGACTGCTTGGAAGACGCTTATTTCCCTATCCCTGGGTTCCATTGGGAAATGCTAGGATCAGTGCAATACGGGCCAGATAAATAAATCCGTCCAATTTTTTTCCCTGCGGTAAACCATTCGGTTGGAGATTGATGGTAAAAAGTTAGAACGCCCTGACCATTTGCGCCATCTCTAGGTAATAAACTGCTACGAATAGTTGCAGGGTCCACGTAGCGAACGCTTGCCTCGGATAAGGGCAGTACTGCTGAAGAGCATGGCGTGAGGAGGAAGTTTTTTAAAGATTTTTTTTGGAAAAGGCTTTCCAAATAAGATTTACCTACCGAAAAGAGGAATTTATAAATGGAAATTTTTATTGCGCTCAACGATTGTGTTCTTTTTTCACCGAAAATTAGATGGCGCCGTGTTTAATGCTCGCATTCGCTTCGATGCAACGTTCTAAAAGGTTTGAAATTAAGATTTTGTTGGTTTCACCCTTTTAAAGCCTTTACGGCATCGTAAAACGGTCTGGCGCGATTGGCAAACACGCGATGCCACGTGGATGATAAAAAAGACTGTGATTTAACTGCCTTGAAGATGGATTTTCAGCTGCTAGGATGCGAATAGGGAAGGGGGTCTTTCTTTTAATAATACCCGAGCATTTATCGCCATGGTTCGATCACTACCATCGCGGCTCACGCAAAATCTTTGATTATTATTTCGCCCCCCAGGCGGGCCAAAAAATTCAATGCCAGACTGAGAATGTGACTTTCGTCTCTTTCCGCAGATACTCGTGTCTTCAACGGTAGGAGTCTGATTGAAAATCTTCTTAAAGAGGCAGGGTTGAGACGCCGCGTACGTTGAAGAAACTTATAGATGTGTCTACACTTAAATGATTGAGGAATACAGGAATTAAATTTTGCCAATGTTACTTTTATAAATACGGTTTTTGTCCTTATGCATGTTAAGCTTTGGCTAATGCAGAGGGGAAAACGGGTGGGTTCTAACTGAATGGCATGCGCTCAATAGCGTACTGGAAGGACGGAAGGAAGATAGAAGCTAAAATAAATAAAGGAGTCAGACAAGGTTTTAAACCTCTCCCCAGCGTTATTCTATTATAAGTCTACTACCTGGGAGAAGTAATAAGAGACACAGAGGAAATTGGTATCAAGGGTATCAAGGTGAATGTCGAAGAAATAAGCATGCTTCGGTTTGCTGATGACATCGCAGTTGTTGCAAAAGGTCGAGAGGACTTACAAGCATCCCTGACCACAGTTGATTCTTTGGTTACCTGTTCGAAATAAACCCGAAGGTTTCAAACACCCCCGCCCCCCCGGATCATCCATTATAATCGTAATCCTAGTACAAAGAGCGACATCAGGGCTCAAGGTCGCACCCTAACACGCGACTTTTTTCTTTGGCAGGAGGATGCGTTACCAACCTGGCTGCCGACGTAGTCTTTCAGATCAATAGTAATACCTTCTGTGTGTGCGTACTTCCTGGACACATTTCTTCACGTATCTTATGAAATTTCGTACGCCGAATACATACGCAGAAACTTACATAATTATAAGACCATGACTTTCGTCGGATGTAGGGACGCCGTTTCCACGTCTCTCAACATTGCTTCAAATCGGCTACGGATCGGGAGGAAAATATCCGACTGTAGATTCATCCCAGCATAAATTCACTTTTATTCCCTTCACCCTTGACCCTTAGTGGAAAATATTCGCCAAATGGGAAGGAATGGGAGCGACCTAACATTTAACTGACCGTGGAGTTATTGAGATATGCCCACCTTTCCTTGGTTTCCCCTTTCCTTTCTGTTCCATTTCCATTTCTTTTTTGCCCATTTCTTTCATCTCTTTTCCTTATGTAATCACCTCTCCATCTTCCATTTCTTTCCTTTTCCCCATTACATCTCATTCATTCTTTTTTCTCAAGGGCCATTTTGTTCAGAAACATCCACTGAGAGCTGGAAGAGAACACAATAACATTTGATGTTCCTCATGATAGCTGAATTATGCCTCTATTTGGAAAAAAGCTGTTACATAATTCACATGAATAAATGATCATAATTTATTTTTCGTCTCAATAGTTTTACGGTAGCGTTCCGCTATCTTATTTTGTTTGTTAAAATCGATTTTTTCTTCCAGCGAATATTGAGAGAATGTAATCTTCATATTATGTATACCAGGGTCCCTAATTGATTATGGATTTTTCCCATGCTCCAAGAACATATAAGATTTCTTGTGGGTCGACCGGAGTTATATTTGATTTCTGGGACAGGCCATTAATGCAATTGACAGTTTTCATTGCAGTAATAGTCTTCATTTGAAAACGTTTTCGAGAATGTCTGTACAGTGGTACCAACTAGCGAAGATAATGCGTTCTGAAATCGAATTCGTTGACTGAAAAACTCTTTGGCCCTGACGTGATTCCCCTTAAGTTACTAGAGAAAAGAGACAAGTTAATTTCGAATGCTACCCTTCTATTTAAAGCTATATTTTATAAACAGCTGAAAATCACTCTAAATTGGCGGAGACCCTTCAAGACACGAGAAAAACTGCTATATAATGGACGGGTAGATAAAAGGTTTGGCCTAGTGATATACCACCTAGACGGCAGTTGTCTCTATCGTTTATGTGGGATCTGAGTCCTCTGGATAACATTTCCAATACACATTCCTTCAAATTAAAAAATAAGGCTACCGTTTACACTTAAGCTGGTTAAATAAATATTTGGCTAAGTTTCGTACAATTGGCGGACATTAAGGATAAGAAATGCGATGAAAACTGGGTGACGTATTATAGTTTAATACTTATGGTTATTCGATTTGATTAACGACTCAGTGCGCTTTTATTCTAGAATCATGTTATTTAAAGTAATTGCATTTAACTGAAAATATGGCACGGCTTTATGATATTATTCTGTTAATTTCCGAAGTGGAATCGTTAGTGAACTTGTTCATTGCGTAAACTGTTACAGTGTACGTTAGAGTTTAAAAAACTTCGTCAATTGAAAAATTATTTACTTGGGTTACTGGTTAGTAGAGGTATTGGTACGTACTGGCTTTTTAGAGTCAGTGAACCTTTTTAGTAATGTGAACAACTATGCGAACTTTATTCAGTTATTGAACTTCTTTACTTAGGATAGCATCTAAACAACTATTTTGATCATGAAAATATGAAAATGAAATGGTAAAAATGGCTACTTTGTAAAACTTTCAGTTTCTGTGTTGTTAATACCGCAATTAATTGATTTGGCGAAACGGAGCAATAACTTGCTTGGTCACATTTAACGTTTCTAAAGTGAGTGGGAAAAACTACGCTTTGTTGGGAATTCCCAGCGTTGCATTAATGCCATATCATTTGATAAATATGTGATAAAATCAATAATTTAAAGCGTAACGTGAATCGCGAAACGTCGTCTGCAGATGAGGCCTGATTTACACTTTTTCCACAATTTGTTAAACATTTAAAGCGATAGCTGTCAAAATTCAGCAGACTGTGACAATAGCGACGATATGACCCCAAAATGAAAGAACATTCAAACAAAATAATATTTTTTTGAAGAACGTTACAAAGTAAAATGAGAAAGTCCATGGCACACGCATTGCGTGGGGATATAGGTATTGCAAATTTTGAGGTACAAATTGGAATGTTGTGATTTTGTAAGCATATATACTGTAGCCGATATTAGTTAATAAATGAATTAATTTACAGATATGACTTACTAATCCACAGCTAGTGCATACATTTGCACAAAATAACATTTTGGAGCTAACATTCCAAGTGTCTTGATACTGTTTGCCTACTATTTTCCTCGTGGTGTGAACATTGTGCGTCTCAATTACATTAGGGTATTATTGCATTAGGGCAGTATTGTAAGCACGGGGTAGTGTTTATCGTATGCCTGCATGGCAGTAGGTGTAAAATAATTATCTCCAATTGATAATACATGCCTGGTGATGCTTCACCCTCAGCCACACACCCTTGCTGTGGCTTGCTGGGTATTATGTAGATGCGGATGGAGATGAAGGGGTGAATAACAGAGACCGCAGGAAAAATGGCACATAAAAATACTAGAGAGGGAAATGTTATGCACACTGGGAACAGCTCTCGGTTGCTTAATGTAGGAGATATTCATTTCACACGAGTAAAATTCCTTACCTGAGATCTCTGGAGTTTCATAATGGTGGAATTTCTGTTACGCCAACTCTGAAACAATCACTCCCTTAGTATCACGCAGAGGAGAACTGTTCCTATGCATTATTAATGCACCTTCACGCCTGTGCGAAATTCCTTCTCCTTATTTGTCCTATCCTTACTTTGAATGCGTTGCTCCTCGTTGGGTTTCCGGTTAATTCAACATCTGCGTTGACTCCACTTCCACCTTCTCATATACGAGTTAATCTTTTCAATGAATTTAAAAATGCATTGTATGCATTCCAAAGAAAATAGCGGAATTATAAAAAAAGATGCAGGGATGCTAAACCTAATTTATAGCTATCGAACGAATAATTATCAAACCTATATCACGTGCTTATCATACTGCTTTCGAAATGTCTTTTTTTCAAGAGCCTAATTTGTCTCAGCTTGCTTCAATCAATCCGTATTTAATTTTTTCAACCTTTCGCAACTGCATTAATTTGTTTTACTTAATATAAGGCCCCATTTCCCCCCTGGGTTAGCAGTATATTCAACTGTCCTGACAGCAGTATTCAGACGACTTAGCAGTAGTGTGCTGTTTTAAGTTGCTACATGTATCATTCCGGATATCGTCCTAGCATGTGTTGAGAAACATCTGTGTTAGGATGATTTTGAGATGCTATTCTAGGATATGACGGATATTTCAATCACGAAATCATTTTTATGTGCTGCTCAATATCAAGGGAAAGGAGGTTAAACCAGTGGACCAAAAACGCCAGGTTATCATCTATGTCTATATACTGCTATATATGCGAACCATTTTAAGAGTGTTGGTGACGCCATGCATTATCGATGAGTGAACAATCTTGCTGTCAACAAATACATTACTAGTTTAACTACTAAGTAAACTAAGTTTATTGCGGAAATATGGGTATTCCATATGAAATTGTCAGCATTAGTCTTATTACGGTTAAGGTGGGTTGAGAACAGCATAAAATATTTACTCCGACATGTATCTTTCATACGATGTTCGTCATTAGCTCGGCCTATCTCTTACCACCCATTATTCTATTCAAAGATTCCATTCCTTTTTCTCCTCCCTATACACCACTTAACGAAAGTTCTTCCCTCCATCACGTTCTTCAATAACCTCTTTACCTTTTTTTGCCTACTCCATCCAGTCCTGCGTTCTCCTTGTTTCCTCAGTCAACTTCCTTTCTCCCTCGTATTTTCTTCGTTTGCAATTTTCCCCCCACATAGCTTTCTCTATCTATATCCATGCCTACTTCTCACAACCCCTTATTCTATTATCATCATCTTTCCTACAAGTTTTTGCTTTGATGCCATGCAGTACCACGCTCCATCTTAAAATTTTTAGTAATCGTTACGTCCTCACTGAACGACCTCCGTCATGTTCTCCCTTAACGAGCAAACGCCTCTTTTTCCAACAATATTCTACCATGTACTTTGATACTATTACACACCTTTCCCTCCAAAATATTATCCAGATAACAAAATTTTCCCCATATAATCCAGCTTGTGTCCTGATAACTTTAAATTTGATCTTGACTTATTTTTTGAAAATCTCACTAGTTCTAATTTCAAAATAAAGTCATACGGTAAAGATACTGTCAAATATAGTTCATCTTTTTAAGGTTATGCATCAAGCATGCTAGGAAATGCCTAAACCAATAAAATCTATGCTTTTTACTATTACGGTTTCATAGGCGTATGCGAAATAAGCTTAAGTCTACGCTACCTTTCCCAGCTATATATTTCTCGTAGTGGATACATTCTGATTTATTAGTATCCCTCGTAGCACGACAAATAACGATATTTTATATCCCATTGCTTACTACACATCTCTTATTTTATATTTAAGATCTAAACCACGATTGTGCGCTGAGGTTTTTTAAGATAAGTTTTTCATTCTCGCGAGTTATGGATAATATTATCAGTTATACCATTGAATCTGCTGGATTTTTTTTCTGGAACTGATGATGTTAATTTGTCGTAGTGAAAGCTATTCGAAAGTTGAAAGTAGTTATTTGAATTTCTCACGCCCAAAAATGTAGCTGTGAAATTGCGCTTTTGCATACTAATGGAATTGTACTTGCTTACCTTATTGAATATCATTATTGAATATCTAGAATTAACTGAAATGTCATAATGAAATAAATTTTTCCACTTGCAATATTGTAAATGAAAGCCATCATCGTATCTGATATCGTGCACTTAAATATTAATAGATATTGTCACTCATGTGAAAATAAAATTAAATTTACACTAATTATATAAAAATGTAACTTATATAATTAAATATATAATAACATAATAATATTTGGTGGTCCGTGGTTCAATTCCAGGCTGAGGCAAACATTTTTCTGTTGTGATCTGGCTTGATTTCATCTTCACCACCTTCATTGTGTTCGTCCTTTTATGTGTTACCTATCCATCTTCTTTATTCTATCCTTGGTATTTATATATTATAATAAATTTTATAAATACAATATTTAATAAAACATTTAAATAAAATATATCATAAAATATAAAAATATTCGTAAAAATCTACAATACCTATTCCTAATTTCCCCGTAGTTTCTTCGTTGTCATCTATTGCTGTCCCTTATTGTACCTTGAAAAATGAGTTTTTGAACCTCACACAAGGCAGAAAATATTGAATGTCTAGAAACATCTCCTACTCCGGCATGTACCTTTTAAATCACCTGTGTCTTTGAGATTTTCTTTAAATATAGCCAAATAGAATTGTCCGTTACAGATAAACGGGAATAAACTTTGGTCATGGGTATTTTCATGCCAAACGCAACGTTAGCACTACGCTGCGTCCATAAAATTTGCTATTTTCCGATGTTTTTATGCGTTAGTCACTTTAGCAGACTCATTTACGCCTTTCCAAAAGCTAAACTTTTAGTTCGGCTTCAAACCTTTCATGTTCATGACGCAGACGCAGTCAGTCGCCGTAAATTACCTTAGCACAACTGGGACAGAGAGGTCATTACCAAACGTTTAATAGGTATTAGCCGCGCTGAGCTGAACCGTGTTCGGTGGGGAGATGTTTTCATGTCGTGCCATGTATGTTTCGTTTTTGTTTTAGCGCTAGCACATATCTACATACTGCTCTGATTTAATTTAACATCGAGACTATGCTTATAAAGAGGATTCAAGAAGTATATTCTAAAGGTTTGAAATCATAGCGATTAAAACTCGATAAGTTTTCACAGCTATCGCTATGTCATAACCAGCTTTTAAGTTGGTTAACCTGAATATTATATTTCGAAAATAAACCATAGTCCTCACCATAATTGTAATTTAAAGTTTAGCTCAATTAATTATTTATTGGTTATTTCACCGTAAGGTCTTACTGATTCCTCAGCATAAGAGTCAGTATTTTCTTATTGTTTATGCGATAAATGCGTAGTTTATCGGGTTGCATCAGATTATCGATTTTGCTACGAGTTTTTAAATGGAATAATTTAATGCATTGAAATCAATTTTGCGTCATACTTTTGGAAGCTAATTAGTTTCTCAGTTCAGGTTTCAGTGAGCTGTTTGTACACTTTGCCCGTATTAATTATATCGGTATAAATATTTAAATGCATCTGCATGTATACTACTAATATACATTCGTACCTTAACGTTATTCAAATTTTTCTTTTGCTGATTGAAATATTTCAATTGTCTTATTTCATGGATGTTAACTATCACACTGCTAGTAAATGTAGTAAGTAATTAAAAAATTGTAATTCATTTATCACTCTTTCTATACAGGAATGAACATAACATCCTGATTTTTTTAAAATTCATACCACATTAAAAATGGAATAAAAAATATTCCCACAGGTTACTGGAGAGAATATAACACATAACTGTGCGGGAAAATTGAATAATGAACTGGAGATTGCGATTATGTTTCATGATTTCATGCAAGCAGTAATCATTTTTTCTTTATAAGTGGTCCTTTGCTATGTTCAATTATCTCTGTAATGATTATTTCATTTTCCTATGTACCTAATTATATGAACATTCATTCTCGACGAGCTACTGCTAAGATGATATGATATTTGAGAACCTCACCATTTATGATCATCTGTAGAGTGTATCTATGTTGCTGTGGTTACAAAAATGTTAGCCATATTCTTTGAAATGCCCTTTACTTACAATTAGTAGCCATTTAGTGCTTTGGTACACGAAGTTAAAACATTTCTGGCTGAACTTGTCATTATATTATCAAAATAATTCACACTTATTAAAGATAATTCGAGTAAAGTGAGGAAAATTGTTGAAAGTAAAAGAAATGAAAAGAGTTAGGTAACTGCCTTTACATATAAATTAGTGGGTAGGTTGCACCAGGAGCACTATAGTGAGTCTCATGAATCCAAAACTGGTACTTATGTGATCGTTTATACTTTGGCCGTAATTCTGGACTGAGGTTATTTTGCGGATGTCATGCGGTCTTCAAGTTAACATGTTGTTCACCTTTTACGAGGATAATCGGAATAGACCAATGCCTTTTAAATGTGCCAGTTTCAGCTGCTATATTACTGATATTTAATGGCCTTTCTTGCGACCTGCGATTTAGATTAAATGTGACCATATTGGAAGCATTAATCCAGAGATGAACTAAATCGAAACAAAGACCTTTGCTGTCAGATTGCTTTACCACAGTCTCACCTGTGCCCGGGAAAAGTCCTCGAAATTCATCCCTTAGTTTTCACTTATCTTTACTTTACTTCTATCCCCGACTGTTTCGAATCGACATGGTACCCTCATCCCTTAACTTATCCCCTAAATTTCTCCCCACCACTCGTCCCATCCCCATTTCTTTTTATGTATCTTCGAGCCATCCCCCTCTCACCCCTTACCCTCAAAGGGCCATCATCCGACTCCCACTCTCCCCTTCACCCTCCCGTCCTCAAAGAAGAAATTCCGAGAGAAGTGACGTTTCCCCCTTTCTCCGCCGTCCTCTCCACCAAGACTGGCGCTGCCGTCGAAGTGGAGAGCACGCATCATAATAAAAGTGAAATTGGTCCCAACTTTATAAAAAATCCATGATTTACTCTCGGCTGGAGCATCCGGATGAGAGCGGAAGGAGGGAAAGAGTGCAATGGATATTACTCTGCACATCGGGGTCCAGCGCCCGTTCTCTTTCTCCAACCTTCCCATCTCCTGGCCATCTGAACCAAACCATCCATCCTGCTTCTTATACTTTTTTATTCCTGTTTACCTATTCTGGCTTTTTCTCCGCTACAAACTTCTCTCTACCCATCCCACCTCACATCCCTTCGTTCATTCTGCAAACTACGTTTCCATTACACTTTTCCGTGACGCTTTCGCCAATGCTCTATCCCACTTTTTCATATTTTATGCTGCTTCTTCCTCCCACGGAGTGCACGCAAAGGCACTCGATTTAATGTTATATTATTTGACATGAACGGTTGAAATGATATGGTTTATTGTATCAGACGTTACTTTATATAATTTGCTCATCATTATCATTGGTCATGAATCCTCAGATTGGTTTGACGCAGCTCTCCACTGAGTCCTTCCATCAGCCAATCTCTTCATACTTACGTATTTCTTCTCTTTCACATCCTTCATCACTTGTTCCATTATATATCTCGCAAGAGGCCTCCCTTGTCATTCTTCCCGTTCACTTGTCCCTCGACGATTGTCTTCATCAGGCCATCATGTCTCATGATGTGGCCGATTAAGTTGTCCCTTCTTCTTCTTAGGGTATTCAGAAGACCTCTCTTTTCTCCCACTCTTCTTAGGACTTCCTCGTGACTTACTCGGTCGATCCATTTAATCTTCTACATTCTTCTATAGCACCACATTTAGAATGCTTCCACTCTTTTCTTTTCCGGTGCTGTCATTGATATAATTTGCTAAACAACTTAAATGAAGAACAGCAATAACATGATATTCCACAGAGAAAAAAATGATTCGCCTTGACCGGGACACGAACCCGGATGTGGTGGTAGATGAATGGTAGAGCACCTGACCGGAAATCTGGGGGTCCGGGTTCGAGTCCCGGTAAAGGCGAATCATTTTTTCTCCGTGGAATATCTTGCTAATGTGCAATTTCAATGGGTATCTCCGTCAAAGTTTTCGCGGCTAGTTCGCGAGATTTTAACTTGAAGAACAGTAACTTTGCAATACCAATATTTACTGGTAAAGCAGGACCCAGGTCTCTACGTTGTTCATCTCATTCAGTGTATTACTGCAGGATATACACTAGTATAATACTCAAAAAAGTGAGGATGGAACATTGGTTGATTATCTCCCTTAGCGAAACATATCTTGCAATTCAATAATGAACGTACCTACTTCAAACATGAGTTCCTACCGTTCCTACACATAGAAATAACAGGGGACAGACTTGATGCATTGGGAAATTCGATTGGAAAATTCAAGTATACGCTACAAGGCAGACATTGTGTACGAAGTTTCGTATCCCTCCCTCTTTGACCTACCTAAACTCCTAATGCTCCTGTATCCCCATTCCGTTCCGTATTCTTCACCATATCTTGTTTCCTCTTCTCCCTACATCTTCAATATCCTCTAAAACCTTTCCCGTACCCTGGCACTTCGTCGAGGTGAAGTAGTTCTGGGTTGAAGTACTACTGGACTCTCACCCTAAGGTACCGAGCTCGAATCCCGACAGTGGAAATTATTTTTCATTGGTAAGCTACTTGAGAGCATAGTGGACAGCATTCGAAATGAAGTGGACGATTTTACATTAGCAGTTATTTGCGATTAGTAGTTGTTGTTACATATTTATTCTGCATTGATTCCTCGTGAAATAATTTAAATAAAAATTATTTGACGTAAAATTATTTCATAAATCAAGTACATTAGATGGCGTTGTAATATAATGATACACGTGATGGCCTGTTTCCACTACTGTACGGATACTACTGTACATGCGTTACTTGTAAGTTACTCCTAAAGAGTAACAAGTTACTTTTTAGGAGTAAATATTTTTTTGCGGGAGGTAGCTATGTAACGTTTGTCACTCAGCTGTATTTCGGACATATTTCTACCCACTGTCTGCATCAACAGGAAAGATAGAAGCGACAAACTGTGGAAGTTGCAAAGAGAAATATTCCCCCATCCCTTCCATTCATATCTTTATACCTTTCCTCCCGGTCTGAAGAGCCTATTAGTGCCGAAACAGACTTGAAAACACCCATGAAAAAAGAGAAATCAGCTGTCGGACTAAGAGTTTCAGGAATACATTTTTCCCAGGCACAACTCACGACTGAAATGAAAACTAATTATTACTATTTCAAGCACATGATACATTATTTATTAGTACAAATAATTTTTTTCAGCTAAACTCAGCTTTACCTGCTCCCAGGGTAAAATGTAGATGTAGATCTTTGAATTCTGGCGCCAGGTTTTGCCGTTCATTCTTTTGTTTTTGTTAACTTGTCAGCCGCGGTTTAGCGCCAGCAACGCAAAGGGAAGAATCGGCACGCCAAGGCAAGGGC
The DNA here is from genome assembly GCA_933228895.1 of Platycnemis pennipes. Classification (NCBI taxonomy): domain Eukaryota; kingdom Metazoa; phylum Arthropoda; class Insecta; order Odonata; family Platycnemididae; genus Platycnemis; species Platycnemis pennipes. Next base: position 30,666,898 of record OW121857.1, on the reverse strand, counting down.
CCTTTTCGTTTTCGGAGTTTTTGAGTTGAAAGCCGTGGAAGTGACGGTCAGCTTGCTTGGAGGTTTTCCGTTCCGACTTCCGAACCCCCCCCAACCTACCCTAACTTTTATTCGTGGTTTTCGATTATGATACATGGCTCCCTACAGGTCATCGTCATCAATCAACAATACTTTAATTGGTTTAAGGAGGTTGGCTCGCGACTGCGTGAGTCAAGTTGTCATAGGAATCTTATTAATTTAAGTACGAGTATATGCCTGCTAAGTGATCCTTACTTCACAAAGAAAATTACCTAAGCTATTGAAAGTCATAAGTATCACAAGAAATACGATGTAAAGTCGAAGAATTTCTTTTTTATGATAATTTTAATCAGCTTGACTATGGAGTCAATTCAGCATTTACTTTAAAAAAATAAATTCATGTATTCAATGAATTTACTAATTTATAACACCAGAATATTACTATTAAACATTACGTTATAATATTTTTCTTAAATATGCTTTAATATCTCATTAGTAATGATATTATTCATACGACATACATTTTACATAGAGCGCCGCAGTGCCACTTGAAGACAACTAACGCATTTCGTCTGCTATAAGCGCAGAAATTGGTGGATTTAGCGAAAAAGACGGTGGGTTGATGGCTTTATTTTCGTGTCATTTTATTTCTTGTGGAATTACGCATAAAATATCAGTTTTTTGCAAAAATGACATGTCACTATGGTATTTCCAAACGTTATATTCCCATGTGATGGCCATTCTCGCCGTTAATCGTATGTAATTTCAAATGCAATTTGTGCAAAAAGGAGTATGGGTTGGTATAATTATCTTTACTTTATTAGAGAGAGGAACTTAAGTTCTATAAGTGCTGAAAATATGAAAAAATGACATGACTTGCACTTTTCGGACCAACCTCCTTAATGTAGCTATCCACTCTATTCTCTATTAGCTAACTTCTTCGTATTACGTAATTCGTATCTTTCACATCCTTCATCACTTCTTCTCTATATCTCATACGAGGCCTTCCTTTGCTATCCTACCCGTGCAATTGTCCTTCGACGATTGTCTTTATCAGCCCGTCATGTCTGATTATGTGACTGATTAAGGTGTCTGGACACTTCTTCAGGTTTTAATAAGCTTTTCCTTTGCTGCCTCTCTTCGGGTTTCAAATTCTGCCAGCCTTGACTTCTCTGCTGCTGTTGCTCTCCAAGCCTCATGCTATAAAGAAGAGTGCTCTAGACGTTTGTTCTGATGAATTATTTCCTTACTTCCACGCTTATATTTCCAGCACGTAAATTATTCTTTTTGTAGAATGCTCTCTGTGCCTGGGATATTCTATTTAAAATTTGCCTCTTGCTTCGCCCATCGCTGGTTACTCGGCTTCCCTGTTAACAATTTACTCTTTCACTTTTTCAAGTATTTGTTTTCCTGATTTAACTCCCTGATTTAAGTTCCTGATTTGCTATCTGCCGCTTCACACCTGCTGAATACTAATGTCTTAGTTTTATTTTGCTACACTGTTTAAATGTCATTCAGTTAGTGAATTACAAGGAGCTTCCTGTTCCCTGCTATGAATACGGGCGAAAAGGTAGAATACTTTTCCATTTAGATCCTTTAACCCGTCGAACCCCACTCGAAGTTAGCAGTTAGCTTTGAGATGTGTTAAATAGGGAAAGTTTACATCATATAAATAACAGTAATATTTCTCGGTGATAAAATGACGATCTATAAATAAAGATAAACCGTATTTTCATGATTTTAAGTCATACAAAGCCTCTATCTTTTTCACTCGATCTTCAATCTCCAATTTTTTCTTCACAGGTCTATATTGTTTTTTTAGTTGTTATTTATTTCTATTACAATTTTGTTGATATCTGAGCGCTATCATCATTGGGTGCAATGTATAGCCAATCAATCAACCATCCTCCATGCCTGGTCAGTTCTCTTTCATCTTAATATTTATCCTAATGCCTCTATTTTGGCATTGAAATATTATCTAAAATATATTATCCTCAGTAATTCATGCACGCACTTTGGTACATCTAGCACTGATTCCCCTGCTGAAGTGGTAAACCACACCTAACTGAACACTAACTAGCTAGCCAACTTCATTATATCTACATCTACGTACTACCCTTCAAGCCACCGAGAGGGTGAGTGGCAGGGGGTGAAGATCACCAAACATGCACTACTGACATGCAACTAAGAAGTTTATACATTTATAAACAACATTAATTTCCCCTGTTCTGTTGCTAAGATAGGATATAAATGATCAGCTTAAATATTTTATTTTTTATCAAGCATTGTCGTAAAATCTTCTATAATATTGACCCTATTATGTAACATGTATCCATGTTGTAGCCTATTTGCTTGACAATAGTGCATGTTTGGTGATATTCACCCTCTGACACACACCCTCGTGGTGGCTCGCAGAGTATTACGAAGATGTAATATTTTGTGAACAGTAGGATTTAAAGGACATATGTAATTATTGTAGGATTGTATACCTCGTAATAATCATACTATATGCCTTAGATTTTTATTGCTATACGTACCTATATCGCTCCAGTAATAATCTATGTTATCACTCTGCATTTTCCATTAAACTGAATCACAACTCGTGTAAATATTTTCTCAGTCGGGGTTGTTGCCAATGTTTATCTTGTTTGGTAAGGGTATTTTTCTTTAATAGTTGTCCCTTAAAATATCTATCTACGTACCGGTGCCCTTAGCGATTTCCTTAATTATAAGTTTCTTATCCAATCCGTCTTCGCATGCACCATTTTTCCTTCCGTATCTTCTTCTAGAATGACACGACTTGCCCTAAATAGATTACATAGATATTAAGACATTTTGGGGGTAGAGAGATGATCTCTTGTGGCACATGATTGAGGCCTGCGATTTCAATCTACCATTGTATTTCTGTCAGACGTTCATGTATAAAGTCGTCGTTAAGCGCTCGTAACTCGATATCCATCTTCGTGGGATAAATTCGTTATCTCCAAGATCATAACGACTTGTTTACTTTATGGCCATGTTCATTACGGCAAGATGTCATTTAAGGCCGCTTTAAGAATGGCATCTGGTGACCAAATTAGAATTTTCGGTCTTATCTTCCTCTGGAATTTAGTGAAATGATTATTTGAATAAGAATAACTTCCCCATTTAACTCATTTGGTGACTTATTAACACGCTCCAGGGAAACAAAAAATATTTTTTCCCCTTTCATAACTTTAACTCACTGATAAATTGATAATGATGACATCTGTGTGCTAAAGTAAATATATATGCAATCTACAATAATTACTAATACTATTAATACATTAGTATTTATGACGAAATCAATACAAATGTGCGCTTTGGCAATTAAAGGTTATATCAGGGGAAAAATTAGAATCGATTGCAACAAAAAAGAGCCGGGCTATGAAAGCATGCACAACATATGATATTGTTACAAGTGTGAATAAAATCTTTTGCTACGTACGCTAGAAAAGAGTGAAGTATTAACAATAAAGTAGTTTCCATGAAAATATTTCCGTAATCCTCTAACAAATTCTTCTTCCTCCTCCTTCAATCCTCCAAATTCCTCCTACAATCCTCCTTCAGAAGCCTGAAGACGATGACAGAGTCGGGAATCGAAACGTCGGCGGGCATAGATGCAATAACCCGGTGGAGAATCCGAGAAACCTTTACTCTTACAAATGATAATGGTACTTAGGAAAACTGATCATAGAAGTGAAAACCTCGATAATGACGCTAGTGTGGTAAAAAATTGTCGGTTATATTATTTAAATGTAGTGTTAGAATGGCACATTAATTTTTATTGTTATTTATCTTGAAGTACCTAACGAGTTATTTTCAGCCTGATTCAAAATGAGTATAAATGGGTGTTTTAAATGAATTGATTGAATCATAAAATTGCCTTAAAACATCAAAGTTTAGCGTGAAAACATTTAAGAACACCAGAATAGCAATTCGAAGAAAAAAATATGGAAGAATCAAAGTGAGAAGTAGAATCACGCTGGCGAGAGAGGAATTAGAAGGTTAGTAAGGGCAGGGTCGTTTGAGTTTGGGCGTAAAGAAAAGTCTGGGGAAAAATTTATTATGATTCATTGTTTTGTACGGAGTTACAGGTAATAAGATGAAATTAGCTTTTGAAATGTTAGCTTGGAGAAGGTAAGGTGGGTATAAAGAAAGACAAGCGAAGAAGTGTTAGAGATGGCAGGGGGGAGAAGAATGTTGATTGAGGAGTAAGGAGAGGGCAAAGTGGAAGTAATACTTAATTGTGCTTTGAGAGACATTTTGGAGGAAAGTATATAGAGCAATAGAGGTAGAAGGAGAAAAGAAACGGGTAGATAGAATTTTGAGTCTTAGAAAGTAAATATATTGAACCGAATATGGGCAGAATATGAAATACAGGGGCAAGGATAAGAACATCTTATGTATCGTATGTTCCTAATGATGCCGAAAATGTAAAAGGCAAACTTCGCATTAATTATACGAATTGCTCGGCACGCCCGGATTCGTAGTCACACATCTCTTTCCCATAACTTCGCACTATAACAATCAAAGATACGCTTCCCATTTAAGTGCCCATACCTAACTCTTCTAGTGAGGGATAGGCGCATGAACGCAGAAGAGAAGAGGCGCAGAAGCCTGCCGCATGAACGGCGGTGAAATTCACATTGCAATGGGAATTAAGGATCCTGGGTAGCGTAGTGGTCTGCGCAGTGGCCCGGAAAGCCCGTAGTTCAATTTCCGGTCCAGGTGAATTTTTTCTCATGGCAATTAATGTGTAACTCGTCTAGGTGGAGAAAATAAGCGCCGTTGGCTTGGGGATTTTCTGTGCGAGAAACGTTTTACTACTTGTTAGCATTCCTCCTCTATACATCGTCATTTTCCTCTTTAGAGGTATTTACGACGTTTTTTATTTTTCCTCTACGATGCCCAATCATAGTTAAATGATTTAGCGCCAGTATGATTTAAAAAATCCGTATGATTAGAATTTAAGTGATGCTAATTAAATTAAAGAACTCATAGAATAATAAAATGGATCAATTGTAATAAGTGAATTAACATTTTCCTAAAATATATCAGACACTTTTAACTTGATATTCGCTTTCCATTATTTCTTGGAAATTGAATAAATATTAATTTTTTCATTTATTTACCAGGATATCTAAATTTGTTGAGTTTTCCATGAACTTTTCCAGCACAATTATTTATTTACTTTTCTCTGATTAATATGTCTACACCTACATTTACCCCACGAGCCGTAGTGGGTGGCAGTTGAAGGTAGGTAGCCAGACGTGGACGTGAAAATTTGTTAATAAATAACGAAAAGAGTAAAACTTATGGAAATGGAAATGTTATGTGATTCGTGATATCTTTATCACAAATTTTGTTGTTGTAGTGGTTGATTCATCATCACATTGGTCAACAATCCTAGGACTGGTTTGACGCAGGCTTCCACTCGATTCTTTTATCGGCCAACCTCTTCATATTGACGTAGCTCCTCTCTTTGACATCCTTCACAACTTGCTCCATATACCTCATGCGCGGCCTGCCTTTTCCATTCTTCCCGTTCACTTTTCCCTCGACGATTGTCTTCATCAGGCCATCGTGTCTTAAGATGTGGCCTATTAAGTTGTCCCGTCTTCTTTTCAAGGTTTCCACTAGACATCTCTTCTCTCCCACTCTTCTTAAGACTTCTTCGTTTGCCACTCGATCGATCCATTTTATCTTCATCATTATACGGTAGCACCACATTTCGAATGCTCCCAACCTTTTCTTCACCGCTGCTGTTATTGTCCAGCTTCGCTGCCATATACTAGAATGCTCCAGAGTGTTGTGGCTGATGGTGCGTGTGAATAACGATGCGTATAATTGATTCTATAATTGAAGCATTAAATTCTGCATTTTTATCCGACCAATAGTATGTAAACTGCACACCGTCTCAAAATAGAATTGTATATTATGAGAATTTTTTTAGAAAATTTGCCTATCCGAAGGCCAACCCATTATTTCATTTTATGAATAGATTTATAGATTGTGTTGGTAAAGGGGATGTTACGACTTGTATTTTTTTCATTATTAATTCTTGGTACGAATATCTATTTTTGTTCTATTCCGTGCTTAGGGTATAAGAAACGGGTTTTGCATTTACTCTCAGTTACCTTACTGCAATTGTACGATTTTATGATTTATGATAAATTTTTATGGAGCAAGAGGGTGAAAATTTCATTTCCCCAAGCCGATAGGCTTCTATTTGAAAATATTTCAGCCTCTAATTATCTTATACCAAATTTTTGCTAATTTTAAGATACTTGATATTTGTTCATTACTCTTAAGCTCACCGCTTGAAAAAAATACCAACCGTGCTAGCCAGGTCATTAACGCCTTGGCCTGAAAACTTAAAGGTTGTGGGTTCAAATCTTGCCTGAGTATGGTAATTTGTCTCAGCATTAAGATATTAGATTAGAAGATACGAAAATAACATTATTTGTAGGAATACCTCAAATCCAAGACTACTACTACAAGTTAATTTGATTTAGGCAATTTTGGAGATAAAGTTTTTTATTTAATACAAGAACTAATTTTTCATTTTGAACAATGCAGAAATATAAGGAATACAAGAACTGGAACTAAATTGTGTTGGAAGTCATTTCGAAAAGTAGCATATTTAGCGGTTTATTCACTCGTGAGTTTTACTGATTGGGTCCAATTAGCCTCATCAAGTCTGAATTATATTATCTGCCTTTGTTTTTCTGTCGTAGAATCCAGTTTTCGATCCCATTAATCTTTTCGTAATTTCTGAACGCAGACAGATACTCACAGCGGTGCTTGCTTCAGGCCATGACTATCCCTGATTACCTACCTGCATTGGGAATATAGACACTGGCGTCGTTGCCTTCATTTCCTGCTTCCCCTTAACCCCTTGCCCTCTCCGCTTCTCGCTCTTCCATTATCCTTCAAACTTATGCGATCCGTAATCAATTCCTCTTTTTTTTCCTGTTCGCCCTCCCTCGAGCTTATTAAGTTTTTATGGCATCGTCATTCCGGTCACGGAGTTCTACCGTTTGAGCATGCACCGATTTTGCGATCCATTTTTCAATTACTCACGCGCGATAAATATACCTACCTGCGCACTCCCATTTATTACACTCATTCCTCCGAGCGGTAAAGGAAGAGAACACGCAAAGGTTGGGTCGGGGAACAAATCGATATTTATTTTCTCTCCCATTCCAGAGCGAAGCTGTGGTTTTTCTACCAACGTGAAACGGGTGAAATGGTGTAGGATTTTTTTTCTCTTAAAAAAAACAGAAGCACATCATACCCTGCTGTGTCCGAGGAAAATTATTTCGATGTCCCTGTCTCTCTATTTTTTTCTGAAGGGCTGTCGCAAAAATGCATTTCCTATGCACCGGCGCGACGTAATATTTGGCCAGCATTCAAAATACTTTCATTCCGTGTGCCCGGAATTGGTAGGATAAAAACTGGTGTTATTTGCTGCCCGCTTTTCGATTTTGCGTGTCCGTAGCAGGAGGGTCGAGTCCGACGCCCCTATCAACTGCTCGATTCGACACAGCTTTTAGTTCCATAACTCCATAAAGCCATTAATGTCTTCTTATCTCAGCCTTTTAGCCCTATACCACCGTAAATCAATGCCTTTTTCAGTTTGTTCACGTAAAATTTCCTGGCGAACTTCAAAGGGTTATGTATATGTAGCTCTTGGTTCTACTTCTTGCTGATTTATCACCTCAGGTTATTTTAAAGGCGATGGATTTAAGGTAATTTTCGTCGACTTTGAGGATAATTTCAGGTGACGAAGAGAATACTTTCTCTTTCATTTGCGACTTTTTATACGATCTCGGTTGTTGATACATGCATAAAATAAATAGGGCACGTTATTGCGTGTAATATTAAAGATACGGCTTTCGATAAGTTTTATTTATACGGTAGGTACTGCTGTTTGTTAAGGGGCAGGCTCAACGTGGAGACGTGGGTAAAATTGTGAGTTCATTGTTCCTGCAAATATAATCTCCATGGCGTGGGTAAAATTTCATTCGAACTGTAATTTTCCTCTCATTAATTCTTTTCTTCTAATACAACTGTTATTGGGATACACAACGGTGGAAGGTCTAGATTCTCAATAAGAGAGAGACTGTGAATTTAAAGCACGGAGAACAATAGCAGTAACCAGAACAATTTCCTCAGCAACCCGTTTTTTTCAACAATATCCTTAATAAAACTGTATCAAAGGTTGGTAACTTTTAAATGAGCGTGCACCTCCTGCTGGCTGAAAATATCCGATAGGGAACGATATGAGGGCATGGTATTTTTATTCCAACCAGTTTAACTAGAAGGCATGCATGTAATAGAATTTTAAGGAGAAAATCTACTTGAAAAAATTGATTAGTTATATAATTTTTATTTCGTGGACCACTTTAATTCGTTGCTACAATCATTGAAAAATAGAACTAATTTAGGAATTATGGAGGCAGAATTAGATGAAGATTTGTACTCGGTCAACTTCCAGAATCTTCGTAAAGGTAAAGGTTCAAATGTTCGTAGACTGACGTAGATGGACTAGTTGGCAATCTAAAAAGCTTACTCTGATGATGGGTAATTAATAACAGAAAGGGTATATGATACATTCAATATTTGTTACTTAAGGGATTTGACTAAAAAGTAGGCAAAGGTAGCTGATCAGTCGCTTGGTTGTTTTCATTTACACTCATAGAAATCTTGTCTCTGGAGATAGTAATTTATAAATGTCAGAGAAATATATAAATCTTAGCAGTTGATTAGCAAATAATTCCAGCAGAGTCACCTATTGATCAGAATACCCTCCATTATTTATTAGAAGAGTTTCGCTGCATCGACACAATCTAGTCTTTTTACTGCCAGCAATATCAATCAAGTTATTTCGGAAAGACAAACTATGATAAGTTAGAATAAAAATCAAGCTGTAATTACGCGTTTTATTTACTTGATATCTTTTTCCGGCTTCCGTCTCCCCCTACAAAGATTACAAATGGCATTTATTTGGCTTGGAAGTTTATTTATAGATAGTCTTCCCTCACCAGTTAAAATATTTTCCTGTCAGTTAAATTTATTTGGCAAAAAAATAATTCAATTTAAATCAATAAAACAGTCAAAGCTCCTTATGAGTCCTTCGTCAACACGATAAGGTTGAGGATGAGTTTTTGACTTCCGTAACCCCGGATCTACAATCACATTTCTTAACTTATAACATGATTCTGTATATTTGTATTCCCATTCTGATATAATGGTTAAATGGCATGCATTCCTTAATCTCATTATCACTGAGCGCAGGCGATGAGTTCAAAGTAGTAGTTAATAAGGGAACTGCATCGACTGGTGGAAAATTTTCCAGTTCTTTTTTCCCTTCTCCGTCTTAGGAGCGACCCCTCTTTGCGGAACGGCGCCTCTTGGACATATCCTTGGGATTGGAGAGTGCAGACGAGAGGCGCTTACAAGTGTCCGCTAACGACGGCACACGATGACCCGAAAGTCATGTTCGTAACCCGTTGCTGCATTTCGGCACGCTTGCATTCCGCACTTCACCTTTACGCTTACGGTACTCAAGCTTCAACGCGGAAACCTCGCCAGACGTTTTCGGCATCACTTGAGAAGCGCGTTCCAGAATAGGGTCCGTGCGTGAAATTTATATGTTGATGGAAATATTCCACATTCATATAAAAATGATCGTAGACGGCGGGTGTGTTTTTTTAATGAAAATTTATCGCAAAATCATGTTTATCGTACTTTCGATTACTTTTCGACTTTATATTCCTCATCCCAGTATCTTTTAGTGAATTTAAATACTTTTTCGGATATTCTATAGCCCTTATTAATACTCTCGGTTCGAAACCATAATTTGAGCTAAATTTTTACCATTTCCCCTTTTCTATCTTATATCCTTCTATCTTCACTGACTACATACCGAAACACTGAAATCAATGATCTTTTTCTATCGATATCGTGGCATATTTTAGGAATTTAAAATGTGCCATTTTTCGGTCGTAACTTTTCTATACCTAAATAGCCTAAAATCATTTTCCCACGTTTTTTATAAATACTTTTAAGCGATATAGCGCTAGATGTTCAGATACTTTTTCCCTTCCCCTTCTGATGATGGGTAATTAATAACAGAAAGGGTATATGATACATTCAATATTTGTAATTTATGATCTATTTCACTAGAATACATGAATAAAAAAGACTCATATTCGAGCGGTCTTTTTATTTGGTATTCTATCAAATACACCACACTTCTAAAAAATTATAAAATTTCATCATCATCATCATCAGTAAATTAGTCCAAAGATTGGTTATTTGAAAGTCTCCAAATTTTCCTATTCCATTTTCTTCCTTGTAATTCTTCTTATCAACCCACGACTTAGGGTTTTTTTTTTCTCGGTTATCTGTCTCTGTGTGTTATTCGCGGGTCTTTCCCTTCGATGTCCCTCTCCAGGATGTCATTTACAAATCCCTTATGTCTCAAGGTGTATTAATTCCTTCTTGTTCTTTGTTTCCCGAGGTTGATATATTTTTCACCGGTATGTAGGTACCGAGGTGAAATATCTTTCTCCTTTAACTTTATAAATTTTACATTAAATTGTATATCTAAATTAAGAAGAACTATTATAAACTAACAAGCTATTTTACACTTGTCAGACCTCAAACAGAATATGCTGCTATTATATGGGGTTCGTATGAGAAAGGTTTGACTAAGGAATTAGAGCGTGTGCAAAGGAGGTTAGCTATATTTGTTAAAGGCCTTTATGATAATTGTATTAGCGTTACGAGTTTAATAGAAGAACTAGGATGGGAATTACTATCAGAATACAGGTTAAAATTTAGGTTTAACCTTTTAAGTAAATTTGAAACTGATTTGTGTACAGATGACGTTAGATATATATTAAGAACCCCTGCGTATTATGCTAGGTTTGATCAGATTAACAAGATTAGAGAGATAGATTGTCGTACCGATAGATTTAAAATGTCATTTTTCCCGCGTACCATAAGAGAGCACGTTAGACAGCATAGCAAAGGGATAGGTAGGTGACATATTGTAAAGGCCGCTTTAAACGATACAATTTTTTTCACAATTTATTGTACAAACGCTTGTATAAACTGAAAGAAATTGTATGTTTGTCTAAATGAAATTAGAACAGGTTCTATTTCCCGTTCAGTCATTCAGACAATCGCACAAGCGTTCGTACAACTTGCCGCTTCACACGGTATAATTTCCTCATACGAGAGTTTGTACAAGAAATTGTACAAAACATTTTATCGTGTAAAGCGGCCTTTAGGGTAGTCTGCAGTGCATGATCTAATCCCTTTGTTACTATGTAGGTACTTACCGTCTAGCTGCATGTGACCCTATTATCCTGCACATCTTCATGTAGTTGCATGTCAGTAGTGCATATTTGGTGATATTTCCCCTTGCCACACACCCTCGTGGTGGCTCGCAGGGTATTACGTACATATAGATGTTGATATAGATATCCACATTTCACTAGAATCCTTCCACATTTCGCTCTTCGAGGCCCCGTTAAGGTTTGTGGAAAGTCCCTTCCGCACTTATGCATAGGTACTCATTTCGAATAAGGCTGATGATAATATATTGATGATTGTTTTAATGATAAAAAATAATAAAAAGTAACATACCATTTTCACACTATTCAAATAATAATACCGACCATTGCTTCAACACTTCAACAAGAGTCAATGTCTAGGCTGTCACTAATACGACTAGTTTTTATAAATTTATTATCATCATCGTCATCGGTCAACAATCCTAGGATTGGTTTGACGCGGCCCTCCACTCGATTCTTCTATCGGCCAACCTCTTCATATTGACGTAGCTCCTCTCTTTTACATCCTTCACAACTTGCTCCGTATACTTCATACGACGCTTGCCTTTTCCGTTCTTCCCGTTCACTTTTCCCTCGACGATTGTCTTCATCAGGCCATTGTGTCTTTCGGTTTGGCCTATTAAGTTGTCCCGTCTTCTTTTTAAAGTTTTCAGTAGGCATCTCTTCTCTCCCACTCTTCTTCAGACTTCTTCGTTTGCCACTCGATCGATCCATTTTATCTTCATCATTCTTCGGTAGCACCATATTTCGAATGCTCCCACCCTTTTCTTCACCGCTGCTGTTATTGTCCATGCTTCGCTGCCATATAGTAGAATACTCCAGATGCATGTTCTAATGAAATGTTTCCTCACTTCCACATTTGTATTTGCAGCTGTAAGCAGAATCTTCTTCTGGTAAAATGTCCTTTTTGCTTGGGCAATTCTACTGGCAATTTCTCTTTTGCTTCGTCCATCGCTGGTTACTCGGCTTATCTGGTAACAGAACTCTTTCACCTCCTCGATTTTTTATTTTCACAGCTTAACATTGGTCATGGCTTCCTTTCTCCTGCTGCATACCTATACCTTAGTTTTCGTTTTATTAATCTTCAGATGATATGTGGTCATCGTTATTTCCATATTTCATGGTGTCTTGTTTCAATCTCCTTCTGTTTCTGCTATGACTGCTATGTCATCGGCGAATCGTAGCATGCTGATTTTCTCCCGGTGGATGTTCACTCCCGGAGACTTTTCTTCGACTTCTTGGATGGCTTTCTCGATGTAGACGTTGAATAATACGGGAAACAGTGCACATCCTTGCCTCACTCCTTTCTTTATGCTTGCTTCTGTACTGCTGGGTCCTGATTTGATTATGGGCACCAGGTTTTTATTCAAGCTGTGGATAACTCTTCAGTCATTGTATGATACTCCAATTTCTTTCAGAAACTTATGCATCATATTCCAATCCACGTTGTCAAATGCATTTTCCAAATCTACAAATGCAACAAACGTCGGTAGATTCTTCTCTATTCTCTTCTCTATGAGTAGCCTGAGGGCCAAAATCGCTTCTCTTGTGCCCTTGTCTCTTCTGAACCCGAATTGGTCCTCATCCAAAAACTCCTCAGCTTTTCGTTTTGTTCTCCTGTAGATGATTCTCGTCGATATTTTCGAGACATGTGTCGTCCGGCTTATGGTTGTAAAATTTTCACAGTTGTTTTATAAATACCTTTGCTATTTGTAGGAGAGTCATGGAAGTTTTTCCATGGAAACTACTTTTGATTATTAATTCTCTATTATTACATTAGTTGTTTTATTCAAACTTGTACAATAACACTGATTGTGGTTGCTATCATAGCCCAAAGGCTGGGCGCTTTTTTATTCCATGATACCAAGATGATGGTGTTTATATATTTGAAAGAATCATTTTTTATTTGAGCTTTAGTCGAGTATTTTGCGTTGAGAAAATGATGTCTCATATCACTCGGTGCGACAGGTGATCTCACTTGAGTTGTTGCTGCTAACTTCCCTGCTCATGTAGTGTGGGCATAGAATTATGTTTTCAGCGAAAGATTTGAACTAGTTTGATTTGAATTTCACAAGTATCTCTAATCTTACGAACCCTCTAGAGTATAGGGTTTCCCAAACAAGCTCTTCCTAGAGCCGGGTGAAACTTCATGGACCGGGTTCATAAGAAAATTGTTGTTATATGCGATGTACTCATTTCCAGAATTAAATAAATAAATCACGTAACATACAACCGAGCAATAATAACTACGGCGTTCCAAATTGAAATTTTCCTCGAGAAATATGTAATTAGGGAGTATATGCAACATGATTCATGCCACCCAAAACAATTTCTTGTGAAATACAAAATAAGAAAACCTCGAGATTACAAAATTTAGGGGTTCATTCGCATTCACAATTGAAAATAGCAATTTATGAATTCATTCACACTTGTTTGGTATCAATATTACCGAGGGTAATCCTTCTGGAATTGAAATTCGCGTGCGTGAAGGCTAAGATAGGATGACTGGATTTTTTTATTTCCTCATCGACAACGTTTTCGCGAGAAATATTGTTATGTCGAATGAGTGGACATAATGTTTCCTTGTTTATGGCTGACCTCCCAAAATCCCAACTCAAGCAATATAATTGTTGGAAAATCTTTCAGTGATGAAATTTCCATATTTTTGCTAATTTTATCTCTTTTTAGAGGTAAATAACTTTAGATTGTGTCTCTGGGGGTAGTATTCCGTGGGGAAGGGGCGGAGCAGCATTGATGTTCATAGGAGAATCGTGTTGGCGGAGCAAGCATTCTCTCGAAGAACAGAACTAATGATGAGGGGCGTTGAGAAGGGACGTAAGGAAATACTGGTGCAACGTCTAATATGGAGAACGGTATGAAGATGAAGATAGACTTAGGGGTTTTCAGATGTGTAGAAGGAGAAGAATGAGTGGAATCAGGAGGGTGGAAGCGAGGACGAACAAGGAAGTGCAAGTGATATTTGGAGAGAAAAGGGTTATATAACAATGACACTGGCAGTAGGCAAGCGTTGGGCTATTTGCAGGAGATCCAGGGTTCGATTCGCGGAGAGACATACAGAAATATATCACAAACCTATGCTGTATTATTTTCCGAGTAGCGCATCTTTCTGGGAAACATCAAGTAGTACAGGGAAAGGAACTGCTCTCCTTATTCTTACGTACGAATTTCGCATGGTGTTGTCCTTAGTATTTGGTGACATCTATCCTCACTAACAAGACACATCTTCGGGTTGAATTCAACTTTATTTAATGTTAATGAAATTATTTTCCAGTAAAACGGGTCGACACTTTCGCACATTTAACTTCCTCTGCTCCTTAAAAAATATAGTCTTCTGTTCGGTTGTTGAAATAAAATATCCGAGGAAGTATGTATACAGAATATCAAAGACAGTTTAGTATTGTAAATGCATTTAAAATTTACAAAACCTCTTACTACTTATTTATTTGCAAGATTAGAACCAACAAACCAGGATAAATGTCTCCTACTAAAATTTATGCTTTCTTTTTGTTTATTTACGACGTCTCTATGGGGGAATTCTCGTTTCGCAACGCTAAAAGATAATTATTTTAACTTAAATTATAAAGAAACCATTTGTTTCAACGTGCATTATTATGCGATGTCAGAAGTTGGTAAAAACCTATCCACTGATAACCTTTTGATCCCTTTTTATTAGTCGAGATGAAGGGATGTTGATAAAAAATATTATATAGGTAATCATTTCTTTAAGAGTTCATTTCGTCGGTCTGCCTGACTATCATTACTGGGACTGTTTGTGGTAAGGATAATACGAGCATGCTTAAAAATCATGCTAGAGCTTATTACCTGGTTGTCTTCTTTTCCGGACACAGTATTGGGATACGTCGCTATCAATGTCCACTCTTCTAGGATGTACGCGTACTTTGTGGTGTATCCTTCCTGGTGCATTCCCCTCATCTTTAACTATACTCTTGATGCCTAGTGCACATCAATATCAATTTCTGCTATGCGATCATTGCTTTTTGGGGTAGGTACATTTCCTTGTGTATGTGTATATCCTCTTATAGGCTCCGATAGGCAGTCCTGAAAGGCATGTGTACCCTTGTATCGTTCAAGGCGCTTCCCATCCTTCCTCGCCGCTGTCTTCCCCTTTTCCTGATCCTCTCCCGGCATTTGCAATCACCTTATCCACTTTCCCTTCTCCAACCATTCTACCTTCTTTTTTCCCTTCTCTTCCCCCCTTACGATTTGTTCCTTCCTTCTTCTGCTCCTCGCTTATACTCTTCTCCTCCCCCTTTCATCTGTTTCCCGATCGGCTCGAAACGGAAGCCGCTTTACGTCCGCCCCTTGGTATCTCCCCTGTTCCTTACCGAGAGGGGGCCGACCCCTCACGTATACCCTTCCCTTCTCCATCTCCCCGTTCCCCTTCAAGAAGGAAGGGGAAAAAAACTAGGGTTCCCCTTCTGCTTTTCTAGGGAACTCGGTAGTACTACATATAAGGTGTGTTGTGTGTGCTTCTCTTTCAGGGTGATATCAGACTGGGGTGTGGAGGGCTTACCTCCCTGGGCGGACGCTATATTAGGGGGTGATGTTTTAGGGTGGTGGATTTTGTGGGCAGGGGGGGGGGGGGGGGGGGGGAGACTCTTCCCCAGCCCAATCATCTTTGCTTCTCCTTCCCGTCTCCGGACCGCTACCCACGCCAACTTTTCCTGTCTCTCTCTCCCGTCTCCGAGTGTCTTTCTCCTTTTCCCCTCCCAGCCTTCTTCCAAGCAGAGGTATAGCCTCAAAGATGAATCTTCTGGGTGCAGATTTCCGTTGATTGAGTCTCGAGACATCTTCTATGATATTTTTAAGGCAAAATTGCGTGCATTTCTCAGGAGTGAGCTAATGTTATCGTTGTTCCTTCAATTATTCCTCTTTGTGATTCCTAATTCTAAATAAATACTGGATCGGTAAACATTATCCGACCAAAGTCAATGCTTTCTAGCTTTTCTTTGGAGAACACCTGAGTGATAAAATGAATAAACTATTAAATTCGTGATTTGATGCTAATTTTCATAAACACAATTAGTTTCACCCCTTAGGGTCTGGTATCGTTTTACCTGACTGTGTCCCAAGGGCTGAAATAAATCATCGTGCTAATAAAAAGTTAGTGTACATTCACGAAGTTTAGTTTACTTATTTCCGTTACCTATTCTGTATTCCCTTTATTCATGGTACTACTAAGTAAGGTAAGCCATTGCGCATGCCGACGGTCGCGTGACGTCATGCGTGACGTCAACTGGATTTCATTTCCGACGGGCGACTTCTATCGGGCGGGCATCTATCATAGAGAACCATTCAGAACCGTGTAGAGAAAGATTGTTTTTAAGCATTTATATTCACGAACTTGCGATGTCTTTTTGTACGGTGTTTGGATGTAGCAATACTGATTCCAAGGGAGACAATGTTGAGGGTTTATTGTCCAATTATTTTACATCTTGAAGAATTAAATGTATTCTCAACCCAGGGAAAAGGATAGTTAGGTCTAACTCTGACATCTCTGCCGCAATATCATTGCGATACATAAGTAGAAAAGCATATTGCTACTTGAGAGAACACCTCAAATATCCCCTACCATGCTTGTCCACCTTGAAATCTTGGGTAGGAAGGTATGAAATTTCTCATGGTCTACAGAATAATGTTTTATCCATAATGAAAGTTAAGAGCCAGCACTTGTCTGATCTTGAGCGGTTTCTTGTCTTATATCAGGGGGTTAGAAAGTACTAATGACCACCATAACCCAGTAGAGTTTTCCTATAGATTGAGGGCATATGTCATGGGAAAACATTCTGCAGCAGTATTGGCTGTTAACACAAATACAGTGCCCAACAATAAAGATCAGATGCTTATTGATTTCGGGAGTGAAGACAACTCAAGCCAACTTCACAATGAGTTATGCATTACTGTAGAAGTGTTGAAAGACCTGCTTCCTCCAAATCCCTTGAATGAAGAAGATGAAGAACAAGAGGATGATTTCATCCTCACAGATTTAATATCAGACAAGCTGGATAATGATGGCCTAGTGTATGTTGCAGGTTATGTTGCCTCCAGCTTTAGAATGCAGTACCCATGGTTAGGAGATGTGAT
Source organism: Platycnemis pennipes (assembly GCA_933228895.1). Lineage (NCBI taxonomy): Eukaryota > Metazoa > Arthropoda > Insecta > Odonata > Platycnemididae > Platycnemis > Platycnemis pennipes. The sequence goes on along the minus strand of OW121857.1, from coordinate 30,649,364 downwards.
TAAAAACCTAGCTGCCACTGGAAAGGAATGGACGATGCGCATATCAAGAGGAAATTTAATGCATCCAACTGAAGAATTCATGACTTTGATTAATGCGATCAACTGAAAATTTTGTGATTTTCATGGGGAATATCTTTCCAAAGAAAGGAATATATTCCTATATCTTGCGAAACTGGCGATGAGAGAAATAGACCCGATATGGCCGGGAGAGGATATTTCATGTTTCATTAGGACAAGGACGTACATTCGGGTAAAATCTATTAACTGCCTTTAAAAGATGATGTGATGGTAGGAAGTTTAAGAAAAAGTTGAAGAAGTTGAGAACATAGGTATATAAATACATTTGCATTGTCTAGAACTACATTTGCAGCACTGGCTACCCTGGATTCTAACTTTTTTTGCTATTATTAGGCTATCTGCTTCATTTTTTCTGTTGTATAACTCTTCAGATATTCTTTCCACCTCTTAACTTACTCTTCATTTTCAATCAACATTTCTCCATTCTAAATTCTTGTCCCTTATGGAATCGCATCTTTCGCACCATTCCTTGAAGTGGTTCCTCACTATCCTACAGGCCGCTTCCAAGTGCAAGGTTATTTTGTTCATCTTCGCATAGATTCTTCATCCATATCTCTCTAGCTTTCCTGGCTTTACGACTTATTTCGTTCCTTATTATTTTGAATCAAAGCTGCAGAGAAGGAAAGGGTGGAAGCATTCGAAATATGGTGCTACAGAAGAATGATGAAGATTAATTGGATCGACCAAGTAAGAAACGAGGAAGAGGGGGAGAAAAGAGAAGTATGCTGACAACTCTAAAAAGAATAAGGGACAACTTAATCGGCCTTAACTAGAGACACGATGGCCTGATGAAGACAATCGTCGAGGGAAAAGTGATTGGGAAGATTGGAAAAGGCAGACCTTGTATGAGATACATGGCTGTGAGGGATGTAAAAGAGAAGAATTACATCACTACTCATTGAGTGGAAATCTGCATCAAACCAACCTTAGGATTGTTGACCAATGATGATGATGATGTGCCTCATTGTGTTCATTACTGCCAGTTGCTGATTTTGATGAATGTTTAAAGAGGTTCATGGGATATGACCAAAATTTGCAACACTGGCTGCCCTGGATTTTATTATTTTTTGTGTTGTTATTACTATTAGGCTATGTGTTTCATTGTATTCATTACTTCCAGTGGCTGATTTCGATTAACATATAAAGATTCATGGAATATATCCTTACACATGGCTGTTTACACATATTTTTCCTCTTATCAGTAAAATATTCCGAGGATATATATTTTTTATTATTTTAAATTTCTATCCCATCATTCAAGCTTGAAATATACCTATTGGCAGAATGGCTGCTAATAAATGGCAATGAAGGTATGCAATGGTCTAGGTATAATAGGTAGAATAGTTTATTTCATCGGGTACACGACGTACTTAAACTTAAATCTATCAAAGAAAAGTTCATTTACGACGATTGAAATGGCTGTCGTATTTTTCATGGTTGATATAATTACGACGAAGGATGCTTTTTATCTTCTTCCTTTCAATATAGCCATATGTTCAACTTCTACCTATCATCACAAAGTTGAGTATAACGTCATTCTCTAAAAATCACAAAACGACAAAATAAAGTCATGGTTCGTCATAGAAAATCTTGATTGGAAAGGTCAGTGTGGAAAAAAATGACAAAAATATGATAATTTCCATTGTTATACGATATTGCTAACATATATATGGGTGTTTCATTGGTCAGTTTTTGCGTGTTCCGCGTTTGATTTCACGCTAGATTTTAAAGTGGCGCGGCCGCATGACTCCCAGATGACGTCATGCGCAGACCGGTCTCGTTTTCGTTCACCGGAATGGCTTACCTTACTTAGTAGTACCATGCCCTTTATTAATGAATTATTTATTAGAAGTAACGAAACGTAAAAAAAATCGGGTAAGTCCTTAGCTCCGTACCAAAATTAATCTTAAACGATTCAAGCACACCTTCCTGGAGCAGTCTTGCTTTATGGCAGATATGAAAGATAACATTCGCCAGACTTGAAGTGTTTTACATGTTGAATTACAAATTAATTATGTAGAGAGAACAGTTGATCGGCTGACATACTAAGAAGTTCCATCAGAGTGAATACAATGGAGGAAATTCGATTACGAAACCGTAATCATTCGTAAGTATGTTATTTGCAACAAAAATTACGGAAAATGCATTTAAGATTAATACATTGACATTAATGTTTTTCAGAGGTGCAAAATGACCATGCCGTCGACGCACCCTTTAAATGATACTACTACTACTACCAATTAATGTTTTTAAGTAATAGTCGTTGGACCGTTAAATGGAAGAGGAGCGAAGTTTTTTTTAATTAACCTATTTGTTACTTCTTCTATCTCCTTGCCTTTCTCTTACCGCTTTGTACAGTCGGATATCGGATACGGTACGGATAGCACGGTAAAATTGCTTTAAATGGGGCAATAACTTCTTAGTTACTTCTTAAATTCGTTTGTGTCCCTAACTTAATGTCAAATACTTCACGATATATGACCAAAAGTTGCCACAATTGCTATTATTATTTCTGTGTTTCACCGGTTTGAGTAGGTGTAGATGGGGATACAATTCTTCCCACGACCCCAATTTTTCATATGATGCTTTGCTTTCGTCCAAATACTCCCTTTGTCTCATTATTCTATTCAAACTACGCGATACTCGTCCTACCTCTACTTCAACTTCCTCAGAGTAAATTCTTCTATCACGTCCTGCAAGACACCCTCACCCGTTATTACCTGTTCATTCACTCCCTCTGCCTTTTATTCAATCCTCTTTCTTTCCTCTTCTACCATCCGTAGAACTTTTTTGTTAGCCCTCTGCTCCACCTACCTTTTCCATCCTTCGCCAATCTCAAAATCTCTATTAATCTTCTTCAAAAAAGCCATGTTTCGGCACCAGTTAATATCACAAACTACTTTATCCCTCCAAATAATTGGTGAGAAAATCATTCACTTGAGTCACTGTGTGAAACACGGGCGTACTGTTTATGTTCCTACAAACTCCTCCTTTCTTTCACAGTGAAATGGCTTTGTGGTGTATCGAGACTCTTTGTGAAATGTGCAGCAAAGGACATTTTGGACCTTGTAGTACTTACTGGATCTTTATGGGTACATTAGACTTTTTTTCCTACATCATATGAACATGACGCTGATATCTTTTTGTATTAAAAGTTTGCAGTGCCTCACTTATGTAGTGTATTCTACGGCTATAACCAAAAGGCGGATGTGGAATTTTATTTGCTAGGCTCTTTCTACCAGAATCAAGTTGAACTCATCATTTTCTAGTGGTACATATACATTCGGGTTTAAATCATAGTCTTTCATATCATACAAAGGCGAAGAATTAGGTTAACAAAAAGGTTAACAACAAGTAATGTTGTCCAAAAATTGTTGTTGATATTGGATTTCTACATTTACTGACAGCTACATCTCACACTTCATGATTGACAGGGGATTTTACTACCTTTCTTAAGCATTATGTTCTGTCAACCTATTCAAGTTGGGTGAAGTATCGTAAAAATTGATACTGTAGAAACAATAATAACATGCTATACTACGATACCATAACGGTATAGAAAGATTGAGTCCACTCACTTGTAATTGCGTATTAGAACAATCTGCATTATTACCATGGTGTGTGCACTCTTATCTTCTCATATTTAATTTAGCATTCGTATTCTCACTATTTTTTTTGCAAAACTCATCTGCCAGTGATTTATTATGGTCATCAAGCCTTCCTTTCCTCGTCTGCCAGTTTAAAACAAGTGAAAGTTTCGGTTATCAATGCTGATGATTCCAGCATGGTTTTTACTAAGTCTAAATATTAGAAAGTTGAGGAAAGTAAGGTATTTATTATAAATTATTCTTAATGAGATATTTGTACGGATTTTTCCTTTAATTACCATTAATTTATAATTTTATATTTGTTAATTGACCTTAATTCTATTTGAAATGGGTTCAGAACCGTGATAAAGGATTTCTCCTCTAGCATTTCCCTTTCTTCCCTACCGCTTCTCCATTTCTCTTTCCATCATTCGCTAGACCATCTCAAATTCATGCAGTTTTAAGTACTCTATGACTATGCTTTCGTCAGCCTTTGCCAATCGTTGTGAAAACCCTATAGGTATGATTAAGTGTGTAATTTTCCTTTCATTTCCTGAATTCTGTTTAGCTTTTCTTATTAACTTAATTCTATTTTCTACCATTTTGCCTCTCATCCGATTCCTCTACCTCCCGGATCATTTGTTTGCTGTTTTCGTCTTAATTCCCTAGTTTTTTGTTTTAGTTTTTTTTGAATCGATCTTTTTGAAGTGGATGTAGTGTTAGATATTTATGAAGTACATTTAAGTGACATGAAAAGCATGTTAAGGGCAGGCTTTATTGCTCCAAAGGAGTAGTGACGCTCGTTATTCCCATGACAACATTTTATAAGAGATATTCTATTATTTAAAATGTTTACACATTTCCAAGTAGCAATCGATTGTTCAAAATCCATTACAGGCATTGAGTTGAAAGGGTGTTCCAAAAGAAGGAGAACTCTTATTCTTTTCTAGATACCAGATGTTTAAGGAAATAAAATAACCGGCTCTGCATGTTTTATTATGATTCGATGTAGAGAAAAGTAATCTTGATTGATGTAAATACAAAGAAAAGGAATAAAAAGGAAGAATGAGATGTTAAAAAATTGTTTTTACGACCGTAGCCGTGCGAGGTGGGAGCACGAAAAAATAGATAAATGCTGAAAAATTGAAAGAGTTTTAAAAAGGAAGGAATCGTGGATTTAGATTAAAAATGCCAGTCGAAACAATGAATTTCAAGAGGATGGATTAGTGTTAATGGCGATTGCTTACATCTGGTTTACGGGTTACATTAATTTACTTGCGGAGACACTCTAAAGATCTCTTCAAACTGATTAAAGCACTCAATGCTCGGTTGCCACGAATCCACGCAATTTCGTCTCTCTCTCTTCTTTAGTTTTCGTAGTCCTTTTCCGCGTCTCTCCCTTTCTATCTCTTTTCTCCTTACTACATATCCCTCCCCTGAATTCGAAAACCAACCAACCTGTCGTCGTCCGTTTGATGGGTGGAGGGTATGGTTGTGTGGTGTCTGCGGATATGTTGGAGGACTGTCTTCTGGGAAATCTGGTTCGCAGGGGGAATCAGGAAGGGTTGGGCGGGAAGGGAGGGGGAAGAGTGCAGGTGCGTCGAAGTGTCGGTTTTCTTCCTTTTCTCCCTCCTTCCTTTCCTCCCTCCTTCCTTTCTTCCATCGGAGATTGTACGGCCGGGGAGCATTGGCGCATGCGAAGACATAGCATGAGGAGGAATTGAAGTGGAATAAGGGAAAGATAAAAGACGTGCATTCCACATACCGTGGTGAGTCTTCTTTTTTATTTCCCTTGCTCTCTATGGCTATCCTTACTTCTCCTACACTTCCCAAAACTCACTGAGAAAGCCATAAACCTTTCCGTTCCCTCCTTTAACCCCTTCTTCGTTTCGGATGATCCAATGTTCGGTACCGCCTGTGGGACCCATGTGGTAGCCAGTCTAGTAATGCTTCAGAGGGCCTCTTCTATTACCGATGATTCTCGAAGTCAAGTTGAAATTGTTGAGGGGAAACAGTTGGTCGGATCCATTTCCATGATTTTTCCATTGCCTTGTAACCAATGCACTCGGAAAATTGCCTTGTCATTTGATCAGTTAAGTTTTAGTTCCACCCATCACGTATGATACCTCATTCATTCGTGGCAGTAAAATCTTAAGGATGAGCGTATCTATCTCTTGGTCATTAAATTTAATGTTCAAGAATGTTAAAATGACTTTATTATATATAGAGGTCATAGTTCCACATCTGGATGACGAAAAAAGAAGTATCCTTGATTGTTTTGAGAGGAAAGGAAATTTAAGGAGGATATACATGGAGGAGACCGGGTAGGTAAACGGAGGATGTGATTTATTATGAGGATATTAATTTAGGATAATGGAAAACAAAAGATGAAGAAATATGTCTACATAGATATGATGAATAGAGGTTGAAGGAGAATTTGATGGGAGAAATACTGCTAGAGAGGAGACATTAAAAATGACATGCATGATTTATTATATGTATATGATGATATAAGGGAATGAATTTAATGCCTTGGTAATACAATCAGGTACTAAGGTGTATTGACTGCTGAGGTTATATTGTGTATTTAATTTTAAATTTTACTCTAAGACCCAGTGAAGGTGTATTCTTGTGTGGAGCTTTCAAGTCCTTTGTGTATTCTCACGTGAAGTTGAGAGCTCCGTCGCGACAGAGCTCTCAACTTCACGTGAGTCATGTCTTCCATGTTGGTTTAGATTCATTACACCAACAAAAAGAAGAACATGAATACTGAAAACGTTCCACGCAAAGAAATACACGACATTATGCTGACAGCTGCGGGACAGTGTGTTCAGTCAAAGAAGTCAGCTGCGCTGTAATATCTGTGCGAAAAATTTAAGATGGCAATAGATTCCAATGGTGTACTGGCGCAGTTCAGGGATAAATATTTTTTTATCCCATACTTTCGTCGTTGGGATGCCCGCAACAGGACTAATAGGAGATTCGGATCCACTAATTTCAACCAGAGAAATACCAGAAAACAAACGGAGAATATCCAAGGAGGTACGGAATCTTCTTCTGATAGAGGGGTCAACAGATTTAGAGGAGAGTGATGCTGTAGACTCGGACTCAGATGAATGATTTTGTGAGGTAAATACTAATAAATTGTACATTAAGTATTCATAAAAGCGCTTTTGTTCTTACTATTCCGAGATGAATCAAAATTCAACCCATTATTCACATTTTAAGTAAATTCTGATGCTAATTTTGTCAGTGGATTCAGTAGTTTTTGGTATCGATACTTGTATTGACGTCAGCATCGATATTCGACGAAGTACGCAGTGTGCCTCAAACATCGATATCCGATAGTGAATGTTAGTTATTTTTAGATGCTTAAAATGTTCTCCTTCAGGGAAAAGAAATTTTCATTGACCGTAGGTATGATTGCTAGCGAAGTGGATTCCATGGTTTCCGCCATTTTGTTTTAAAGTGGTCCGCGACTAGTCTACTGACTCGAATCATTGGATTTAAGCTGGAAACCTAACCAGCATGATGTGGTGAACATTTCATTGCTCTAATTCCAAAAACATCTGAGATATGAATTTTGGCCAGGTTTTTTCGATTCTAGCCCACTGTTCGTCGTAAGGTTGAGAGTCGCTCCTACTTTCTTATAAGATATATGAGGATATCTGAAGGACTCAGCAATTTCCTGAAGAACTTCTTATAAGCTCCGTGTACTGGAAGACGTCAACTGCTTTTATGATCATAATTAATTTCAAAGCACTTTGAAATAATAATTTTAAACCAAAAGGATTTGGCACTTGGAATATCCGAGAGCCAAATATTTTCAGGAAATCATTTATTAATGAATAACAAACTCTTATGGAATCAATTAGTTTGTGATTCTTTCTTTTTATCTGTGATTTCCCATCAAAGTTAAAAGAATTGAATTAATTATTTATATGAGTTCAGAATTGGATCTTTTGAGCTATGCGATGCTATACGTATGCTTTCCCTGATTTGACTAGAATAAAATAGACCAATGCTTAATAGACCATCTTAATTATTTATTTTACATTAATTGAATCGACTGAACCTCAGAGGCCAATTATTCGCATCAAAATTTAAATAGTTAAAAATTGACATCCCGGCGCGAAGTGGATACTGTTTCCTTGTAAATTAAAAAGCGAATATAAGAAATTTTTGCTTATTTATTTGTTTATGTAATTTATACTATAATGCAAATCCCATCAATAACTGGTTATTAATATGTATGAGATTGATTGTAACATATTTGCAGCTGTTTCCATTCCTTTTATTGCTTTTTCGTGACACTCCATTACTTGAGTCCTATGGGGCACTCGTCTGTAGTTATTGGAAAGGTTTTTGAAGCAGAAAAGTGACGCATTTTAATTTAATTCTGTCCTACTTGAATATCGCATGATGGATTTTTTATTAAATTCACCATCGTAACCAGTTTTTTTGTGTATTGTAGTTGCTGTTGTAGTTATTTGGAGAACGGTGACCGACAGAATAGGAAGGGGGGCAACTAGGTAAAGGTAGGAATTTTTGAGACACACAGGATAAGTGGAGAGAAATCCGACGTCGGCATAAGCCTGATCTTAATGAAAGGCGCCAAGGGGACCACGGCTCATCGTCCCATCCGATGGACGGAGTGCTCTCCACAAGGCAATCGAGTAGGGTCCACCAAAGCCGGGATTTGAACCTGGACTCTCAGGATGGGAGGGCCTCTAGCCACAGCACCAACATCGATCCCCTTTTTGTTTATTAATTACAAATTAATCTTTACTATAAGTATATAAAACAAACGTCTAGAGTTGCGTCAATGAAGTAAACAGTGGTACATTCCTCAGCATTGGTAGAATGGATGATTCTAATTAAAAGGAAGAAAAAGAGATTTTGCTCTGAGCATGTAGTTTAACCTCACTGCTGTTATTATCATTGACTATATTACTACCTTGGGAACCGAAATCGTAATTTTGTACACGAAATTGTTAGATGGAAACGAAAAAAGAAATTTAGTGAAAACATTCATATTATAACCACAACCATTCACTCATAAATACAAAAATTAAAATAAGCAAAAGGTGACGCCCACCGAAAAAGCTACTGTGATAACATTGACGTCATTTTCCTCCTGTCCTGCTCTTATGGGTAGGGGAGGGAGTGGAGGGGTTCTAAGAAGGTCTGCTCTAACAGATGCTGTCGTAACTGCTCCTATTGGCAGAGTCAGCTGTGTCGCCCCATTGAGATAAGGCGAAGTAGCTTCGCGGGCTCAGTTGTGACTGGACGAAGTCGATATACGTCAGAGGTTGCACCACACCAAATTTTCCGAAAGGGTTAAAAACATCAATTTTTCGCCGCCTATAACTCGAGAAATAATTGACGGATCAAAAAACGGAAAAATACGGGTCTTTTTATTTTACAAACTCTATCATATTCGGCAATAAAAAAACATGGTAAACAACCCCATTCTAAACAGTATATTTAGAATGTAGTTATCGGTGATACGTTAGGCTGGAATTTAAATTTAACATCATTTCGGTGAAAATGTAAATTTTTTCTTTTCATCCTCTCTGAAAAATTAACGTCGATAGATCTGGCCAAGAGTTATCAATTTTTATTGAGGCTTGATTATTGATCGAGGATATTAGGACAGAGAAAAAGCGCGGGGAAACTCGTGAAATAAAAATATTTCCATAATCGTTCAAGAAACGCTGGGCATGGAAATATGCGGCTCCCACTTCCAAAGAGCCGGAAAAACAAGAAGCTTAATTCGCTCTAATATTTTTACGATGCCTCTCATGGGTAAGCTGCGGTGAAAGGGCTTGGTTAAATTTAGGGTTTATAAAACGCCGGGGTGGAAATATAAATTTCTTATCGCGGCTGGTCTCCGTCGCCTACACATTCAGAGGAAAAACCCATGGGCTTCAGTTCGAGTCGAAGAGAGGAACAATTTTTATTATTATCATTTTTTTTATTTGGCCTGGGGAATACTATCGAGTATCAGTTCACTTTGCGGGGAGTGGGAAGTTTTTGGAGAAGGGGTGAAAAAGGGTAAGATAAATTCAGGGGGTCACTCAGATTCGAAAGGAAACGGTGCTTGCCTGTACGGTTTTCGATTTGAAATCGATGATAACCAATCAATAAAAGAGTAGATTGGATTTCGCCCGGTTTTGGAAGCAGGGGATACCCGTGGGAGATGTGTGAGTGCGTTTTTCCCGTGGAGTAATGTCGAGAGGCGCAGATTCGGAATAGGAAGGTTATTGGACCCGCGGACGTCCTCTTGCACGTGTGAGTAGAGCCATAGAGTAGGTACTTACTCTATAGTGGAGCTCAGGTAGAAATAGATATCACTCGCTATTGCTCAGTGCTCACCCATCCTCGTCTATGGGAGGTCCTTATCGTGCCTGTCCATTGCATTTAGAGATGCGTCCGTCCGTCCATCGCCTCGCGACTTCGAAAACGGCCGCTAGCCCAGAACTCGGTGATGGAAAGGCCCTTGGTCAACGTAGGTTATGTCACGAAAAAAAATTTGGTTGCACGAGGTAGAGGCGTTGGGGGAATAGGGGGGTAAATGGAGGAGATGAAAAGCTGTTATTCGGGAGAAAAGGAAGTATTCCGTATTCCCTCATTGGTTCGTAGTGAGTGATGTGATCATACAGCTTGAGTGCCATTTTTTCTTCTCGACTTCTCACAACTTCTCGAAGTCGACGATTTATTTCTTGTAATTTTAGTTATTTTTTGAGCAAAGCATGCATGTGATTGAATCGCTTGGTACTTAGGAACTTACGATGCCACTCATGGGAGTAGTTTTGCCATCCTTATCCCTAGACTATTCAATTATGAAATGCTTTACGTATTCAGCATTTGAAAACAGGTTTAATTAGGTTTTGAATTGAATGCTCATGAAGACCACCGTTTTGGCCATGTGGTCATGGGTTCGATTCCTGTATCAGTTGTGTCTGTCTAAATAGTAAGGCTAAAAGAGGTGAAATAATTTTAGTTTTAGTCGGTTTAAAAATCCAAATTCTAATACTACTATGACTATTCATTAACGTTTTCTTCATATCAGCCAGAGCTACAAAGAATATCTTAAAATAATGTTGAATTTGAATATCTTTCGTTAACCTATTTTTACATTAATTTAACTTAAAACTTATTTCAGAGCTCACTCGGTCCATAAAAAAATATGTTGGAAAAAGTGTTCCAATTTACCTTCTTTGTTAAACAAAATCAACCATTAAGGATATTCACCAATGCAGTGCACTGAATACGAAATGCATTTAATTAATAATGAATTTTTAACTTACGCTTGAAATTATAATATTCGATTTTTCTTGACTTTTTAGCCGCAGGGCTCAAAAAATGTTCTCCTCGTTTAAGTCTAAGTTAAACTTGCGTTGCATCGGAATGAAGCCGGAAGCAAGTATTTTCCATTTATTTTATGATGAGGATAGGGACCCCGCCATTAGTAAGCGGAAAAAAGAGAGGACACTACTCACCATAGTAGGCCTTATTAACCTTATGCTTCGCAGCCGTTACCGCGAAGCCCGAGGTTTTAAATAATTCTGTTTGGCCATCGGTGTGCACTGAACATGGCGTGTTATTCGCATGGCCCGGAACTGGAAAGCAGGTATCCTCCGCCTCGTGTGTCGTTCGTTTTTACCTTCGGGATTCGAATGCCAGACACGTGCGGCAAAGCTACCTCTAAAGTGTTATTTATAACAACGTCCACTTTACTCCGTGCATGTGTACAAAAATTGGAGTGGAATGATGCTAATAACATGTGTTAGGTACGATGTGTTTTATTTCCCAACACGTCGGACATAATTACATTGACTTGTAAGAAAATAATCTTGACAGAATGTATAATGTTAGAGGGAAATTAAGAAAATTTTCATCGTTTCTCTTTCACTTCCTCGTTACCTTCTTACACCTAATCAATGGACGGTAGTAAAAAATTACCCCTTTAGCATTGAGTTATAAGAGCCTCTCGGGTCTTCGTGATGGGAAGCCACAATCATACCAGCCCCGGTCTCTTATTAAGAATTTGGATGCAGGATATGAAAACCAGTGAAATTTTGGCTAAGTATCTCTAGAAACGTTGCATCTTTAATCAGATTGCATCATATGATGACGACTGAATAATTATAGCCTATTCTGCGACCCTCTTTCTTAGGTAATGTTTATAATATTATAATCTTACCGGAATATGTGACTAGGGAGAGGAGATATGGATAGATAATAATACCTCCTTTTCTTTCTCTTTCACGTTAAATATTCCATTTCAATAGAAAGCCATAAAGATTCCCCCAAGAAAACATGAATCAAGGAAAGATGAATTGTTTCTTATCCTGTAGCTATAAACTTAATTCAATTCAGTCAGTTTTTCTTATTCCCTCTTATCGCTTTCCAATTTTGTTTTCCTATATTTGAAGAGCATCAAGTGTATTCTTATTCTAATTCCTCATGGGCCTATTTTCAGTCACTACTTTGCCATTATATTGAGTGTATTTCCTTAACATTTTGTTAAGTAGTCTAGTTGAGTGCCAATCTACTACCATCTCATATTTTTTAAACGACTGTATTTTTAATGAGATTTTCAAATCCTTAAATCATCGTTCCATGAATATTCCTTCTCTTGTAATGGATCAAATCTTTTTTTGTGAGTCAATTTTCTTCTTTGAAATATTTTATTTTTGCTGAGTATTGTGATACGCAATTAAGAGCGGAAAGAGATTGAAGAATATTGAAAGTGGCGGATAGTATCCCAGGAAGTATTTCATCGATATAATAAAAATGGCAGTTATTTGTGGGTTGGTACTAATTGGAATGAGGTTAATAAATCAAGGAAAGAGCAATAAATATTCCGTGACCGGACATAGAGAAACATTTAGCAAGGAATTTGTAGAGAGTAGAAAAAAGAAATTTCGGTTTTTAGCAAATCGAATGGTGGAGACCAGGCTAAAATTTTCAGACGGAGAGGATGAAATAATCTGCAGTCCATATGTAGTGTGGTAAGTGAAAGAAGAAAGTTTAACGGAAAACACTTTGTCAAAATACGACATAAATGATTTTAAAGAAAACTTCGTATTCAGAAAAAAATACAAAATAATTAAGTGCGAGGCCTTTCAAAATTAAGTTTTAGGAATTTAATAATCTAAGGAAAAGAGTTTTTCATTAATTTTAATTTATTCCTGTTATTTTCTTAGCTTCCGTTCTGTTTTCTTACCTTGTGAAAATGCTCATTGTTTTTCAAATAGTAAGTAGCTGAATAATATTTTATATCGGCCTCTCTTCCTTAATTTCACCAGCACATTCCTTACTTCCTCTTTCTTCCCCAGCAAAAGCACCTCCTCATTCATCTTCTTTTCTAAACTTTCTTTACCATCATTATCCGAAACAGATATCGGTAACCACAAATTATGATGAAATTGCAGGAGTGCCCCTGGCATTTTATCCCTGCACCGTATGTTCCATGAAACATTTTAGACGTGGTAAATACGTCGAGTACAATAGTTTATACTTCATAAAATTTTCATTATAAACATTATCAAAGAATAAGGGATGCAGAATGGGCGATTAATTTGCAGACATTGGATGCAACATGTCTGGAGATACTTTAGCAGATTTTTACTGAGTCTTCATATTCTACTTTCCAATTCTTTGCAAGAGATCGGGGTTGGTATGATTGTAGATTCCCATCAAGAAGGCTCGAGATCAAATCCCATTAGGTATAGGTGTTTTGGGTAGGTGGGTCAGTGGGGTACCGATCCCTACATCTGGACATACGTAAAATCCTGAGAGCCACGCCGAGGGGGTGTGGCAGGGGGTGAAGATCAGCATACATGCACTACTTGAATGCAACTAAGAGGAAGAATACTATATACATGGGAACTTGCTAGATATAAACCACATGAGCTAAATGGTCATAATCTAAGTAGTAATTTAAAAGTTATTGATTGGTCGGATTTCTTTAAATATTTTAATTTGTATTTCTTAAGCGAGTGATCCCATCTTTAGAGTTGCTTGTAGGTCAATTTAAGTTAAGTACTCCAACCTTCGAATGGGACCTTAAACCGTGAATCCCTTGGAGCGTTTCGTTAAAAACAGGCTAATGTCGACGCCATATTTCTCTCCACCCTTCCCTCGTTCTATGAAAAAATACAGACTCAGCCCAACCACTCATCTATTGTAAATGACACAAATGTCCAAAGCTTTCGGTCACATGCCCTGAACAACTAAGTACTACTCCAATCCTTCTATGAAGACGTATGTATTGATAGTGACGCCCAGAAGTATTCCAAGTATACGCATATATTGATCAAAGCTGGTTCTGCTGCGGCCTCTGGGGTCGGTTTGAGTAAATAAGATAGTTTTTTTTATCGTAATTGGAAAAGGGAATAATCATCTAGCCTGGATAACTTCTGAAGGATTTATAGGGAAAGACCGCGTGCAGTTACTCACGCATATTCCAACTACTTCGCTCTGTCCTTATCGAAACCTTAACGTGCCCTTGATATCGCTTTTTAAACCGATCTTCCACGCAGTGCTCTATTTAACCCGGTCTCAGTAATTGATGAGTGGCCGTTCGCATTTTTGTATTGGCGTAAAAAACCTCCCACAATCAACCTCCTGCTCGGCAAAGTTGAAAAAAAACACCAATGGCTACTTCATTCATTATCCACTGGATGGATGTTCCATAAAAAAACATCTGTTAGCATGGGAGGCGAGAGGGAGTGTGTCCCGAGCGAGTGGAACGTAAGGCGTAGTTTGTTATGTCCTTGCCGCCAGGAAGCTGCTTGTTAACCTTAACCATCTGGATCAGAGAGAATCAATGCTTCAGATTAGTATTAGTGGCGGTCAGCCTCGAGGCCAAAGCTTCGTTAAGTGGGGCGTATTTGATTTGTGTTTTCATGCTTCGCTCGGATTATGGCTGAAAATTAAGCTTATGTATTTTGCTCTTGTCTGAAGCTGTAGGTGAAAAGAAAATTCCTCTGGCTCATCAGATTTTAGGTGGCATCACGGATCCTTTTTGGCACTGTCGTTATCATCGTGTACATCCTTTGCAGTACGTGAAACAGTATTTATGCCCATATTAGGAGTGGGAAGGGGAGGGTGATGTAGGGTGGCGGGGGAAGGTACTAAGGTCGGGGTGTATTGGTGGCAAGTCGTACGGAGGGTTAGGGAATGGAATGGCGAATTGCTGAACACTTTCTAATAGTTCAAGAACATATAATCTACGTCTACATAATACCCTGCAAGCCACCATAAAGGTGTGAGGCAGGGGGTGAATTCTCACCAAACACGCAATACATATCATGCATATAAAAGGAATAGTATTAATATATTAGTCTAAACTTCACTATTTAAAAAGATAAAAATAGCAAAGTAAGCATGCAAAAACATGCTGTTGGTTGGGTTACCTTTAAGTCCTCATACCAACATGCAGCTAACTATGCTATGGATTGATTCACTCTTATTGGACATATTTGCCGCAATTCATATCCCTATTTATACGAGGAAAAAAGGACATTTTGAATCTGCCTTTCCTCTCCACGTGGAGAACATCTGGGTCAATCATGCACTGGTTTTCCTCGTCCGAAGATGTTTGGCCACAAGTGAGGCCGAGTCACCCTTCTCACAGCACTTCCTCTGATCTGCCATACGGGTGGCAAAGCCGTTTGACCGATGTAATATTTTCCACAAGGGTAGGATCAAGCTTGTGCTTGGTGTGACATAAGAGACTTCCTGGGGCCATACTCAGATTATCAACTACAGTCTCCCTTCCACTACGTACGTCCTAAAATCTCTACTTCGAGTCAAATGGGTGTGCAGCTTGACTCTGCAAAGTTGGTATTACTTCTTAGCGATAACCTATATACCTCTTCGAGCCATATATGGGAGAATCTGCTCTCCCTTTTGAACTCGTAATAGAGATAAGTGGCAGAAGTGAGAATAGTTGATATTCTAATTATGGTGTAGCCATATTCAGATTCTGAGCTCAGTTCTCAGTTTCACCGTGATAAGTAATGCAACCTTTGCAGGTAGAATCCATGCACCAATTGGAGTCTTTGAAGGTAAAGATATCTTAGGAGTGGAAGGAGTGGAAGCAAGGCTGTAGCTGAGATTCTGAGTATGGCCCGTAATGTCGCTATCGTATTAATAAACATTCAAACATTCATATGAAAGTGCACTGCACACAGTTACCGTCTGAACGACTTGTAGAAGTAACAGGGAATGAGTAACAAGAAGAGAAATTAGAAGAATTCGTGTCAAGCTCTAGCTTGACAAGGTGTTGTGAAAAAGAACACGTTGTGAAGACCCGTGATTGAGCCTCTGAGTAGCACGCATTTCCTTGCTATCCCTCCGCTGAAACTTAGTATGTATTAATTTTAATTTGTGCAGCAACTTTCCAGTTTAACATTTTTCTTAGGTATTTTACTCATAAGTGCAAGCTTCATGCTCTTTTACCATGAAATCACGTGAAACAAGTGCTGCAAGCGGCGTGAATAGCAAGACGGGTCCCGGTAAAATAGTTGTTTGCTATGCGTCAAAAAATATCTTAACCGAGGTTTTTTTTAAGCCTCTGTACACAAGCTAATTGCTGCTAAATTTCAATTATCTACATCCGCATAGTAACCTGCAATTCTCTTCAAGGGTGTAGGGCAGGCGTTGACTCCACACCAGGCATGCATTGTTGTCGAGTAAGCAATCCATTTGCTAGTGACTGGACAATCTTTTTAATCATGCAGTCAATTAAGTAGTTAAGGGAAAACAAAAAATGCAAGGAAGGGCGCAGCAGAAATTCCTACCTCAAGCTAACATCATACAGGCAGGTCTATACAAATTTTGGGCAAATAATGGTTGTTACATGGTATTCAGTATAATACCTAATGATTCTCTATATGTATATGTATAATAACCTCTATATCTATATGTATAATAACCTAGTAACTCACGGTGATAATTTATATTTCCATGGAGAGTCTGCGTAATTATAGTGAAGAATTAAATTAATTGGCGTCGCAACATATTTGAGAATAGTAGGCACTGTATTTTTCTCACCAATGTAACCTTGTTCAAGCCAGAAAAAGTGAAACTGCCTTAATATGGGGCATCTCTAGATTTTATCAAAACCACAGGTTAGGCTTCATTCGTGTAATTCACCCGTGGGAAATTAAGGTGTACAATGACAATAAATTTGGTTTACTAAGAAGAAATTGCTGATGCCCTGACTGCAGAAATTGTAGATATGCCACCTTTATAAATATTTCATTGTTGCTACCTGAATAGAAATTTCTCAAATATAGATTTTTATCAGTACCTTACTTAATACTATTTTTAAGTTAGAATGTTTATGGACATGGTTATACCTGCTTAGGATGATTAAAATTAATTGAAATTTATTAAATGGATATTTCGTGGACTATTTTCAACCCTACTCAAACAATATTCAAAATAAGAGAGTGGGAATACAGGTTAAGTGTTGAACCATCATATGAATGAAAAAGTTCTCAAGAGAAAATGAACCGACTTTGAGCCGCAGTATAAAGAACTGGTTTTGAATCACATGCACCACACCGAGGGTTCTAAAGGGCATGCGATTTGAACATTTGGGTCGAATATAATTTCACATTAATCGGCTGATAATCCTTGCTAGCACGTTTAAGGTTTTCGTTACATAAATCGATTTATTATCCGAAAATTAACAAAACTTCATGTTGATAGTGCAAGCGGCTTGGAATTCAATGTATAAAGTATATTATTATTCCATAGACGAAACAAATTACCAGTTTCTATTTCAGGAGTCACCGCGTTTGGAGCTTTGTAGTCCGAGCTTTCTCGTCCATTGCAGGCCGCATCATATGGGTGAAATATTTCACCCTGATTAAGTATTATATCAGTATTAAGTATATGTTATAAGTATTTCACTGTGATGATGCGGCCTGCAATGGACGCGAAATCTCGGACGACAAAGTTGCAAACGCGGCGACTCCCGATAGAGACAACTGGAAATTATCCATTCTTCGAAAACTTACGTTCTAGAATAAAAAAATATAATTTACTCTTCGTTCAAATATATCTCTTCCTTCTCCGAACAGAGCTCAGAAAAAATGAAAAATTTAAGGGAATGAAATTATGTTAAGAATGAAGAAAACGAGGTCTTTGCAGTTTATTCGTGAATATCATTGGTGAAATAATTAATATTTTAGAAGATGATATGCAGTGAAAAAAGTAACGCCTTTTAATCTATATTTTAAAGTTTCGTTACCTTCATCTTTGCAATGTAGCGTTCAGTGGCGTATACTATGTATTATCCAGGAATGAAGATGATTGAAAATAATAAACTCGGACTAAGTTTAATGACCTTTAGTAAAAAAATAGCAATTGAAAAATTCATGTTATCTCCCTCTTCCAGCATTTTTCTGTCTAATTAATGAAGGTAATTGAGCGCATAAAAAGAGGATATTACTGCCTCAAATGCCTCGTGACTTACAGAGGAGAATGGTAGCAATCGGTTTCCCAGACTCTTTTAACTCAACTTAGTGCACAATTAGGGACTATAATGCACTGATAATTTGCTTCGAAGCTCTCCGTGCTGGATATCCGGTCACCTAATTCTGTGAAATAGCAGTGTCATCCGTGGAATTCCACTCGTAGGCAGTTTTTTGCGATCCCCAGGAGGCTATAGAATTTACCGTAAAATTTTTGTGGGGAGATAGTGTGCTTTGTTTCATTTTATTTGTGGTTTCACTCTTTGAATCCCTTTCAAAGACGCGTAAATCACGTTACGGTTAATGGATATTAAAATTATACCATGGGTTTATGAATCCAGGTGTTATAATGCTTTTCAGCTGTTTCCCGATGATGGGAAGAGCAGATTTGGTGGAAATTTTCGAAGCATTAATTATGTTTTGTATGGAAAAGCTTGTGCTTATTATTATTGAGATTGTTATTGTTGATTCCGGGAAGGCTTTTAACCCGGAGGTTTGACAAAAAATAGTTTATTGCTGAAGTTGGTTATGGCTGAGTGGCAGGAGAGAATAAACCAATGGTTTAAAAGTGCGGAGGAGTAGCTTTGTAAAATTCCGAGGCCTCGATCATGGATCTTCATAACGCGTGCGCTAGCGTTATCGTTATTTATTGATTAAACTTATCTCAGAGAGAACGTGATATCCATTCTTCATTTTTCGTACAGCACTTCAAATCGCTTATTGCAATCAGTGGAGAGAATTTTATAGACGATTTTTGTTAACCCTGCGCTACTCTAGGGGTAAGCGTTAGCGATAACGAGAAAGATAGATTTGTGATTCCACACCTGAATATTTGAGAAAGATGATTAATATAAGTAGGAGGTTTTGAAAAGTTGATTTGGGGAAGGAAGAGGCAAGTGCGAAAGAGGGAAAGAAATAAGTATTTGTGCTAGTGAAGGCGGGAAGGAATTCGGAAAGAATAGGGAAATGAGGATAAAATTAGGAAAAGGAGGAGAACAGAGCAAGTAATTATGTTCGCTACTCAAGGAAAAATACTAGGAAGAGGGAGAAAGGAAATTGGCATTAGGATGTCATGAAAAGGGGCAGAAAGGATTATTATCTGAACATGAAAACAGTGCAGGAAGGAAACATTGAAAAACAGATGAAGTAGAATTAAATGAGGGTAGAGGTACTATGCCAAAATCTACCATTCCCGGCTGAAAAGAGAAAAAACAATTTAAATACACGTTCATTTATCCCACCTCGTGATAATTTACGAAATGGAATAATGTGAGGTGTGAATGCAAGCCAAAATAGAATACGTAGATTCAATTGTAGACTTTATTTTCAACGAGTACATAATTTAAAGTTCCACTTTCGTAACCCGGTGATCCATATTTTGGCCGTTTTTACAGCATTTGGTATTACGAAAACTCATCATTCTTATTTATGCGTGAAAAAATGATATCGTTTTTGACTTTCCCTATATTTTTTAAACTACATTTGGACTTGGTGTACCTTGGGGTTATAACGGATAGTATTCTGATGTGGATTTGTGTATTGTGTGAGGGACCATTTCGCCTGGTAAACCCTAGAATCACTGACCGGTGCTAATTCATATGATTTGTAATTTGTTATTTCGTAACCTGATTGCAAAAATTAACTATACATTATCGCTAGTTAATAATTCTTCTTCAAAGGGAACCAAGATAGTCACAAAGAATGATATAAGCACTAATATGTTTCCCATTTCCGTTACATTCATTAGATTCATTAGCTTATATTTTTCGATGACTGTAATTTTCGCTTAGGTAGTTTGTTCAAGACAAGTTTCATCTTTTTGGAGTTCATTTCGAATAGTCACGGAATTGAAGAAAAACATCGATCGAATAAATCAAAAAATACCTTTAATTCAAGTTTGTCAAAAGATTAATTCTTCGTAACAGTATGTGGTCTGAAGTATATTTTGGCGATTATTCCATTATTAAGCTTCTACGTTGACGTTTTTTAAAAAGGATTATTTCATGTCCATTTAGCTATTGTAGATTCTCTTGCAAGTTGTTACAATGGCCTGCCTTACCCTGGGGATACTGCTTACACTATTTAAATTTGAGTTCTTTACTTTTTCCTTACATCCCATAGAAAACCTGGTTTAACTTTGCGGCTACTGAACCAATTTAGTAATGCACTTGAACTCCTACTTGTTAAACTAATGGGCAATAAAACTGACCGCAAAACTAAGCCTCGAGGCACTCTATAACCTTCACAACCTTTTACCCTCGGAGGTAAGTTTTCGATTACTCGGCATTTTGCAGAGCAGCCTCTCCCCAGCGTAGCGAGAAGTAAAAACAAACATACAAACGAATTCGTGAAAAAGTACGAAGGAGAGTTTAAATGCATTGAAAAAGAAAAGATGGGAAAGGGAGATATTTTCTCCGTCAAGGTGGAAAACAATACGGTTGGAACGAAAAATAAAACGCTTTATTATTCCCTGAAATAAAATGATTCCAAGTGGAGCTATCTCAATGCGACCCGAACCCCATTCCCTTCTCTACATAATTCCTCTCACCCTCCTGCATTTTTCTCCCTTCACCTGCGACCCCCTTTCCCCCCTCTACACGACCTTACCTCAGATACCTTTTTCCTTCCCTCCTCAACTAACTCCTGAGGCAACTGAGAGGCCACTATTCGCGATTACAATGGAATCGCGTGGGACGGAACCAGAGAGGGATAGAGGGAAGGGAAGATGGGTTGCGAGTGGATAGGGGGGGAGTGGGGGAGTTGTATGTAAGATGGCGAGGAAGGAGAGGAGGACATGGAGAGTAAGAAAGATTTGGATGAATGCGTGGAGGAGCTCGCCTGCGGTGCTATCTCGGACGAAACAGCGTTGGTGATTGGGTTGGGTGACGTAGGTAGTTGAGTCGAGGGATGTGGAGAAAGGTGTCCATACAGATTGAGAAAAGGATGAGATTATGAGAAATAGGGACCAGCCTCACCGTTTTCAATGGCTAAAAAATCTACTAGGAGAATCTTATTCTTTAGAAATGCTCTGACACGAGCAGACCCTGGGTTCATTAAGATTTTTGACCTTATATATGATCAGTTGAGATAATAATTTAATTCCTCCCAAGAATTTGTCTTTTTGGGGAATCCTACTCTAAAAAGGCTCTTTTCGAGCTGTAACCACCCAAGTTATCTTAAGATTTTTGACATACATTACCATTTGGGTAAAAGGTTAAATTCCGTTGTAGTTAAAAAAAAAATTCTCTTGAATAATAACATAAACAGAATAGATAGTTCAGGTATTTTCACGGGAATGAACATTAAAAAAATTAAATGCATTCATGGATAAATTCATGAATAATGCATATAAATGAATTAATAATTAACGTTTTATTAAATTATGTTTAATAATTCATTCACTTTAATGAATTAATAATTAATGATAATTATTCATTCATGAATAAATTAAATACCTCAGTTGTGAATACTTAAAAGTTAAGAAAATTCTGGCAAATTTTTCGTCTATTTACATCGTTGCTACGCAGGTACCGGTCTTAATGTTTTAGTCATGGGCATCGGAAAGAGAGAACCTATCTATCGTAGGTTCTCTAACCGATTAGACTCATTAGCCTAGTCGGTTGCGTAATACTAATCTACAAATACTAGAGTATTTGTATTTAGTAACGAAATTGACGCAAAAACGATTTTGGTAAAAGTGCATGGCAAATACATAATTAAATAAAATAATTATCATCGTAGTGTAGTGCAGTGCAGTAGTTATTATATGCTATAGGATTATGGTCTCTGAGAAATTTGAATTGCTGTCAAGCTCGGCAGCTGTGGGCTAAGGCCTTTATTGAGACTTATTGCGAATATTCCATTTTCACTTTATTTCTTCGAAGGAAAAACTTGTGAGATTGAAAAATAGTATTTATTCTTCTATAAGCTCGTAAAGTGGCACTCAAACCAAATTTATTCTATTTTTCGTTCTTTGAGTGAGTTGATCTCTAAATTTGATGAGCTATGTTCAGTAATTTTCAATGCTTAAATGATGCAGCAATACATTTTATTTTTAATACTTTGGTTTGGTCTGAACGATTGAAATTGTTTTTCAAGAGTTACGAAGAACACAGCAATATTCATCAATTTAGAAATCATGACAGTTTTATTAAAGCGCTCAATCGCACAGGAGTTTGAATGGCACCTTTAGCAAATTCAATCCATAAGATCTTAGAAGAGTGAAGCATAACTTGATAATATTCAGATATGACTAGTCAAACCTACATCATAATAAGAAATAAACTATAAAACTAATTTTTTTCTTGCATTAATAGTGACCTGGATAGTCGCTATCATTGGACCTTGTTTTTCACATTTTTGGTAATGTAGCGTACACAATTAAATTATTCCATGTACACGTACCTACGTTTTGGTGATAGCCAATCCTAGCAACACGCCTCGTGTATCGTACACTAAGCGATTGCATGTGAATGCATTAAAACCTTATGTCACGAATATTTTATTGATAGTAAGTATGCTAATGCGTAGAAGCTGTTAGCAATCAGTAGATTGTAAGGCATATTATTTGTATTTTACTTATCGTCGTGATAAAAATGGAAGATATACCTATCTTAGTTTATATGTTACTTTAACTCAACTTTAGGTTACTTTGATCAGTAACCAGCAATTACGTTAATAGAAACGATGTGGATGTATAAAAATGAAAAAGCAGTCTATATTTGGGTGGCCTATGTATTACCTTACGTTCCTCGCTCTCATCTATCAAAAAACAAGAATTTGGAATACTATAAACAGCTAGGTTTGTTTAAAGGAAAAAATCCTATCGCACCCATTAATAGTTAGAAAATATAGGACAAAATGAAACGGGTTTAGATATTAAGAATACTATGCGTATACATTGTTACAAATATATTACAAAAAGAGTATTATAGAGCTTCTTCAGTTTAACATAAACAACAACCAATAACAAAAAAAATAATGTAGTAATTAGCCATTGTGAGAACCAAAAAATATATTTTTGCCTTATTTCTGGATAACGAGTAATGAATGCATCATCAGCAAGTATGTACTGGTGATTTTTAAAACGGCCATAAAGGAAATCACTGTAGTGTTCTCGTAATGGAAGTTTGTGAGATATCTTGAGAGTACGAACACAACATGCATACTAAGACTACACCTTTTACTTCTAGAAGCAACGCTTGAATATGATGCATAAGATTATCGAAACTGGTCAGGCATTAAATAAAACTGCGGAAAAGTATCAAGTGTTAAAAATCTCTTAGAATGTGAAAACCATTCGATTTCTAATGCGTTTTGCCTAACCCGCGCGCTAGTCAAAAACCTAAATAGGTGTTGGAATGGATGTAAACAATCGTGAATTTTCAGTTGGCAACTCTGGTTTGTGCGGGAGGGTGGAGAGTTGGGATGGGGTAAAGCTGGAGGGGAGGGAGGGGAGCTGGTGTAGGGGAAGGGAGAGAACACGGGTGCGGAGTAAGACGGACGTGATCTTGCCTAATGATGCACTCGTCCTTGGAAGGTAATTGTGATGGTAGGCTACGCAGGGCGAGAATGGAGGGTAGCGGACTAGAAGGGGTATGGGGTGGGGGATGAAGTATCAAAGGGGAGATTGTAGGGAAGGGAGGAAGAATGCGAGGCACATTTTTCGTGAGACGAGGTGAGCTTGAAGAAAAGGATCTATGTGTATGGCTTGAAGAAAAGGATCTAAGCAATGGGGCACCTATATTCCAGACAAATCACTGTATTATTAAAAATTGTATTTATCTAATCTGGGATAAAAATCATTAAAATTATTATTATATGATCAGACGAAAGGAGGAGGAAGGATTATTGAATTGCCCCAGGGATGGATCAAGGAGGGAGGGGGTAGGTAGATCTGTGGATGGGAGTTCCCCTCAGACCTGTATATTCCTCCCGGCGTCGCAATCGAGCCGAAGCGACAATTAAGTCATTAGGTCTTAATGCACGAGAAGTGCCAGTAATAAACCCTCATCATGACTTACTTTCACGACGTAATTTCCGCATCCTTAACTTCATACCTGGGGATTGGATTTAATTTAAAAGGAACTTCTTACTTTTTGAAAGGGTGACATCTATAGAGTAATGAATTATAAATATTTATATTCTGCCGTGGTGATTTTTTATCCCCCGATGACTTTCGAAATATTTCAAATTCCCAGTTGGTTATATAGTTAATTAATATCCTCAGTATGTAATTTGGCTAATTTTAATTTCATTAGTTGCCAAACATGTAATAGTCAGTACAGCTGCGGTTTAAGTCGGAGTACTATTCTTACCCACGGCTTAATACCCTGTAAGCCATCATAGAGGTATGGCATGGGGTGAATCCTCAACACACATGCATTACCGTAAAGAGGATCAATAGCTGTATTTTAGTTGAATCAAAACAACTTGAAAATATTAAAAAGCAAAGCAAGCATGCATAAATATGCTCTTAGTTTGGACAAGCTAAAAGCCTTTACCAACCTGACCTACCTACATTACTTACTGATGAACTTTTGTAAAATTTATTGGGTATATTCTTATTCAGATAATCCAATTATACGAGGAAAGGAAGACATCTTTTGTCGTTTTGGCAGCCAATTTCCCTAATATTATGATCACAATAAATCTACCATGCTATGTAAGGCAATTTGTAAGGTATTCAATGTCATTAGTAAAATATCATTTTGGAATTTACTTATGGGATTAAATCTATTATTCAAGGTAGGTTCTGATAACGATTTCCATTTGAGTTCTTCCAATGGACTGATTTCAATTACATGGTTATCGTGCCGTCTCTTCACCAAGCTTGCTGATCTTCGCTAAATACTCTCCTGTTTGTTATTTAAGTCTATCTCGTATGGATCCCGTATGCTGGCAACGTATTACAAGTGAGGTCTAGAAAGGGAAAAGTGGCAATTTTTTTGTTCATGACCGTCATATTTGCCCAGTACTCTTTTGATGAACAAATAATTACGTTTTATACCATGCAGTATAGTCCATAACTGTGCTGCTGGTCGAAGCAGCAAACTCTAATCACACAGCCTATACTAAGGGTGGGGATCTGATTGTGGTTCCCAGAATGGCTTTTTACAGTGTAAAAACGTATGAGAGGTAGGGAATTTCATAAAGCAGCTTGTCCCCTTCAGTGCAACACTGGTTTTTTTATCCGAATCACTTGGTTAGCACTTGGAAATTAATTTTTCCTTATTTGGAATTTATACTTCATATAATTGTAAAACATGCAATATACATGATGACGTAATCAGTCTCATTCTTTCTAATGCGCATTCCTTCAATAGTGATCTCTCTTAGTCAAAATCTCTTCCGTTGCGGTTGGATTTTGCTACGAATATCGTGGAGTATTTTTTTCTTCGTCATCTGATTAATATGATCTGGAGTCTAATTTTGCAGGGCTTGACTCCCACTCCAGTGAGCTGGGGTTGGATTTCGTAGTTGTTAGGATTCATTTCTCTGGAATTTTTTCATCTAAAATAACGGAAAACCTGAGAGTGCCTTGACGAGATATCAAGTTAATAGCATGCATAAAGTATTCATAATTCGAAGTTTAAAACTAGCTATTTTACCATTCTACCATTGCTTAAAAAGGAACTTCTTTAGAGCGATGAATTCCATTTAGTCAGGTCATACATTTAAAAATATTCATGCTAACTTTTATTTATTCTTTCATTCTAAGCTCAAATCTTACAATATTTTCAGCCATGTCCTCCCTTCGGGATAGCAACCATAATTATCAATGGATAAAAAATATTTATACCTATATTTTTACTTTCAGATGACTTATTCCAAAACCGGGACTTCTGGAGTATTTCGAGGTTCATTGCTTGAGTACATAATGTGAGAAACCTTCATTTTTGGGTGTCCTCTGGTGATGCACGGAGTTTTAGTCTGCTTAATTTACGAATTCTTTCGTACACCGGTGGCCCAGAATGAGTGAGATGCATGGTGCTTCACTTTTCGAATATCCACGAACCTACGGTGTCTTTGTGAAGTGATCATTAGGTAGTTTCCAGTTGGTGAACTTGTGTTAAGAGTTTTAGGAAGTTGATGAGTGTTCAGTGTCGCATCAAAGAAAAGGGAGTTTTCTTTGGTAACATGCGTTGGTGATTGAGAATTTGCCGTTGAAGAGTGGCCCTCTGATTTCCAAGAGAAGTGGATTTCCAATTTCCAGCTTTCATTTCTGCAAATAACGGTGAGTGAAAATCTTCTTTTTTATGCAAACATGATCCCGGTTGACCCAAACTTTTAAGTATCCGCTGTTTTGTTCATAGAAGAATACAAGCTAAGTTTGAAATGGGATGTAAGGGTCCTTTCGTTACGTTCCCTGGCGTCATGTGTCCGTATTGAAGAACACTTGGTTCCAGCACAATGGAGGAAGAGAGTTCTTCCTCTAACCTATCTGATGTTAAATGTGTTACTTCTTGTATACACAAGGGTACTTGTATACACTTGTTTACACAAGGGTAGTTTGGACAGCAGTAATGAATGTTATTGGCGGGACGGAGGGTTTTGAAAACTATTAGAATCTAGTTTCATGACTTGAGCAAATACTTATGGACCTTGCCATAAAAAAGAGATTGGAAGGAATTGATAGCACTTGAGAATGAATTTCGATGGTGCTGTGCCTATGGAGTGCTCCAACGACTCCGAAAGCCTACTCTGTTTTTGTAGCGAGATACTAGCCGTGTTCAGATGCTCATATATTTATTCACATATGCTCTATGACGCGGATACAAATTGAAAGCACTAGTATTGAACGGGTAGTTTGTATGGTGTAGTTTGTATGGTGTCTATGGTTAACGATTATGATATCCATTTAAGGCATTTAAAAATTTGTCTCTTGGTTATTTTTTCTTCACATCTTTGAATATTTTTTCCCTTTGTTGAGGTTATTATCTATAAAATTTGATATTACTGATAATTAATGTAAGATTGCAATCGTGCAGCCTACTGAATTGTCTTGGGACGATTTCGCCCTGAGATCAATCGGCAATAATTCTGGGCACCAGCCTTCGCTACTGTTCTAGGGCTAGGATATCTCTTTAAACGACTTAAATGCCGTCTGCTCGATCCACTTCATTGATAAATGAAATCAGTACTCGTTGGTGGATAATTTAGGGGCAAAATGTCCTCAGCGACGTGTTCTTCTACAGACCTAACTACTTTTGTTGGAGGTCGTTGTTCTAACCTCCATAATTAGTCAGCTAAAACTTCGATTTAGGCAGTCTTCATATTTTGAAAGGTGATGGATTTTGCCTTGGTATATTTACCTTTAGGCATAAATGTTAGAAACAAACTATTTATATCTTTTATTTCCGTTCTGATGTCAAAGGTCTTTCTTGTTCAAAATAGCCTATAAGAATTTTTTATCCAAATTCTTGTCATTTCATATGTCTTAACTACGCAATCAGGCCTCCAGCTTTGTCTCGCATACAACGCTTCTGTGCATTCGGCTCCTAAAATATAAGTACGTGATTAGGGAAAGCTCTAAGGATTTGTTTTTAGAGAGTTTTACCTTTCGAAGAATTTGAATGGGTGGTGAATATGTTTGAATGACTGATTTGACGGTATTACTGTTAGGCTCTTACATAAAACTCCAGTATCTACGGGTTGAATGGGTTGTTTTCCTGATTTGGAATTGAACCCGTATATCTAGAAAGGGGCAATGAATGATCGCTATTGATTTGGAACGGAGTGCATTGTGCATTGCAGTAGTTAAAACTGGAGCAAACAGTGTGCTCTCGTTTGAGGGCGAGCTCTCCAAATTATAGAACGCTCTCTTCGTAATGGGTTGATAACTAATTGACGGAGTCACTTAGGAGGTTCAAGGCCTAAGACTGGTTGTGAGGTGCATTAAAGCTGTATACTGAGTTACTTGGCACGAACGGAAATTATAACAAACAAGGGAAATCGAAAATATTCAACGATCGTCGGTGCGCACATTTAGGTAAGCAGTATAGTTTATCCTTGGAAAAATCGTGATCGTTTGGCAAATCAGTTATTCGATTTAGACTATCCCCAGATTGCGCGTTTGTCATGAAGGAGAGGGAAAATATACTGCGCAAGTCAGGCTGAACTATAACTGTTTAAAAATTTGACCGTTGACCGACAAGACCAGTACGGTAACATAGAGATTTTTGAGGGAAGAGGCTGGATGAATTTCATTAAATTTTCGGTAATCCTATTATATGGCTGCGAAGCATGGGCAATAACAGAGAAGTCCAGGCTGGAAGCATTTGAAATGTGGTGCTACCGAAGAATGATGAAAATAAAATGGATCGATCGAGTGACAATCGAAGAAGTCTTAAGAAGAGTGGGAGAGAAGAGAATCCTACTGAACACCTTAAAAAGAAGAGGGGACAACTTAATGGGCCACATCTTGAGACAAGATGGCCTGATGAAGATAATCGTCGAGGGAATATTGAACGGGAAGAATGAAAAAGGCAGACCTCGTATGAGGTATATGGAGCAAGTAGTGAAGGATGCAAAAGAGAGGAGCTACGTCAATATGAAGAGGTTGGCCGACAGAAGAATCGAGTGGAGGGTCAAACCGGTCAAACCAATCCTAGGATTGTTGATCGATGATGGTGATGATGTCGGTAATTTGATGGGAATAATAGGAAAGTCACTCAGCAGTGTAAAAGAAAGGAGAAAGGCAATGTTGTCCTTTGTTTTCCATAATTTTCAATGTCCACATTGAGAAAACCGTGGAAGAAATCAAAGAGAACGGTCGTGATTGCATATTAACGGGAGAAATTGGCATATTGCGTTTCGTCTTTCAAATATCGGCGATAGGAGACAAAAAAGATATTTAAGGAAGACAAGTGAGCAGGAAATTGATAAGGTGTTACTTGAAATCAATAAAAAGAAAGGCAAGAAAAAGGTATATATGAAGGTGAGAAGTAGATGCAAAAATCAATGTTTACTTGAAAAATAAAAGCTAGAAGATATGGTAAAGCATTGTTATCTGGGGATCAAAAGTAGCAGCGATGTGCTAAGTGAGATGAATATAGTCAGCAGATTATCTCAGGTGAAGAGCGCATTCAACCGTAAATAGAATCAAACGAAATCAGGAAATACAAGTATGAAGGTAAGAACAGACGTCATTAGGACTTGTAAATGAAGCAAAATGTCCTCTTATGGAAGTGAGACACGGATGATAACTGTAGCAGGAGAGTCGAAACTGGAAGCATTCGAACGTGTTGTTAAAGAAGAAGGATGAAGAAAGTGTTGGATCGATCAGGTAAGAAACGGGAAAGTTGTAGACGATTCAAATTATGACGGATAAAAAGAGAAAGTTGTAATGTTATACCAAAATGGAATTCGAAGTACTCTCTCTTGATGTTGTAAGTATAAACATTAGTGCATGTAAAAAAGTCTAGTGTAGGTATGCTTAGTGATAACTCACCCTCTGCCACACACCCTCGAGGTAGCTTGTACGATAGTTAGTAGACGAAACATGACTTTCCTTTATTTTCCAGATTTATGTGTCAAACAAAATAAATCTATAAATATAATATTTCCGAAGTAAATATAAATCATCTATAGATCTAATATCCATGCTTTAAATATAAATGGTGCAAGGTTACTTACATTATACCTCGATAAATCTTCGCTTAATCATAGCATTTTATGAAATGTGCATTCAATATCGCTAGTAAGAAGGTTCCGACCTTGTGAAAGAAAATTCAAAATTTTGTGTGGGCAAGGCGCTTAAGAGTTTATCGGCCTTTGGATAGTGATAAGTATTGCTCTGCTCTTCCTTGAAATTGTCAGCTACAATAAAAGACTGCCATATCACAGGGTACATTGTATTTGGTCATGAATCCTCGTGCAGAAAAGGATATTTTGGATTAGCTCTTGCCCTAAGCGCGTAGAAAAAAAGCATCAATTCCCGTTCGGTAAAATGGTCGCTAGAGGCGTTTGACGCGAGAAATTTTCAAAGTGCGTCCCTTCTATGTATTCCAAAACGGCGCGATGGACGTTTTAATTTTTTCTTCCCTGATTTATCCTTGGAACGATTATCGATCGGGAGAAGAAGCTCATTCATCCGTGAGAGGGACTGCGTGCATTTTTTCCTTTGATGTAAAAAAGCCTTTTGAGCCGTGGCTCGTCGAATTGCGTCGTGAAAATCCGCTGTAAGCTCCAGAGACCGTCAGAGATTCCGTTGCCTAGCGATGAATTTATTATGATGAGCTCTCGGCATTCACCGTTTTGGCCATCGTAACCACGTGAATCACTGGCTTACTTTTTTTTCCGCTGAATTAATCCCCATTAAATCCTCACGGAACTTTTTGAATGAAACGGAAATATTTGGGTTGGCCAACTGTTTTATTTTTTTCACTGCCGGCATAAACTTTAAATGACCAGGAAGGGCTTTTCCCTCCACCTTGAAATGTTTATGTGTGTGAGTCGGTTATATGAAGGGGTAGAGTGAGCGTGGAGACGAGAGGTTACGAAGAGCATAGAAATGATGGAGAATCACCTTATGCATTAAAGACAGAAAGGACTATTTCTATTTGTGAAAATATTCCCGATTAAGATTTTACTAAAATTTAAATCATATCCGGGGGTCAAAATAAATGCGGACAAAACCCAACCCTAGAGTAATGCGGTCTAAATTTGTTCCCTCACAATAGTCTTCCTTTGCCTTAAAAATAATATTTCAGCAGATAGTAGTAGAAAACAGGCTCATAGTAGTCCAACGGCAATCGATAATCTTTCTATACATTTTACCCTGCGATCTACGGCAAGAACGTGTGGCATGGGGCGTAGGCTGCTGACCGTGAATTTGAGTTTAACTGGGATAAAATGTTAGTTAATAATAAGGTGCAATGCTGTTGAAATAATTATAAATTGTTTTAGTCGTAGCCCTGCGTGGAGGGAAAAACGAATTCGTGTATCGCTCGTTCCGACAATCGATTTCTCTTATTCTGTCCCTTCAGTCAGCCTGCTAATTTAGAATATGGGTACAAATATCAGATTTGAATTCGTATGATTTTAATTTTTCAAGTAACTTTAATCCTGGGAACAGACTTCTTGTCTTTATGGCTTTCCAACCAAACCTTAGCCTATAGTCTTAACCTTCTTCCAATATCCATTACAAAGTTCCAATTCCAATAGTTATTCCATATGCAGTAACGTTGATTTTCCACATTTTTATCTTCACTTCCTCCCTGTAACGGTCCATAAAATACTTAAGTTTACCCCCTAAATCACAAATGTTGGTGGTAAACCCTCTCTTTATCTTGAATGATTAAAGAGGAATGTTTAGGTACGAATTATTTAATTACTTATCAATTCAATGCTATATTAACTAATAATTATTTATTTCGTCATTAGTATTTTAACATATCGGTTAACCATTGCGATAATTTTGACCATTAACTTCCCCTTCCCCCTCACAAAAATATTATTCTATATTATTTTGTCTTATGTTGTATTACTGAAATTAAATAGCGAGGGTCAGAGGCATGTATTAGTGCCGCGAAAGAAAGCAGGTCTAATGAAATCTTGAGAAAAAAACTGGGAGTCAGAACGTCCAGGGAAAAAATCATTAAGCAGTTTGAACAAGACTTTGAAATCGTTGGATCAAATATCTGCTATTGGTAAAAATTCTTTAGATCAAGTAAATATCAACTTAAAAATACGTAAAAACAATCAGTAGCATTGGAAGCCGAAGACGAGACAAGATTTGCCTATTGCTCTCCGAGACCGACTGCTATAAAGCCATTGCCGCTCTTCATAGATTCTAAGGCTATGGTTACACCTGGGTGAAGTAAGTAGCGATATGCAAGGGCAAAGAGTTGGTATACCATTAAAAACTGGGGAGAAGAAGTTGAATGAGAAAGTTACTGAGATCTGAAGACACCTGAGTACCATAACGTCGGCCGGTAGGTGGGCGCCGCGGTGACCGGCGGGCATCACGCCTTCACTCAAAAATATTTTTATTTGTTAAATGAAATATTACCTCTGGCAAACTTTTTTAATATGTAGAGGAGGGTAGTGTCTACAACATTTAAAAAATGATCAGAATCGAAGACACAGATACATCGTCAAAATCGATTTGAATCTTTAACATTGTTATAAGCTCTATAAAATTGTTTATATTTCACAATATAATCCATTATTATGCTATTCCAATTCAAGGCCTTTAAAATAAGCCCTTAAGCAGTTATGTAGCTTAAATAGTCTCCGAGGATACCGTAAAATGTGTACTTACTTTTGCGAAATTCGAATTTTGCAACGTTGCAATATTCGGAAACGGTTCCGTGTTTTTCAAAATAACTTTGGCGTTTTCCTTTTCTTATCAATTGGAGTCGTTATGCGACATTTAGTCAAAATAGGTGACCCTAATGGCAATCACCTGGTCTCTTTGACATGGAATGACCCATATGCAGCATAACGGCATAAGAATAAATAACATTAGCAACGTATCTCTTGCCGACAATACTCCTTTCTTTTTTGTTGTTTATTTACAACAATTCCATGGGGATGTTCTTATTTTGTTTCCCCATATACGCTTTTATCTAAAAGATTTCTACCTTCCTAACAAACAATATGTTTTAAAGTAAAAGGAGTATTCAATGTCAAAAGCTGGCGAAAAATCCTATCCACTGATTCATTCTCATTCATTTATTTAGGCTTTATATCAGTTGAGATAAAGGGATATTGGTAATCGCCTCATGCCAGACACCTTTATGGTGGATCGTAGGGTATTATGCAGACGTAGATGAAGAGAAATAATATATATGATGATGATACGGAATTTAAAATGTATATTTCTCCCAGTCAATAATGCATAGTGGTAGGTACTGCTGGATCGACCCCATATTTCCTTTTACCGTTACTTAATGCGTGTAAGGATTGCCATTATATTGCACCATCTCTCTTGAGGCAGTTATCTAAACATTGATCAAAGACATCATGCATGCTCGAGATGTGATTCAAATCTGCTGCCTTTCGGGTTGCGAATTTGAATTGGAGGAGAGAAAGAATAAGTTGTGCGACAAAAATAATTGTAAAATGGGCAAGTACTTTGGACGCCTCATCATTACCATATCTGTCCGACCGCCTATAAAACGTTACCTTTAATCCGCAGCTTTGCCCTCTTCCCCTTAAATATTTCCTTTCCTTAGCCTCCTTTAGTCCGTGGCCACTTGAACAGAATTAAACACTGAGAGAAGAATGTAATGAGAAGAATGGAATTGACGAAAAGGAATTAAAATCAGTACAAATAAACTAAGTAGGTACTCGTGATGCCGCCTGAATGTGTGCCGGTGGGAATGAAGAATTAAAAAACGTAAAACAAGACATTAAATTGTAATTGCTAAAATACAACGTAAATAAGATAACAGAGTAAATATTTACAGTGAAAATTTTACATGTTTAAATAAACTTCGCAAATGAGTAGTATAATTATATTCATTCATGTAGGTATGCAATACTGCCTGAAATTCTTAGGCTTATCATAAATGCCTTTATGTTTTTATTAATTTTATTGTATTTATTAATTTCTCAATATAATTTTCAAAAGCTGGCGAACTTAATACGCTGCCTCAACAACCTTCTTTAACCATATTATGATAAATGCCTTATTTATACTATAATCTTCTAGTGAAAATAAGTTTGATCTATTGTTGCCCCATTTCAAGGGAACAATGATTCATCCTGTCATTTTTACTGCAAAGGTATTCATCTAGAATCTAAAGTTGAAGTCTTCACGAGGTGGAAAGATTTCAATATTGGTTAAATAAACACTATGCGATTTCCACAATTCAATTTCCACAATTTCCACAATTCCACAAAATTTAGTTTTCTTCCACAAAACTCTTCAACTTCCACAAAATTCAGGTATCACTGTGCCTGAAGGTGGCTAAGCAACCGAAACTGGTAATGTGTGAATACATTTTGTGAAAGTCATAAACAGTTTTTTTTTACCAATCACTCTAGAGTGCAAATATACGAGGCTTGTTCGGAAAATAAGTACCGTTTTAGAAAAAAACCAATGAAAACATTTTTTTCAAGGCAAGATTTATTTTTACATGAAAGAACATATCTTACACTATTTCTCTACATAGTTGCCACCATATTTTAGACATTTGTCATAACGGAAACCAACTTTTCTATGCCCTCTTCATAGAAAGATGTCGCCAGGGAAGACAGCCATTGCTGAACACCGTTCTTTGCGTCGTCATCGCTGTCAAAGCGCCTTCCTCCAAAATCACGCTTCAAATTCAAGAATAAGTGATAGTCAGAAGGTGCGAGATCGGGGCTATGCGACGGGTGATCGAACTGCTCCCAACCGAATTGCTGAATAAGGTCCTGAGTGGTACCAGCGGAATGGGGTCGTGCGTTGTCATGAAGCAACACAATGCCTTGACTGAGCATTCTGTTTTGAATCGCGCACCTAAGTTTTCTCAAGGTTTCACAGTATCGTACCGCATTAATGGTTTCACCTTTGGGAAGGAACTCAACAAGGAGAATGCCCTTTCTGTCCCAGAACACAGTGCACATGATTTGTTTTGCTGACAACGTTGTTTTGAATTTTTGTTTTCTGGAGGAACGTGAGTGCCTCCACTCCATCGACTGTTGTTTTGATTCCGTGACAAATCCAAGTTTCGTCACCGGTCACAATACTGTTCAAGAAGTCATCTTCTTCAAAACTGTACCGGGTAAGAAATGTCAAAGCACTTCCAAGTCACTTCGTTTTGTGGTCATCCGTAAGCATTTTCGGAACCCAACGGGAACACAGTTTGCGATAAGTTAAGCAATTTGTGACAATCTCATGCAAAACAGTTTTTGAAATTTGTGGGAACTCTTCAGAAAGCATTCTTATCGTAAACCGTCTGTTTTCAAGAATTTTATCATTCACTTTTTCAACCAAACCATTATTGACAACAGAAGGCCGCCCACTCAGTGCTTCGTCGTGAACACTGGTTAGTCCATCATTGAATTTTCTAACCCACTTTCTCACCATCCCATTAGTCATTACACTTTCACCATAAATCTCTACAAGTTGACCATGAATTTCAGCTGGTTTAATGTTCTTTGCGTTCGAAAACCGTATTACAGAACGCACTTCACAGTCGGTGGGATCAACTATTGTTTTAAACATTTTAAACAATAACTAACAATTGTAAACACAGCACAATCCGGCTGTAATGGCGTCAGTCGAAAGATAATGAACCATAGAGACGAGTGCGCATGTGCGGAACTGAGACACTACCATTGCGGTGGCAGTAGAACGAAACGGTACTTACTTTCCGGACATGCCTCCTCGTACTTAGCGTGGACAAAGATAAAAACTACTCAATTCAACCTGAACTCCTGTAGATTTACAATCTTCCGTTGAGAGAGGCTTGAAGCGGCAGATAATGAACCATCAGATTCATTTTCATGCGTGTATCTAACGGTGCGTGAATTGTTTTATGCCATTCGGTCCCAATCGAATGAAAGTTTTTATTAATGTTGGTGTTATTATGAACATGACCAAACGTTAATCTAGTGCCTGCACTGCTTTAAACCTTTTGCCGTATCTATGGAAAACCCTGGCAAGGCTAAATTTCTCTTATATCTATGGCCCTAAATGTTTATTGTGTTGGTATCCTCCACAGATATAGTATCCTCTTCCGCCACATTCGTCTAAGATTTTCTAGGTGTACCTACTATCTAACGGAATAATCTCTTATATAGCATGATTGTGAATAGAGCATGATTGTGTCAGAGCGCAATACTCTATCTTCACGTGCGCGTGATTGCAACTAGTTCCCTAAGAGTACCCCTTGCTGTAGTGAACAATGCGCACACATATAAGGGAAATGGGAAATCGGTAATGTAGATCCATCGATTTTATCATCAATAACTGAAAGTGAAGTACACTTCTACCCTACTTCTCCATAACCATAGTGCCCAACGCACATTCTCTCTTGACATGTTTATTCCTCTCTCTCACTCCCTCCTATGTACAGCAGCAAACACTTCTCAGGTACCCCTTGGTCATCGCATGAAACCTCTTGTTTGCTTATCCAGGCATACGTAGACTTAACTTTCAATGTAGTGGAAAGTAGTACTCTCCATTCTCCTCCTCTTCATCCCTCAGGCAAATTGGCAAAATGTTTTGACATGCTCCATGTATCATCAATTGATCTGTGAAACAGTATTCGTGCATATTTCTTCAAGAATTCCCTTATCGCGGAAACGTGCTGTAGAGCTGATACAAAAAGATAATAATTTTTTTATTCCTTCCACCGTATATCATAATTATACGATCATCTTTTGAGTTCCTTCATGAAAATATTCCTTTTTTTTATCCATTCCTGTCACTCAATTCAATATTCATTAAATTCCGATCGCTTAAATGAAGCGAGCAATTTTCCGAAATGTTGGATCACTTAATGCTGAAATTACCTCGTGGATTAATCCATATCCATGGGGTTATGAGTGGGTTTGAGATTTTACTCGGAAATACGGAAACTGCGCTAATAAGGCGGACGTTTGGTGGTGATAATTAAGCCAAGTTAGGTGCTCAAATGCCTGAAGTTTCCACTGCATCTACCACCCAGCATATGATTTATTGCTCTGGGATTTCTTCAAAGCTTGAGACGGTACATGTTTATGCCACTTTCCCGGCCGTCTTATGGCCCCTAACTCAAGTTTATGACTTGAAAGGGTTATAGGTAGTTGCTAAGCCGTAGCAGTTATTTTTGCTCAAGCGTAAGGAAATGATCTTTCCCTTGCTGTGCGCCTATTTGTGTGTAAGGCTGTCTGTAAGGCTGGATGAGCTCGATTCTTTCTTAGAATATTACCTTGAGGAAGAGAAAAGTTTTTAGATAAAAAAGAAGCCTACCTATTGTGTGCTTGCAAATGATATTTTTCGCCCTTAGGAAAAGGGTATTACTCGATTCTTCGTAATCCTCTCTTATATAGAATATGAAGAGAGGCTTGCTAGAATCTCTCTTTCTATGGAAAAATATCTGTAAAAAGGGCCAATCTAAAATAAATATCCCCCTTCCGGTAACCACAATGTTTCCATTTACACCTCGGATCACCCTGAACTTGGTCGCTCAAACGCAAGCTCCAAGAATATTATCCCACTGGCGATGTATATGGTGTCTTATTTCCAAAGATTCAGTCCTCCGAGTTATAACTCTCCACCAACACAGATAAGAATCTCAGAATAACATACCCTCTTTCTTCAAATTCTTTGTCCCTCCTTAAGCCCCACCCAACGACTGTAAGCGCACGAGATGCAAAAGATTCCAGACATTTTCCTCACCTACTTCATCCATAACACATCTTCTTAACCTCCCCCAGATCTTTCCTTTCCCAACAGGTGAATTTGGAAATGACATTTTTACTGCATGATAGATAATAATAATATTTACGTTGTGAGTAAATTTTTTCAATGAAATTCGCTAAGTTTGTTTTTTTCATCATGGAAAGGTTTCAAAAAATTACCCCTGAAACTGTTCGGTTTGTTAATAATATTTACATTTATTTGCCCTAAATTTTTCAATATACAAGAACTTGTTACAATATACATCAAAAGATAATTCCAAAACTATCGGGAATAGTATTATTAGCAATATTTTCTTTAAATGTGATATCTATTTCATATTGGACATATTTCATCTTAAAATACTAAGGTCCAGAAGATAAAAAAATCTATCTTGCACTTATATAATTACTCTAGGGTGTATTTATTCAGAGCCAAAAGGCTTATTCGAATATTAATTAACAGATTAAAAGAATAAGATTAAGATATTTACAGAATATACAAGATTAAATAACAAATTAATTGAATGAGTACAAACAAACGATAACATAGGTCCGTACATACAAATAGCTTATAAAGGAATACCGATGACGGGTATATAGTTGTAAATACGTTTGGAGGAGGGAAAGAATGAATTGAAATATTAGAGGAGAATGACAAATCAATAAAAGGAGAAACTGCCTAGCAAGTTAACTATTTTCAGTTTGGAAAGCTTAATAACATGTAAACTGCACCAAAAGCAATATGAAAGAGAGTATTTATGGTAAGGGAGCATTTGAAAAGGCGAAAGGAATTTTAGCGTGTAGAATTCTAATAAAACTGAGAATGAGATATGCCGAGTGTGGTATTTTATAGTAGGGGTATGTGTGTAATGAAAAAGAACGGTTAAAAGGCATGGAAAAAAATAGTAGTGCTCAAATGACAGAGAGTAATTCGTCTGCTCTCTGAATTGCAGAGTAGTAAATGATGATACTTATTTAGCGTATTAATTAGTTCTTGTAGAGAAATCAAGAAAAACTAGGTAATTTCCCAGACACTTACTTTATTGGTACTACTAGTGTCAACGGATCAGTGTCCTCTTTAGGTACGAATTGGACCCTTTGTCCCAGGTGTAAGGTACCTGAAATGGAGCCTATGCTTCAAAACTAATAGTCCAAAAAAATAATGTGTGGAAAATTACCTGATATTTCCTGATTTCTTCTTAAGTCAAGCCTGGCGCCATTATTACTTTAATTTCTTCCTGTGCAGTATTATTATCATAAAACACATTCACATTTTAAGCGCTGACTGGATACATGCTGTAAAAACACCAGAATACTAGGGCGATGCAACAGACACGGTCATTTTGATACACACATTTCTGCCAGATAAAGTAGATAAACCTAGGTTTGCTTTGCTGTTATATAATAGCTAGAATCTATTATAAAAATACTCATTTGACTTCTGTACCTTATCTCCAGCTCCCACTCTAGGGCAGTGAAGTATCCTCAGGTTACGCAGAATTTCTAAATTTATGATGCAGTCTATGTCGAGTGTCCATCAGTATACATGTATCGTAAGGTGATCATCGGCGCGAATTTATTGATCATCCTTTCGCTTTGTCACTTAGAAATCAGGATTAGAAATGTCTTTGGCATAGCTTTGTTTTTAGTAAAAAAATGAATACATATTGTATTCTAGTATCATGCAAAAGACTAGTTGAACGAAAGATTGCAGAGCGTATTTGTACGCATCATTATTTTTAGTTGGTAATATGGTTCTATATTGTACATTGCCAGATATCAGCTGAAGATAAATAAGAAGAAGACTAAGATATTGGTGTGCAGCAAAAGAGAAGAGGCCAAAACCAACGTTAAACTAGGAAAACAGAAACTGGAAGAGGTGAAAGAGCACTGTTACCTGGGAAGCAGAGTAAACAACGATGGACGAAGCAAGAAAGAAATAGTGAGTAGAATAG
Organism: Platycnemis pennipes; assembly: GCA_933228895.1. Taxonomy (NCBI): domain Eukaryota; kingdom Metazoa; phylum Arthropoda; class Insecta; order Odonata; family Platycnemididae; genus Platycnemis; species Platycnemis pennipes. The sequence continues at coordinate 30,609,920 of OW121857.1, read as the reverse complement.
CCCAGGCAAAGAGGGCATTCTTTCAAAAGAAGAATCTACTTACAGCAGGAAATACAAGCATAGAAGTAAGGAAACAGTTCATCAGAACATACATCTGGAGCATTTTTCTTTACGGCAGTGAATCATGGACGATGACAGCAGCGGAGAAGAAATGGGTAGAAGCATTTGAAAAGTGGTGCTACAGAAGAATACGGAAGATTAAATGGATCGACCGAGTAAGTAACGAGGAAGTGCTAAGAAGAAGAGTAGGAGAAAAGAGAAGTCTGCTGACAACTCTAAATAGAAGAAGGGAAAACTTAATCGGCCATATCTTGAGACACGATGGCCTGATGAAGACAATCGTCGAGGGAAAAGTGAACGGAAAGATTGGAAAAGGCAGGCCTCGTATGAGATACATGAACAGGTTATGAAGAATGTAAAAGAGAAGAATTACGTCACAATGAAAAGGTTGGCCGATAGAAGAATCGAGTGGAAAGCTGCGTCAAACCAATCCTAGGATTGTTGACCAATGATGATGATGATGATGTACAACTTCCTCTAATTAGTATCTCTTAATCTACCTGATATGTATTGGATACTTTTCGGCATTACTTGGCGGAATTTCATGATAAATTAAGAAGTAATAACTTAGTTGCACGCCCCTTTAGGACATCATCCGGTACAATAAACTTTTACCACTGAGACCTAAATATATAGGTAACTTTGGGGGTTGGAGAATTGAAAATTCAGGTGGGAGGGGAGAAACAGAAGTTGGAAGGAAGCACGAATGTTAAGGGGAGGGAATGGAGTGTGTCTTAGGTGCCTCTTTATTTAAGGTCACTAAGTATCTTCCAAAAAAGTCCTTCATAATTGCATTTTACAACAATAGAAATCTGGGGAATTTATTAAACAACCACAAAGATATAAGGGACCTTCATCAGCACTCAGGAGTTTGCGCATGAAAATTCAATGACTGTAATACGATGTACCTATGTTTGCCTAACTGGTCGTAATTTCAAGCAAAGCTCGAAGGAACATATTAGGGCCTTCACTCAGGGTCAGCCAGAAAAATCCAATGTTTCAAAACACCTCATCGACGCAGGACACTGGAGCGATTTCAATCCCATACCTCTCCTCGTAGAAAGTAGGGGCAGAAAAATGGACGCATTGGAGCAACTGGAATTTCTTCTCCATTCAAGAGGCACATTTCAACTTAGCTAACGACAACTTCTTTCCATGTCACTCAACCATCTTGGATGTGCCACTACAGTTTTGCCCCCCACTTCCTCTCGCACCCAAAGCCACGACTTAAACGAACACCAAGGACGAATCACCACCATCTCCTCTCTCCATTCCCTCTCCTTGACCTTCATGATTCCTTCCGTCGTTTGTTTCTCTCCTCCCATCTGAATTTCCTATCCCCCACAATTGCCTATATATTTGGGTCTCAGAGGTCAAAGTTGGTTGTACCTGATGATTCCCGAAGTGGGAGAAATCGGTCATGTTTTTATAAATTTTGTGGATCATCATATATTTATTAAATAATAAATTATTATGAAATCATAAATTTAATAAAAAGTTCTTACTTCTTAATCCACCTGATATTGGTGTGTGGCAAGGGGTGTAACGCATTATAATTCACCTCGTAATATACTCTGTATGCATTATCGAATAGAGAAAACACTGCTAGCAGATACAAAAATGCATAATTAGAAAAATATATTTATTAGGCACCAGTCACTTGCAAGCAGATTATTTGTATGAATTAATGAGTGGAGCATTAAATTTAATGTGGAAATTTAGCTGATTGGTGACTTGAAGCAGAAGAAGAAAATAATTATAAGAATGGCTTTCATCTTACAGCCTCCATGTGGGACATTAGAACATAATAGTGCAAAGGCGTTCGCTGCCAATCAAGCCCCAGGTGTGATAGGTTACTGTTCTTTGAGGGTCCATGGTCACGAGTCTTGAATCTTTCGTTACTCACCAAATAAATATTGACGTTTTCGTTACCAACATAAACGTTTTTTTCATATTTTGTTATCAACTTGGATAAACGAATAACCTGAAACGAATGACGTTATAATAACGACACATTTCATTCGTTATAGCGTAACGAAAGATTCAAGACTTGGGCCCCATGTTTCCCATCTCATAAACAAGGCCGATAGATGCTGCAACAGCCCCCTTATGATGCAGATTAGGTCGAGTTTTGAGAGGCCGGCGGTCGAGGAAAGGTTGGCAGGTATCTGGGGAGTTGGAGAGGGAGGAACCCTTCTCCATTAAGATCCGTTCCAGGTGTCAACAACAAGAACAACAACAGTAGCATAGAAAGGGGGAGGGGACAAATTTAATTGCTCCCGGGTCGAGGAGGAGGCAAACTTATCTCATACATCGATGACTTTAGGATTTAATAGACACGGACTTCCACCCTGTCCTGAGCAAACGCAAGGGGGGGTAGAAGTGATGTGCTTACTTTATTCCGCCTTCCCTCCGCTCTGGTATAAGTAGGGACGGATTTAGTACGGTTGTAAGGGGTGGTACAGGGATTGCATTTGAAAGCAAAGCGGTTGTGTATGTATATTCTTTCTCTTATTGTGGGAGAAAAATACAATATCAAACCCTGAAGGGTGCTAAGATAAATATATTGATTTATATCTGGATAGAGCTTTAAAAAAACATAATTTTTTCCATTTGCAATAATGGTTAATAATATATATAGAATTGACATTGCGAGCCTAAGGTGTATGGCAGGAAGTGAATCATCACCAATCATGCACTACATTAACATTATCTAGATACGTGTAATAAGGATCATAATAAAACTTAATAATGAAAACGTGTAGTCATGTATGCACTAGCCACTTGCAACCCATTCAATAGAATCAACTGTTTAATATATTTCTTATTATTCGGTAAGGTATTTTCTGTTCTGAACTGAGAAATAATATGATAGGAAGTTCATGTAAATTGTTATGCATTTTGCATATCTCATTTGGAGCATTTAATGTGATCTGCATGCGTGAATTCTCTTAAATATCATTACATGTGTTCGCTAACAAAAGTAACTTTGCTATTCCAGCTAATTTAAATCGTAATATATCTAATTGTCTGTAGTATAGTAAATCTTTGTGATCCTGTACGAAACTTTAAACATCCAATTCCTCCCCAACGTCCTCCCCAGAAAAAAATAATTTTTTTCTTGGGAAGACGGAAAACAAAACTTTTGTTGGGTTGTGAAAATGCAGGAGTAAAATATTTTCTGGACCAGGAATGGAACGAAAAACCTTTGATTTGTCGGCTCGTACTCAGACCACCGAGAAACCGAGGATACTAGGTCGAAAATGTAATTTTAAGGTGGATGCATAGGAGCTAGGTCTCATTCGCCATTACGGTTCATCAAGAATGGGACATTAATTATGTTGGGTTGTTGAAATAAAAAATACTGGGAAGTGTAGTACACACTACACAGCAAAGACAAGTTATTGCAATAGTTTTTGCAATTTACAACACTTTCTGATTAAAAGCAACGTATAGATTTCCTGCCGGCAAAAATTCTGTTCTCCCTTATTCTTCGCTGTTTATATACGTCTCCATGGGAGTGTTGTGAGTCATTTCAGGTTGAGAAAAATGGATGTTGATAACAAAAATAATATATAGGACGGAGATGATTACTGCATGTACGCAGTGGTTGTTCTGTGATTTTCACCCCCTGTCATCCTCTCATGTGGTGGCTTGCAGGGTTTACTGCTGATGTAAATGTAAAGGGGAGGGGGAGAAGTTGGGACAACTTTTGCGATGTACTATTTAGAGGGAAGGGATTGAGCTTGCAGCCTTTCTTTGCGCTGGGAAAAATATACTCACATAATAAAGTCTTACTTTGTTAAAATAAAAATGATAATACAACTAATATCTAATGAGCAAATAAGAGTATTGAGAAATAAATAAAGAATTTACAAAGCTTGTCGGTTTTTATTCTAATAAAAATAAAGTGGTTCATCGGCATCGTTACGTAATTTACGGAGTGATTTTAGAGAATGTTATGGAGCATTATATGAGGGGTTGAAAAAAAGTGTTAAATTAGCTTTACGTAATATAATAGATGATCTATGAGGAAGCGCTCTGGCGTGGAAGTTTTGAGGGCGGAGGTCTGAGGCTGGGAGGGAATCAGGGTTGCCTCAGGGTTTAAGGTGCGATCCCCTGAGATTCTCAGGTTAAACGCTGAGATTAATTTACGAGCGTTTTTGTTTCGGGGCAATAAAATACCTATACCTACAGATAGAGGCACTGTTTTCATTCGTGGATTTAAAGAGCAAAGATGAATGAGAAGAAAGGGATGAATAAAGTCCGGATGTTAATTTGGATATAAAGTTTGTTGATGATGATATAAAGGATTATATTACATGAGGAGCCGACTTGATATCACCACGTTTATGGGGGTCTAGGGAGGGGTTATAATGATAAGCCTCATAATTGACAAATGTATTGAAAATAGTTAAAAATAAGAAATGCCTAGTCGTGATTTCGGCTCACATTCATATAAATATATTTTAAAATATAAAACATGGAAAAAATACAATTGCGGGTATATTTTCTTAAATATATCCAGAGTAATGTTCAGGGTGGATGTATCTTGTTGCTATGCAGAATGTGAGGTCAACTTGGTCAATTGATTTTAACTTGAAAATCGGTAATGTAAGTACGTACTCTAGGCGTGGTTTTTGACTCATCAACAATTAATGCGTAATGTGGAATGCATAATGCATCCCTGCTACGCCCCCATTTGGTGGATTACAGTTTACGGTGTAGGTACAGAATAAGGCAACAGGGCGGGAAAAGAATTAAGTTATTAAAAAAAATTGTAGTAATCTGTTCCTAATTCGTTGTTAGGAAGGATTTTGCTGTCAGCGGTTCCACTGAACTTTAAGCCATTATATTGCTTCCTATTTCCTGATTCATACACCCATTCTTTCCATTTCTTGACGGGCTCTAATTAGGCACTGGTGCCTATGCATGAAAACCAGGCTCGTTGAAGTGGAGGATAGTTTGATGATGGAAGGGTTCAAAGTTCCATCGCACACAAGAGGAGAGTTCGTTCAGGTGGAACTCATTGAGGGAAGGAAGCGTTTAAGTAGGCCCAGGGTTACAGAGAACTTCGCTCGGAAGGTAAACGGAGGTAGGGGTGATCATGGTGACCTGAAGGAGTGGCAGGGTCGGGTAAGGCAAATGGGAGCGACAAATGGGGTAGGGTTTGAGGAGGCTTAGTGGCGAAGTCGACTCCGTGTGTGTGCGGAGGACATTGCAGGGGAACGGAAATTGTTCCAGGGAGTCATGCAAGAGAAGGAATGGCGCGGACTTGATACGCCAAAGTGTGTAATCAGAGCTTAGGCTGGGCGGGTCGTAAATTTTAGTCACTGGTTCTTTTTTATTTTGGATTTCATACCTTATTTTTTTCGGAGTCTATGTAGAAATTAAAATACAGGGTACGTTCTTTCCCCGAACAATTCATGATAATAAAATCAAGATACATCACACGACACGTCTTTGTAAAAATCAACTTCTCTTAACATGATACTAAAATTGCGCACATCACTTATAGATTGAGTAATTAGGCCATAGATGAGATTTAGATTTGGATAGTGAATTTTTTAAGATCTGAAAGTGGATGCATGAGCTATTAATATTAATGTTCGTATTATTTATAAAATAATGTCCAAACATGCTGGATGAAAAGATGAATTTGTGATGTTTATCCCTCATGATATTCGTGGTAATATCTCATTATTTTTTTCGGAGTCTATGTAGAAATTAAAATACAGGGTACGTCCTTTCCCCGAACAATTAATGATCATAAAATCAAGATACACCACACGACACGTCCTTGTAAAAATTAACTTCTCTTAACATGATAGTAAAATTGTGCACATCACTTATAGATTAAGTGAATAGGCCATAGATGAGATTTAGATTAGGATAGTGAATTTTTTAAGATGTGAAAGTGGATGCACGAGCTATTAATATGCATGTTGGTATTATTGCTAAAATAATGTCCAAACATGCTGGATGAAAAGATGAATTTGTGATGTTTATTCCGCATGATATTCGTGGTAATATCTCATTAGCTTGAGTTTGTAAATATAAGTGCATATAGATAGTGATGAAAGTGATTTAGATGCAGTGCATGATTGGAATTAACCCACGCCCTTCCCCGCACCCTCGAGGTGGCTTGGAGGGTAGTCAGTGGGTGTATGTTAATGCGGGGGCTTATAGCAAAAAATACGGATTAAAAAACAACAAATAATTAAAAATGTGAACGTGATAGTCCCTGTTTAGCTTTACAAAGCGCTTTGCTACTTTCTCTTTTTGTCTTTATTTTCGTTATCAACCATATGATCGTCCTTTGTGTTTATCGTAGAAACATTCGCTGAGCTGAATTCGGTTAAAGTTTGAAACCAGGAGGGTGAAATTAAAAATAATAAGGGCAAATGAGATTTTCCGTGTCACATCGCCTTTTTGTTTTTTTTTGATTCTCCATTGTTTTTGTCCACATAATTTGGATTTCCATAAAGTTCGTGTAAAGGATTCCCAAAATGTCGGTGGATTACGACTGGATTTTCCATATTTCCCCTGCGTTTGCCTACTTTATTCATGATGATAGCTTATTAGAGTACCCACATTATTCTGGATGTCATGTGAAAAGATGAGCATTTCGATTTGATAAAGCGCCATGATGCAGCAATGAATTAGTCCTTACTACATTTCAGATGCTGCTCCGCAACTCGCGTTACTCCCGGATTCAGGCCATGTGCACTAACTTAGTTCACTTATAAGTTTACCTTTGCGAGAAGTAATCTCGCTACATGGGAACATTACTATAGTTAAAATTTTTGAACATTCTCGAATATAGAAAAGAGGCGCAAATTTTTACTTAAATGCGCATACTTAAGTCTATTTTTAAAATTAAAACCACGAAATGAAAATTCCAAGCAAATTGAATGAAGGAAGCTCGGAATCCGATCTTTGATCAAATGTGATTTTTGTATTTAGGAAAATTTTCAGAATTAAGAGTTGGGGTAGTGGATAAAATGAAAACCTCGTTATGGTATCGTAATGCAGATGATGTTTTAATTTAATGGCGCATTGAATTAAAAAAATAATTTGGTGTCATAAATAAAAAATTGCCATTGTTCGTTATTACGGAAATGTTTTTGTGAAATATGAGTATGACTTTTGTGATACAGATAATTAAGAGTGTTAAATAATAATTAATAATGTATGTGGATAGAATAAAAGGGATTTGAGGTTGCGTGTTAGAAGGTGGGCATTGAAAGGGAAGCGTAAATTCAAGGGTGATGATACGGAAAATATGCTATAATTAGTAAAAGTAGCGAGTTTATAATAAAAATTTCGTTAAACTTTACCAGCATTACTTAGCAATTATGTGATGTGCTTAAATGAAAAACATAACTGTCCTAAAATTCTTCTTCGAAGGTTTTGATTAGTAGTAAAGCTGCCTTTTAAAACCTTGAAGAGGGAATTCGCTTGCCCTGCTACAGGGTATAACGCTTTTATGACCCATAAATTACAAACGCTTTTGAATCAAACCGAGCATAAATTCATGTCATAACCATCTCTTCACTAAGAATTTGTGTTAAAAAGCGTTCAAGAGTACTTTAGCGTCCCTTTAATGAAATATAACTAGAAAGGTATTTTATTAGAGACGTCAGTGAAATTAAGTATAAAACTATCAGGCCCGTTTTCGGCCGTGTGTATTCATTTTAGCGTGTTGTTATTGCAGGTAGTGTAAATGAAACTATTAATATTGCACCAAAAAGAGATTCCCTTAAAAGGTTTCTCACTCAAATGACTACTATCTGTGGAGCAATCTCTAAACCACATTAAATAACCAATAAATGGCATCATCCAGATGCGAGGGATGATGACATAAAATATGACTTAAAATACGCTGATCATTTTCGAATTTGGCATCCATGACGCAGTAAATGTTCTTGATTGTTCCAGGAATAGGCATAATTGGAATGATAGCGTGGGGATCTGCTAGTTGGGATGGCCGTAATACTGACTGGCTCTAAATCCCCTCGGTCAGGGTACCACATCAGTAGATTTCTCGGGGATCGGGTTGGTGTGGTGGCTAGAGTACTGGCCTCTCATCCCGAGGGCCCGGGTTCGATTCCCGGCAGTGGCGGATTTTTCAGTGGAAAACCGGTCCCCACTTGAGTGCCTAGTGGAGGGCATTTCAAGTACAGTACTCCGTCCATCGGATGGGACGTTAAGCCGTGGTCCCCTTGGCGCCTTTCGTTAAGAGTAGGCTAATGCCGACGCCGGGTTTCTCTCCACCCTTCCTCCGTTCCCTAAAAACTCCTACCATTACCCACCTATCCCATATGGCGCAAATGACCTCAGCTGTCGGTCGCCTCACCTAAATAACCAACCAGTAGATTTCTCTTTGGACTTCCGGACCCTATTTCAATTTCAATTCTCCGTCCGCTAGTTGAGACGTTAGATAGTAGACCCCTAGGTGCCTTTCGCTAATGTTGATGCCGGGTTTCACTCCATCCTTCCTTCGTTCCCTGGAAAATCCTAGCTTACCCTAATTTTCCACAATCAGGTCTCCTGATGATGGTGCTATGTTTTGGAACCCGGTTCGTACGATTATGGATCAACAGTGGAATTAACTAATTATATTCGTCCCCTGCTGTTAATATTTACGTAAAATTAAAAAAATACGTATTGCAATTTATGATTTTACGTTATAATGCATGGATATTATACTTTCCTAAAAAAAAAGATTTATTGTTTGCCAAGAAACAACCGGGAACGATTGAGACCAGACTCATAACAGAGAATTTGGGAAGCCGTGGTTCAGTATTTTCCTTTGTTAACCTAGGTAATGATTTCCTTTTTGGAATGCAATGGTTAAAGGAAAAAGCAACGGTTCAATAGAGGAATCACCTTGAATTACCTATTAAGATGGTGCTAATTGATTTAAATCTAGTGATACTCCCCGCGAAGTCCTCCATTTCTTCTCATGGATAAATTGAATCATAAAACTACGCAAAATTAGTGTTCATTGATAGGAACAAAGAAAAGGTGGGATACAATAAAAAAGATACTGGAAATGCAATTCTGGAAATGAATGACTTAGGCAGTTATTCCGTAATAATTTTTATTAATCTTTAGTTCTTTAAAATATACTTTTGGGACCTTATTGAAGAGAAAAAAAGATTTTTTTGAGTAAAATCATAATTTGCTCTCAAACGTTATTTTTATCGCTCAATGATATTACAACTCAAGTTATTCAGTCAATTTGGAATCAAATTGTTTACCACCCGTCAGTTGGAATTTAGCACCGATTCGCTATGGCAATACGGATGATGACAGCGAAACAATCACAATGTTATTGTGACAGAAACAATTGTTTATTTTGTAAATCACAGTTTATCGTGTGATATCAATTCTGCCATTTACAGGAGGCATATTCTATCACTTGATGCTGTTAATCTGCTAATAGGTGAACAGGGTCAATATAAAGCACATCGCCAGACATTATAATGTTTTATATTCCACCTATCTAAAGTATGCGTGTCATATGTATGTCTTTAGAGAAAAAAAATTCTCTTATTTTAGATAAAATATTTTTATTGGTGGGAGGAAAAATAGTCTTAGGCCAATATTTTTATTACTTTCTTTTACAATTAACATTTAGCTTTGATCGATGAATTGTAAATACTTAATTCTTCTTCACTTATCTATCACTCTACATCCACAATAATTTCACTCATACGTTATCAATAGTTATTAGGAGGATAAGTGAAACGGTGGATGTTATAAATTAAAATATCTAATTATAATATACATATATACAACGTATATTGTGCTATAATATACTAATATACTACATAATAAGTTTATATAATTTATTTATTTTTATTACGTTGATATTTAAACCCTCATCGAATTATTAAACCCTTAGGAGCATGTAATTTTAATATTAAGATTACTGTCCCTTCTCCAAAAGCATTCTTCGTTTCATTTCTTTAAACAATGATATTGAGAATATTCAAAGTTGAATGTACTTAATGTGGAGCTTCTGAGTCTAAGGTGTCGGGATTGGTACCGATAGAATGCAAAATGCAAATGCTAATGCAAATGAAGGGTTAGAAAACAAGATAAAGAGTCATTGGACTTTGATGAGAAATGGACAATACCATTCGGGACAAGCAATTATTGTTCCTGTCCGTTATTACCCTAAGTCGTATTTGTGAAACGAAAGAAGGAAACTTAACTGAAACAATTGAAAAAATAGACCTGGCACACTTCCAGGAAACGGAGAATTGGTGGGGAAAGTCTTGCAATGTGGCTGTGAATACGGCTAGAGGAATGGACAGGAGACTCGCGGATGAGAGAGATTAATGACGGGAGGGTTTCTGGCTGGGTGGGGTGTGAGTAACAAGGAAAGATACGGCGTAAGGGATGGGGGCGGGGCGAGGATGAGGAGAAGGAGAATGTTTAAGACGCGCGGAGGTAGAGGGAGAACGAGGAAGCAGAGGCAGGTAAAGTTCTTGCCTCTCTCCCCCTCTTCCTCTCCTTTTCCGTTGGGATAGTCGGATGATAGAGGGCATGTTTGTGGTTGTTGAGGAGTCCTTGCGTAGAGTGGCGAGGGAGGACGGGATAGTGGTTTCCATGGGAAACGGGAGAGGGTGGGGGAAGGATACAAGGAAGAAGAAGGTGTGCTGGGGTAGAATGAGGGTTTCTGAGCATGGGCAAGAGGAATGGGAGGGGTTTGGTTATGCTGATAAAGTCAGGTCGAGTCCTGTTGCGGGGCAACAGGGGAGGGGGGCGTTGGAGGCGGAGCAGGTACAGGGATATATTCCCAGCCAGCAGGGAAATGAAAGGAGTAGGGGAGGTTCTATATGTGCTAGCTAGGAGGGAACGAGGTAGGGGGATGCTAAACTTCTTCACTTTCTCCCCTTTACCGCCCCCTCACGGGAAGGGGTGTGCGAGGAGTTCTTAGGGGAGGAGGGAACGGTAGGAGTGTCCCGAAGAGATTCATATTCGGCCCCAGATGTCTCCCTCCACGCAAGGAAGGGAACAACTGGGATACACCCCGCCCACTTTCGTCTCACACCCCTACCCTTCATCCCTCGCTATACCCTTGCCAAGCCCGCCGTGTTCCTTTGAGAAAGAGAAAAGGGTAGGGCGTGGGTAGTGTGAGAAAGGTGGGTGGGGACTGAAGGAGGAGGCGGATGATATGGGTAAATGGAGATAAGAAATCGCGCATTTAGCGCGCCCTTCCAATTAGAACGAATGTTAGCGCCGGGGTGGCGGAGGGGGGAGTTGTAGGCGGGGAAATTGGAGGTGGAGGAGACCGGGGATAATTAGCACCTGCTAAGGTATCGATTACCTTGCGTATAAACCATTTTCGTCGGGAAAAGGGGAAGGAATTTCCAGCGCAGCTCTTGTTTGATCATTTAATCTTCCCTCGCAAATGAATCGTGAGATGCCCCTAATAGGTTCTCAACTCGGGTATTCCTTGACATACATTTTTGTTTGTCTCACGGTTTTATTATTTTTCCCAGTGTTAATTGCCCATTAATTTACTGCTTTATTTTATCAGGCCGTGAAACATTTTACTATAACTTTTTCCAGTATCAAAATTTCGGGCATACGATTAATTAGAAAGGTTTTGTTTCCTCATAACTCGTATCAACTTTTAACAGTAGTTTACCTAATACGGAAATTAACACTGCATAAGCATCTACTTGCGATGAAAGATGAACATTTAAGTGAAGTTCGATTCAATTACAAATTAATACACTTCAACACGCATCTTTAGTGCCCATTTAATTCAAGCAGATAGAAGTGAAGGCTCATTCACCTATCAGGGAAATCCACTGCATTACATGACTATATGCAGATTACATGACTATAAAATAAATTCTACTTTAAATAAAAAGGCGAGGCTGATATTAATGCGCATTGCATTTATAATAATTTTGCGATAATGCATTTCTTTATCTCAATATTTCAGTAAGATGTTATTGATTTGCATTTGAATGATTTAAAAACAAATTAAAATGACTTTAATGAAACCAAAATCATAAATAAAAATTGTATGAATGTTGTTGATTATTGATTATTATTTATGATTTTTTTGTCTATGAATATTCATTCATAGGCGGAAATTAATATAAGTACTATATATTTATTCGTATACCTGTCCGATATGTTATCATGCTTTCATTATTTATTCTGCGAAATTATTCTATTGGAAAATTTTAGGAAAACGATAACTGATTATGTATAATTTTTTCTCCATAGTAGATTGTTTATTGAATTTTAACTCATGATTTCAATTTGCTCTTCGTTAAGCGTTTTAGTATGGTAGACTTTAACGTGGCCTGGTTACCTGTCAGTGGCATAACCCCCTAACAGGTTTTTTTTCGGGATTAACTTCCTCAAACATTCATGGCTCTTCCGTAAAACAAAACGTGTTATCAAGCCATTTAAGGTTAACTAGTTTACAGAGCAGGAGTTACTGGATATATATCGGCCACACGTGCACATTAGCTTGGGATTGACGTGAAAGTACTTTTGGGCGCTAGATGCTCATCTTTACCCTACAATAAAAAGAGATGAAAAGAATATGCAAAAAGCATGCCTAAAGGAAGGATCCTTCAGAAGAGTGGTGGTAAGTTGAGGAAATGCCAGTGAAGCCGGAGCAAGCAAGTAGCCTAATCCCAGATTGGCAAAAGAATTGATTGCACTGCTCAAGGAGATTTCTATAACTAGATTATCCTTACGTGTAACTGGTTCCTTTGGGCCTAAAATAAAGATAAATCTATAGTATAGTAGGACTGATTTGCTTTTGCGGTCAGGGAATTGATGCTTTGTAGTTTTAATGCTTTTTTATGTTTTTTTTACCCAAAGTTACCTCCGGACGGCCACAAAATTTTCTCTCCATCATCGAAGGCCCTAGTGATTCCCTTACTATATAGAACAGATACAGAAAAACCACCAGAGAGGGTAAAAGAAAATTTTATGAAATTTATTTGGAAAAACCATAACTGTTTTTTTTTGCAAACATTTTGTATCATTGGGATGGGGCACAGGCGAACACAAAGACTACATATCTGGATACTCTATTCCGGCTCCAATTTTTGTTTGGCAGTGATTATATTTGTTAGTTATAATAACAAGAAAGGGAAGTGCTCTTAAATATGTGGGAAGTTGTCAAACAGCTATCGAAAGTGTGCCTTCAGTGCACTTCTCCGCTTTGTAACGCCATTTAAGAGGCATTTAGGTATATGGCGATATATTCCATAAGTATGATGCATTTTCATTCAGAGTACTCTAAAAGTTGTAAAATAAAATGTATTCTACCAATCCAATCACATTCATATATTGCGTAGACTTTATCTTACGCTAAAAGTACAAAAATCATAAAAACGACATTTTTTAAAAAGAAATGTCATACAATTTTATAATCAAATCTAAAAAAAGCAAGAAAGCATAAAAAATCAATACTCTGACCGAAAAAAAGAATAGGAACCATCATAATATTGATTTTTCTATATTTTAGGTCAAACGAAACCAGTTACATAAAAGGAGAACCGAGTTTCAAATAAAAAGTACAATTTTTTCCATGTTATTAACGAGTGGTGCTTTCTTTGGTTTCGCGAAAATTGTTATTTTCAACAGACATCATCAACTTTAGGAGAATACCAACGAATTTATGAACCTCAAAATAATTACATTTCAAAATTGAAAATGATAATACCTACATAGAATATTAATTTAACGTATCCTTTTTATTTAACAGAACATTTTTATTAGGTTTATCTTAGGTTTCGTGTTGCCAAGCTCTTCTTAGTTAATTTCTGGTGTTTCCCCTCTGTACTCAAATATGGAAGCGTTCATTAATTAGACAGTTATGCACAATTAAGCTTTTTTCCAATTAATTGGGCTACTTCAAACTCGAAACATTCGTCCATTGTACGTATTCCCGACTTCTCTTGTGGGCTTTTAATAACTTTGAATGTTGAAGGACCTCTTAAAACCTTGGGACTTAATTTAATACTCGCTGAATTGGATGTACGATCCAAAAATATTTATTCGAAACCCATTAAAAAGTTTCAGTTAATTTGATGGTCAGGAGGGATTTTTGGGGCGCGAAACATAACACTCGCTTGCATAAAGGTGGACAAAGCATATATACGGGACTAATTTAAATATATATTTTTTATTTTAGGAGGATGGTCTTAATATTTAATTAAGCGCTGGAAAATGTTTTTCAATCATGGATAATTGCTCGTTCTTTGCGTGGACGAAACTTGTGTTTTTTGTTACGTCGTCTTTTATCTCTACTTTAAGTAAAACGTAGTTACTTCTTTTTCGTCTACATGTATCGCCAACAGTTCATCAGTGGTATTTAAACACTCGTTTTAGCCTGTATCTTATTGTGATCCAATTTCGATGACATGTTTAATTATCAGCTCTTTCATCACATAATGGTCATTCATATTCGGAACTTCTTCTTATAAAATTACTGCTGGTACAGTTAATTACAACCAGAATTATAACTTATACACAATTAACCGGGTATTATATGGTGCTAGGAGTGTACGTAGTGTGCTTTAAATGATTTTTTTGTGAATGGATGAAATATCTTAAAGCTTCAGACATTAACCGTGTTTCACATGTGAAGGGATCTCAGTTTTCTCAAAATCTAGAAATGCGATGAATAACTACCCACTATTGGAGTATATATACAAATTATTTCAAGAACAATTGTTTTCTTCCATTTATATCTCCATATTATGCTTTATATATTTATTATGTAATTCTCTATATATTTCCTGCCTTAATTACAATGCTGCTATGTTGAAGATTCAATCATACGCCTTGAGATTCAGATTCACCTTTTTTTAGTTTTTCTCATTGCTCATTTTGCTATGCAATTTGAATTGAGTGACGCTATTGATGCATGCATTAACAATTCTCATAAACATATAACTGGCAGAAGTCAATATAAATCGTTGTACGGTAATGAAATCAGGATCATATACATCCACATATTATCCTGCAAGATATTACAAGAACCTGACATGCACCAGTGATAAGCATACATTCCGAGTGTTAGTAACCACATTGCATTACAACAGTGCATTGCAGCAGTGTTATATTCATCATCATCAGTATTGGTCATTATTCCTCATTTTGGACGATTGGTTTGATGCAGCTCTCCACAGAGTTCTCCTATCTGCTAATCTCTTCATATTTACGTATTTCTTCTCTTTCACATCCTTCATCACTTGTTCCATATAGCTCACTCGAGGCCTTCCTTTCCCATTCTTCTCATCCACTTGTCCTTCAACAATTGTCTTCATCAGTCCATCCTGTCTTACGATATGGCCGATTAAGTTATCCCGTCTTCTTCTTAGAGTTTTCAGCAGGCTTTTCTTTACCTCCACTTTTCTAAATACTTCTTCGTTTGTCACTAGGCCTATCGATTTTATAGTGTTATATTAGACTCCGAAAAAACGTGACGTTAAGTGCAGCGAGGGAAATAGAATCATTTTTTTCCGTAGGCGCTGAGTCTATTAGAATGATTAAATATTGATTTATTTTTCATTGACGTTCCATGAAAGCCCACGTGCATATGAAAACTTAATTTCACTGCAATGAATCCGGTGTAAGACACAATTTTTAAGAATTAAAATAATAAATTCCTTCCATTCATATTTATTGTATATTATGTTATTTCATAATATATTTTTGTATATTATATAATTTTCTTTCGCTATCACGCGCGATTCATTAATGTTAATTTGGTGATCTGGGTTGGAGAATGCGTGCTCCGCAACCGCTGACTGCATGCAGTGTTTGTTTCGAAGAGTCCATCGTATGCTCCGCCATCTGCATGATATTAATGAAGCGCGCGTGATAGCGGAAGAAAAATTCTATTTCCCTCGCCTTGTACGTTAAGCCATTGAAATTGATAAGACACCGTTAAACTTCAATCGGGATAATGGACATTGGCTACACAAAAATTGGAAACGGCTAATTTTGAAACGGAAGTCTCAAGCCAATGGGAGTGCGCCAGCTCTTGACCCCTCAATTCTGATTGGCTGCGATGACAGGAGGTCTCCCTGAAGACACTATACCCCGGCCTATCTCAATCAACGGCATGGATCATAGATCTGATGATGTATCCAGCAATGGGTACGAAACGATATCTTCCGAATATTGGAATAACGCAGCAGAGAAACCGGGAAACTCAAAACCTACAATCATATCGCTGCGAAAGCCTTCATCAGACAATAAATACTTTTTCCTTCTTATTTTCTCTGAACTATGATATCCAAACATTTCCAATAAAACATCGTTATATATGTAATGCTTGAGAATTGGATAAATGTTATTTTGGGAATGGTGCACATAACGTACAAATCTTTTCAAACCTGATTCTCTCGGAACAGCCACGTATAGCTGTGAATTCAGTCAATTATAAAGTATGGTGTATAATGCACTTGAACAAATCGTAATTTCTTTGCGTTGTAGTCGTGCATTGTGCGTGGGAAACGAATTCTTATATCGCTTGGTCCGACAGTTTTTCTCTCTTCATTTGTAGCTTCTGTCTTCCCTGCAGGTTATGTGTGAGGGTATAAATGAATCTTTAATATTAGATTCCATTTCGTAGGATTTGAGATTTTCAAGTAATCTTGATCCTGTTAACAGCCATATAGTCTCTATGGCTTCCCAACCAGCTTTCAATTAGCCGAGTGGAAATTTCTGTACGTTCATAGGAAAAGTGTTAAAAAACTCACTGCTCTCCTTTGTATCTATTTCAGTTCCCTAAATTAGTTTTTGTCATTGGATCCCAAATGATTGAGCCACACTCCAGGAGAGGCTTTACAATTGCGTCTTTATTTTACTTTTCCATTTGGGCACATTTACACGATTCGTTAACTATAAGTGAAAAGAGCCACCACTTTCATCTCGTCGTCACGTTTCCCTAGATTATTTTTTTCATTTTGCCTTACTTGATTTCCAATAATTGACCAAAGCACAGTGTTAATTTCATACCTTTTCACCTAGCTGGCAAAACGTTTCCAATCTATTTTCAATCGAAAAGCATGCAAAAATTACCGATATTAGATAACCAACCTTCTCTGTGTGAAGAATAATTCGAAAGTTTCCTTAGACCAGTATGAAAGCAAGCACATGAGATTTATATTTTCTTCTATTTTAAGAGAAATGGAGGCGATGAGGATTTTTGATGAAACCTTAATGATCCATAATTTTTCTATCCTCGGCATTTGTGTTGTAAACGTTGGTATCCCCTTGTACATATCTTTCTCTATATAAATCACTATAATTGTATAGCCTCCAAATTGGTGTCTGGCAGGTGGTGAACCATTACCAGGCATGCATTTCAAATAAAAGATAATTAAATATACTCTTGCTAACGTGCCGACATTCAAAAATATTAGTCCTTGTTTACACTACCTACAAGATACTTTGAGGAAAAACTAATTTTTTATTCTCAACAAAGTAATGTATTAATGTTGTTGGTGAGGCTTATATTTAGGTGTATCAGTTACTTTATGTTTCTCAAAGCGTGCTTGAGTTAGAAATTTTGTCATGAACATCTTGACAAATCACTCTTTTATATCAAATCAACAGTATCTGTTCATATTTCACTCTAGCATCATCGCTATAACCAATAATGTTTCTAATTGTGAACAGAAAAATGTTTTCTCCATTTTTGGTTGTAATATTTCTTTGCAAACTCATGGATCATAACTTTTGACAGCCATGTTTACTGGATAGTAACAACACCACAGAGTTTTTTAATTGCATTTCACACTAACTCGAAGCTAGTTAGTAACATGAGCTGTTATCGGTTCTTTAAGTTCTGGTCCTCGAAAACGACGATTTTTCGTCCTGATGTGCACTCTGGAATGTTGAGAAACAACGATTAGGTCTATTGATTGTATTTACCTCCTCAAGGATAAATAGAGCTGGAGTTGAGATACTGCTAGGGTATTGTTATGATTGAAACACCATTCACGAGTGAAGGGCAACACAAGCGTGTCATTTTTCTGTGAATGTTATTGTTTCTGTGATGGCTAGCGTACTAGGCCTTGTACTGCATCAAGAATAACGTGAAACGTATTTTAAATGAGCAACTATTCCCGAAAATCTGGAGATTCGTGTATTCCAGGTTCAGCCAATTTACTGAAGTAATAAACGTGCAATGTTCCACAAAATTAAATTTTACTTCGACCCGGTTTTCGATGCTGATACATCATCTTCAGGTGGATGATACATCAACACTGAAACCCGCGTCTTACAATTAGTAAAATTTTATTTCGTAGAAAATTGCACGTTTGTTATATTAATCATAATGATATTTATTTATTTTTCTGTGACAAGGTACCTAATATAATATACAGAGTATAGCATATGATTAAATCACATTCTAAATAATACAATAAATCTAATAATAAGTACATACAAAGCAAAAAAAAAAACACAAATTAAGTTCCCAGTATATTTCAAACAGTTTTGTGTGCCCATGTGGCGAAGAATGACATTTAATGGTATGATTTATTCATATTATATTCATATAATTTAGTTTTTAACGTTGTAATGCTATGCATACAACTAATACCCGTAGGTAGTGAGTTCCATAACTTAATGGCATTAACCAAAAAATACTTTCCATAGACATTGCTATTATGAGAAGGATAGTAGTATCTTTGGTCATGGTGTCTAGTTTTGATGCAGATACACGTTTTGGTCTCTCAGCGAACTTATTTACTTTGCTTTTTGTTCTGGATTGGCCTAAAAAAAGCACTCCCAGATAGCATGTCCTCCTGAAGGTGACTGGAAGCCAAGTTCATAGACAAAGGGTCTGATATGTTCATATTTTCTCAAGTCAAATATGTATCTGGCACTTAAATTCATTAAACTTTGGAGTTTTGAAATTGAGTTCATCAGTGATATCATAGTAGACAAGACAGCAGTAGTCTACATGAGGAAAGATCAATGAGCAAACAAATTATCTTCTAATATCTACAGAAAGCAAATGTTTAAAAAATTTCAACTGATATAGAATTGAATTAATCCTGTTTGAAATTTTAGATACTTATTGTTGTTGTTGTTACTGCAGTATGTACAAATTCCACTCGATTTTCTGGACTCTGGACTCGATCCTCGCATTTTATTCAGTAAATTTCTTTCCTGTTGAAAGCCGCCATCTTTTTGAACCCGACATTGCACTTGAAAACCGAAAAGGAACATCTGCGTGGACAATAACGTTACACAAAGGGGATGCACAACTAAACTCACCATAATATAACTCACTAAGTTACCACAAGTTTCTAGGGGCATATTTGCTTATTTTTTAAAGAGAGAGGCTACTAAGGCGTGGGTGGGTGGGGGGTTGGTTTGGGGGATGAATGGGTCGCGGAAAGTAGGATGGAGTGGGAAAGTTTGGCTTGGGCAAGCTAGGGGTTAAGGAGGGTGCGGTTGTGGAAGGGTGAGGTTAGGGGAGAGGAAAGGTGGCATGAAAGTGAATTTTTCTCTCGTTTGTTGAAAGGGAAAGAGTTCCGATTGCCCAGAGGCGCCTCGGGACTGAAAAAAAGGTGAGGAGAGTGGGAAGGGAATTGGCGCAGCGGATGTTGGCAAGGGAAGTGGTGGTGGAGGGAGTTGTTTGAGATGGGGCGGGTACTGAGGAAGCTGGAAAAGGAAGCAGGCTGATGAGGAAGAGAAAGCGGATAGGAAAAAGGGTGGTTTGGGGAGGAGCGGACTGGATGGGACCGGAACGGAAGCGAAAGGAAATAGGAAAGCAAACAGAGCGAGTCGATACAGCAACGGGATTCCATAATACAATGAAGAAAAAAACAAAGAAAGGGTGCCCGCGTAACACCGGCAACAATCTTATAACTCCGTTATTATAACTTAAAATAGTTGGCCAATTTATATTGAATTCAAGGTGGTGATAAACAAACATTGAGAGCTTTTTTATGCAAGTCCCTAGAATAGCTATTTTATAGTTCAAAGAATTACTTTCAACATTTGAATGTTTTCACCAAAGATTGTTCTAAGCCCTGCTTTGGTACTTTATTTTTAAAGCAATGAAAATTAAGTCAGTGGAAGGGTGCTAATATTTACTGGATATAAAATAGGGATATAAAAGCAAATTGCGGCTAAATTAAAAAAAACTAAATCTCCTAAATTTTATTCCAAACTCGTAATAAAGGGAAACTCCCAACTATCCCTTGCTTTAGTGTCGCCTATCATAATAATTATTGTTTTTCTGATCTAAATTCACCGCTACATTTCCATTAAGGTAAAAACGATTTATTCAGTCAACTATTTTGCTGATTTAGATTGTTTTTATATACCAGACAGTAATAAAACGTAAATCCTTTACAAAGAGATGGTTTATTTTTTACTAAAAGTGGCCTAGCCCTTTCTTTACCAATATTTTTATTTTTAAAAATATATTTTGCGCTTAACCGAATGCATGAATCAAATAGATACATGTACTGGGTCATTCCATTTTTAATCCACAAATTTCCAGAAATATCATCTCAGAGTTCTATAAAAATTGGTGCATGGATAGTGTTAACCTACGTTAGCACTATCCATGTCCTAATTTTGCCCTAATTTTGATTTATAGTTACAGAAAGAATTATTTTGTCTTTTTAAGGGGTTTTGGATACAAGGCTAAACAGATAGTGCATTCCAACCACGAACTTAGAATTCTAAGATAGTGATTCCAACAATACAATTTTTAGCCTTCATTATCTCAGTAACACCAGGCAAAATCTGCTCCTTGTTTTAGAATAAAGATATTCATAAAATATATGCAGACGTGCATTACGTGAATGCCTGAAAAAAAATCTTTTTACGAATCTTTCTACAAGCTCCAGTAGGCTGGCTTTACGTGACGCACACGAGTAAAAGGTGTCATTAGAAAATTTATGACGTGTACTTGATAATAAAGGACTTTTAAATGGACTTTCTTTAATTGTTAGTGGTTTTTTGACGCTGTACATATGTACATATCTTTTTAACAAGTTTAGCCTAAAATCACAGCAAGAAATGATAAGAAATGGGCCGGTTTTTCTCTTTGTGGCACTTTTAATTATGTAGTACATGAATATATTAAGAACTTTAGAATGTAAGCATCTCATACTAAGAAAAGATCCCTTGAATTTGATAAATTTTGAACGAAATAATTTTTTGGGGCTGATCAAGTCCATGTGGGACAGAATTTAAAAGTTAGGGAAGCATTGATGCAAAAAGCCCAAATTTTGATTTATAGTTACAGAAAGAATTATTTAGTCTTTTTAAGGGGTTTTGGATACAAGGCTAAACAGATAGTGCATTCCAACCACGAACTTAGAAATCTAAGATAGTGATTCCAACAAACAATTTTTAATTTTTAGCCTTCATTATCTCAGTAACACCAAAGGAAAGCATATATAATTGCAGTTACACTTTGTAGTACGGATAGGCATTGATTTATAAATGTGCAGGTGCCTGGAGGCTGAGTTGGGTATTACAAGTAGTGCTATATGGTATTTTTATATTTTTAACAGGATAAACTTATTTTTCTATTTAGTAAATTTGCCGATTTTGTTTACTTGTTTGTTTTACTCCTTATATTTTTAGATTTAAGTCTTAATCATTAAACCAACACGTGTCTGCTTGTAAATAAATCACGTATTTTGATGATTTCTAAAGACAAACGTTTTTCTAGTTTTCTTTGGTGCCGAGTATATCAGCTTATGACTAATGAACTTAACGTGCTGATCAGATTTCTGAAAAAAATACCGATTATCAGGCAAGAGTAAGCCTGTATATAAGGTCGAAATATTAAGAATGACGAATAATAATACGACAATAATAATATTGTTGTAATAGGCACACTATAAGGTTTTCTATTAATATGGATAGATACACTTATCATTGCCTATATAACAAATTGCTAATCAATATACTTACCAAGACTTCAGGGAAGGCTGTGGATAAGTTATCCGTATCAACCAGCCATCAAGAACACCTACTAGAAACTGTATAACGATATTGAAATTACCTGATTACTCCATGTGACTGATTTTCCCATAATAGAAAATGAAACCGTCAGTAAGAAAGAAGTTTGAACAATAGGCATCGCTATAAACTCTACTGAACCAGGTGAAGAATAAATTTAGCAAAGCTATTAAGTGTAGACAAACTGTATAAAGGTCATTTGGCTTCCCAATGGATCTATTTTGAAGTCAAGATAGAGTTTGATAGCAAATAAATTGTTTTGCTGGAGTGATCTCATTACTAAGTGTGCAGACATTTAATACCTTGGCAATTAATGAATTAAGGGGATGAGAGCATTTCCCGACACGTATATAAGACCAGCGCTGATCAGCGCTCAAACTAATCTACAGAATTTTGGTTCAGATAGAAAATCGAGTAAAAATTATTTTGCTCCTTTTTTTTGTGTGTGGCCAGACTGTATTCCGTATTTTGTCTCGTTCTGTATTTCGCATTTGGACGTAAACAGCGAAGTTTTTGACCGAGTCTTCGTCTATAAGTTTGAATTAGGGTTTCGGACTACACTCTCGGCACGGACTCTCTATCGCCGACGGGAGCGTTACGAGGTTTTAGTGTGCTCCTCTGGCGAGAGAGGGACACTCAGGGGAAAGAGGTCGCGATCGCTCGCTCACGGTATAGCACTGTACTCTGACGCGCTCAACGCTTCACGAAAGAGAAGTTTCAAGTGCGCTTAGTGGATGATTCCAGTTGTAGTGAATCTGGGAATTTGACCGACAACTACGGTCATTTTTTCCGTAATAGGATAATTGGGTGATGGGGTCGGGTTAGGAATTTTTCAGGAAACGCTTCTATTTGTGAAAGACTATTTATGCTTCTATGTTGGAAGCAGTTATTCTTAGGAAGATAGTGTAAACTAAATTGTGTTTATAGAAATATAATAGCCCGGGAAAAAACTGTCTTCATTTCTGCGCAGACCCCGGATCGATTCCTGAGAGTAACTATGTGTTGAAATTGGTAAAAACTTTCCATTTCATTCATTTCGTTAACATTAAGGAAAAACTTCCATTAGAGGACCCAGTTAGATTCTTGAGGGTAATTATGTGTTTACATTGATTTCGACTGCATTTTATAATAATTGAGATTGAAATGACTTCCTCATTCATTCAGGAAAATAGCGAATGTAACAGATCTTGTTTTCGAAAATAATATATAACCTTTTTGATATTTCACAAAACTACCAATCAGTTTCAATTCATGCGTGTGATTCTCAAGGCTGACTGGCTCTGTGACGATGTCTTTCTCTATTCGAAGTATAAAACAATAGTTCTTAGAATCGGAACCATTTTGCTCTTTTTGTGTCCGCTTTTTATCGCGAAAATCTGTAACTTAGGTGTGGATTATTTGGATTTCTGGGCTTTTTTTATTCATTTATAAGGTCAATTTCATTGCCGCCTCCAAAGCCGTCGATGAAGCTACGAAGTACACTCAAAGGAATCCAATTTTTCACATAAACTCGTCAGCATAGTTCTGTTTGGGGCAAATTCGAATGTACTTGTATTGAAATTCCATATTTGTTTGCGCATTTAAGTTTACGATAAAAATTAATTTGTTACTTTCCGATGTTGAATCAGAATTGCTAGCTGAACCTCGGTTACTATAAGTGGTATCTGCAGTGGACAAGTTTGGCTTCGACCCTCGATGGGAATTTCTTCTTAACTCTTAGAGAATTAGTAATTTATCTCCCTCGTTGTTTATTGTGTAACATCTCTGCTGGAAGTAAGATAATTTATGTAGGTTTGTGGATATGTCATTTCTCATCCAATTCTCTTTCCTTGGAAAGAATATTTACCACAGTAGATCCCTTTGCGTATCGTAATATCTTCTGCTTGCCTTTATACTATTCTGATCATCCAATTATGTTATCCCTCTTTCTTGCTTCTTTCATGATTACACTCCATCCCCTCCATTCCGTTATCTTTGAAACGTCATCGTTTCACTCTATTTGCCTTCATCCGTTATCTCCGGCCAACTATCTTTTATTAGTTATCATACTATATTTCGCATTTAAAGGTACTGTTGTGATTATCAATAGGCTAACGTAGGGAACGCAAGGCCAGGAAGAGATTAAATATAGGTATTTAAATGTAAATATTTTAGTGAAAGCGTATCAGCGGACAGGTTTTAGCGCTCTTAGATTCGCTGAGTTCTTCTTCTTCTTCTAGATCCTCATTCAGTCAATAAGACGAGATTTTCCTCCGGGGAAATGATTCGCACTTAATCATGCCACATAGAATGACGCCAAGCAGTAAATAGAATGAGGTCAGTGGGGTCAATGCCAATTTCGTCCGCGTCATATTGAAATTATGTATTTTGAATTAAAGTTCTCTTGAGTGAAGGTTGTAAAAAAGTGGAGTTACATTATTTAAGACATCTTAGGGATAAGTATGCTCTGAAACACATCGCATTTATCCGTAAAAGCTAAAAGCGTTAAAAACTCTGTCACTACTAAATAATTTGGAAATATTCATAATCACGTAAGTTTGAATTACTAGATCACAAAGTTTCTTTTCTTAATGCGAGGAGAAATTTGAATAAAACTTCAACTGGAAGTAATATATGATTTAATTGATATAAACAAAATAATTGAATTAGACGTTTACTTTTATACACTATGATGTTTGTGACAAAATTTAACTTCACCTAAGCAAGAAAAGGCGCTCAAAACCAGTAAAGTAGATCCAAAGAACAATAATTCACCCACCTCTTTTCTAACAGAAACTAGCTTATATACTGAAATTCGTTTTAGTTGATATGTGTTTGATGACAAAGATTGTCCTAACCTATCACATTATAAATGAATCTGTGAATTCCGAAAATGTCTGTGGAAATCAAATAGTAGCACCAAAAATTTAAAAGGGAAGCCATGGGAAAAACATTAGTCTTTTGTGTCATATATTAGTTTTAAAAACTTACGAATGTGTATCTAAGTAAGTGGTGTAGGATTTTTCATTGAGAAAGGAGAAATGTTTTAGTGTCATAGCATCTTATATTTTTGTTAGTTTACTAATTTTGATGCTTATGAGCAAGCATTTTTTTTCATTTTTTAAAAGTGAAAGCTGCTATTATTTTTGGTTTACTTAATCTTGACTTTTAAAAATGAGAGGTAAAAATCACAAGTACAAATAGAAATTGTTGACATCCAGAACTGCTATATTTTCTTCCCGTAGCTTGCATCAGTGTTCCCTAGATCTAATTTACGGCAAAATATACTATCACTACGAATGCATTATTCATTATTCTGAGTCTTTATTATTCTTTTATGTATTCTATGGGTTTATATGGATTTCTTATTTCAAATAATACGGTCTTAGCGTAGGGGCAGAATGATAGCTGACCACAATAAAAATACAATTCAATTGCTGAGGCCACTTCGTGAACAACGTTGCGAAATGTCACAAAATACCTCCTCAATTGATTCTCGCAGGAAGTATGTTGAGCACGGAAAATAAGTTCTAATATATTTTTTACGGAAGAAGCCCGTTAAATGTCCACAAATTCATGTCCCTATAGTGTAACAAATTATTCAGCTCACATAGTATGTCTGTTTGACAACAGTTCTTGTCATTTAGGTTCATAATTTTTGACTGTACATTTTCCTGTTTCTCCTCTCCTATTTCTTAGAGTGTGATGATATGGAAAGAAAAGTATTCGCTGAATAATGCAATTTTGCCAAGAATTCGCATTGAGTTGTTGAATAATTTTCATAGAATATTTCATGGCCAGGGACGTTTTCTTCCTCTTTATCTACACAGTACCCTGTAAGCCGTCGTAAGGGAGAGTGGCAATAAGTGTACCAAAGAAGGCATATCAAGAAATAAAATTTTTATAGGCACTGCATTACGGCTATTATTAAAAAAATCAATTGAATTGACTAAAGAAATTAACCAATTATAATTGCATTTCGTGCTGCACTTGTTTAGTTTGAATCCTCTTCTACCCGCTCATAAAACAAAAACGGACGTCGTGCGCTCGTACCACGTGATCATTCAAGGAATCATGCGAATGAATTTCATGCGAGGAGATTTCCGTATTACACGACGCATGAGCTTCATGCGCATGATTTCATTCGCATGATCATTCACCGTGTAAAACTGCCTTTAGAGAGTATCCGGAGTCGCGATTGAAATTATTCTCCTCAAGCCGGATTTCGATGGCTTCCCAATGGCTTTCCCAAATTATTCCTTCGAAACAAAGGAATGGCTTAGGAGTGGGCGTGTCTTAGTCATTGACCAGATAAACGCCAGGCGTTTCTAACTTTTATAAAAATGTAAATAATGTCAATGTACTGACAAAACTAATGCAAGCTGATATGCATTGAATAATTTTTTGTTTTGCTAAAATATGTGGAATTCGTCGGACATTTAGAATAAGAAGAGTAGGGAAACAAGGAGACGCACATTAGTTTAATTTTTCTCACTACTTATGGACGAAACAAAAAGTGATCACAACAACCAAATATTAACTTAGGAATGTGCTTTGAATTAAAATGCCCAGAAAAGTCTGTTTTATCATAAAAAGTCCTAAAAAATTATATAAAAAGTAATTAAAACTGTTTAATTTAATGAGATTGGTGAAGATTTGTTTTTAAAACCACTGAAGTTCCACTCATACAAAAAGTCAAAAGACTTAATTTCCGCGCTCTAATCATGATTTCCAGCCATATGATCATACGGTCAATAAGGAATACTACCTGGAAGTTATGGCGCAGTTTGCGTGAAGCAATCCGGCATAAACGCCCATAATTGTGCCAAAACAACTCGTGGGAATTTCACCACGTTCATGCTCACACCTCACTGCTTTTTCGTATATTTTTTTAAAAAGCAAACCGTTATTTTGCCTCAGAGACCGTATTCGCCGGACATGACCCCCTGTGACTTCTTTCTATTCCCTAGGCATAAGAAAACCATGAAAGGACGTCGTTTTGTCACCATTGATGGAATAAAAACAGAATCCCTGAATGAGCTGAACTCTATCCCAAAAAGTGAGTTCCAGGAATGATTCCGAGATTGGAAAAAAACACTGGCACAAGCGTATTATATCTGAGAGGGATTAATTAGAAGGGGACGAAATTGATACTGATCAATTATAAATATTCTTTGAGAAAAACGAAAATTCCCGATATTTCTTTATCACGCCACGTACAACAGATAAACAACGCCCATAGTGATACCAAGCCGTGACGTCATGTGATTACGTCTTGTTTTAAGCTGCCACAAACACAATTTTTAAAGAGTCATATTTTTGCAACACAACTTAATTCTTCAGCGGAATTATCGCCAAGCACATTTTAGCTACTGAACTTCACTATCAAGGAGCAATAAAAGTAAGGAAACTTCCCAATTGAAGGGCAATGAAGAAGGGTTGAGAGAAACCCGAACCCGAAGTTAGCTATCCGTTAACGAAATACGCCAAAGGGACCACTGTCGAACGTCACATCCGACGGACAGAGTACTGAACTCGAATGCCCTCCGCAAAGCACTCAAGAAGGGGTCAGTTTTACTATTTAAAATATCTTCCACAGCCGAGATTCGAAACCGTACCCACAAGGTGAGAGACCAGTACTTCTACCACTACACTAACCCCAGTTCAAGTCTTTATAATAAAAGGGATTCCGTCAGTGATTATTGGTTTGCATATTAGTGTAATAAAATTTCACAATACTACGAAATAGCATACATAATAATACAATAATACGTTTTACTTCTACATCTTTCAGGCAGAACTGCACTTTTGTGTTTTTATCAACAAGTTGCTATTGGAGTTTTCCAGGGTTTAGAACTAGGGATGGGTCGGTTCCACTTTTTTTCGGTTCTCGGTTCCGATTCTCGGTTCCGGTTCTTAATTTACCACTTACTTTGAATTTCTCAATGGTAAGATAAGATAATCAATAATCATTTTCAGAGACTGAATAAGAATAATTCGCGACTTTGAAGCATCTAAGTACACTATTTCACCAGGTTTTAATGTGAAGCCTCCACTTTCGGAGTGTGAGTGGGTTTCAAACTGGTTTTCGCGCCAATTATTTCGGTACCGATTATTTTTGGCCTCGGTTCCGGTTCTAAGTTCAAGAACCGGTGGAACCGAGAACCGAAGAACCGAACCGACCCATCCCTACTTAGAACGGAAGTGAACAGACATTCGTCTTAAAAGTTTCATCTCGTCCCGAAAAGTTTTTGTCTCAAAATGTTTGTCTCGTCTAGTCCCGAAATTTTGGTCTCGCCTCGACCCAAAAAGTTTGTCACTTTAAACACAATCCTTACACTATGGAATTATTTTATTCTGGACATGATATCGGGATTCTTAGTATTTACCCATTTTTTAAATTTAAAACAAAAACACTGCAAGACCAATGTTGTAGCTAACCACGTAGGTATATATGAGAAGATCTTCTGAGTTTAAAAATGTCCTTTTAACAGTATCATTATCCTTAGTTGATTATTGTGTTCCACTGGAAAAGAAAATTCGCTTTGTGCATTCCACACAGGGGAGCCTAGTGGGTAGAGCGTTTGGCTACTGATCGAAGGGTCCCGGGTTCAAATCCAGGTGAAGCCTTTGGACACCCCCGAACTAAAAATCCTCGGAGTGCGAGGTGGACAAGGGAAAGGAACTGGCCCCGCTACCATAAAATTGTGAAATTCACAGCCTGTGGCTTAGTCCGGGGTGAGCTCTACCGTCACCTATCCAAACCAACCTTCGGGTTGAATCACTGAGTGAGTGACATTCCACACATACGTTTTATTGGCTTCGACCATGGTTTCGACAATTCATGTCACCTTGATAGTGATAAGAAAATTCAAATTGATAGTGACTTTAAAATCTCGTGGTTCAAGCCTCATCCGTTGAACCATTGTATTCCACATTAGAGACATGTTCTGTTTTAGCAGCACCTAACCTACAGGTAATCCTGGTTTACTCGATGACGTTATTTTATTAAAATCATTGACTTCATTCCTTCCATTCGATGTATTTAGGTAGAAACACTCCATACAACTGTCGGAATCGGTGAAATAAGTTTTATTGTGATGACAATTGAAAGAAAACAACCATTATTTTTTCTGACTCATACATTAATTAAGAATTGTTTTGGGATATAAAAATCCGAATGCATTTAAAATGTGTATGCATTTCATGAATCATTGAGAATAACTCTCGAATTATTAATGATTTATTGAAATTGATTTCAACTTTTTCCATACGTGATGGTAAAAATTGCCCAAAACATTCATCTTTCCTTCAGATATCGTTGATGTTACCGATGTTATTCTAAAGATGATCCAACGGGTCTTCTTTTTCTTAGTATAGGTGAGAAAATTTAAAGCGATTTTGTGTTTATTTTTTCTCCTCAAATATTTCTTCCTCCTGAAATTTTTGTTTTATATCGTTCCACTGCATATTTTGTCCCGTTCTTTTCATCTCTTCCCACCCTGCACAATTTCTTCGCCCCATGGTTTTCGTCGTATTGTCTTGAAAATTTGTCTCGCCTCGTGCCAACACTTCTCTTCGTCCCAGCAACTTCGTCTCTGGGACGATTTTTCGTCTTGTCTCAAAGCCCTTTGTCGTTCGAAACCCTTGATTTTTCCTACTAATAATTTTTACTACTAATGAATGTTCGGTTCTCTAGTGTATGCCATTATGAATTATATAATTTATAAACTGAGAGATCTGTCTGCTCCTTGTAGCTGTGGATTGTTTGTTTTTCATGAAACAACAAGGAATTCTTCCTGTGACAATATATATTTGTTTTAATAGTGAGAAAAATGTTAACTCATCCATGCGAATGTTGACGCTAGGATACCATTATCATACTAATATATAAAAATGAAGTGGTGTCTGTCTGCCTGCCAGATCTATGTTACGCATCTCCTCAAAAACTAATAAACCGATTGAGCTGAAATTTTGTAGGATTCTAGCATATACACTAGAAGGTGCTACAGGCTATATAAAAAAAACTCAGGTCCTGGGATCGATTCTTGGCGCCATTTATGTATTTACATTGGTTTAAATGGACTTTTTCAATTTATGGTAGTGCAAGAGTTTTTTCTTTCGCTCAGTAAAATAACTAAATATTAATCGATTTATTACATTCTTCCGGTATTTATTGGGTAAACGTTTAAACCTTCTTATTCTTCTAACCGGTTTACACTTTTTCCACGAGGTTTCTGAGCAATGTGTAATTTACGTTGAAATTTACAGTTTTTTATCGGTTGTTTTCCAAGCGTTGCTAAGGCCTTTGCCATTGTCGTCTCCGAAATGAAAAGGTATTTGATGCTTAAACAGTTCGTCATAGAGGGACGCCGTAAACGGAATCGTGCTTTTCGAGAGGATATAGAAAGGTACTGAAGGCATTATCGGCTATTTGAGAAGAAAGGTCAGCCATATTTTTCCGCTCAAAGATACGTCCTGACTGCTGGCGCTACTCACGGGTTTAGAAGGTTTGCATTCGGTTAAAATTACGAATATTTAATTGAATGCTTCAGCGGTGTTCAAATTTTTGAATGTTTTTTAATATTTCTTTACGGGTTTGTGCATTTGAATCAACCTGGGACATAAAGAGAAGAGATGAAACGCTTTCGGAATCATCGTCGATGAAGATAGCTTGAGATTTGAGATAGTTTAACAAAAATCAGGGAATAACATTCAAATCCCAATGGAGCATAATGTCTCATTATGTATCCGTGGGATGTTCATTGATGCCATTGCAATGATGCTAAAAAGGTTCATCGTAATGTGATGCCGTAAACAGCATTGTTATTTTCGTGAATATATTAAAAGGTACTAAATAAGGTACCGCAGCTAATTCTTGAATCTAGATCGTCAATTTCATTCGGCAAAATCATACGAGCTTACTTTTCGCGCTGCTCCAGAATCTAATAGGTTTGCATTCGGAAAAGCTAAAAGTATATTGTAAAATAGTTATTCGTCAAATATACAGTAGAAGGTTTAAATACATGCAACCGAGCGACAATTTAGCAGGCTAAATCTGTTCTAGGTAATAAGAAAGGAATTTACTCTAATTGGAATAAAATGCATTAATGCGTATCCGCAGGAAGTTCATTGACGTTATTATTATGAAGTTGGAGAATTGAGACAAACATAACATACATAAAAGGCCAGAGAGCAAATTTATTGCCGAAAAGGTGATTGCTAACATTCCCAAAAAACCGAATATGGCCTCATTGTCAACAATATTCAGACAAACATTCGTATGCACCCTTACGTCGAACTTCCTTTGTTTCTTTTGGCCTGAAAGTTTCTAAATATTTTTCTGATTTTTGTAAAGGCCCAGGTGAGTCCAGGCAGTAATTATATGTTTACATTGGTTTAAATTATATTTATGATTCCGATAGTGACTTGGAGCCATAGCTAACTCCATAACGCAAGTTTGTAAAATTTCTTAATACAATTAGTAATTATAATATTTCTCCCTCCCGTTGAATTTCAATGGGCACCTTAAGCTAGTAATAAGATAACAGCTCTACAACACATAAATATGCTATGTACCACTTAAGTCGATTAGAAAAACGAAAGTGATGGAACGACATATACATCGTTTGTGACGCAACACTAAAAATTCATCCCTCGCCATCTACGTACACCTCACATTACTACATCCTAAATGTATAACAGTTTCACCCTATGTGATAAATGAGTAGTGTGTACCATGTCATCACACTATGTGATGATATGGTACGCACTACTCATTTATGCCACGGAGGCGATTGAGGAGACGTCTCTCTGGCGCGTCCCGCCTGCGCCACGTGGTCGTTCACGTTGGACAGGTTTAAGAACGGTGGGTTCAACAACGCAGCCATAATCGCCATAATACACCGGTCAACGCATTCTATATTATATGACACTTCAGACGGATAATCACTCTACAGTCAAAATCTCCCAGTGGTGGATGTGCGTTGGACCGGAAAAATGTCCGCTTTTGAGAGGCGTTCAGAGAAGGCCGGAATTAGGACAAGTTTTTCTGTGCAGTAACCATGGCGAATTAAAATAAATTGCGTTTGAATTAACCTTTATTTTTTAAATCTCTGAAAAATAAATCCCTATAAATACGAATGCATGAATGAAACAATTATTATGCATTTTTTATCAAGAGAGCAGCTTTCGGCATCATCACGATAAAAACAATTCTGAAAACTTGGACACAAAAAAAAAGAGATATGTAATATCTAAGTAAAAGAAAACAAGCAGGGTCACGAAATCGTAGACAGACAACCAGTCGGAACTCTGACTCCTTAGGAGTTTTTACTGGAAAAGTTCCAATGGCATATGTATTTGCTTTAAGAAACTGTTTTTTTGTTCAGGGTAAGAGAAAGGCTTTCAGAATAGCTTGTAGTGTGTCGAAAGAAAAAACTCGGTAATTTCGTTATGATATTCCACCAAATCACCATATTTTTCGTTACGATATTCCACCAAATCAAGCCTGAAACGACTACCTTTACTTGTAGTGTGTGTCAGTTAATGGAGGTAATTGAAGGAAAATTGTTTCTCCCTTTTGTCTGCGTCCGTTATTGAGTGCGTCCAGTATTTGGAAGCGTTAGTTCCATAATTCTCCATGGTCTACTGGCAGACAATGAAAAACTGTCTGTTATTGGGAGACGTCCTATATTTGGAGGTGTTCATGAAGGGAGGTTTAAGTTTTCTAATATGCGTATCTTATTCTAATTTGCATTGTCTACGATCTGCAAGAGTCAAAATTAATTTGATAGAGCGTGCAGCACGGAAAATAATTTGTTCCCCGAGCAAATATTTAGGTTGTTTTGGGCGCAGCGTAGAAAAATATGTTCCGGTTGGTGAAAATATCTCAAGTTATTATAAATTTTTAGAAATAACATACCGAGGTATTAAAGTACTCTAGATCGTACTCTCAAATGTGATATTTGGCTTGGAGATTATATTTTTGCTGAAACATGAAATGAATTTTGGTTGAACAGTTTATGGATTTGATTGGTGGAAGGAAAATTGAAAAAATCATAAACTCGATCAGTTGTAGATACCCCTCATCGGCGGATTAAGCTTCGAGGATGATGCAATTTCTTTGGTACACACGTACCAAAAAAATTGGGGTTTTTGCGTACCTCTCTCCTTTTGCACCAGTCTTTTTTCTCTCGTTTGTCCTCCATTTCTTCGATATATCAGCCTTTAATCCAAGTAAAACCGTGAGATAAAAAATAATTCCACATCCCTGGTAAGTGGGGTTCAATCAGTCTTAGCACTCGCCTCAAACAAAATTCTTTATCATTCGTTCATCTTCTATAAATACTCCTCTCCATCTTTGTTTCCACCAGCATCTCTTTCTTCGGGTCTTATAAAATACTCGGGAGAAAAGTTTTACGAAGGAGTATTTTCTTTCTATGATTATAAGGGGAGAGCTATGGCCTTAAAAAAGAAATGAGGTACATTGATTTTCGACAATTGAAATACAGTATCAGTTCATAATAAAAAAGCGAGCATCACGGATTGCTACCCAGGGCAATTGGGACGGGTCAAAATAGAAAATTTTAAGACCGAGTAAAGGCTGAAGTACGTGCATTAAATTAGGTATATTTTTTAGATATGTGTTGAAAATGCCATAGCCTAATGTACCGTCCGTCAGGAGGCGGAAAAATAGGCCATAGAATTTTCAATCTATATCCAATAAATACACTGAATTTCATGCATGTGCCTAATCCTTTAGCCAGGCGCTATCATGTCTCATTTTAACCTGCTAGCATACTTGGTTTACGTTAAAATGTTGTTTGTTTATAATTTATGCTAAATGAAAAATTATTTAGCTTAAATAAACAAAAATACTCCCATGGAGGCGTCGTAAATAAACAACAAAATAGAAAGTAATGTTGACGGCAGGATATTTGGATTTTGCTTTTAATCGTGAAAGTAAATATCTTATTGTAAATATGTTTACATGAATTAAGTATTTTTGATATTTTGTGTACATAATTTATCCATAACACAACGAAATACAATCTTTATTTGGACATCCAGTCTTTGAAGCATGGCCCTCTGTCGTTTTATTTCAAAGTTCACCTTCAAAATTTATCCCTATCCTCAACATTTTAAAGATGAATGGAATTCCTACTGTCTTGTCTTCTTCACAGGGCACTATAGCAATAGGCATATCGAGAGCGATAAAAGGTCTCAGGTAAAACCTTGTGGAATTTTTCAATGATAGAAAATAAAGAAATGCAGTGTGTCGTTTTATTTTTTATTAAGAGCGATCGATATCGATACTATCGAAATGTATATGAACGTAAATGTAAATGTACGTGTATATGAAATGAACTATCGATAGTTTGTTTTATATACATGTTGAGCGAGTGAGGGTGGGTTGAAAGTTGAGGAACTAGGATGTCTCTGTGGTAAATATAATTGGGACCGAGTAGCTTTGTAAACTCCAGATGGTCATTTACTTCCATTTTTTTTCAACATTTCAATTTCCATTTTTTTTCCAACAACATTTTCAATCCATATCCAATAAATACACTGAATTTCATGCATGTGCCTAATCCTTTAGCCAGGCGCTATCATGTCTCATTTTAACCTGCTAGCATACTTGGTTTACGTTAAAATGTTGTTTGTTTATAATTTATGCTAAATGAAAAATTATTTAGCTTAAATAAACAAAAATACTCCCAAGGAGGCGTCGTAAATAAACAACAAAATAGAAAGTAATGTTGACAGCAGGATATATGGATTTTGCTTTTAATCGTGAAAGTAAATATCTTATTGTAAATATGTTTACATGAATTAAGTATCTTTGATATTCTGTGTACATAATTTATCCATAACACAACGAAATACAATCTTTATTTGGACATCCAGTCTTTGAAGCATGGCCCTCTGTCGTTTTATATCAAAGTTCACCTTCAAAATCTATATCTAACTTCAACATTTTAAAGATGAATGGAATTCCTACTGCCTTGTCTTCTTCACAGGGCACTATAGCAATAGGCATATTAAGAGCGATAAAAGGTACTGTCTTAGCTAATACCTTGTGGAATTTTACCATGATAGAAAATAAAGAATTGCAGTGTGTCGTTTTATTTTCTATTAAGAGCGATAGTTTATTTCTTATACACGTTGAGCGAGTGAGGGTGGGTTGAAAGTTGAGGAACTAGGATGTCTCTGTGGTAAATATAATTGGGACCGAGTAGCTTTTTAAGCTCTAGATGATAATTTACTTCCATTTACAAGATGAAATTAAATGCCGTAAGATATAAGAAGGTGCAGTGCACAATATTAAAAGTTAAGATCATGGCGCTACCCTGCAGCTGGCTCAATTATTCCCTGCTTCATGACTGCTAAAAAGTTTACGTCAGGTCAGGTCATACCCTTGGATCTGAATGATATAAACAGTATTCATTTATTATAAGTATTCATTGAATACTTATAATATTTTAGGCGACCATAACATGCAGGTGGCTGTGAAAGATCATATAGCACAAATGTCATCACTACGAATTTGAATGTGTCGTTTTGAGGCACTTAACCATTCCTTTCCTTTTCTCGAAACAGAAGTCAGTTAGGCTTTACTTCCACTGCTGAAAATGACAGTTCTTATTGCAAGCCATTGCTTTTTCTTTCTAGAAGGAAGGAAACGGTCTAGGCCGTCTGTACTTTTACATGATGGCTATAAACATGCAATTTTACCTTTTCCTTAAAATCAATCTTAATCAAAATCAAATTGATTGTAAAAAAATCCGTCCAGATTTTTTAAAAACTGGTAAAACCCCATGAGCAGCACTTGCATGCATAATAATATGCACCCATTGGAGTAGAAATTCATGTATGATTACGAAATTTAAGAATCCATTCCCCGAAGGATAAAAAACCCGCACGTAAAATACTCCCCCCTCACAACCATGGGCATTTCCCTTTCATCTCTTTAAGGTCTATCTCCCCCATATCTTCTTATGTCACTCAAACAATGCTTCTGGTCGCGTACGATTTCAAAGCAGTAAACGTTTACCTAATATCGGCATATTTAATCCATTTTCGTGTTTTGGAGCAGATAACTATGAATTATGATAAGAATAAGATTCTATTTGGCATTATCTTTATTGTAGCTTATGTTTGGGGTCCATAGGTTTATAAATAACAATCTAATTTTTGAAAAGACAATAATACTGCATGCTACATAACCGATTTAAAGTGTAAGCACATGGGAAAACGTAAAAATACGCACAGTAAAACCCGGTTATATCAGGTGTACATTAAGTAGCCCATTTTCGGCGGGTTAGCAGGATTTACTGATTAACTAAATTTGAGACTGGTGAAGTGCTGGTTCTCCACATAATCGAACATTGCATAATGAAGTTGCACAAAAACGTGACGGTATTACGCTAGTTACTTTATGTTAAAGAATAGGCCAGTTGAGATGGTCCTTGAAATTTTACGGAAGAAAGCTATAACATGAATATGTTAAAACAAAGAATACGATAAAACACAGTAATATGTAGTTTTGTCATTTCCTAATGATACATACATAGTATTACAATCCTAGGATTGGTATACTGCAGCACTCCATTTCTCCCTATCGCATGCCAGTTCCTTCATTTCCCTATGGTTCTTCTTCCCTTGACTTGCCCCAAGTACTTGGTTCTTGGTCTTCCTCTGGGGTCTTTCCCTTCAATTTTTCCCTCCATTATGCTTCCCACGCAATTGTTGTGTGTCATGATATGGCCAACCCACCGTGTCCTAATGCTATAATGCTAATATCCTAATAACCGAACTCGTGTGTTGAATCTGCGTATTGCTTAAATTCTTTATTAGAGTTCAGAATCTAATTTTCTTTACAAATGTAAAGAAATTAATGCTGCCAGGGATCAAACCCTGGCCTGTCCAACAACGGGAATAGTTTATCGAATCGATCAGGCAAGAAAACAAGGTATGAAGATACAGGAGGGGTCAACGCATGCTAGGTTTACGGGTACAAACGAAGCCGAAATCGGAGTTTTTGGGAATGATTACGTCCAGCCTCTTTGGCACAAAAACACTGTATTTTCTATAGCCTCTAACAGAAATTTCAGGCGTTTTTAGCATGAATAATTGCGTTTTCAAATCCAAAATTATTCGCAGTGGCATCAGATAACTTTTTAAGATTTTGTTTTGGAAGTATTCCACTGGATAACAGCTATTGTAAATTTAAGCTATTTAAAATAAATAATTGGCAATGAAAAAAATAACAAAACGGGCAATTAACAGATAACAATGAAAAAATTTGCATCGATATTCGTCAACCAGTCTTACCGGTCTTATCATAAAGAGTGCACAAAATCGTAACAGGTAGAAAAAATGCTTTTATTTTAGTTATTATTTTAATTATTAGCTTTAACCCTTTACAATTCCGCGTTCCTCTCTCATACTATGCAATCAACCAGATTTCTTTGTGAGTATTTCCCACCTGACGACAGTCCTAATTTTCCGAATCTTATTTTTAAATGATCGCGTTCTCCTTGTTTGCCTTACTTGCCTTCTTTATTGCAAAAAAAAATTACAGCGGGGTCTTGCGGAGATTTCAGCGGAAATTTGTAGACCCACCGAAATGTTGGATAAATATTTATGCATGCATCTTTTACCGTTGCCCTCTTTATGTCTATCTTTGACTGTTTTATACAATGTATGATTTAACTAATCCAAAGTGTACAAGGCTTCGCGGTGGCAGGCAAACGAGAAGGGGTTGATATAAAAAAACGTACCTTAAAGTCAAATTTTCAATAAAATTTTCTTTATTGCCTCTTTATGTGCGTTCTTATTCCTATGTCACACATTTTTGTACTCCTAACAAGGAAGTTAGAATGTACTGGTGGAGACATTGTAGCTAATTTGAGAAGTCAGCAACCATCTTGGTAAGTACGGGCATATGGGATTGCTAC
Source organism: Platycnemis pennipes (assembly GCA_933228895.1). Lineage (NCBI taxonomy): Eukaryota > Metazoa > Arthropoda > Insecta > Odonata > Platycnemididae > Platycnemis > Platycnemis pennipes. Next base: position 30,571,905 of record OW121857.1, on the reverse strand, counting down.
CTACGATGCTAGTACGAATAAATCTGTTTCTCACTCAGTAAATATCATAGCAGTAAATGGAATGCAATTTTAAAACTCTTCAAAAACAGAGGAAAGTCAGCAAACTGCAATTAATCGCCTAATACGTAGTTTAAAATAGGTTACATTTGAACCAGTTTTAGTAATAAAATTACCTTCATCGGGGATCAAAGTCATTAACGACCCCCTTAAATAGCCTTAGGAGTATTAAGTGACGCCACTGCGATTATTATTGTGCGATTTCTTTGTTATTTATGTTTTAATACACATGCAGTCTCCATAAGAGGCAATAGAATACGCAATGTTTTGAACGCAGTGGGTGGGGCTTAACCGTTCCCAAGCACCCCCATTCTGGCTTCATTGTCACCCATAGGCTAGCATGCCAGTACCTTCCCTAATGCATATTAGCCTCCTTGATTCATGCAAACGTCCGCACAAAGCTATTTAGCTGCTATTAAAATGGTAACTATACCACTCTATGTGCAGAGTTTAGTAGTTACATTGGTTTTAAGGAGACTATATTGCTTTGATTGCTACGGCCCCTCTACGGCCACGTGTGGTTGCAGCGGCTCATTGGAACGTTGCCTAGTGAACCTCCTAACAAGCATGGCTGACTCTACCGTGAACAATTGTCTGTCTCCCCTCTGTAGTTAGGTACAGAGCTCATCAAACGCCGCACATACACTTCCTCAAAGTCAAGGTTTTAGTCTAACGGGAATCGGGTACGCTTGTAAGCAACAATGGATTTTTCTTGATAAATGTGAAACTAAGAAAGAGAAACAACATTAGAATCAAATGAAAATACTCAATGCATACATTAAAAAATAATTGAAAAGGAAAGAATATATGCTGTTATTGCTGCTTAATTACCTGAACAAGTGAAAGAGATTCACTACTTGGGAAGAAAAATAACTTCTGATGGAAAGAATCCAAAAAAATACAGTATGGAATACTGAGAGCAAAGATTGCTTACAACAGTAAATGAAAACTATTCACTTCCAACAGTAGGTACATTGCGCAAGAAAAAATTGGTGAAACGTTTCGTGTGGAGTGCTATGGCATGGAGACATGGACTGCAGAAAAATCGGAGAGGAAAAGACATGCTTTTGAAATGTGGTGCTACAGAATGATGTGTGAAATGAGCTGGATTGAGAGAGTGGTGAATCAAGAGATACCTATTGAGAATACCAATAGAACAGCAGGGCCTGTGGGAAACATAAAAAAAGACGGAACAGATGTATAGATCAACTACATGAGGGACCGAGAAAAATAATTATAGAATGGAAGATAAAAGGAAAAAGGTTTATAGTAGACAAACCTATATTGGAGTATTAGAAGCAGATAATGGAGGACATGGGGTGTGGACAGTTTTAAGAAATGAAGAGGATGGAATACGGGAGGTTGAGAGCTGTTGTCAATCAACTTTGACAGATTGACAACTGTAAAAGCAGAGGTTGCTGCTAATATCTCAACACTGGCTAGAAATACTATTTTTATTATTATTAATAGCTAGTAGTTCAATCCTAGGATTATTTTACTGCAGCCCTCCATTCCTCCTTCCCTCACGTCAATTCCTTTTATGTTCTTGTGGAACTTCTTCCCGTACATCCTTCTTGACTTTCCTAAGTACTTGTCTCTTGATCGTCCTCTTGGTACATACTTCGACCTTTTTTTCCATTACGTTTTCGACGTATTCGTTGTATCTCTGTATATGCCCACCAAAACACCATGCACTTCTTGGACGTATGTTTCTCCATAACGTCTCTTCTTCCTCTGATCTTCTCTATAGAGCCTCGTTTCTCACTTTATCCGCCCATTTGATCTTCAGCATCCTCTTCAAGCTCCAGGTTTTGGAGGCTTCTGTTCTTTTCTGGTTAACTTTCCCAATGGTCCATACCTCTGATCCGTCGAGCGCTACAGGCCACGCGAATATTTTGGCACAAAGTTTTCTTGTTTCCAATATTAACTTATTTGAGCAAAGTAGCTGCACCTTTGCAGTGAACTTCTTCTTAGCTTGAGCTATTCTACGCTTAATATCTATATTGTATATAGTGATTGTATCTCTAATAATGATCATCATCATTAGTCAACAATCTTGAGATTGGTTTGACGCAGCTCTCCACTCAATTGTCTAATCAGCTCATCTCGTCATATTTATCTGACTAATAATATTCTATACGGAGTAAATAAAATAAATCTCCATAAATCTCTGTGGTTCGGACAGCAAAAATCCTAGTAGTTTGTAGAGATACGAACTAGTGACCGTCGGACGGAAATTACTGCAAATATGTTCTCAATGAAGCCAACACATAACAGTGTATGCAAACGCAGTGAATAGGAATACTTCCTGATTATAATATTGGAATAGTTTCATATTAAATTCATAATTTTCCTTATTGTGAGGCTGGTTTTATTAGATGATTAAAAAAAATCTATTGCAATTCACAAGGTATTTAAAAGTGTTTTTCAACACCAATTTGAGTTGACTCTTTATCACTCTTGTGCATTGCAACCAATGAATGTCTATTTTACCAATTTACTAGTCTTAAATCTTTAACTGTTTCTTAAGTTCTAAACGTAGGACCAGGTTTTTATTTGTTATATCACGATATTTAAGATAGAACTTGCTGTTTCCTACTTGAGACGTTTGTTGTAATTAGTAAATTGACGTTAGCCGGTAACAAGGTTGAATGAATGAGGAAGGAATGGAAGGACTAAATATAGGGTTTTCATGTTGGGTGAACCTAAAAAAATATTAAATAAATAGGAATCAAGGAAAGATGCTCAATAAGAAAACCCTGGAGAAGGCAGAACTACATAACCAATATGCTAGAAACGATTGAGGAATGAAAACTTTTAGTAAGTCCGAAGGCTTTCACAGGACATTTTATGAAAAGTTAAAATTAATTAAATAAGTTATTGATATGCTGCAGTAGTTAATTAAATATTTTAAGATTGTTTCTCCCTGCTTTTAGCATAATTAGCGGCGAAAACTCGAAAAATATTGAAATTTAATGCTGTGAGGTTGAAGTCGGATTGAATTAGGCTAATGTTGTTAGTTTTGATTTTCTTTACTTGCTTATGGACACCTTTTTTACGCACTAGAAATCATTGACCATGCATTTTATGCTGTTGCAAAGATAAATAGCATTTTAGTTCCTTAGAACGCATGTACATGCTTATTATTTTCATCGTATGCTCAAGAGTGGGCGGGATACAAGGGATACTAATTTTCTGTAGTATGAACTATTGCAATATGTATACCAAAGCCTTTACCTTCAATCTCGATGTGACGTTACTGAATGATTATCTGTACATGTAGGACAGAACTGGCACAAGCCTAAATTAAGTGGCTAGAAAACGAAAGAAAGGGGAAATCGAAGATTATTTTTTAATACTATTTTGAGAACAAATTTTATTTTCCATTCCCATCTATATGGTATGATGTTTCATTTCGTAACTACTGAAATATATTGCTCAAAGTTTGGTGTGACTCTCCCAATATTGACTCATCAAAACCAAGGGATGAGAAAAATGAGACTTCGTTTCGTGAGCTTTTATTAATCCTTATCAGGAAACAATCCAACACCGTCAGCCTTTTTGCCACTCATACCTTATTTCGTTTCTGTCCGCCGACCGGAAACATTATAATAGGATGCCCGCCGGCACAACCCTTGTACGTAACCTATATAACTTAATTTCTTGAAATAAACTCAATCTGTACGACTTCCTCTCCCCTGAGGCACTAATTACACCTTCTAGGCAATAATGAGAGCTTCCGAATTGTTGGGCATCCCCATATCTCTATCTATTTCTCTCTCCCTTCCTTTCTCTCATGCAATCAAAGGAATCTCCTTATTTGTCGAAAAATCCGCAACAGAGTTATTCGGAGGAAATACTTTTATTCTGCGAAAAGGGAATGCCATAACAAGCTCGATGTTGCTTCCTGCCTTGTGGGGGATTGGTGTTGGACTGAGGCGCAGAAGGCGAGGCGTATGGGGAGAGGGGGAGAAACGTAGATGTTTGGAGTGACTAAGGGAAGGGAGAGGGGTTCTGCCGTTGCTCTGGGTGGTGCGGTTAACTCTAGCAAACTGTAATATTGTCGTCCCTAATTATTTCCTCCGACTTCCCTCTTGATGTCCCTCCCCCCTCAGGAATTTCATTTTTTTTCGGATAGTTCTGCGTAAGCATTCTGCCCTGGGCTTTTCTCTCAATTTCCGTTATTTTCCGCATTCCTTGGGAATAATATAATAATTATTTTATTGTCGGCCGACTTTGATCATCCGCATGTTGTTCTTCTATATTAAACCCTTATTACTGTGGAACTATTATTTTTCGTGACCATAAAGAAGATGATAAGTGAGATCAGTGGTTTTTAATAAGGGTCGCATGTAACCCCTGGGATACGAGAACCTTATTTAGAAAGTGCGAGACGTAACGTTAATAAATATTGAGATTCCTTTGCTAATTAGTTGCAGCAGCTAGCAAGTAATTAATAATAGTTTTGTTGTTTTTGTCGAGTTAATGTCAGTACCTTACTCTAAATTGCAGTGTATTATTTCTTAATTAGAAAGAAAGAATTCATATTTAAATACAAGTAGGTGTGTGAACAAAAATAAAGTAATTGAATACTTAATAATTCAAAATTACAGAAATATTTTTACCTGACATATTATAATACTTATGTCTTCATTGTCATAATTACTAGTCATTCCTAGGAAAATTGTAATTATATAATTTTAAAACGCTGAGAGTTAAGTTTTCCGAATAATAAATAATAAAAAATGTATATTATTCGAAAAGGTGCAAGAATACATTTTGGAAATTCTTGGGGTGACAGTGAGCCAATTATTAACCAAGTTAAATGAATGTTATAATTGAAAACACCATTCTGAGAATGTTAGCTTGGCGTTGGTTAGCTTAGCCTCAATTGCTTCTGCTGGTGTAATATTTTTTTATACTCATACTCATGTGCCAATTAAGTTTCAGCGTTCTTTTAATGCATTTCTGATGAAATGGGTTATTTTAAAATCGCAGGCACAATGGGATAGAATGGTGGTGATTATTTAGCTTACTAATGCTTAATCTGCATCAGTACAATTATTATGAAAACTTTTGATCGTCGAAGCAATGCATAAAATATTTATCGATCTGTCATGTTTCTAAAAATTATGCTAACCGAAAACTAAGAAAGGTCTTGGAGAAAAAAGTCTAAATATAATAAGTCTCGATAGAGATTTGCAAGAATCGCATTTCTCGACTATCCGAATCAATTTTCTCACTCCAAACCAAGTCATATGGACAATTTAATAGAGGAGCAATTTTTAGGACCGTATTAGATACGATTTTTCGCCAGGAAACTGGAAGATTATTCAAGTACCTACTCTCATTCGTATAGCAGTAGTGTAGTGAATTAGTGCTAAAATTTTCTATCAGTGTAATAGATATAATTTACTCGGAGGCTGGTGTTATTTTCAGTTGAAAAAAAAGGGGTGAACTTTTGGACGATTTTCTGCTGAAGTATTGTATTTAAATAATTTTTGAACTATAGTGATTTAGAAATGGATATTCTCCACACCAATTTTCACTTCTGTGCAGCAGTATATATTTCATTCTCCCTGTTACAAACCAATGGATTTGAGGTAGGTACTTTTTCGGCGTCTACTGCTTTGGCGTGTATTTGATCCTGTTAAGAAATATAAAGAGGTAACATTAACAATATTCTCCATTCGATGTTATCTTTTAATGTAAAGTGAAATTTTAATTTAATGGAAAAAAAACATTGCTTTTGAAAGAGTTATGTTAAAAGCTTATCCCCAGCCAAATGTTGAGATGTTGAGAAGTACAAATGTGCAGAATGATATGTAAAAATCCTTCAATCTATTTCACGCTCAACGCCTTTTTATTAACATTCCTCGAAACGCTCCGTGAGGAATTACCGACTGAGTCGCAAACTTTCTCGGATGAGGTAATTGGTTTCAATCCACGTCTGCGGAAGCATTTGGAGAGTACTATTTTTATATCCTGCCCCATGCATCTAACTCCTCGGGGATGACGGCAGTACCTACGTAAATTGGATTTTGAATAAAGCAAACGGTGGCTGGAAGGAGAGAACGACAAAACCGTGTCGTAGACCATTGTGCTCAAGCTAGGGACGTCATTTCGTCGTTTCTCGAGGCGAAGAATGCGGTGTCTCGGGGGGGAATTGACACAAGTATGTGCAGCTAGGTAGACTCTTGCTTACGTACCTGCCTGTACGTCAAAGACCGCTGATTTAGACCACATAGCAGCGCGATTGCATGCTTTTCCCCTCTCCCCCCTTACTTCCCACCCGTCCCCCTCTAATACGACCGTCTCCTCTCGCACTCAACCTCTGCCTAGCAACGAGAGTGCGTGATATTGTCATTACTCGGCGGGAGAACTTGCCCCGAAACGATCTGCTACTGCGGTTACGAATCCTTCGGACCGAAATTCATGTTGAGCACGGCGGCGTACGCATGTTGAGCACGGGAATTTGATCACCTTGACATACCCCTCTGGTGGGAACGCGTATCGTTCCTTTTACTGTGAGGTTGGGGGGGAAGCTAGATGGAGGGAAGTAGGAGGGAGCATGGACGGCGGCTCATTGCTGCTGGCTCTTGCCATCCTCTTCCGCCCGTGAGAGCACGTTCCACAGCTTTCCTCATGTCCTGGCTGTCTCTCCCGGGGCTATTCACATATTGCTGCGGCCGAACGTTCGAGATAGGGACAGTGTGGGCGAGTGGGAGGTCAGACGTGGCGTTTAAAAGCAAATTTTCCCTTAGCGGAGGGCTATGGGAGACGGAGAGAGAGGGTGTGCTCTTTAGCGAGAGAAAACAGTTGAATGGCATCGCAGCGAAGCCCACGCACCGACAAATTACGCCACCCGAGGATAGGAGTTCACAAATATGTATATATGTTTTTTAGCAAGGGCGGAATATGAGAAAGGAGATGTTTTCGTAACTTTCACGGATTTCACTGTTGCTATGCAGGGCATAAATAAGGAGACGGTTTGGTTTAAGAATCGATGAACGTTTTTCCTTTCATGCATTCACTGCTAGAGTTCAGAAACTTGTACTATTTTGATGGTAAAGTTGTTTTAGATTATTTAATTGATTAAAAATAACATTTATATTTTTTTGAGCTAAGTTATCTCGGTGCTTTGTAAAAAAGATAACCCAGGAATATTCAAATATCAAGACAAATGAAAAGAGATTTGTTATCAGCTGAATAATTTAGCCATTTATATTTTTTTTATAGTTTAGTTACCAAAAATTATACATTCAACTCTCACGTGCATTGAATATGGAAACACATTTCTGCTTTTCTGATTCTACTGATATTTTAAATGCACAATTATCAAGATATTTGTGTATTTAAAATAAACACTAAATAACGATGCTGAAACTTAACCAAAAACGGGCAGGTATATTCATAATTATAATATTTTTCTTATATTAATAACCACCTAGTCGTGTTCAACCCAAAGGTCAGGGGAGGGAGGAAGGAATATCCCTAGGGGAGGGAGGAAGGGGATGCGCAGTCCACCTTTCTATCCAGAATTCCTGATCCTGTTCTGCTCATAGACCCTGCGATCCAAAGGTCCGCAGTTCGATCCTCAGTGCAGGAAATTTTTTTCATCAGCAATTGGGCTTTTCAATAGGCTTGCCGTTCACATCGGCAGAGTAAAAACTTACAGTGGCTCATCGACCTTTACAATAATCCATAGGATTTATCCACAAGAACTGCGGCCGTTTCCGCCTCACGAGTGGTTGATGGGCCATGATGACGAATAAAATTTAATTCCTATAGATCCTACATTGGGGATCAGGAACCCTGGGTAGCGTGTTAACCTGCGGATTCACCCGGCATGCTAAAAGTCATGGTTCGATTCATAGCAAAGGAAACCTTTTTATTTTGGCAATTTTCAACGTTCTTACTTGCCGTGGATAACAACAAAATGAAATCCTTAGTTAAATCGCAAATAAGAGAAATGCGGTGAAAGATTTTGGAGTGAGAGATAGAAGAATTACTATAAGATGTAAAGTAATTTTTTAGGTTATATCCTACAATGGGCTAAGATTCAATGACAAGACAGTAACATTTATCATTCAATTCGGGTAGTTCCTGCGTTACTTTACGGGATGGTGTGTAAGAACATTCTTGTATAGTCCCTTACAAGTGCTGCCTTCCGGAAAGCTAACTTGATATCGCTGTCATCGTTTACATTGGGATCATCAGATATCGTTCCTCCTTTTCTGCCCCTAAAAGTCACAAATTTATTCTTTAAAGGCCACTTTACACGATTCAATTTTTATACGATTTCTTGTACAAACGCTTGTATAAACTGAACGAAATTGTATGTTTGTCCGAATGGAATTAGAACAGGTTCTATTTTCCGTACAGTCATCCAGACATTCGCACAAGCGTTCGTACAATTTGCCGCTTTACACGGTACAATTTCCTCATACAAGCGTTTGTACAAGAAATTGTACAAAAAATTATATCGTGTAAAGCGGCCTTAATTTTAGGCAGTTGTATCGTGCAAGCGACCAATGCTTTAGGGCAAGATTTTGATTCCCTGTCGTTCCATAGTTATATTTTGTAACCCTGCATTTGTTGACTTCATGCTGTACATGTAGTCTTGGGTTTAATGTTGAAACGTGCTCCGACGAATAAGTTTATTTCGCACCATCTATCAGAAGATATTATTTCTATGGTGGTTGTGTTTGAAACCATCGCGATTATCTCGAATAGGTAACCAAGGAGTCACGTGGTACAAACAGTAATGGTTTGTAAATTTAGTGCACCTGAATCGCTCGTTACAATATCACTAATTGCTTTCACTAGAGTTTTTTTTTATCTGTCTCGACTGTAGAGACCCCAGATGATGTAAAACGCAGATGTAATCAACGAATGAGGTTGTAATCAGTGGTTTTAACACACCAAATTTTTGAAACATTTTTTATACCACGTGACTCCCTGGTTACCAATTCGAGATAATTGCGATGTTTTCAAACGAAACCCCCTAAGACAGAATGGTGTGGTTGCTAGAGTACTGACCTCCACTGGGAGGGCCAGGGTTCAAATACCAGAAGTGGAAGATATATTTCATTTGTAAACCGTCCCCTAGTTGAGTGTTTTGTGGAGAGCATTCCAGTTCAGTCCTCCGTTCGTCGGATGGGGCGTTAAGCCGTGGTCCCCTTGGCGCCTTTCGTTAAGAGCAGGTTGATGCCGACGCCGGGTTTCTCTCCACCCTTCCTCCCTTCCCTTTCATTCCCATCCTTGTACCTTTTATCGCAAATAATCGTACTGAAATCGTAAAATTTAGTGTTTTGTTAGTGCTGTGTTGCTAATGAGTATAATAAATTATTTATGTATGGCATTTTTTGCTCTTGAGGGTTTTGAACCCAGAAAATTGTATACATTTCTATTACGTTTCAGTTGTAGCGTCATTTTTGTTCTGTATAATATTTTAAATGCGTATTAAGCTGCCGACAGTTGGTCCATATAAATATTGTAAAAGTAATGCAGCAGCAACACTCTATTGTTAAATTACTCTAAGGATAAGACTGCAAATTATTGTTTCCTAATTTTCTGTATTTGTCCAGGGGACAGACTCCCCCAGAACATAAATAAATACTTCTGCAGTGCCTATTAGTGCGGAAATAGGCTTGAAAACCCAATATTGATGACGAACACAGCATCGTGGTCGTGTTTGAAACCGTCGGAATTATCTCGAATAGATAACCAAGGGGTCACGCGGTATAAACACGAGCACTTCGCAAAGTCGGTGTGTTAAAACCAATGATTACAACCTCTATCCTTGTTGAAACTTGGGATACACCTTAACTGGGGACTCTTTAGTTGGAATAGACGAGAAAAACTCAAGTGAAAACAATCAATGATATGGTAAAGAGCGATTCAGATACATTAAATTTTAAAATCCATTCGTGTTTGTATCACGTGACTCCTTGATTACCTATTCGAGATAATCTCGACGGTTTCAAGCACAACCCCCCTGGGTGGGATTCGAATCCGCGATCTTTAGGTGGCCAGAAAGGAAGTTATCTACTTGGCTTCCGGGTCGGCAACTTCATGTTTAAAATATAGAGTGTTTATCCATATTTTTACCCTCACTAGCACAAGAACATTGTCGGAGTTTTTAAAAGTAATCATCACAATGAATAGTGTTCTGCCCATTGAGGAAAATTTTGATGGAGATAAAATACTTTGTATGCTGTGCGATACGCCTATCTTTTTCGTATTGGTTTTATTTAATTCATGCATGCCTCCTACCTCCACTCATTCCATACAAACTGCCAATTCTTCTCCTCGCTCTTCCCCGTTTACCTAACGTTCTCTCTATCGTGTCCTTCAAAACACCATCGGCTTTTATTACCTGTTCCATCCAATCACTGTCTCCTCTCAATTCCCCCTATTAACTTTCTCTCCTCTTCTGCCGTTCCCAGCACTTCCTCATTACTCTCTCTTTCCATTCACTGTACCTTCTCCGTAATTCTCCTCACCTGAAACTCTTTAGCCGCTTCAAAGCTCGCGAACTAGCCGAAACTTTAGCGGAGTTAACCGGACCGGGACACGGTCAAGGCGAATGACTTTTTTCTCAATGGGATATCTTGCTATCATTGGCCGCTTGTTTACTTTGAATTATTTCCGTATCGCCCACATTTTGGGGCCGTGCAATGCCATGATTGGCATCAAACACTTCAACTTGGCCTTTTTTTTAGTCTTTTCTTAAACTTCCTGTAATTAGTCCTCTTGTGCCAGTAATTCACCGCAGGCGATTCTTCAATGAACTTAGCGGTTGCTGTTCCATTTTTTCCACCATACCAGTTAATTACCTAAATTGCCCTGTTGTTTACCTTAATATACCTCTACTTTTATGATTCACATTGGATTACTTCATTTAAACATCTCATTGTTGCCTTTTCTTATTAATTTTATAACGTCTTACTTCCAGTCTTAATTTTATAACGTTAGTACTAACGTTTTGGAAAAATCTTTCTGCATCAATTGTAATCAAATTCATCAAATTTATAGATGACTTGGATGACTAGCTAACTTATGTAAATTATTCAAAAACATTTCAAAGGTTTTTAAGGGAGAAAGCTAAAAAAACATTTTTTCGCTCTTAATTAAATAAGGTTCAGTGAATGAAGTTAATAGTATGCATAGAAATGGAGAATGTCTCGTAAAAAGCTCCTGTAAAAAGCTTAGTTCTTTCAACCTAAACCGTCTGAAAATTTATATCACGAAAAATATTTAAACATTGTAAAACTTTACTCAATAATTTATAAGGTGCGTCATAGTTTTTGTCTTAGTTAGTTGCCTTAGTGACGATTTAATTCACGAAAAATATTTTAACATTCTAAAATTCTACTCAATAATGTATTAGGTACGTCTTAAATTTCAAGACACCCATGCCATCTTCAGGTGCACAATTTTAAGACAATCCTTTATGTACGAACTAATAGAAAGCGTCATAGTACACTTGGTACAAAATTATGGGAACAATGAGGCTCCAAGAAGAATTAATGTTGCTCGACAGCTTTAAATCACTCGAGTTCGTGGGTGACACTGTTTATGTATGTCAACCATCACATCACTACAGGGCACAAATAAGCGGCAAATAGAGGAAGCCCCTTGGAAAAGTAGAAATAATCAAGAATATTAATAGATCATTCTCGGGTTTTAAGGCGATTAAGAATTTGATTTGCTGACGTTTAAATGGAACAATTCTTCATCGTCCTCAAAGCAATCTTGAAACCCGAGAAACCCGGGAATTATTTATTAATATAATTCTGGACGAAATCCTATAAATCAAGAATATTTTTTTATTACCCCTAGACCAGAGTGCCATCAATGCTTAATGTTACCATAAAATCATCTATCTTTTAATCTGGTGACATGTCAACCTCTGCCATTCGTCTTTAGGTTTCTCGCAATTTATCATGCAGATGCAGATTAGTCTCCGCCGAGTTTAGCGGCAATGAAAGTCTAGCGATATGCTGGAGTAGGATTTCTTTTTCCTAAAAAGCCATCTTATACCTTCTACACGTCGATGTGAAATGATCATGCCTCTTGTTGTTGAAGGATAATCATCTTAGATGCATCCTAGGATAGTTTTTGCAAGTAGATATAATTGGTATGTTTAATTCCAGACCTCTTAAAAAATTTTTAAAGTTATAATATTTTTAATTTTAAAAAAAGGACCTTAACTCCCAAAAAATCATCCATATATTCAGTAGAAATAATGTTTTGATAACGAGTTTTTGGTATTGGGAAAAAAATAAAGGCAAGGTTATTCAAATGTTAGCAACGGATTAGGCAAGTTCTGGACTTGTGTTGGTATTTATACCACATGAAAATAAACCTGTTGCAAAATACAATAGATGCATATGAAAAACGACGGATAATATTTTAATTATTTCAGTGAATATAAAGTGGTAGGGAATATCAAGTATAATTTTTCCTAAATAGCTCATTTTTATAGCATGAAAATTATTCAGAGGTATTCCGTGTTATTAAGATAAAAATTATTTCCAAATAGCCCGTTTTTAGTTCGAAACATGGAGAAAAATTAGCTTTTTCCATGAAAGTTATTAAAAGGCACGTGACAATCGGGAAGGAGGTCTAGAAAGGAATATATTGGGAATAGAACCGAAATGTTTGTAAAACGCCATATTTAATGGTTACAGCATCAAAAACTGAGCCATCGTGCATATGTATACTTATTTCAATATTTAATTACCATTAAATATTACATTTCAGGAATTTTTAAGGGAAAAATATTTATGTAAAAGAATTTTATGTAAAGGCGCCATTAGTTGTAAAGAAGGATATTTAAAAAAATATCATGTCTTAGGCATGCCCAAGAGTAACTATAGACACTGAGAATAGAAATGCATGTAATTTTGCTTGCATATATCTTCCTTGATGTTGATTGTCCATTTTCCCTCATTCCGCATGTACACTTTACCCTCAATCTTAAAGTAAATTCTGCTTATATTGTGCTTTATTTCAAAACCCTTATTGATAATGGAAACCTATAGTTCAGATTTTCGTTTAAAGCGCTGAAAGCTATAATTTGATTTTACTTTTAGCTCTTCTGGATTATTTGTACACATTTCGTCTTTTGTTTCAGTTCTAGCATTTCTTCTCGGCCATGAAATAATTAACTAATGACCTTTGTATTTGTTATAATTAGCGTCTATAATGTATATATTCCTAATATTCCATGTGTTTCCCTACTTCTATTTATTTTTCCACAGAAATTTACTTAGCTAGTATATACGTTTACGATTTTGCTCTTTTCTCTTTTCATGAGAATTGCTCAAGTTCGAAGCAACATCCATAAAATTGAGGTTAAATTTAAGTCTCATCTTTTAATTTTAGGATATTTTTATGATATAGATTAAAGAACAAAAATTGAACCTTACCATTGGTTTTAATATATTCCCTTGAAAGTAAATTAATGAGGCTTTTAAATCATTTCCAAAATTTTGTTCCATTCGCAAAAGAAAATGCCCTGAAATTGACGAATAAAACTTATGCGAGTATGAAAATAAATATATACGAATTCGTGGTGAAAGTATTATCCCAAAATAGCATTTGTAGAAATTCATCCTCCTTTCACCTTATGCTTCAAAAGCCTAAGAAAAAACAAAGCTATAAAGTGAGACTTTTTGTCTATACGGGTATAATAGGATTGAGACTGAAGATGTGTTTTTTGAAAAGGGAACAATTAGAGATTAATTAATAGAAAAAGAATCAGAATTAATGAAATGGAAATTATCTTGAAAAGACGCGTTTTATGAGGTAAGTAATGAGAACTTCAGAGGAAGGCGTAGATAGTGAATGAAACGTGGGTAATGAATGAAATGAGTTATTTCGGCGATTAATTTATATTTCCGGAAATATAAAGCGGTTTTGGATAGAGAAAAATATAAATGAGCAGTTTAGAAGGGAAATAATCTCAGCAATTTTGCGTTGCTGCTTGGCCGAAGGTTTTTTAGTATTTATATTGAAATAAGTGAAATAATTTCAAGGTGCAATCTAAAACAGGCTGTTAATCTTGGGTGATTCGTTGTATTTTGCATTACTGAGAGAGACTTTATGAAATTATCAAATATAGTTGGTAATATAATTATTTTGTGTCCTAACATTGGAGAATATACCGTGTAATCAAAAGTGAGAAACTAAGAAGTAAATTACCAGTTTAGAGTCTATTAGGTATGCAAATGTATGTGATGATCTAATTTTTATCTGTGTTTCAGCTTTGTGTTGTAATTTCATTATAGGAAATCAAGTGCTTTTACGATCTCCACGAGTTGGCGATGGGTCTTTCTTCTGTCGATCATTATCACATATAAGCGCAACGACGAATTGGCCAGATGCTTTCTTGTTCGTTTATTTTTCACTGCCAACTACTTCAAGTTCCTCCATAAAAATGACACTAAGTGTTGAGGCAGAGATTGAGGACCGGTGTTCGAAATTCTGCAAATGGAAATTGGTCCTAATGAAGCACGGAGGGTGTTGTACGTGATAAGTATAATTTGAATGATAAGACCCAGTAAAGTATGCCGTGTAGGAAATACGGGAAATCGCCAATTGGTGAAAAAACACTGCTATTGAGGAAAATATCCATCATTGGACACGAGATGTTATAATTATAAGTATTATGTAAAGGATTTTATTGCTTTCTCTAATGGAAGTAGGGCTGTACATTTCTCCTATGAGTAGTCCACTTTTTACGATGTGAGAGCGTGAAATCGCGAAGCGATTTGTGATGAAATGCGATTTGCGACGTAAAACCATATTTTTTTTTAGGTATTTGCATCGTGAAATCAATGTATATATATATCGCATCTTTTTGCGATACTAGGCTTAAATCGGACTGAGATATTACAATCAGTATGTGGCTCTCGGCCCTATACAGTCGAGTGAATGTATTTTTTACACATTTATTTCTGGATTTATTACATCACAATTACATTTTATATCACATTTTACATCACAGATAGTTTTTATTTATTAATAATGTCTTCGACATCAATGCATAGATGATGTAGACACTGATGTGAATGAAATATAATTTTGATATATCTCCTTCGTTAAACATTGGAACTTAAATACATAGTAGATGTCTTTTTTTCATTTATTACCAAGTTATTGTCATTAGCTCAAATACAGAGTCTATTAAAATCATCTTGTAGCCTTCTGTGAGCAGTTACATATTCCTTGTGAGTAGATATTAACACAATACGTAATAATGTTACAATTTTTAATAAACTCACCAATAGCATTTATATTTTTTTAAAATGTGAATGTGATAAAATTAAGGAATTTCCTTGTACCAGACTTCGATGGAAGATTTAACTGTAGTCTTAACTCATCGCTTCTTCACTTTCATAGGCTATTAGGTAGCCATATTACGTAGACTATTATTTTTCTTCTTACCCTGGGTATTTAAATTCCTTTCTTTGTCAATTTATAGCCTTTAAAGAAATCTTATTTGTTAAACCAGCTTTAGGGTGTTAGATAATGAGTCACTGTTTATAACCTATGAATATCACGACAGGATATGAATATAAGGCTGATTTAAGTGCTCGTTTGTGCACTAAATTCAATGATAATTGATTGTTCTTCGTATTAGTTAAAAAGTATTAGTAAGCACGTCTTTACTAATGTTTTACAAGTACACGCCCATGTTTTACAAGATTAATAGGACTAGCTATGTTGTTTCTGAATCATTACTAAAAGCAAAAATAATCCATGAACAAGCAGCAAAATGTTTTAAGCGTGAACAATGTATATGAATGTGTAAGTCAGAAGATCAATTTCTATAAATAAACGAATAAATGTGCAAGTCATAAGCTCAAAAATACATGAGTCAGTGTTCATGTTTTTACTAATAATATAGTTATGGATATCGCTACGTATAAGGATATTCTTAGTTTTATTGTGTATATATTGCCGTCATGTAAATGGATGCAGACCTATTCAAAGCCATGGGTATAAATGACCTGGATGTTTCTCATAAAATCTGATTTCATACCGAGTAGCTTGTGCAAAAAAAAGGATGAACGAATTTGAAAAAAAATCTTCCAGCGTTTAATGGATAAAAAAATATATGAGTGCTATATGATACAAAAACAAGTTATTCATACGCTAATGGAAGTCGGATGCTAAATATCCTTCGTTAGTTTTTACAAAATGCGAAAAAAATTACCGTCTATATTGATCTAACTTTCAGCTCAATAAAATTCTATAGGAAATCAAAATTCAACTAATGATTCAATGCTAATGAGTGAGAAAAGGGTCATTTTATTTAAGATTTTCGTGCTCCTCATCCTCGATATATAGATCACCGTGGTTAAATTCAGAGAATTGGCATCAAAAACGCTGCAAAAACTAGAAAAAAATGACTTTTTACTCTGTTACAGATAAAGAGTTTTTATGTCCCTTAAAAACTTTTTACACAATTTTTGGCCATAGAATAACATCCTGGTACGTGGGTAATGGAGGCAAAATTACAATAGCCTCTTAATATTGTTACAATAAACATATCAGGATTCCTCAGTTAGCTCCGGTGATATGGATCCCTTTAAGAATAGTCTGGTACCATTATAAGACTTTCGGAATGAAAATCAATTTTGGTACGGAGGATGAAGAATATTTTCCCGTAATTCCGAATTCTTTTCTTGACCTTGCCCTATTTCCTCTTTAAGTTACACCTTACTTTGTAGGAATCATATCTAAGAGGTATTCCATTAAATTACTTATTTGTAACACCAGATATAAATATGTATATCTTTTGATGAATGCTCAACGTCCATGATGGACGATTACGCTCACTTGTATCCATATCTAGTAATTGAGTTACCATTGAGGCATTTTATGTTAGTTGAAAGGCTACGTGGTTGAATCAGCTATGCTTGATACTCAGGAACTTAGAGTGATGATGTGATTAGCGTGTAAACAGTGAGTATATATATTGCCAATTCCATATTTAAGTTTTTTTGGAATCTACTCTCTTTTAGAAAATACTGATTTTGGAATTCTCATCTGCTATTTGGAAGGAGAGAAACAAGCAAAAATTTGTCCTTGCACTCACCTATGAAGACAGCCAGAATGTACATACTAAAGTACTATTACTACTCAAATAACTCAAGAAATACTCCTCATGGTTATGCATCGAATGTTCATGATTTATCGTTGGAGGAAAAATAATAGAATCCATGTCCAAAGATGTAACCCTTTGATGTAGCTAACAGCATTAAAGCCACAAATTTTTGAATGAAGGGACGAACCGGTTAGTTGAGAACGTTTTACCTCCAACGCTGTGAATTCTATAATACACTTTAAATATTTCTAATGCGCCATTTTAACTTATACTTTAACATGAACTAGAATACGTATCACCGTTGTAAAAAAAGGGTGAAGTGCATTTACCGTATTTTAACCTCTTAATAGTTAATTTTTATGAGAGCTTAACATCGTTCTCCCCTTATTTCTCATCATCGCGAAGGAAGTGAGATTCGGCAGTATTTACCGCAGACCAGTCATTAATTACTGGACTACCTTCTCGTCCAAGTTACAAAAAATATTACATACAGCATATCTTTTGGTTTTTATCCACAAGATAATAATATGCAATAAGAGAAAAATTTAATAACCATGAAGTTATTATGTGCAGTAAAATTGACAGCGAACCGATATAAAATAGAACTATTCAATCCTTCATAAACTGTACCCGTTACTCTATCTCTCTCGACTGATAAGCATTTCCTTAGGTTAATTTGCTAGGTTTGCCTACAAGTGTGGAAAGGTGGATATCACTTGGTATTATATACTCGTGAAATATGCTTTCCCAAAGTTAATTTCATGTCTCAATTTGGTTAGATTTAATATTTGATTTTGATGAAGTACATTACGGTCACTGGATTATTAAATAATGTTGAGTGGTATAGGTATGTGTTTTTAATCCCACTTTCAATCGGAGCGACATAAAGTTCCTAGAAAAAAAAAATACTAGCCTTCATCAGTCATTTTGTAAAGAAGGTAGTTTCATTTCGGAAAGTGTGCTTTCCTTAAGCTTACATAAATTTGTATTTTTCAAGTTTTTTCCTTCACCCGCGTCATATTTTACTCGGCGTAATTGCTTGAATAATTAAATTCTCATTTAGTTCCCTCAAATGATTTTTTTGCTGAAATTTGTTGAAAGAGGCATTTATTGATAGAAAAAATAAATTCCTCTCCGATAAAGGTATTTTTTTTTCAAGCGGAAGCGTCCTTTTAATAGCAGCAAAAATTCATAAAATATTCAGTCCCTGATATGAGTTTTTACGTCATAATTTTTGCACTACATTATTACGAAAGGCGGTAATGAGGGATGACGAAATGTGTATTTGTTCAGAATGGTCGCTCCCAGCTTAAAAACTAAACATGATTAAGCTTTCTTTTAAATTTTGAAAATGATTATTGTAAGGCCTTATCGGAAATACTATTTTGCTGAGTGGAGAACAAAACACTAATTGGAAATTATATCTTCCTCGGTTCCACGGCAGTACTTCGGAGATAATAGAGCATTTGAATTGATATCTCGTGACTTTATTCAGTGATTCGAAAAGAAATACTAATAAAATATTGCCTGGTAATATTTACCTGGGAGAAATTCTTAAATATACAAAATGAGTTGTGTATTACAAATAAATTATTTACCTAATGAAAACTTCGGCTGTGCATAATGGACTCCGATTTCGTATAAATAATTTAATATATAGCGTTAAAAAAATATTAAAATGTAACCCATTTGATAATTGAATGTCATATTGTCCTAATAGAAAAGAATTCAATAAATTGCCTCCATTCGGTCTCAATATATTGTTTCAACGTTTTAGGCTTGACTTTGTGTAACCACGAGATTGGAAAAGATTGGATTGAATCATTACCTTGATAATGAGGTGTACATTGTCGAAGCCATTAAAACGCGTGTGTGGAATGTAAAAAGCAAATTTTCTTTTCCAAACTCAAAATATATCTATTGAGAAAGACACCTATCCACGTGAAAAGGAAAAACTTCCTCAATTCATAATCCGAATCCATTTGTATTTTGTCTAAAGAACCCTCGTTTCCTTAAGAAAGTAAAATTGAGAAAGTGCTAATTGATGTGCCATCCTGCCGATTCACTTCATTACTTTTGCTAGTGTATTTTCATTAAATACTTGCAATGGATGAAAATTAACGAAAAGAAAACCATGATAACAATAATATGCCTTCCTTCACAGCTCAGTGACACAGCAGGGATGGGTAAACTCTATACCCACCGTTGTATAAGCCCTCGACAAACTTGCTTGATCGTGATTTGTTGTTTGCTTTCGAAAGGTGATTTGCCCATTGGTTGTGTATCCTCCTAGGTTTTACTCCAATGAGTCCTGACAAGAATATATGGATGTAGCTGGGAAATCTTGAAAATGTGTGCAGTTTTGTTTGCTTGAGGTATCAATTAAGCTAATTTTTTTGGGTTGAGGGGAACAATATTGGACTATGCGAGGGTGACATTGTGATTAGATATCATGTTCGAGGAAGGAGGCTTTTAGAATAAATTGAAAGCGTATCCGTGCCGTGGATTTTCATTCGCCTCCTTAATTGAGCAGAAACCCACTTAGCCTCAGCCAAGCATTTTCCATTTGCGAGAGTTGAAAACAAAATTGCTGGACATCGTATTCCAAAGTGAACATTAATTTTGCAAATTGATCTGAGAATTTTCGTCCAAACGCTTGAATACAACGTTAAATACTTAGAAAAAATAGTCACCATCACTGGTCAACGTCCCCAAGATTGGTTCGACGAAGCTCCCACTCGATTCTTCTGTTGGCTAATCTCTCCATTTTACCTTTCATCAATAGTCAATCCATTATATCACATTATTCTTTGCATTCTTCTGTAACACCACATTTCAAATGGTTCCACCCTTGACTTATCTGCTCCTGCCTCTTTCCTTACTTCAAAGCTTGTATTTCCAACTTTCAATGGATACTTTTTCCAGCAGAATGTCCACTTTACCTGGGATTATTCTACTTATTAT
Organism: Platycnemis pennipes; assembly: GCA_933228895.1. NCBI lineage: Eukaryota > Metazoa > Arthropoda > Insecta > Odonata > Platycnemididae > Platycnemis > Platycnemis pennipes. Next base: position 30,551,759 of record OW121857.1, on the reverse strand, counting down.
TCTTATTATGCTTCTTGCAATTACAACATTCGGGGGTTCCATTTGCGAGAGTTGAAAATAAAATTGCGGGACGTTTGATTTCAGATTGAACCTCAATTCTGTGAAGTGATAGGATAATTTTTGTCCAAACGTTTGTATACTACGCTAAGTAAGAAAAAGAAAATAATCACTATCCCGGGTAAAAGCGTTTTTTGGACACCTCCACCTAAAATTTCACGATTCGATTTTTACGTGTCAGAACATCGTAGGAAATCGCAGGTGGTCAAGGGTAAAGAACTGACCCTTCTACCCTGAATGTGTGAATTTTATCACGCCAATGGCTTAGTACGGGGTGAGCCCTACCCTCTCCTATCAGAAACCAACCTTCGGGTTGGACACTAATTTATTTTATTACAACACTCCATAGCTCTACCGTGGTATGCTTATCCCCTGTCTGCATTTGGCGTGCAGGTAAATTGTGGTTTGGCACAATGGATCCAAAGGGTTCTTTTAGGGCTCCACAAAGCCCCCGCTGATCCCTCTAAATTACCTTTTTTATATTGCAACAACTAATAAAACTTACTATTTTCCTCTTACTCCACCCACCACTTGTTTTTTGGCTTCCCCTTTAGAAATAATCTTCATATTCATTCAATTTAAATAAGGGGGAGTTTCTTACAAAAAATAATACCATTGGATTGAAATGAGATTCAAACTCTGTCCTTTCAAGTACAAGGAATATTTTGACATTCATGTATACCTGGGTGAATGAATATATAAGCTATATGACTGATCGATGTCCTATTTCCGTTCATAGTTTTAATTTATGCGGGTCACTGAGTGCAATTATCATCGCGTTCTACTTTCTTTTATCAAAGGAAGATCTCCTTAAGAAGAGTAAGATCCTTCTTCATCTTAAGATCAAATTTATAGTGTACAGAAGATGGATTGACAGTCTCGTGGCTTGGCGGAAAATTTATTTTGGATGAATCAACTCATGCTTAATGAACTCATGCTTAAAAGGACTAAATCCGTATAAAAAATTACTAATCATGTGGTGATAAGAATTCTAATATGGGTGCAAACGATGTCCAATTATTTCACACACCCCGTTAAACGAAGTTATTATTTTTATAATTGCAAGCGTAAGCAAAATGTGCTAATGATTTGAAAGGAATCAATATTATTTGCAACTAAATGGCCGTAACCGAATAAATAGGAGTGTGGAACTGAAAAATATTTCCTCTAGTGAATTTATCATAGTTGAAACCAACAGCTTTGAAGACATGGTCATTGACTGTTTTACCTACCTGTTCAAATATTCAAGCTATAATTAGAAAAATTGTATTTTGATAGTCGTAGAATCGAGAGCTATCTTTCTTGTGCCAAGAGACATATAGTAGCACAACAAAATACTACTTATAATAATGCAATGATGGCAAGAACAAATTTATAATGTCATAGAAATCAGACCAAAGGCGTTATATTGTAGTATATTGTCAAAATATGGTTGCAAACTTAGCATGAATAATGAATTACATTGGATAATGTGACTTGAAATCTGTAAGAATCTTGTAATAACATGAATTTCAGCCTCATTTTGATGCATTTTGCTTTAGGTAATGAAGAATACAGTGCATATGTTCTGTTTAGTAGTAAATCTTCAATGTTAAGTACAAAGTGCACCAGAATTTTATAGCACATAGCGCGCACACTATGTTTGACCATTATGGCATGAAAAACTTTCATAGATTTGATTTATTAGCCTTAATATGAATTATGCCATTATATAATATAATATTATATAATATAATATTATATAATATATATTAAATAAATTTAATTATATATTAAATGTTTGCCAATTAAAATGTTTCATGCTATAAATTATATTCCATTTATTTTTAGATAAGATGGTGTGATGAAGAAGTTGAGCCATATGTACTTTGAGAGGATTTAAGCAAAGCAAAAATAGCAGTACGCCTGTGACCATTTGGATGCACTCCAAACCCACGAATCCAGTATGCCGGGAATGCAATGTACAGGTGAGTTACCAACAACTATTTAGTCCCTCTAGCAGAATTTCCTCAGGTAAAAACATAACTGACCTCGAATAGGAGTCAAAGCAGGATTCGCGCCAGGTTTCTCATTCCCTGTGGTTTCACTGTAAGGACGTGATGCCCACGTAATTTATTACACTAAAATGCCAAGCTTGAATTAGGGGGATCCATGCTCAAATCTCGGTCATTGTGAAAGATTTTTTGCTTCCGGAATTTCCATCCTATTTTAAGGCTTTGTTCGGCTTATGCGCAATCCTTGAACTATTTCATTTTTATGATGCTATGCGAACTGATAAGATATTTCAGTGCTGTGGTTTTAAGACATGTGGGTATATTTATTTGAATCAAATCTAACTTCTCATTTTGACCATTTTATAGGAATTTATGAACTAATTTTTTAATATACTTGCATCATAGAGTAAGTATTCACTATGGTTGCATGGAGAATAGGATTTGTGATATCAAAAATGTAGTGGAAAAGGAAAACTTACAGGACGATGTACTCCTTTGCCGTAATCAATTCCCACTTTCCCTCGGGAAAATAATGCGATGCATTTGTTTCCTAGGATCTCGTTTCTCGCTCATTCTCGGTTAAGCCTCTAGCGCATTACGTTTTGAAGTTCTCTCGATGGTTTCGCTATCGGTCGGTTAACCGCGTATCGCGAAAATCTCAGGCGAAATTAAGGAAAAGGCTTCCCCGAGGCCGAAGTGGGAATGGGGAGAAACGAGGAGAGATTTTTGTGGAAGGATTTGGAAATAGATAGGAGATGGATATAGAAAGAGGGGACGAAGAGAGGAGGCAGAAATGGCGGAACGGAAAACAAGGAAAAAATGATCTTCACTCCCTCTTCCCTATTGGGAAGGTCCTTTCTTCCTTTGCTGGTCGAACCATCGTTTCGGTCTCTGCCAGTTATTCCATCATGGAAAAAAATTCTCTCTCTCTCTACCCTCTGCGCTCTACTGTTTTATGAAAGAGCAAAGTGTAACCCCCCTTTTTTACTTCCTACTCGCTTTCCCTCGTTCTCCCTGGCGCGCTGAGATATGCTGGTCACGGAGGAAGCTTCCACGCAGGGGTCAGAATAGGGTTTGGGGGGGGGAGGGGACAAGGGTGGTTATAGCAATGTGGAGGAAGTTGATAGGAGAGGGTTGGGGGGACGGAGTGGTGCTCCTTCTCCTGCTATTTCACGGCTAAAGAAGAAAAACCTGAGGGAGAAAGAGTTGGGAGAGGATTAAATCAAAGAGATATAGGTTCAAATAGCGCATACAAGAAGAGAAACTCTATAGGTGCTACCCATCCTATGCTGCCAAACACATAAGATAATGTACTTGTAATTTGTTTTATTCTGGTAAAGACTATCTACTTGCCTTGAAATTGAATGTATCGTGCTTGATTAACTGATATACTTGATTTTTGGGATGTGCAACGCTTAGTAGCTACAGTTGGAATAGCAATACTTGGCTTGGAATACTGATTTTAAACGACGGTGGTGTGATTTATCGTGGTAGATGAGAAAACTAATTTAAGGAAACTAAACTGTTCCTCCTCCCGTTATCATCATCGTCACTTATCATAAGTCCTACATATGTTATGACGGAACCTTCCAGTCGACTTTTTTATCGGCTAACCTCATCAACTCAATCAAATTTTCACTCCTACAATTATTCTCCCTGCTGATAGGTAGGGTTGGGCAAAACTGCTATTTACTGGTAGCAATTGCTAACAGCTACTGCTAACTCAAATTAGCCGTTTGAAATAGCAGCTAATGGGGAATACGCAAGAAATTTGTTCCTCGCATGCTAACGATCTACTTCATACGATAATTTCTAAGAATTTCAAATGTATAAGAAAATATTTTCTATGCCAAACACAAAGAATATTAAATGCTATTTAAAATGCCCCCGAAATATGACGTAATTCACGTGACGTGAAACGCCTTCTGACGTCACTGCACGGCATATGGTTCAGATTGCTACGGAAGCAGGCGTCTATTTTAGAAGAAAACGAAGGAAATATGTTGTTTTGAGGATTTTAGCAGTTTTTGAACGAAAAAATGGCTGAAAAGGTATTTAAAAAAGCAGAATCAGACAATTGCCCTATGATACAAAATACTTCATTGTGTAGATAAATTATTATTTTTTGTCTTTACAAATGCAAGTATCGACGTTATTTACTCTCCAATACTCACAACTCACCAATTTAATTCTGTCAAACCAATTACTAGAAATACGAGCAGTTAAGTTTATCTGGGTACGATTTGCTGGAACAACAGAATTTTTATTTTGAAATATTTCCAGTACCTAGGTAGATCGATAAATCCCCCTGAGGAGCTGTTTTGATAATTCAGATATTTCGGATCATAAATATTTGAGGTGTGGGTGTATTGAAGGCATAGATTAGGTGGCAATTCATCCCCTGCCATATGCATTTGAGGCGGCTAGCAGGATACCTAGATATATTCAGTAGTCATCGATATGGATGTAGGCGAGACCCTGTGTTAAGTGCAGCAGCAAAGTATGATTAAAATGAGGGTCGCGAAGTTGAACCACGAATGACAACGCTAACACCAGGGTTTAATCTGAGCTGAGGACGTCTAAAAAGTGGAGTGTTATCTTGGTCATTAAATTTACATTTCCAACGAAATAATCCATCTTCCCTTGGTTCTTCTTTTGTCTTCCTTTAGTGATGCGGGTGGGCGTTATAGGGAAATGGAGCGCAGAGCGTGACTTTGGAAGTTGTGTAAAGAGAAAATTAATTGAAAGTCAGTTAAACCTCTTTCTTGCATACCGATATGACTGATGTACACATTCTTAGAACGTAGGCGAAATAATATCTGCGGAGACAAAATGTGAAGCGAATGATTGATGAAAAAGTGCATCATCGATCGCCAGCATCTCAAGTCCTCGATTCTAAGACAGGTGTGATGCAGATCTCTACCTTTTGTTTTCTCCCTTTTCTCTTGAAAATTGCCTTCGTAAAACCATCGATGAATCAAATATAAAAAGTACCTATATAATAACATTAAATACCTCTTTTTTGGAAACATTTATTAATCAGATTCGTAATTATTGCACGTTTCTTGTGAAATTATGCCCAAGGCCGAATGCCCTAAATTTTATCAAACTAGCCAGGATCTAAGGCTACATCAACATTCATAAAAATGCTTCATTCAGCAGTCGGGTTTGACCAGCCATTCCCAATCTTGCCCTTCCCAGAGTTGTCCTTGCCAATGACAACTTAAATTTCTCCTTCAATACAACTATGTGTCACTGGCATTTCCAAGCCTTTAGTTACGTCAAGGTAACAAAAAACTAATTTTAGTGCCAGCGTATTCTCTTAGAAGAGGAAAATATTCATCCAATTGCTAAAATTTTTCATCTCAGTATTATCTGTACTTAACCGAAAGATGAAGCAAGGCATTCATTTCTCCTGAGTATTAGTAAACCTGATGAATTTTAATAGTGTCTAATTCCTTTATAAAAATGGTGCCTGGAGTGTATCTTCATCGATGGTCCAAAATTTAAAAATCCCAGTGAAAATAAGTTTGAGGGCTGCAAGAGAGAAGAAAAAAAGGAAAAGCTCCGAAAGGCGGTTTTTAGCATGTAAAAAAGTGTAACAGTAGGGAGTGAAAATAGAATTTCTGAGATTTCTGGTCCTTTCAAGATTTTTCGTCGCCATAAAGGTGAAATGAGTCTTTTTAGTCCCTTAATACTGTGAAATTATTTCTTGTTTGCCTCATCATTAATGTAATTGAATCCATTTCGTGCGGAAGGCAACCCTCAAGAAGTATGCGGGAGAAAATGGGTAAGAATTCAAGAAGGAAGTGAAAAGTGAAAGCGAAAATAGGACGAGGTGGGAGGGTAGATGAGAAAGTTTAAGAGAATTTTAGATGGGAAAATGGGTTATTCCTTAGCTTTGGGGGGAGGGGGGGGGGGGGGGGAAGGGGGGGGGGAAATGGAAGATTGGATGAGACTTGAGGGGAGAGGTTTTTAGGGAACGTGCCCTTCTCGGAGCAAGGAGTTCGCCGAACGATTCGGAAAGAGTCGAGAGAGGTGTGAGTTCTAAAGAGGAAAGGGAATTTTCAAAAAAAAGGTTAATGGATACTGTATTCTGTTTCTATTTTCGGTGTTCAAGTCTGTACCCCCACTTATTGGGGCTTCAGACAGAAAGGAGCTTTCAGAGGATAGGTTAAAGGTTAAACGCAAGAGAACAGAGAAAGGTTGGGGAGAAACCTGATGTCGCCATAAGCCTGCTCTCACCGAAAGGCGCCAAGAGGACAACAGTTTAACGTCCCATCTGATGGACAGAGTATTGAACTCGAATGCTCTCAAATAAGCACTCAAGTATTGGCCAGTATGATAATTATATTCCACTGCCGGAATTCGAACCCTTGCCATCTGACTACGAGGCCAGTACTCCAGTCAATACACCAACGCGACCCGCAGTATTTTCTACGCGCGACGCTGAGACAGTGGATTATACATCAGGCTGAACTATACTGTGCGATGATCAATTGATCTCTCGAGAGATATGATCATAAGGCAACAATCTCTTTTACTATTGTACGTTGTACATATGGGAGCGGAGATTGTGTGTGCCTTATATAGTGCAGTCTCCACAAAATGGAATGCCAATGATGGATAATTCTATTATGGAAACTTGCACTTCTAAATCTACATACTACGCTGCAAGGGTGTGAGGCAGAGTGTCAACCATACTAGGCGTGCATTTTAAAGCAAAAGAGAATTAATTCACTCCTGCTATCATGCAAGCATGCTAAGAGTCCGTGAATGCACTACCTACAAGGAATTGAGAGGCACAAATAGACTGTTAGTCTGTGCTAAATAATGTAATAATAATTGATTAGGCAAACCTTTATTTTATTCTAATTATTAATTGTATATTCCATAAAGCGTGTAATAGTTAATGACGTTAGAAAATGAATACGCTAAAAAATTTAGTACTTCTATACATATTAATTTTATAGCGTGTCAGTCAGTCCGTCATTGTGTATCCTTTTTTTTTGTTCTCTCCCAATTTTTGAGCTAAAAGAGTGAGGTTTGGTGCGTTGAGTGTGGATTATCTGTTTGTATGATTTAGTAGTAGTTTTGGATTTTTAGCAGTTTTTGGTGCAGAGAAAAATGCAAAAAACGTGGTTTTTGAGAGTGGGAGACAACATATAATGAAAATGTGGTGTAGAAAAAAGTACAAAAACATATAGGATAATTAGAGTGGGACACATTTCTCTATTTATAAAATAGCCATTCCCTTCTCTCTGCATACGAAATGCTTATGAAAAGTGATTGCAAAGCAGTCCTGCTAATTTACTTTCACGGCTGTGGTACTCCGATATGGAAGGCAAAGGGAAACCACCACATTATCATCCCGAGATTACAAAACCTACAATATATATCCTAGTTCCCCTTGGTATTTTCCTTACAACCCATTACTGTACCTACCTAATCGCGCGCAAAATAAATATAATTTCGGACTCTCTATCCTTTTATATCTAGAATTATATATTCATGATCTCACCTGTCTTGGTACTCGGATGTTTTTAATATATTTTTGTAACATCTTCAGAAAACCGAAGTTGTTTCTGTTTTATTCCCGAAACTCCTTCAGATATGTGTTATTTAGGAAGCTTGTACTGCATATAGGGATGGTATTGTGAATGTCATAGGCTTAGTAATTGTTATGAATCTCCCAATTAATGCTCACCTCTTTACGTTCACTAGTGTTGATAAATTTTTGAGACTAAGAGATAAATTCCTATTTGATGAAATTGATAAAAGAGATAATAAAAGTTTTGAGGGATAAAAAGACTTATTCATAATCTCCCAGTAAAAATTGCCATTAAATCGTAAGTTCGATAATAAACAACAAAAACCTATAACTACAGCATTTTTGGACTGAATCTATCGAACAAAGTGAAGGCAATTTATTTTTTCACACTTATAAATGTGACTACATCAATCGTGAAACGGTCTTCTCGTCGCAAAAATGTGCCCCTGCTCTTTTATTAATAAGTATAAGATTGTGCCAAATATCCTAATAGCGTGAAGAGAATTCATGCTCTGGACGTGGAGCAGAAGAGATAAGGAAAATGAAAAGATAGGTAAATAAGAAAATATGGCGGGAAATGAAAGGATTTTAGGCGGAGATACGTAGAGAACGTTGCAATTATGGTCGGAAAACTTTGTATAAGGCAACAGATATAGTGAAAAGATTGTGCAGTTCTGGTAGAAATATGCAAGCAAACTATATGTAGATTTAAATTGGTATATCATGTAGAAAACACAGCAAGGAAAGTAATATTCCTCTGAAAGGTAGATTTTACATGTAGAGATTTTACAAAAACCTGGACATAGAATCTGGTTTAGTCCTTATAAAATACTTTTTTCTGAAATGATATATGTGTATTTTGACGTTTTTCATAGATCCTTAGCCATCTTGCCATTGAAGTATTCCATTTAAAATATTCATTATTTTGCTCCACTGTTCACATATTGAAAAAAAGCTCATTCCAATCATGCCCATGATTTTCATTACTCAATCCCGTTCCTTCAGATATTTTTTACGTTATGTAATCGATCTACACTTCTCTGCTCTCAAAATTCTTCTTGCATCCTCTTGTCTTCTCCCTTAATGCAAGTGTGGGTGTTCCGCAAAAATGATCCCGTGGACTTTTTTTAAAGCCATATTCGTGGGGATGAAGAGATAGAAAGAAAGAAAGAGAGAGGCATTACGAGGCTGATGAAAGGGAAATCTGCAGCAGACGGCTTGGTGGTTCATGACGAGGTTCATCCGAGAGCAGAGAGCGAATTTTCTACATTCCACATTCTTGATGGGTGAGGTATTTCCTCTTTGGTATCTGCCGCGCAGTCCTATCTAGGTGGAGGAGGGGATGGTCGAGGGAGGAGGGGGAAATAAATGGGTTTGTAATAAAGAGAAGAGGGGAAAGGGCTTTTCGTATGGGTTTTTGGATGGGAAAGAGAAGGAGGGGACGGGGGCTGTCGGGGAGGCGTACGCCATAGGGGCGTGGTGCTAGGGTAAAGGGTGTGGAGGGGAAACGAAAAATGGGGTGCTTGGGGGTAGGGGAGCATGTAAGGGGGAGGAGTAATTTTAGGGTGTGGTGATGGATTGGCGTGCTGGGAAGGGGGGTGAGTTTTGATGTTTCAGGGAGGGGTTGGTGTTGCTCTGCCACAGGTAAATGAAAAGGTCTGGGTCTCTGTGGTAATCATATTTTGTCCGCCACTCCTTGTTCATCTGTTTCCTGAATTACGAATTGATTGGCTCGCTGCTCTTCAGTGCCACTTCTGCTACACTTTCCTCTCATCAGTCCACACAATCCCTTACGCCTTCGCCTTTTTTGTCTCATCCACGTCCCTCTCGCCTTTTTCCCATCATGCGTTTCCGCCCATCCGTTTCCCAAACTTCTCCTCATCCCTCCGCAAATAATGTTTCGTTCCATTTTCTTCCCCACAAACCGAAGCTCGTGCAATATTGGGAAGATGCCTTACTCGTAATAGTTTCTTATTTTGCCGATCCTATGAAGCATCTAAAAATGGTGCAATTGACGCAACGATCCAAATTCATCAAAATGAGCTGTCTGGGACGAGCATATTCCCAAATGATGAATATTTCTTCTACTCTAAATATTAGTCGAAAAATATTCCTGAAAATCATATCTTTAGCTGTCATTTTCATGTAAATTGCATTCTTGATTGCAAGAAAACTCCGCATTACTAATTTTGGTTCACTTTACGCTGGTAAAGGTTAAGGTAAGATGACTGCCTTCAGGCATGTCAAAATGTGAAATTCCTGTAAAGTATCATGCTAGTAAATTTTTCTTTATATTTTTATGTGTCTCTCTGGCATAGGTAAGTTCAATATTTTTGTATAAAGGATCCACATTCTGCGTCAGCCAAACAGCGGCATAGAGAATTATTACTTACTCATTTCATAAATTTTTATGAAAGTCTTTAAGGTTTCAAGTCTGTCTCCGCAGTTTAAGATGCTTCAGACCGATGAGAAAGGTACAAGAAGGAGAATTGAGTGTAAGGATGAAGGGTCGAGATAGAAGGAGCGTCGGTATTGGCCTCCTCTTAAAGAAAGGTGCCAAGGAACCACGGCTCTGCGTCCCATACAACGGACGGAGTTCTGCCCTCGAAGTGCTTTCCACATTGCATTCGGGACGAGATCGGTTTACCGATAATGGGTATCTACCACAGTCGGAATTCGAACCTCGGTCATTAGGGAGAGAGGCTCAACCTCACCCCTTATCATGTATCTTAAGGTAAACCTTTTTTTCTGAAGACTATCCGTATTATGTCTTACTACAAGTGCAATGTGGCTTTAAATATTCATCTAATTTTTTTCTTATCCGAGTATTTCATTTCAGCTTACTAATTTGAATCCACCAATTTTACTGGTAATATGTAATTACATAGTAGGACGCAATGTTATTTGTTATATTAAGAGTATCCGAAGTTTCGAGTCAACAGTAGGTGAAAAATAAAATTTTCCCGATCGCAAAAATAGAAAATATAACTAGCGTGATTTTTATAGAATGAAATGTAAAAAAGGGCTTCTCTGTATTTTTATTTGTTCTCATATATATTTTGAGGTTCTTATGAAAGCTACATAGTTTTAGATATATTTTCATTAAGTAAAACCGGTTCTATTCCAGATAAAATAAAAAAACACTGAATCCCATTCAGTCATCTCAAGTTAATGCAACTAAAATAGCCAGCGTACGCGGAAATAATTTAACTAATGAATTCCTTAAGACGGATGGAGAATCTTACCAACCTTAACTAGGTGGTCAAAAAACCCATAGTTTCTTCATAGTGAGGGTGAGTAGTGAGTGGGTGGAAATAACCCGTAATTGTGAAGAAAATGTAGCTTATCAAGCGGCGGAAATTTTTCCTTGGAAAGGATAAGAATGAAGCTAAATGTTCACCATAAGATAATTTAGACGTTACAGTCGTTGAATCGGAATATCTCATATAATCATAATAAGATATTATAAGATGTTATCATAGTAACCTTCGTAAGATTATTCTTCAATGGGGTAGGTAGGTTTTTTTTAGGGTTTTTTCCATGCGTTCGTGAGTAATTGTTGTAGGCATCTTATGGTATGAGACCACTCTGAATGTGAAAGACAGACCGTTGTTTCCTTAAAGAATGTAACTTATTTCTCCGTAAATTATTTAATGTAAATACATCCAAAAAGAATGAATCTTCCATGCATGGAGTTACCCCCTGTCACATTCTGTAGCGGTTACTTGCATTGTTAACGTAGGTACCGATCAATCATTTCCCTCAGATAGATGCTCCAATCTCATTGTCAGTATAGTCAGGGAACATTATGCAGAGAAAATATTTCGGAGAACATTATTGGTTCTGTTCTCTGTGATTTCACTCCATTATTGTCTTTTAAAAGAGAAGTAGGACCATAATAGTTAGACGTTTTGGTTAAGCCATTATCTAATCGTAGTCCGGGGCACACCTTTTGCTGACAAGGTAGAAATCATTCACCAGTCTGAACCTTATTCTTTCATACTTGTTACCCCATTGACACATTTGGCATACATAATGCACAATACATAATAAAACAATTTTACATCAAATTAACGGCAAAAATACATCGAGACATCCTGGCAACGAGACATAGGAATCCCACAGCAAAAATAAATAATGTATAACTGTGCACTCAGAAATAAATAACTGACATTACAAATTACTAGTTAAACTTGAGTTTTTGAGCCTCATTTGAAAACCCTAATTTTCATAAAAATCGCCTGAATGGAATTCCAGTCGTATCCTCAGCTGTGAAAAAACTGATTTTTTTTCCTGTTTAGAATTTTGCTTTGGATATCAGATTTTTGCTTATGATCTCTTCGTCTGAATTGGCTAGTGCTTTTCACTTTGTCACCAATATACTTTCAAACTAGGGGCTGCTAGCCTATAGGGGTTTTTCGTGTCATTTCTCGGCATCATTCGTGGTTAATGTCCGCCAGAAAGGAATGTAACGTGTAAGATCCTCGATATTCGATTTATGACTTCTTTTTACATAGACTCTTCTTTGAATGTGGTTGCCATTTACTGGAATATCTGAAAATAAGTTTTACTCCATTTTCGACGAAGTGTTACTGCTATTGCTTTTTGATCATGTCCAATGGTCTGTCCTCATACCATGCTCTCCGCATTTACGCACTACTGCAACTCGGGTGTGGTGAATGAAAATTTGTTTGCTTATATGACCTTCCCTTAAAGTGATTAGAAACTTCTGGAAATAGGGCAAACGAGAGCTGGAGATATAATGGTACACGTTAATAATACTTGGAATATTGATGGTACTTAAAAAAGATTAGGTTGGTACATCAAACGATCTATTAGATCTATTTGATGTATTTGATTTAAACAAATTGAGCAGTAAAGATAAACATATAAAGGTAAATGGAATACATGATGAAGTGGAGTGGTAAATATATATACTTGATTAAACCTCTTGGCAGAAATGTTACCAATTGTTGGTAATTTTTTTCCTTTTGATAATGTTTGTACACACCTTGAACTCGTACCCTAGACATATTCTGTTCTTTAGAAAAACGAATCGCATTTTACGGAACATTCTTTGCTGTTCCTTACAACCTTCATTTCTTTAAATTTCTTGCCATTTTCGAAAGAAATTCCAATGTGCAAGAAGGCGATGTGAACGAGGATGGAGTGTGATAATCCTGAATGTTTTTGGGAGTTTTTTTAAGGTAATATGTTTTCCAAACTCTCTAATTTTCATCCTTCGAAGAAATCATAAGAAAAATCTCGATTTTGAAATAAAACGCTGAGAAGTCAGAAAGAGATCTCTTAGAAAAAATCTTCTTTCCGGATTTCTTTTATTAATTTCGGGTCGGGGCGGTAATGACTTCTCCCTGGCACAAGTGGATTTGATATGAAATCGATAAGGTTTTCATTCTTTATCCTTGAGCAGTTGTTTGCATTGAGTTCAGTGGGGTAGCCATTCGAAAAAAAAGAATCCTTTTTCTGAGAGCTTATACCTTAAAATTATATCTCTCCGTCAGTAAGGAGATTACAGTGAGGTTTGAAAGGGTACATTGTTAATTCTAAGGAATGAGAGCTAATGGGCGCAGTCTATGGGGATGAAAATTGGATGCTCGCTCTCATTTAAATCACCTTTCTCGGCGTGTACACAGTTCTTCAAGGGAGCCAATTAGGTCTATCACTTATAACCACCATACCTCCGGTCTATCTAAAAGGCTGCCATCTCACTATTATTAAAAAATCACTATTTTTTAAATCCAGCCTTTAAAAGTTTCGTAATTTCGGCAACACATAGCCAGATTCTTTATTCGTATTTTATACTTGTTTTTCTTCTTATTGAAGCTTTAAAAGCAACAACACACTGAAAGCTTAAATGAAAACTACTTTGTATTTAACCAGTTCCTAGCTTATACCAGTTTCAACCTTACCCGGCTAAGACGTCATTCTCGAGAGGTCTAATATCAATTACCAGCCATTTAAAGCGGCATTCGTCGTATCAAGCAGATATTATATATCTGCATGGTATATGCAATATATTACCGAATCTTTCCTCGTAGACGGCATCCTCCTTGGCGAAGGCCACCTTTAATGGTTTTCAAAGGCTCATGATAAATGGTTCCCTAAGATCCACTTTTAAATTACCTTTACGTAGCATATAGACCTACATAGTAACCCTATTTCTATTTTTCGATCAGGGTACCTTTTGTTCTTTCCTGAAACGTGAATATTTAAAAAAAACAGTATGCACAAGCCAATTTTACTTGTCTGCAGAAGGTGACTACTGAGGAAGTTTGTTACGCTCGAAGGAAATTTAGTCCTTCATCTTTGCTAAAAGATAAGACGGAAAATAGAACCTGTTCTAATTCCATTCAGACAAACGTACAATTTTGTTTAGTTTATGCAAGCGTTTGTACAAGAAATTGTTCAAAAATGTATCGTATAAAGAGCGCCCTTATACACTGTTACATCTATGAACTGTATGTCTGATGTATTTTTTATTATATTTATAGGTATTTTGGGCCTTCTTATTCCTATCATGTTAGTCTGTCATCTGTAGTCTAATACGTATTTTCACGGTTTTTCAGAGGAAAAACATATCCTTGTTTTACTAAATAGAATTATTTCCCAAGCAAATTTTTAAAACATTAATTGCCATGTTTAACATGGATATTTCATATAATCGATGGTAGGCAAGTTTACTTGGTGGAATTTAGACATAGTGAAGAAAAGGTACTTTTTAGAAAACTTTGAAATTGTGTGATATCTAAATGTACATGGTAACCACCTGCTTAATGACCTAATTCCGTCATCCTCTTCTCCCTTGTTCTCGGTTTCCGGTTCCCCCACCTCCACCTCCATAGTCTAATGCGGTTTGCCCTGGTTGGTTCCTTCTGGATTGTCCTTCCTTCCCTTCCCCCACCTCCTTCTCATTGTTTTTGTAAAAACTTCCCCCCCCCCCCCCCCCAAGTCCCCCCCTCCACAATCTTCGGGTATATATTCACGTCCCTCTCCCTTTGTATTTCACTCCTGATGATGACCTGTAAAGGTTGACACCGGTCGAGTCATTCAAAATAAATCGTGGAATTAACTAAGTACTTTTTCTTCACTATGGATATTCCAATTGTTGCAAAGGCTTCAGCGGTGCTCGGGAACTTGAGGGTTCCTCTCGCATTGATTCAGCCTGCTGGACGATAGTTTCTTTGGACCTGAAGATGCCGACTGGAATGTCGGCGAAACTGTCGTCCAGCTGGATGAATCAACGCGAGAGGAACCCGAAAACCCTCGAGACATAGATACTCAAAAATTATTGATTTCTCGTTCTGAACGTCTTGTTGGGTGTAATTTTTTATCACAAATCTATGCCATAACTTAAGCGTAAATAGATGACCAGCATTTCTTTCCCCTGACCTTTAATCTCTTTTTCTTCTATCTTATTGGTAGGTAATTGGTAAAATTGGTAAGGACCCATTTCTATGAGGAATATGCTTTCTAATTTCCGTGACCCATTTCTTTTTTCTTATTAACACTCAAACTCGAGAGATCTTCACTTGCTTCACGTTGTCATAATATGAAGTTCATTCCAATATTCCACTACAGCACGTCATTAAGTTTTTATACCATGGCGGTAAAAATATTTTTTTCCTTTTCTTCTGCTTGTCATCATCTTCTTACGCTTCTTTCTTCGCCCATTCTTAAGAGGACTCCATCAATCTTTCAGAAAGGCAATTTAATTTTTCCGCAGAAGGTAAAGACCCATCAGAATATCCAAACGCCGATGGTATTTACCTTATTCTTATGGTATTTTTTTCCTGAAACTGTGCGGATGTCTTTCGAAATCAGTATGCTTCTACAACTTTAATAATCTTCATAGGTGTCTCGTTCTGTTTACGTATTGTGTTTATTTTTTGGTATGATCAATTTCCATCAATGCTCTTGTATATTTACAACAGATGAAAATAAATTTCTTAGATGAGAAACAACATATGCATCTACGTATGCCTACTAAACTGTATAATTATATCAGTACAATTCTTATTTAATTGCCTCCTCATGTAAACATTCCCCTTAGAAAATTTCTACTGATAACCGGGTAGTAATATCTGATTCTGCTCTGCTATGATAGGTATATCTTGAGTTATGGGATTAAATTGAGCTTAACATTGATTGATAACATTGATAACCTAAATTAATCAGGTATCTTATTTTCTTAAGTTAATTTAAAGTAAATTAATTTATCAGCAGTTATTCCAAATATATTTATTTAAGAACAATTTAAAGGACCCATTTTCATTAATATATTTATACTTTAACTGTGGGTGGAAGTAATTGAATAATAGACAAAGCAAGGTCCAATGAGCGATTCTTTTGAAATTGCTTTCTCCTGGTTTGTGCCAGAATAATTAAATAAAGAGCGCAGGTGTATAAAATCACGTTGTATATGATAATGCAGAAGCCTACGTTAAGATTCGCAATTTAACTTTGCGCAACCATTCAAGAAATCGATTTGAGAAGGGGGTAAAACGTCTTCTTAATAATGATTGAATGAAATAATAATCTTAGGTTCTCTTTTAGTGTTGCATTTACGAAATCTTGGTATCGGGGGAATTTTTTTAGTTGCTAATTCCTAACGGCTCAATGGTAACGAGTGTAAGAGGACAAAAATTATGTTTTTTTAACCGCCGTGAATCAAAAGTTAAATCAAATATGCGTCAGCAAAGAATTCCGGCGGGTTGCAATAATGGCACTCTTCATTATGAACTCTATTAAATTGCGGAAGGAAGAAAAAGAATTAACCGAAAAAGATTTATGAATCTGATGGAAATTTTACTTGCACTCTTACATCAGTGCCTCGAATGCTATTCCCCGAGACAAATAATTTATTTGTTATTTCGATAACTATGGAGTTAAATTTTTCAAAGAAAATTTTATATTTCCTCATTCTATAAAAGAAGAGGGTGAAGAGTATTTAATATGGAAAGCCTAAGGATGGGCTAATTCATAGGGGAATATTCAGTAGTTAAGACCGGACAAAAAGGACCATCTACCAAAAGAAGCAACTAGTTACAGCGGGAAATACAAGTGCGCCAGTAAAGAAACATTTCATCTGAAAGTATATATATCTGAAGCAGGATTTTTTTATGGAGGTGAAGAATAGACGATATCAGCGGCAGAGTATTCGAGACTGGAAGGATTCGGAATACGGTAGGTACTCTACATGTATGACGTAGATTAAATGGATCGACCGAGTAACGAAAGGAGAAGTCATAAGAAAAAGTGGGGGAAAGAAGAAGACTTCTGAAAAAAGACTTTTGAGAAAGAGGACGATATTACCTAATTGGTCAATTCTTGAAACATGATGGTCTGTATGATGAAGACAGCCTTCGATGGAAAAGTGAATGCCAGTAGTGGGAATAGAAGGTATCGTATGGGATATCTGGAACAAGTAGTGAAGGGTGAGAAAGAG
Source organism: Platycnemis pennipes (assembly GCA_933228895.1). Lineage (NCBI taxonomy): Eukaryota > Metazoa > Arthropoda > Insecta > Odonata > Platycnemididae > Platycnemis > Platycnemis pennipes. The sequence continues at coordinate 30,534,691 of OW121857.1, read as the reverse complement.
TTAAGCCGATAGGAGAATGGAGAGGAAAGATAAGTCAATTTAGTCTTAGAATTGCCAACTGATGGCGATGATGAAGTATGGTTAGTCGGCCCTGTAGTGAAATGATACACCAGCTATTATCTGCATCTCTGTTTTTAGGATTGTCAACTCATGGTGATAATGAAGTATAGCTGGTCGGCCCTGCAGTGAAATAATCATCATCGGTCAACAATCCTAGGATTGGTTTGACGCATCCCTCCACTCGATTATTCTATCGGCCAACCTCTTCATATTCACGCAGCTCCTCTCTTTTACATCCTTCACAACTTGCGCCATATACCTCATACGAGGCCATCCTTTTCCATTCTTCCCGTTCACTTTTCCCTGGACGATTGTCTTCATCAGGTCATCGTGTCTCAAAATGTGGCCCATTAAGTTGTCCCGTCTTCTTTTTAAGGTTTTCAGTAGACATCTCTATTTTCCCACTCTTCTTAAGACTTCTTCGTTTGTACTCGATCGATCCATTTCATCTTCATCATTCTTCGGTAGCACCACATTTCAAATGCTTCCAGCCTGGACTTCTCTGCTGTTGTTATTGTCCATGCTTCGCTGCCATATAGTAGAATGCTCCAGATGTATCTTCTAATGAAATGTTTCTTCACTTTCACGCTTGTATTTGCAGATGTAAGCATGAATTTTCTTCTGGTAAAATGCCCTTTTTGCTTGTGCATTTCTACTGGCAACTTCTCTTTCACTTCGTCCATTGCTGGTTACTCGGGTTCCCAGGTAGAAGATCTCTTCCACCTCTCGATTTTTTGTTTTCCTAGTTTAACGTTGGTCCTGGCTTCCTTTCTTCTACTGTATACCAATATCTTACTTTTATTTTTATTGATATTCAGATGATATCTTGTCATTGTCCTTTCCATATTTCCTAGTGTCTTCTTTAGTATCTCCTGTTTATGCCATGACCGCTATTTCATCGGCGAATCGTAGCATGCTGATGTTCTCCCCGTGGATATTTGGAGACTTTTCATTGACTTCTTGGATGGCTTTCTCGGCTTTCTGGAAGTGCATGTGATATAATTTGTATCTCTGGCAGATTACATTCGTGAACTTTACTAAGTTTCCTTAATATTTCTTGCGTTTTCTATCTGCGTTTGATATCAGAAATCACTCTAAAGTAATAAATACTACATTGTTGTATCCATGGTGAGGCAGCTCAGAAATGTGGATTCATATCATGTTTTTACATATGGCATAATTTCTCAGCTTTTCTGCAGTGATGTTGACCAAGAGTTGTTTTTTAAACATCGCCTTATGAGAAGCGGAGTTATTAAGGGTGAAACATAGACTTTCGTAATGATGAAGAGGTTAGTGGATAAGATAATCGATTGGAATCCCGTGTGAAACGAATATTTAGATTCTCGAACTTCGATGATGAAGTAGTCTGTCTTATTTTTGGTTTTAATTCTTAGGATATAACATGAAGGTTTAACGAATTTTCGGTTGGTTTCACGAGTGAGGAATACCAGTTGGGAAATATCTGCAAACAAACCTACCAGTGCCCGTAGCTTGTTTATGACGTTAATGACATTGTGAAATTCGTCCATATACATGAATGTTGTCGTCCCCATCAGTTTGCAGGAAGTGAATTCAGCCTAATTAAGGATTAAACTTGAAACAACGGGTAAATTTAAAATGCTCTTGTGTAACTTATCTTACCTATTCCTTCATGCTACATATGAGGTGACATTTTAAAAATTAGTCAATCCAAATTAACATATTTAGTAAAAATTAAATGAATTTTCTCCACCTATGGATTGAATGGCATAATTAGGGATCATCATTTGTTATGCGACCAATTGCTTTCTCATGCACTTACAGCAAGTTGAAGAAAGCAATTACTATAATATTACATTTTGTTATTATTTTTATTCCGTTGCACTTCTTATATTCAATCATGTTGTTGATAAGCATGGGTATTAATTCAAATTAATGGATATCGTCGCTGTTGTTATACGCCAATTACGCACACTATTTTAATTAGCTACAAAGGAAAAATTGAATATGATGCTGGTACATCCAAGATAAACAATTTCTTGAAGCAATAGTTGATGTTATTTGACCATTGCTGCGCCAGCTGTGAGAAAAGACAGGGTTGTTTTCTTAGTTGTCATTTTGTACTTGGCAGAAATAGCGAGCCGATATTAAATATGAGAATATTTTCTGCTTTCTGGAATGAGAACCTTCTCTTTTGTAGCGGAAAATTATTTTTTCTGAGGACGCAACGGAACGCAACTATCTAGGACACGTATAAGATTGTTTTTACTTTAATACCAGGACAGGAAGTCTCGATGCAAACATTTGTCGCCTTTATAGAAAAAATGAAATTATTCCGGAATGTAGTTTTATAAAGAATAGTCTTCTCTGTCATCAAAGCACACTCCAGACGTCTCCGTGCAACGAAAATGTTTTCGTAAGATCAGGTAAATGGTTATTAAATGATATGAATTCTGGTTGAGGTTGTATCATTTTCCATTCGATGCTAAGTTTCATAATTGATAGTTTTAAATGACCGAGGTGATTTGTGTTGGTTTCATTCATTAGTGCCGTAAGAATATTTTCATTAGCATATGAAAAAAAATGAAAAAAAATAAGCATGTTTTTCTAACGAAATATAAACGTATGAAAAAGACATATCTTGACATCGTACTAAAAAGAAAAAACAATATTACCTCAAGTGAATTAAAGTTTAGCCTAGTACTGGAAATAATTAAATGCTATTCAAGGGATTTATCCACACAATAAATAATTTATGATCATTAATAGAAAGTAATTGTGGTTTCAACAATATAACATATTTAAAGTTGTCTATTTACATAAGGCCACAACGAAAACCATGGGGCCCTTTTTCATATCCGATATCAATATATATTTATTAATATAAAGAATTTGGTATTCAGTGGAATAGAGCGCCTCAATATATAATTTTTAGACTATCTTTAAATGAACTAAAGTTAAGGAATGTTATACAAATGATAGCGCCCCATGCTTTTTGTTGTAGCCTTGCATTAATAGACAACTTTAAATATGTTATATTATTGAAATCAAAATTACTTACTGTTAATGTTCATAAATAATTTGTTGTGAGGATAATTTCCTTGAATTGCATTTAATTATTTCCAGTACTAGGCTAAACTTTAATTCACTTGAGAAAATATTATTTTTTCTTTTTTAGTACGATGTGAAGATCTTTATTCTTATTAGATTTTTATTTTTTTAGGAAAGCATTCTTAAAAATATGTTTAAAAAAATTTTAATTTCTTACATTTTAGTCTGTGGGATTCGATTCCGAGACCATAGCAGTCGAAACCCAACGCCGCAACCATTACGCCATGCGAAGCATAGAGAATTAGAGTAAATTATAGCCGTAAAATATAAAACATGGGAAAGGGACCCTTGAATGGAACTGTGGAACCAAGAAAAGTGAACTAAAGAAAAGAAAGTAAAAAGAGATCGGATTGGCGCGGTGAATAGGATATATGCCTCCGGTCAGAAGTGTCTAGGTTCAAATCCTAGGAGTGGACCGGATTTTTCAGTAGCTAGGCAGTCTCTTCTTACTTGTGTGATGCATGGAGAGGTCTTTAGGTTCAGTAGGTATCCCTTCCGTCGGTTGGGACGTCATTTCGTAGATCTCTTGGTGCGTTTCGTTAAGAGCAGGCTGGCAGCAAGATTTCCATTGGGATAAAAATCTTCGTATTGTTCAGAGAACGGAATCCACTTGTTTTATGCTTGAATTCTTTTTATACTTTGGTTCACAAATTAAGCACAAAGTACAGTACATAGGATAAAACACAGCATTTTCTAGCATTGTTTTCTCGAATGAGTTCCAGCATATCGTATCTGCAACATAAATTCACACACTTATGAATCTAGTAATCTTAATCTTAAAAATCTTAAAGTCCCTACAATTTACCTTGTTTCTACGTTTTTCTAGAGCCCACAGACCTTTGACAGTAATAATGTCAATCATGTTGTGGTCTTAATTTTTAATGACCATTTAATAATATTTGGTTTACCTGTTTGATCCCAGACGAGTCATAGCATTCCCATACGATTTACATGTTATTATTGCTTATTTATTGAGGCATTTATTTCATTTTTTAATAATAATTAAAAATATTCACTGTGAAAATTTGAGGGGTACACTAGCCGAAGGATATTTCAAACTATCAAAAACCAACCTACTGGTTGAACACACATTAACATTATTTAAGGTATAAGATTTTCTCCTGTAAAATCACAACTGCTGTATTATATCCTAATTTTATCCCTCTCGTGGAGAATCAACGGGCACCTTCCGCTAGTATTCTATAAATGGCGCAAATGACCGTTGTTGCCAGTGGCTTCCCCTAGTTAAAATTATAATAGAAATAACCGGAAAGTATTTTTGAAAAACTCATTAAATTATCTCTTAACTTGGATTAAGGTTGTCTGGACAAAATGGATCCCATTAATTTTATACCATTTGGATATCGTATTATCAACCCTCTGCGATGCAGGAATAACGATCCTGAAAGAACGCATTCAAATCAAATCGAGATTGCTGAGATTTAATGGAATCGCACGGTCGGTGTCGCTCCTGATTTGAGTGCGTTCGGTCGCCATGGCAATGATAAATAAAGTTCTTTCGCGGTGCTTGTCATTCCAAAAAAATGGAGGCAAAAAATCCTAGTCGTTTCCCTGGCATGTTTTGATCAATCTTTTGTTTCATCATGGAAGTGGCCCCATGCTCTCGGCGTTAATGTGGAATAGCCGTTCTGAATGATTTATTGGTCAGTTGTGGTGATTACGGAGGCAGCGTAACGGCAAATGATTAAACTGGACTAGGTTTCCTCGGAAATCAATATTTCAAGCGTTCGCGCGTTATTTTATTCATTCATTCGTGTAGAAAATTTTATTCTTTCGAATACCATATATATTCCCAATTGATATCATATTGCTAGTTGCTTTTTCGGGTAGTAACAGCGCTACTGATGTGGGGTAGAGCGGCTGAGAAATTTTAAAATGGATTGGTGGTATGATAAGAATCATAATTTTTCAGAATACGTAAGAATGAACCCTCAGTAGGCGTTTTTCTCACCTTACCGAAAGGTTTGCTGGGGCTCCACAGTTTAACGTCCCATCCGACGGACGCAGTATTGAAATCGAAGTGCTCGCCTTGTAAGAATAAAAAAGGTGTTGGGAAATATCACAGTTATATCCCTGTAGGCTTTCAAACCCGTACTGTTGGGATGAGAATCCCAACTGTGCTCTAGAGAAAGTTCTCTAGACTCCCAAACAATCCGATTCTCACTTGCTCGTCCCTCAATTCAAGGCATTTAATTTTATGTATCCTATTGTATGCTTGTTTTGCTCATGCTGCTTCAGTAATCTATAATAGTGGTTCACTCTTAAGGCAGGGACGCAATCAACGCAAACGGGTGACGTGAGACGTGTAACGTAAAACGTGAAGAGATCAGTGGGAGAACGGAAACGGACACAATCAGCGCGTAACGTGAGACGTGTACGTGGGAGATGGTCATATCCCATCTCTCACGTTTCACGTACACGGAAAACCGTTTACTATATATTCAACATTTTCGCAAAATATTCCGTAAAAATTCTAAAAAATCGCATTATTTTTGCTCAGGAGAATATAATTCCCGTTATCCCAAATAATCTTGATATTTCGCGTCATTTCGCGAAAAAATCGTTTTGCGAAAAATTCGTGGCTCTACTAATACCTTCAGGTGCATTAATACAGTAAAAGGCAGGAAATATGATGTGAGGTGGGAAATGTATGCAATCAATAGCTTTGTGTTGGCCTGAGATTAATGATTGAGAGAATGTCCACTTACTTAAGGAAGGCTGGTGTCACATACTAGATCGTCTAGCGTCGTAAGCTATTCTATTGCTTGATTTAGTCTTTTAAACCTTATTAGTCCTCCATCTGTGTTTTGGTTCCAACATAAGTCTCCATTCTCTTGTCTGAGAAGAGTCAAGGGAGGTATTTACCTTGCCTTTGGGATTTGCATAGCCGTGAATTAATCCTTATCCTCTCCACTGTGATCCATGGATTGATACTCTTACGGCAGTTTGGGTCAGGCACCATCTCCATCAGAATCGCTTTCGAGAGATGCAATCAAATCCGCTTTCAATTTGCGGCACTTCAACCTGTTATTATCCACCAAATGCGTGGCTAGTTTCAAAACTGTGGCGTTACTCGTTCTCCATAGACCTGAAGTTGACCTTTGAGGGGAACTTGGGGGTGTTCGGGGTTTCTCGCTGAGGGACCTTGTTTATCCAAGAAGCAATCAGCGCCCTTTCAACTCCGCCGTTCTGTCCCAGTCATCGCTGAGGTTTAGAAATTGCATCGTCATTCCTTAGATGGCCTTTAATCATTCACGGACACGAACGGAACGCGCATGCGCTGTTCCGCAGCAAAATGGCATCTGAGATAGCCCTCATTCTGTTTAAAATAATGATGGGCGGAAATAATCGATTTTTGCCTTAATCGATTTTTGTCTTCCGATTATTTAAATTATTGGATCGGCTATGAAGTGGCGATAACATTGTATAATCGATTATTTAATCCATTTTACGGGCCAACAACAGGACTTGTTTTCAGAAATGTAATGCACTACTCGCGACTTGATGAATGATATATTTGATTGATACGCTAATATTGAATGCCTTACGTGGAAACATTTCCATAAGAATTGCGAAGAAAAGAGAGCAGCCTGTCGTATATGCTATAGAAAAATTCAAAAAATGAGGGAATCCTACGAATTTTAAACTTCGCGACTAGTGTTAATATGTATTTTAATTGAGATTAGCTGCATGGCTAATGAATTATTGTGTATTGGATCGATTATGTAGTGCCTATAACGTTGTTTTATAGATTATGGCATCCCGATTATTGGCAAACAATAGGACTTGTTTTCAGAAATTCAATGCAATCCTCGAGATTTGATGGATGATCTATTTGATTGTTACGGCTATTATTGAAGATCATTCGTGGAAACATTTCCATAAGAATTGCGAAGAAAAGACGGAATCCTGTCCTATATGCTATAAAAAAATAAAAAAATAAGGAAATCATAAGAAATTTAAAGCATCACGTCTCGTATGCATGTGGATTTCATAAGAGATTAGCTGTAGAGACCTGTACGGCTAATCAATTATGGTGCATTGTATCACAGAAATTATAAAAAGGTGCTCTTTGATAACCGTGGCTTGAAAAATGTGAGTCAATCTTCAATTATTATCAGTAACGTTTTACCGTTAAAGTAGGCTTTGATGGGTGACTGTATTAAAAGCAAGTTTAAACTATAATGAGCTTGGGGGAGAGTTATAAATGTGATTGATTTACTATTGCGGGGTTAAAAACGGAATGACAACGTATCTCCTTCGATAAATATGCCTATACAGTAGATTACGGCACACAGAACGATTTGCTTAAGTCTAACTACCACCAGCTGCAGACATAACCAAATATTTGGCCCAATGTGTAATGCAGATTTCCTTAAATAATGTGAGTGATTTAAGGAATATATCAATATCAATATAACTCGTCATGCTCACAGGTGTCGTATAAACAATAATCGCATAATAACAATATGACAATAAAAAGAACATCTGTACGTTTGATGGTAACTTAAGAAATGCAAGAATTATTATTCCTAACAACCTTTCACCAATATAATATGTGATGAAAATATTCTATAAATAGTGGATCTATAGCCACTACTTTCGGCGAGCAAAACTACACGTCAACAAACAATGGATTTCTCCTCCTACTAATAGTAGTCAGTATTTTTAAGCCATTTAACCGCATCTATTGCCAGTTGTCTGAAAGCAATGGGTGGATTTATAGGAATGTGCTAAACTGGTTCTTAAAAGAAGTGATCAAATAAAATTGGCACAAGGTTATGTTTTTATCAGAGCCCAGCTTAAAGCTCAGCACAAATACTTCCGACTCACTCACACCTTAAAAGTTACGCCCACTTCTTCGGGGCTCAACAAGCGATAAGCGTGGATACTCAATTAGAATGGCTGGAACGTTGGGGAAATCCTCGAAATGTCACCCTACTTGCGGCGATGTTGCCCTATTTTGCATTTTATTGTGTCAAGGAGCACTCTATCAAATTGTGCATTGACCGATTAATCGTACTTTAACGCAAAATTAGAGTAGAATTTAGTTTTTCGAGGTCCCAGGCTCTGTACAATCTGTTATGAACGAATTTTCATTGTGCACTCAATACTTTGCGGTGTGACTATGTGGAAATTCATGATCAAATAAAGAATAACGAATTTTCATTGTTTTTTATTTATCGTGCGATGCATGAGTACAACAAGATTGCTTAGAAGGGTGAATGAAAATTATATAATTAATGGATCTCAGCCTTAATCAACCTAGGTATGATATAATTTTCTACAAAGACGCGTGACAAAAGTTTGCTGCATAAAGTATTGGATATTTTGATGAGTAGGAAATATATTTATTTAGATGTGGTATTTTTATTAAATAGTGGTCTAGTGGGTAGAGCACCGAGCTGCTGAGCAGAGAAGAAAAGGATGGAAGCATTCGAAATGTGGTACTACAGAAGAATGCTGAAGATTAAATGGATAGACCGAGTGACAAACGAAGGAGTCTTAATAAGAGTGGGAGAAAAGAGAAGCCTGCTGAAAACTCTAAGAAGAAGACGGAATAACTTAATCGGCCATATCTTAAGACACAATGGCCTGATGAAGACAATAGTTGAAGGACAAATGGATGGGAAGAATGGCAAAGGAAGGCCTCGAGTGAGATATATGGAACAAGTGATGAAGGATGTGAAAGAGAAGAAATACGTAAATATGAAGAGATTAGCCGTTAGAAGAACTCAGTGGAGAGCTTCGCCAAATCAATCTGAGGATTGATGACTAATGATGATGATGATGACTCTCTCATTTATACTGCGTACTAAATTTTCGTTTTCTTTTGATTGATCATCAGAAACTTTTTATCCCACGTATAATTTTTTTTATCGTGCAGTCCCGTGCATTAGTTTCCTTTGGATTCGCTTCCCTATTCACTGCAGGGAGAGGGTGCGTTTTGCTTCTGTACGCACGCGGTTGAAGGTGGCGGAAAGTGGAAAATTGATCTTCTCTCCATCGAATGAATGAGTAGCTGTTGGTGAGGAAGAGTTCGGGTGGGGGGAAAGAAGGGGAGGGCGTGGTATTGCGCGAGACCGAGATTGGGTGACGCGAGGGTGAGAACCAGGCTTTGTACGGGGATGGGAGGGTTGCGGAGCTGGATAGGGACGAGGTGGTTTAGATAAAGGGACGGGGTGGCTGTTTTCATGCGATACAAAACGATAGAGGATCCGTCAGATGGACGGCGACACCTTTAATCTTCGCATGAAATTTCGGTGATCGACAGCCTTTACGTGCCACTGGGGATCGGGTTGGTATGGAAAGGGAATGTGGATCCTTTGGGGATGGGAGTGAGGGGGAGACCAAGGGAGCGATAGGAGAGACCTCTGTGGGGAAGGATGGGAAAGGAGAGGAATGGGTTTCGGGTGTGTGGGCGTCGAAGCGGAGGGATTGGTGAGACGGTGTGGGAATTCACGAAGGCCGTCGTAGACGAGGGGATGATATTATACATGCCCACACATTAGAGTGGAGGGGAAAATAGACGAAGGAATGGACAGCAACGTAGGTGATGGATGATAAATAGATGATTGACCATGCGCCGGGGGTCGCAGGGGTCAAATACGTTTGATATCACTCAGCGACTATACATCAAACCTGAAACGGTGTATAAATATGCAGGAAATGAAAATGGCAGCATAGACTTTTAATTCACATCAAAATTCATGAAAGTATTTGAGGGAGATTTATGTCACAAGATGACTAAACATATTTTGGCTCCGTCCCTTTAACAGCTATGGTGGTCAATCTGAATGTTAGTTTAATCGTTAGGATCCGTAAAATCCTGGAACTACTTTGTACCTCCACATGTATAACTACCGAACTAACATTACATACATACTGTAACTGCATATACGTATGGATAGTAGTTATTTTTCCCATATTTCCGATACTAACCCAGGAATATCTCGTATGCAATAATTTTTGCATACGGCAATAATTTTTGGTTTCACCGGGGAAGACCAAAGTAGCTTTTCCCGCAGTACAACGCCGTCTCTGCATTTAGCAATCCAAAGCTTCAGCCAAAGGGCTTCTAACCGTTCATCAATGAATTAGGCTAATAATTTTCCGGACACTATCCTCGCTTCGATCTCAAAAGTTAAACCTCAATGCTGAATTTAGTTGAACCTCGTCAAAACATTAATTATGTGCTATATATGCCACATGCAAAAGTCCTGATCCTAATTAAAGAAATAAGAACCTCGCATCACACATTACAAATACTTCGGTAAAATATGTAGACATACGATCACACACTAACACTATGAAACCGGTGGATAGCCTCATCCTTAACCTTGGCCACAAATTAAAATTTTAATGCTGTGTAATATTACACATTTGATTCAGCAGTACGGGGTACAGTAGTTATTTTTCATTTCCCTCCTTTGCCAGATTACTTTAATTTAATATTTGCAAGCGGTATATTCTAAAGATTGATTAAGTCTTCAGGGAATTCAAAACAGTCTGTCTGTTTTGACACTAATCATACTTTTCTAGCGTAACAAAAACGGGTTCTATTCATTTATTTAAGTTTTAAAAATGAGAATGGAGTTAAAAATATATTTCAGATACACTCCAAAATAAAATTAAACATGATTCAAGGCTCATTTGTAGCACGAACATTTGTAGCATTTTACACAACACATTCGAAACTCCGCCGACCACATTCAGTAAAAAAATGTACGAAATAACAATTTCATGTCGCGAAATAGAGGGCCAGTTAAAATAACATTGGTATAAACAAATCACCAGGTTCCGATCAAATTCCTTCCAGAGTATATAAAGCATTAGCTTCTCAAATAGCCCCCAATCGCGGTGGCTCGCGGGGTGTCGCGTAGATGTAGATGTAGCCTGCCTCTCAAAATGTTGACTTGGCAGACTGGTCTTTATTATTTTGAGTCCTCAAAATTGGTGAAGAATGGGAGTATGTGAAAGAATCAGAAAAAGTGGGAATTTAGGAATATCTGGAAAAAGAATGATTTCATTTTTTTGAAGAACTGAGCTGAAATAAGACTCCAGAAGATTTCTCATTTCATCTTAGATGTGAAAAATATTAAAATGAAAGAACTATGCCTATCAAGCCAATTGAATAAGTCTCATCTAGCAAAAAATACTAGCAGGGTTATTACGCAGAGGTGAACGAGCACCGTATAGAGTAGGCAGAAAGTATTAATTTGGAATTAGTCTGACTTAAATGACTTATTCAAGATGGAAAACAATTTACAGTATTAAGAAGAAACGGAATAGGGTGGAAGAGATGTCGTCACAAGTCAAAGTAAATTGTTATAAATGAGAGTAAAAATATTGCAATGGTGTTGAGGATACTTGTTGCAGAGAAGCACTTCGCTAGAAGAGAATGGGAGTATGTCTTTGCGTAACATATTAAGTGCAAACATCAACACATTCACCTACTTTAAGACTTTAATAATGGAATTGATTGCCGTTATCTGAGAGCGAAAAGTATTTGAGATAAATTTAAAATTGACTCTTGGAAATAATATCCGACCACGACCAGTGAGACGCAAAGGTTCCTCAAGGAAACTTAAATCTTGTGTGGGAAGTAAATACGTCGAGCAATAATTTATAAACTATGTAATGAGAAACTTGAAGAATATTCTGTTTTGCACATTCTATTGCCTTTAGCATTTGGTAACCTTACGAAAAAAAATGTTAAAAGTTTCAGCAGTAAATTGGGCTAATTATTGAAATCTAACGATTGAACTCCAACCATTTTTTCGCTAAGGGTCGAGCAGTACATTACCAAGGAAACACTGTGACTGCACCCTTGCCTCAAACTTAAAATAGCATCATCGCGGGCAGATATGCCATGAATAATATATAAATATTTCTGGGTTTTTCCCAAACATGAAAGAAAATGAGTGAAATATTTTACAAATGCCTCGAACCTGAGGGGGATGGATATGAGTTTATCGGTGAATTGAGACAATGAAATGAGTGAAAGAATGTGGTAGAAATTATGGCATTAGAGACCGAATTTAGGGCCAGCACAGGGAAGAGATAGTTCAGGATAATATAAAGAAACTAGAAAATTGGTAAGATACGTAGAGTGCTGTACAGTTTAAAGCTGTAACTAAATGTTGATGCCTAATACCATATGAGAAGGAAGAGACCTAAGAGAGTTGGTAGCAAAATTTAAGGGATAAGTAGCTAATATGATGGTGGTGGGTGTCTTGTCTATCTTTCTTTCAAACTTGGCGATAACGAATTATAATTTATGATTATTATCCACCTTACCCGCATGCATTGAATAGAAGGACAATGAATTGATATAATTTTTGGGGCAGATGAGGACATTGCTTGGATAGGTAACTTATACATGCAAAGAGGGCTCTGAAGACCTTAAAATCGACCTTGGCATCTTTTTAAACCTATGATTCGACATTTTTGTAGCATAATTTCACCTTTGTAACCACTGTGACCTTTGACCCCTGAGTAACCCTTGAAGGTCAAGGGATGGAATGAGAGATCTGAAGACCTTAAAATCAACCTTATCACCCTTTTTAAACCTATGATTCGACAGGTTTGAAGCGGTGATTCATTTTTTGTAACCCCTGTGACCTTGACTGTGACCTTTCAGGAGTCACGGTTGCAATTTTCGACCTAAATAGTTCTTCCATCGTGTTCTTCGTGTCCAAATACATATTAGTCGAAAGTTTCGCTAAATAATTACGTCTTTTTTGTACTTCGAATATTTTAACATTGAAAGCCCATAAGGCAAATTTTGGATTTTTGGTTGGACCCTATTTCTGGGGTCAAAAGGTCATATTTTTAATATTTTGTTTGCACTCAATAAAACTTACATCCTTTTTCTAGACAGGTACCAAATTTCATCCATGTGGCTTGAAAGGAAGTGTCTAAAATTACAGGTCAGAAATGACACACGATCAATGGGACACTGTATATTGCCACATGAAATTGAGAACAAGCATTGAGTAGCATTTTTTTGGTACGGACATGCGCTCGAGATACTGTATATTTCTAGCTGAAATGAGATGTAGTTGAGGCTCTATGCATTAAATCTTGACCTATCACTGAGACTACCATTAATTCATCCATGACTTCGTTAATGCGATTCATTCCTCCGTTGATGTAATTATCGTGCATGCCACACGGCACTCGATGATGAGATTTTTGTACTGAGCTAATTTCTTTAATTTTTATCGATTTATGTTTCATTCCTGTCGCGATCGAGTTGCGTGAACTGAGCGATGCATCATTTTCATTAGTATAATTTCATTCTTGAGTAGTTTATTATTATTCCTCATTATACTCTCATTGCATTTTTATGAGATAATTTCATTCATGCAGTTGTTATCAACGTGCCAACAAGTTCATTATCTGCGTCACAACTCAATGAATGAATTCGGAGCGAAATGACGTTATGACGTCTGTGAACGTTATGTGCTCAAAGTTCATGAAAATACCATTCCCAAAATCAGACTCTTAATTGGATATACATATATTTGGCCTGCACTGTGTTAGCAGCATTACGTAACTCAAATTGAGCTATAAACCATTGTTTTACAAGACCATAGACCAGCCTATGTGCTTAAATAAACAGTTTTCTGTTGGCAATGCAAGGATAATATTTTTCTTTAATTTTATAGAAAACTAAACTTCCAAATTTCACATAATTATATTTTACACGACTGGATTTGTCCAATAATTGACCACATCATTGACGTAACTAATCTCTTTCAAATGGGGTTCATTAAGGTAAAATATTAATCCTGTGCTCCTACTCTAGAACATAAAAATCTTAGTTACAAAGATTTTCTTAGTGTTATGTTGGAAAGAATTGATGAAGTTAAACTTGAAAGACCGAGAAAATATCAATAAAATACTATGTGCATTTGGGGTAAGGTGATATTTTTTGAATTGAAAAGAAAATGAAAAAAATGTGCCAAAACATTCTAATCGAAGATATCATGAGGTATGATGAGATCGAAAGGGGGTAGTGATTGGGGTTAATAGCAACGGAAAGTCTCGAATAATGTTGGTGGAGCAAGTAGCATAGATTTTCGAGGTAGTATAGGTATAAGGCTTTAAGGTAGTATAGGTATAGTAGTATTCGTTCTTAGGAATTTTTCAACCATAAACAAATTTTTTTCGTTTTCCGTAGCAGTGTAAAATCACTGCTTGTAGGTGAACCAAGAATCATCGCTGAAATCCATCATAGGTATCAATGAAGAGGATCCTGCCGTAAATATTCTCGATGGGACTTCATTTTTTTCACGCGGCTGTTAAACTATGCAGTATTATAGTTGCCATTAAAATTATTATCTGGACGATAACAGCAGCAAAGAAGTCAAGGCTGAAGACATTGAATATGAGGTGCTGCAGAAGAATGAAGATAAAATGGATCCACCGAAACACTAACGAAGAAGTCCTGAGAAGAATGGGAATAAAGAGAATTATTCTGAAAACTTTGAAAAGAAGACGGGACAACCTAATTGGCCATTTTATGAGATATGGTTTGTCTGGTGTAGACAACCGTCGTTGGTAAAGTGAGTTGGAGTAATGGAAAAGCGGATATGAGATAATATGGGACAAGTAGCGGAGGATGTGAAAGAAAAAACTATGCAAGAATGTTGAGGTTAGCCGACAGGAGAATCAAATGTGGAACTGCTTCGAAATAATCTTACAATTGTTGACTTAAGATGATGATTATGATATAATTCTCTTCTTTATGCATGATTTGAATTTTCTATGTGTTACGCATAATGAATTCGGAACCTATGAAACATATTTTCTTCTAATCTCCTTAGCTGTATTTGAGAATTGCTCTTTACTCTATGGTCTCAGTGGCTTAATATTATGGTTTCTAAACTTTTCTCTGATTAAAAAAAATCTACAGGATGGAAAAAGTGCTGCTAGTTGACGAAATAGTCATATGAATGTCCAAATTAAGGATATAAACGGAAATAGATTTGAAAAACAAAAGATACTAGGCGAAGGTGAAACAAAACTGTACAACACGGTAGAAGGGGCACTTGGTGTTGGTGCAGGGTGAAAAAAAGGAAGGAGACGGAGGGTTAAAGGGATGGGGACAGAATGAGACGGGTAGGGACCAAATTGATTGCTTTCTTTTTGTCATTTCTTCGCATCCTTCTTCGTCACTTGTCTGTTTCCGCGGCAACCCATTGTCTGTCTTCGCCTGCGAGGAGTAGTGTGCCCTATCACCAGCACACCCGGAACACACCGCGCGATTCCCCTTGTTCCTTCCTCCCCTGTCGACCGCTCCTCCCTCTCCCCTCGCCGCCCCTTTTGAATCCTAGGGGACATCATTCTTTACAGCCCACGCACATTCGTCGGAACCCTAACGCCCGAGTTCGGGTGAACGCGCAATGTGATCGAACGGCACCTCGTCGATAATTTCGACTGAGACTCCGTGAGCTCTAATTCTCTCGTCCCTCTCCAGGCCAGGAGTTCCCAAAGCTGACGTTACCGTACCCTCAAGGGGTATGAGCGGCTCTACCAGGAGTTACGGTAGATGTCAGACGAATAAGTAGGTACTTTATACCATTAACGCATTCCAAAAATAGTCATGCTACCAGTATTTTCATGATTTTGCGTACTGGATCTCTCAGCCACACCGAAAACATTCAGAAGTGGGACTATGGATCCCACTATTGATTTTACCATAAATAAATCCACATAATATCCTGTAAGCCACGCAAGGGTGTTTGGCAAGGGGTGAATCATCTCCAGTCATCCCTTAATACTTACTACCATTCAGGTATACAGAAACAATACTTTCCCGTTTATGCATTACTTACACTACTTACTAATAATTACTTGAAACCAAGAGTCACAGTGCTACCAACCCGAGGACAATATTAAGTATACAGTTACGATACATGAGAAATGATAGAAATAACTAGCATTAAATTGTTGGTTATTGCAAAATGATCTAATAGTTCTAATCCAATCTAATCAATAAGTTATTCATTTCTATAAATAAATGAATTATGACACTTTTTTCTTATAACATGCTTTTAACTCGTTGGCAATCAATTACGTGAACTCTACTATATGTTCATTTCTTATAGACACCGTCCTAGAGACTCATTCTACCAGTCGATATACGTGACTTGAGGATCCTGACAAAATTTGAAAGTTCACTTTTCCCACCTTCATAATCGATAGTGATAATGTGAGAACTCGTGTTATTAACCCCTTAACTGGGGTAAGCGACTATAGTCGCGAGCCATTATCTCATCCCAGGTGGGGTGTGCGACTATAGTCGCGCGCTGTTTATATATCTCTATCTTGCTGGGGAAGGCAAATATATTCGTGCGCCGTGTTCCTAATGTATGCTATGAGACTCTGGTCTGTCATATTTTCCTTTTTTAAACTTATATGCTTCTTAAGTGAACCATATATTTCTTTTATATTGGTTTACTCATAGCATGAATGTATTTGCATTTGACTAGTGTATCGCTTTATTTTCACACTGTTCTGTCATGAGGGTATGAATTGTATTTGATTTCATGACTTGACATTTATGTATTTAGACATATAATTGACACTTGAAATTTTAACTGGCATATAATATTATTTATATTACGAAATAGTTCTACGCTTTTATTTAGTTCTGGCAATAAATTCAAATTTCGCGAAATATTGTCTTTCGTATATTTTACTACTTGCTAATTTATCTTCGTGCTATATAAGACGTTGCAAAGAATTGTTTCCTTTTTTTCCTGTTATTGCAATAATTATTTGGAATTGTTTTTAAAAAATACATATTTTACAGTCTGTTTGATGAAGAAATTCAATTTGTAAATGCCTATGGAGAACATTTTGACGTTCCACTTCTTTTTTTCGAATAGACCTCCTTCACGTAGTTCTTTATCCAAGCCATCCAGATCGTGATCAGACGATATACACATATAATTATTGTTTTTATCACTATGTCTTTATTATTACTGAAGTTTATAATATTCATGGCGATTCTTCTCGTGAAATTCTTTATGATTTTGATATTGAATGATGCAGCGTTGTTCCGAATTCCTGGCTGACGCGTACATTCGCTCATTTCTTTTTCCACATTACATCACTTGATAAACTATTGGATCTTCCTTGCTGTTTAGCTATTCTTGCCGTTCATGGTAAATTTCTCCTGGTTTTTTTTTCAATCGCCGTGAAGTGAGCTTTCAATATTCAAGCGTATTATTTTGCAAACTAGCCTCGTTTTCATCACTCACGGGACAGGTGATGGGGAATGAATGTGTTGAGTTTCCCTTCCCTCCTCCACATCCCTTCTTCCTCCTTCTAGGGGAGGGTGCCACCGAAAAAGGTGGGAGATAGTCGAGGGACTGATGCACGTGTCTATCAGGAAATCCCTCCCTGGTATCTTTCGCTTTGGAGGGAAGACCAGCGTCGACCGCATGCGGTTTGCGTTGCTTTGCTGCTGTTCTTGGAATATTCGGGACCTGGTTCATCCCAATGTATGTGCGAATGTGTTCGGCTCTATTTCCTTCGCTTTATTTGCGATGGGAAGGGTGAACCACCCAAGAGTTGGAGTTACTCCGTTACGACCGCTAGCACTCAGTGCCTGTGACTGAGGACCCCAATAAAAGGGAAAGGTTACTTCCAAAAATGCCATTGCAAAAATTATTCTCACCGCTCTTTCTTATCCTCAGACAGTTTCTTTTCTTCCGTGGTCGTGAGCAGACGCATGTGGAACGTTCGCTAGTTACCAAGAGTTACCAAGTTACTTTATTTTCGCGTGAGAAAAATAGTCACTCATGGCGAATAAAAGGCTTGCTGAAATTGACTTTGCAGAGATGTTAAATCTTAGTGGTGATAGTGACGACAGTGACGAGAGTGAGGAAGAGATTTATGTGTCTGCCGAAGGGGTAGCTGGTCAAAGTAGAGTTGAACCCGCTGTAAGACGGAAGGCAGTGGAGCAAAGTGAAATTATTTTTTGGCATTCTCCTATTGCAGGGAATAATACAAAAGCCGAAATTAGGGCATTATTTTTCTCGCAATAGATTATTGGCTACGCCTATATTTTATGAAATTATTACAGAGAAAAGATATTTTTGCTGTTGAAGTTTTTGTACTTTGCCAACAATGAGAAATACCAGTCCGATGCTCAAGTTTCCCCAAAAATTTATAAAATAAAACATATCATGGACAATTTGGTCTAAAAATTTAAGGAAAGTTACACTCCTGAGGGGTTGCTATCTGTTGACGAAAGTTTATTGCTGTGGAAAGGTCGCCTAGTTTGAAAAGTATACATTCCAAAGAAACGGTCAAGATTTGGCATGCAATCCTTTAAATTTTGTGACTCCAAAACCGGGTATGCGTGCAACATGCTTGTGTATATGGGAAGGGACACCGAACTCGCTCGCTCGCAAGGCATTGGCGTTTCAGGTTTTACAAGACCTTCCAAATTAGTACTCACTCTCTCTCAAGATTTGCTTTTGCAAGGGTATAGGTACAATATGAATAAATAATTACTTCAGTAGCCCTGAACTTTTTGATTTTTTGATAAAATTTGAACTGACGCTGAATTGGAACAGTGGGAAAGAACAGGAAAAGTGTCCCTAAAGATTTTATGCAAAAGATGCTGAAAAAAGATGAAGTAATTGCAGCCTATCGGGGGAAATTGATGGCAATAAAGTGGCGGGACAAAAAGGGTGTGTGCATCTTGAGTACTTTGCATGATACCTATATGGTAGATATCCCAAGTAGAGGAGGAGGAAAATGAAAACCCCAGGCTTGCGTTGATTACAAAGATGCAATGGTAGGAAAGAATTTGTCTGATCAGTGCATAGTAACGTACAGTGCGGCCCAAAAGAGACTAAAAAATATTTTATCAAAAGATTTTCCGGCACTTATTAGATATAACAGTATTCAAATCATTTGTTATATACAAAAAACAAGGGGGTGGTTTATCACAACTCGAAATCAGGATGAAACTTATTGAGGACCTGTTCCTCAAAATGTCAAATGAAATATGGCAAAGCCGCAGCAGAGAAAGAGTCACTGATCAGAGAAAAAAGATCCAAAATACAAACACCTGGAAGACTCACAGGCCGACACTATCCAAATCTAAACCCACCATTAGACGCGAGAAAACCGGCGTGAAGAGATGTGTCATTTGCAAGGCTAAGGGGCAAAGAAAAGAGACAATATTTTATTGTAACGAGTGTCATGCCCCACTATGTATGGTACCGTGTTTTAGATTATATCATACATTACCAAATTATTGATTTTTTAAACAATATGAACATTTTTGTGAAAATATTGAGTGTGGTAATAAAATTGTTTAAATTTAAAATTCTTAACATTTAGAGTTAAAAAAATATAGGTTTTACTAAGTAACACATGAAATACTTTTATTTTACCAAAACATCATTTGATGCAGCAAAAGGTTTTGAAAATGAGCCTTGATACCTACCTTGATTATTCCATAAAATATGCGGTAGCAAATTATACCACAAAAAATGGCGAAAAAAGTTAAAACGCATGAAAAAACCTAGAAGGACTATATTCATCCATTTTTGTATCCCAAATGTCGAAAAATTATAAAAATAAAATGTGTCAAAAAATTTAAACTTTTAAATTTTAAACATTAAAAGTTTAAACAATTACATATTTGTATAGGAATTACATTTTAAAATCATATTTCAATTATATAATTCATTTTATTTGAATCCAATACATGTATTTCTAATTTGAAATATCTGAGGGAATAAAATTATCAAAACTATATTTTATTGCACTAATTACTGTGAAATTAAATAAAAAAACAATCATTGTAAATTTTTGATGAAAAACTTTCTCAAAGTAATACTGCAAAATTAATGTTAAATGAATGAAATCCAATGTAACTATGACTACATGTATGTTTATTGTGTTATGAATACAGTTTTGTGATGCAAAATCTAGCAAAAATAAATAATTTATTGCAAAAAATTTTTTTTTAGAAAATTAACAAAAAAAGTTCTGAAAATTGTTCTATTCTCCACCACAAACAGGAAAAATATCACTTTTTCCCAAACAAATTGGTGGATTCCTTCCCCACCAGGTGAAGGATAAGAAAAAATTGCTCCTTATGATACTTAAGCTCGTACCCTATCCCCTTTCTTTCTCTTTGAATGTGCATGGCGAGCAAAGAATTTTATTTTTTATCATTTGGATAAGGAGTAGGTACCCGGAGAATTTGCTTAAAGCCAAGGGGGTAATGGGAGCCAAATAGTGCGGAACCTTTCTTCTTGAGCCTTCTTGAGCCGATATATTAAGCTGGTGTACAATTTATGGTCCTAATACTGTTGCGTCTATGAAATATTCTAGAAATAGTAAGATTTCATTTCATCATGCTCTTAAGTTTTTGTGATTTACACATTGATTGTCGTACATGCCTTATAGTTTGGATCATCGTCCCTTGGTAATTGGCGTAAAATTTTATTGCAATTAGTTCAACATTATTTTTCTCTCTGATACCATTCGCATACTATTAGCAAGATTTCATGGGATAATATTCTCTAATGATAGATAATCCTACGTGCAAAATTAGAAATTTAATAAATTGATTGATGTCTATTGTCAGTAACGGTAGGTTTTAATGGCTTGTTTCTACTCTTCTTTGCATTTATTCAAGTAAAATAAGAGATGTAATGAACGGGGAATTATATTTTTGCATGTTTTAATTTCTCTAGTAATTTAACCTCTCTTGGTCATAAATAATTGATTCCTACCTGTGGTTTTCAGTTTACATAATTTCAGTACATGTGTCTATATCACCTCGAAAGTATTAAATTTTTACGTATGAGGTAGAAGTGTTGTCTCATATTAAATCAGAAGTAATTGAAAGGATGCTTGAAGTAAGCCTAATTTTACAAATTCTGATCGTAAGTAAGTTAACCTAAATCCAGTCAAAGAGTCTAGTTTACACATCGATGAATATTTTGCATTATAATAAAATTCATGTCGCAGGTGAAGTTAATGAATTCGGCTTTTACATTGTAAAAGTATATGTTAGGACTTTAAAATACAGCCAATGTGATTTTTCCCAAGTTGTATTTAAATGACCAGTTTACACGCACAATGCTTAGGAGTTACAAGAACCACCTACAAATACGAATAGATAAAATAAATTGAAGGATCGCGAACCAGCCGGCGTTACCCGCTGAAAATGCACAATAGCAGAAATTCCACAGAGAAAAAAATCATCATTCGCCTTGACCGGGATTCGAACCCGGATCCCCTGATTTCCGGCCAGGTGCTTTACCAGTTAAGCTACCGAGGCGTCATGTTTCCCTGTGGAATATTAGAGGCCTTAAAGGAGCTAGACGTTCTCGAACTGCTAGGCATATTATGCCACAAAGCAGTCGAAGTCGTGCGCATAGCGCCACCGTCCAAGAGGTTAAGGCCGAACTTTAAACACTAAGGTGCTTACTGTATAACAAATTGAAGGATCGCGAACCAGCCGCGAAAACCTTAACGGCGTTACCCACTGAAAATGCACAATAGCAGAAATTCCCGGTCCCGGGTTCGAATCCCGGTCAAGGCGAATGATTTTTTTCTCTGTGGAATTTCTGCTATTGAATAGATAAAATGTTTTTTAATTAGAGAATATGTTTTTTACAGATTGTAAATGTTATCGTCGAAATAACATTATGTTTACCAATGTGTTATGTATAGGCTGTAGTACAGGCATACCTCACATCTATAGTGAAAGGCTCCTGTTAACATGATATGTCACCTATGCGTTGAAACTGGTCAATCAATTAAAATTAGTGAAAAATTATATTGATTTGTTTTCAAGTTCTCAGTTTACAAGTCTGGCTTGTGCCTAAAATTGTTTAAACTATTGGGCAACCAGTTATTCTTACCGCTAAGTAATGTTTAAACTTATTTTAAAGCAGCAAGAATAGCAATGGGATACTAGGAAATAATGAAAGAACTCCACCCACGAATGAGAATGATCAAAATATGAAATTGGAGATACATATTCATTGATAATTTTCTTAGCGTCACCAGGTGTGCATATATCGTAATGGATAAATGAGTCTGCAGAGTGGAAAAGCGTGTACACCTGTGTAATCTGTGTTACGGTCCACCCAAGACCACTCTCGTTCTCTGGATATTATTTCGGACTTTCATTCGCCTGGTTTCAAGGATTTCAGCTTCCATTTTCCACTCCTAAGTGATCTTTCTTTGCTTTTTATTTTTCCACGCATCCCATAGAACTAGAGTCCTTATGCCTTTCTCTTTCTTTGCTGTCCCTCACCGCACTCTGTCCTCATGTTTTCCCCGCCAGCCGTACCCTTTCCTCTTTTCCCTACCTCTCCTTGCCATCTCGGGCTGTATCATCTTTAATCTTACTTTACTTGCTCTTACTTCTGTGACCTCTCAAATCCAAGATGTTTTTTGGCCTCGACAACAAGCTGCCTCTAAGATCTTCTATTCTCTCCCGTATCGATGTCACCGCCCAGTTTTCTCACATCATCAGTTACTTTTCTCACAGTCATCCCATCTGTATCTTGGTCTTCCTAGCGGGCGCCCTCCTTCTGGGTGTCCACTGTCGTTTGAATCATTGGGTAAACTATGTCTGCTTGCTACACTTTTACAAGCAGTTTCTTCAACTATTTTGCATTAGCATCACCCAGAATAACTTTGGTATCATAATTTAATAACTTTGTAGAGATTTCTCGTAACTGAGCATAGAACAAAATCTTTTCATCATATTCACTCTTATTCGTAGGAGCATAGCAACTAATCTTCAAAATGTTATTAAATTTTCCTTTAATAACTTGTGCATAATCTTTTACTAATTGATTCATAAGCTATTCAACGCTCTACGATAGATTTTTTGACGGCAAACCCAACGCCTTCGTAATTTCTACCGTCGTCACAGACTGTATAATATCTGGTAACTTTTAGTGTGAACTCTTCCATGAAAAGGCTATTTAATTTCTTGTATGTACGACTTGCCAAACCCTCTAAATGACTGTCCACCCAGACCTTTTCCCTCCCTGTGCAAAAAATACTTATGTCAATGTTTTAATAATTGATTGGTTTAGTATTTAGCGTGACTGGCCCACTGTGGCCTCAACCTCAGAATTGTGGGTTGTGGCAAGTGGTTTGCTAGTGGTGGTGCCTTTTCTTCACCCATCATTTCAAAATTTTATTAGTATTAATTTTTAAAATTAAAAAAATCATAATGTATGCAGGTAACTTTTATTATTTTATTTTAATGACAATGTGGAGAAGAATAAATAAATGAGTGAAATGAAATGAAAAATATGCATCGGTAATATTATCAACAAAGGAACATAGTGGACTTGCACAAATATACAAAATTAACTGTTCAGTTGAAAAATTTCCCCGTCATCTCAGCGTGAGACTTCCTTTTCTTATGACGAAAAAGGATAAACTTTATTCCTTCGACATAAGACGTGATCGAGAAATAATAAACATTCTCAGGGATCCATACTCCAGACCCTGAATCTTTGCAGCCTTAAAATGCTTTAAGCGCTTTATAATACCAATAGCTTAATTTAAACCTCCCACACTTAAGCACTAATAGCGTAAATTAACAGAAGTAACATAATTGGCGATATTTGATGTTGTTGGCCAATCTAAAGTTGTGAATACTGCCAGTTGTTTCTGTATGGGATTTGCGGGCCAGATTATTGTTAATTTTTCGCGTGATCGTTAGTAGCGGTTGGATAATATGAATCCGCATGATCGTAGCGGTTGGATAATATGCAGTCGATTTGTAAATTTTGTATGTTATTAAGGATTGAATACTTCATTCTATCATTATTAATTGGGCGTATGTATTTTTGTCTATTTCGGTTGGATGTTAAGGGGTGTAGAAATAATGGAACTCGTTTTTTCGTTGGATCGAAGTACAAGATATCGGGAAAATTTTACGTTTTGATCGAATTTCACACTTTACAGGCACCAGAATTTAGTGGGAAAAATTAATATAATATTTTTTGTTTTATTTGAGAAAAAGAACACTGGTTTTGAAACTTGGCCACAAATGGAGAGATCTTTTACCTAAGCTCCTGGTCTGCCGATTCGAACTCTGTGTTGACTTGGTAGATACGTACTAAGATAGGAGGTGCATAAAATATGGGTGGAATGCACATATGATACGATTTGGATTATTTTTCTGGTTTCCTACGGATGAAAATAATCTTACTACACGAGCTAATATTGGCAAATCTATGCATTGGATATTAAAGGATGTCTATATCATGGAAATCATTTTTGCGTACGATTGTATTCCCACCCTATGTGTTTTAGTATGAGGTAAATAAATAAATAAGGTAAACTTGATTGCGGATGGTACGATGATAATGGTGAATTAAAACTAGATTGATAGAAAAAATACTCACATGCAAGCAGCTCGTGCTGTGCGGATGTACTACAGACTGTACTCGATCTCAGTGTGTGTGTACAGTAAACAAGCTACTATGTCTTAAAGTGTGTGGGCGTTCTCTTGAGCAGTGTAAGAACATATATTCAAACCAGGATGATGAGAACAAAACAGTATAACTCTTGAATTTATATTCTATCACACAGGGAAGTTAGACCCCGCATAAGGGACATTTTTACTTGCGGTTTTCCTGTTTGAGCCAGAAGAAATATCATTATTTTTGTTTCATAAAGGAAGATTGTAGTAGTTGAAAAATAAATAATCGAAGTTCATTTAATCCCATGTATTGGTACCCATTTTGAAAAATGGGAGGTGGGTTGTATATATGAATAAATTAAAGACTTTTTTAAATTCCTTGACCCCTAAAACATATAATTTGATGTCAAGATCAAGATTTTAGGTTGAGTGGTTTTCAAAGTACGAACAATCCAATATTTGTATCCGCCATTTTCAACACTGGCGTCCAGAAAAGAGGGTCCCACTCATACACAGTGAGCAACGGTCAAAATATCTTCTGTACTACTGTTATATAATATTTAGCATGGTGGTTGCTAGTTCGGTTTCAGGGTGAGCCAAATTTGTCATTTTGGCCATCTGCCTCCCCACTAAAATACGCATAGCTTTATTATATTCTTTGGCATTCTACTAAATGGCAGTTTTTGTGGATCGGATAATCAGATAAAAAAATTCGACGCACGTGAATGCAAGTGTGTAGAGACTTCCTCTTTCAAAATATTTTGGTGCTCATTTGTGGAAAGGTACTTGTATAATGCCTTTCACGATGTTTCAATTCGTAGTGGGGTTTTGTGAACCTCTGATTCGAGACTGGTGTTTCTTTTTAGATCATGTTTAAAATCTCATTAGCAGTCGCTAACATTGCCACTTAATTGATTATATACCGCAAAGATAAAAAAATACAAGAAATTTTTTCCCAGCATCGTGTGATAAAAGAAAATTTTCAAGGTTTTTATTGGAATGATTTTTTTGGGCAAACGTTTTCTGTGAAAAATGATTGCAGTGCAATTCCATTAATGACCTTATTCGTCCCGTTGATTCAATGTGGGAAAATATGCTACAAAAGAAAAGTGACCGCAGGGTCTTTTATTAATAAGGTTACGTCATGCTTCCCCGAGGTGAAGTTTCGCCAAGTCACTGCCCCAGCCGTAAATCTTAGAGAGGGAAATAATTCTCGAAGAACAGATTTACAACCGTAATGACTCCCACCCAGGGAGATTGATTGACTTCGCTTCGAAGGCTTCCTTTTTCGAAAGCAAACAGGAGAGGGACAAGGTTGTGTGTATGGCTTTTCCTGAGCTATTTTGTTTTGCTTCCTGATATTACGACAGGACTTGCGAAGAATCAGCATTTGATAATCATGGCTAAAGGTCATGAATCATTCAACTAGAAAATATTCAGAAAGTAATATATCTTTCACTTCTTGATGGTTCCTGAGCACAACACCAGTTAACAGATATTCAGCTTGAAAATTTGCATATAGACTTGATGACTTTGATATTTTTCATCTCATTGAGTATGGGTAGGATTTTATTAATAAATACCATCTTATCTTCTTCAGTGGCATATTGAATCAATAGTAGTAGTACAATATTTGAGGGCATTGATCCATAAATAGAATAGATTGCAATATATTTCTTTGTACATGAACGCCTTATGTTAGCTTACATTTCAAAGGATAATTTACCTTTTACGGATATTTTACGATAGGAAAATCCTACAGAGAATTAAAGTGAAGGTCAACCGATAGGGAAAACTTGTTTAGAGTGTAATTATCCACAGAAAAGCCTCAGAATGTTGTTGAAAGTAATGCTCCCGAAATAATATTTACTATATGATTTTTTTCCTCTTTATAACAAATATTCGTAAAATATTGATAAGTCACATATGGGTCTATCTATTATGTTTCTCAATCATTGGTCTAATCTTTGGTTCGGAGTTCACTTATTTTTTATCGTCATATGACCCCATCACGATTTAAGTGACAATACAAAGTACTTCACCACCATTACAAAAATAATGAAACTCCATTACGCGATTTTAAGGATTTTAATTAAATTGAAAGTGAGAAATGGAAATTGAAATAAATTTATAAGTAGGTAATGCACTTAAATTCATTATAAGTGGAATTTTGTGGAGTTTACACTTTAGCTTTTACCTTGCCGTCCAACCCATTGCCCTGACGTGGTACCATTTTAGTGGTAATATCTATTCTAAAATATAATAAGACATACATTTTATTTATACAGCAAGACTAGTGATTATTTTCACAATATCCTCAGAGATAATAAGCTAATATTGACAAATCAGTACCTTAAATCAACTACAGGTATACGATGATTCCGGATTGAAACAATCATTATGGATAACAATGGTATTTTTTGTAAGTAGCCAATTATCTAGCGATTTTGGAAGTTGAAAAAATAAAACTTTATCCTTCATGTTGGTCACTACCGGCGTTTCCTCGCGTCAAAACATCGTCAGATGTAAACTTTTTGTGTGCGTTTTTGGAGAGGTTTGTGAGAGATTAAAAAATGTTTTTTATCTTATAGAGTAAAAATACATTTTAACCGTAATATAGCAACCAAGTGAAACCTGGAAAACAAACTGCCATCTTCATTTGGACAAAATAAGCATATAAGAACCAAGGATAAATCATGTACAGGCAATCATAGCCAAGTTGAACTGACTACTGACCGTTTAATGCTCATTCATCCTAATCAGCATGAAACACTTTTTTCCATAAGATAAAAAATTTTTTTCTTACGCTAGTATATATTGCACTAATTTATCTATGAGAGATAAGGATAAGTTTTCGTATAATTATTTGGTTAATACTAGTTTTTTTGAAGAATATTTTCACTAAACAATGCGATTCTGTAAACAAATTGACTAGTATCAATGCGTGGATCTTGTAAAACCCCCTAGCGTAATCTCATATCTCGAAAGATTTCAATCATATAAAAAAAAAATTAATGTATGCGCACTCAAGGTAAACAAGAGCTTCACATGCAAAGCAAATAACTCAGTGTCAGTGTCTTCCTTATTTTTTTTAGTGTTTCTTTTTATAAATAAATAGGTTTACTTAATGATTTAATGATGGAGCATCATAATTTTGTAGCATCTGCCTTTGGCCATCGGTTAACCATTTAACACACATCTCTTGGTCTCCATTGTATACCCTACTTTACCGCTGATGCTTACTGTCAGACCTGATTGTATACCAACCCCGACTATCTGGAGACCGTAATTTATGGATTCTCGGCAGTTTAAATTCCAAAAAGACAATGGGGGGATCGCAAAACTCATAGCGTTTGAAAATAATGTGTAATATTGCATTCCCTGCTCCATTTCTCTTTTTGCTTTGTTTCCCATTAGCCTATCTTCCTGTACACCATCGTCTCCCTTTCGGCAGCTTAGATAATTTCTGTATTCGCATTCTTACTTCGTATTTCCCGACTCTGCTGAGTTCTGCTTACTAGCCCCATTTTCTCCATTTCTCTCTTTCTCATCTATTGCTTCCCTTTTTAATATATTCCAAGTTTTATTTCATTGGGGCTGAAATTTTAATTATGACCCTTCTCTCTTTCTCAGGATTCAATTTCAATATTAATTAGTTTTCGAAATTAATGAAAAAATTCGATTAAAAAAGATATTATCACACGGGGACCTGAAGAGGTTTGGGGGAGGGACTGTGGAGGCAGGGATGGGAAAAGAGAAGGGGGTGGAAAGGGCGGTACATATGTACATGAACTTTTTTCCACCCTCTACTCCGAGAACCCTAAAAAATCTTCTAACCATCCCGCCTGGATTTTTCTCCTCCTCCTTCTCTCCTTATTGGTATTCCTTTTTGTAATCGTTTCTCCTTCCTCTCTCTTTCTCTTCTTCTTCTTACTTCCCTCTTTAATCTTCATGCATCGCAGACAGGCTTTTCGCTCTCTCCCCTCACCGCCCACCTCTCATGAAATTTTCATATTTCTCTCCCAATTACCATTAATCTGCATTTCATAAAAGATAACCACCTAAAAGATAGAAGTTAGTTAGTAGATTTAATGGGATAGTCGGTTTACACGTCGCAATATATATTTTTAAGCGGTTGAATCAATTGAAGCAGTGTGAATTTTAACGTGAAAATTCATCTTGTGTTTCTTTTTCCAATTTTAAAAAAATTCCTTTCAGAGTTTCCGTAAAAAACATCACTTTTTTAAGGTTTTCGTTAGCATTAATGCTAGTTATCTTAAAATGTTCGTGTCAATCGTCTCTGATGCTTGTTTTCCTCGGCGTTTCTTTCAGAAGGCAGAATAAATAGGGAATATGCCATTATGTCTAATACCGTTATCCTTCTTTTATTCTAAACGTTTTTTATTTGAGAATTCGTGTTCTGTTTAATGGTATGGTGTTGAGGATTAACTTTGGTTTTACGGGCATGAATTTTATATAATCTTTATGCCGATTAGGAACTGAATTAACTAGAAGAGCGTGATCAATCACTGCAGGTAGTTACTACGCTAGGGAAGCACCGAAATGGGAAGAAATAGCTCTTTAGTTCATTACATCTGTGCTTTGACACTTGCAATTATGTGAAGACAACCACCAGAGCAACGATTTTAAGCTCTCTAACATATAATAGACGATAATAACCTTGCCAATGTGAGCTCTGCGGAAGATGAATACATCCAACTACTATGGAAGCGTGACTTGAATATGTACCAGCTTTCCTGAAACTTAAAAAAAGAGCGGATCCCGGTCAAGGCGAATGATTTTTTCTCTAAAGTTTTTACTTCTCATCCTATGATTTTTTCTCTGTGAAACTCCTGGTATTACAGCGGGTAACGCCGGTAAGGTTCTCGCGGCCAGTTCGCGGTAATTCGATTTGTTAAAACAAGAGCTTAATTCATAAAATGAAATAGCTAACATAGAATTTCTTACATCCATTGATGTATGCTACACTCTATTTCATGCTGAAAATACAGTTGTACATTTGACAGTAAAAGAATCATCGCAAAATATCCGCAAAAAATTGATTTATTCACTTGTTCCACACTAATAGCATAATTTCATTGACTGGGTATTTTTAGATTTGAGGAACATAAATTTGTTTGATTAACATTCACACCACTAATATTTAAGATTCAGAGTAATGGTAGAATTATGTTTATAGCTGCAAAGTATATGTTACATCCTCTTATCGATCTTAACTCATAGTGTTATCCTAAGACGCACACAACTTTCTCATGCCAAATTGGACTTGAACCCGCGTTCTTCCAGTTATTTGGCTCGAGTATAAGCGACAAGCGATATGAGGGCTTGGTGCCTTTTAACTATTAAGACACTGAGCAATTTACGCTGATGTATTTGTGATTGAAATCTGATATCTCAAGTACGACTATTAATTGGAAACTTAAATAGGTAAAATACACCAATACCCATGGAAAAATACTCTTACGGCTATAGTACATTGAAAACAGATAATTACAATTTTTGAGAAATTAAAACAGTAAAACGTGGCTAAATATGATGCAATTAAAATAATAGGAACGGTAGATATAGGATAAAATTATGTCTTTCAAATGACCAAGCTAACTTTCAAAAGAAACGCGAAAGAGAGGTTGCCAATCAAATAGGCCAAGAGAGTAAGATTATTTGAGTGTACCTATTCAGCATTAATTTTCTGGTTATAGTTAATTGTTCGTAATGCATAGACCCCCATCTCCTTAAAGAAGATTTTAGTTGTCAACAAGGAAGCAGTTCGTGAAGATAATCACGTGGTGTATTGCTCCATATGGGTTAAAGAAATGTACTATAAGAAAAGTTGATCCGAGTGGAATGGAAGCCTTCGGGGTTTGGCTTTGGCGTAGGATGCTGAAGACTAAGTGGATGTATACAATGAAAAATAAAGTTCACGCACAATCTGAGGATGAAAGCTTTATAGGGATCATAGCGAGATATATAAGAATCAGGTGGTTTGGATACGAATTAAGGATAGGAAAGTGCTAGGATGTAACAAAATTTCATCAATTATTTCCTCTATTTGACTGATAAAAGGAGAGGGAAAAATTTGGATAATGGTCTACTAACTACTGATTTAGAATTCTCCTCACAAAGTGATCAAGTAGTGGCCGGTTTGCCAACGTAAAGTGTCTTCCACCACTGGGATTTGAACTCGGCACCTCTGGGTGAGAGGCCTATATTGTAAACATTGCACCAACTAGACAACTAAATGATATTAGTTCACCTCTTTTAAGCCATGGGCTCTGTCAAGATGACGCGGTAAAATTTTGTTTGATATTAAATTGTTAATTCGTCATTTTGAATCAAGTTTTCTGCAATCTTTGATGCAAACCTTAATTTGTATTATCACTCGGCCTTGCAACTTAAGACCGTCTTATCTTTTTTGCCGTCCTTCACTATTGTAAGTTATTCTTTTTTAAACATTTCTCATTTACTGTTTTGTGGCATACTGGTAAAATATCTTGTTTGGCACGAGAGAAGACTTCTATTTCCGGCATGTGCGTGCTTGTGGAAATGGGTCATAAGTTGTTTTTGTAGCCCGGAAGTTATGGATCGTTATCAACTTCAAATTATGAAATTGACTGTGATAGTATTACCAGAGGGAAACGGAGTACCTATCCTCATCAAGCGAAGAAAGTTTCATCGTGAATCTCCCGGCACGACGTTATTTGGATTCTTCCTAAGTAGGCAATTGCTGAGGCATAATAAGAGGTTTGCATTACTTAGCGAGTTCGAAAACAGGTACTCTAGCACTCCACACTTGTACAATTTTCGAGTTCTTAACTTCAAGATGGGTCGTGTGCTCCGTCTTTTAATGAGTAATGTGATTTATCTCGCAATCATTGTGTTGAGTTTTAACAGCAGTATTCAAATGCATCTCATATTAGTACGTGAGGTACTCTTCAGTGATAGTTTCTTCCAAGTATAGTTTTCACCATCATCATCATCCATTTCATCAACATCATTAAGTATAACGAAGTTTCTTAATTATTCCTTGCCAATTTGAGGATGAAATTTAGTTGCATGATACCATGAGCAACTCCTATGATCAAGATATTTAAAGCAGGGGCGTCCTCTCTCTCTGAAGTTCAGGCACCTATGCGTGAGTTAGGTAGAATCGGGTTCGATTGTTGGTCAAGGTGGTCAAGGCTAATAATTTTCTTTTGTGCAAAAATGAACTTATAGCATTCTAAATAGTCCCTCTCATTTTTATGCCTGTACGACGCAATTTCATTCTTAAACCTCATACATGGCTAAAGGAAATTTTAGGTGTTTTCACGAGCTGAAAGTTTGCACACGTATTGCAAGAAAGAACTTGATGCTTCACTACACTTTTTTATTTACTCCTTGGACGGTGTCAAATGTGTTTGCTATTAGTATTATCTGAGGAAGATGATGTTGACATTGGTCTGGAATGAATTATAAAGTTTGAAAAAGGCTTAGTATTTTCTTACTATTTGTTTAGGATTGGGATCATGGAACCTTCCTTCCCGTTGATCCTAGCTAAAGTAAGCCCGCTATACTATAAGCGACTTGAAGAAGTGGGAAAAATAAAATAATTACTAATTAGTTTTCGCTTTCATAAGCGTAATTGAGAATTAAAGATAAAGCAGTGTTCGCCTTGTAAATGTCTGCCATAAAAATGTTTGTCGTTCAATTAAATGTATTTGATTATCTTTTATTTTAATAGTAAGAATAGCGTTGATGAATGAAGAGAAAATAAAGTATAAAAATGTGGAAACTGAAGAAGGTAACTACACTATAAAAGAATTAGGAATGAAATAAACCGTAAATCGAGAAAAGCAAGGGAATTATAGATGAAGAATCTATGCGAAGATGCACAAAGCAACCTCGCACATATAAATGTGGAAGTTTCCCTCAGGATGGTAAGGAATCACTTCAAGGAACAGGCTGCAAGATGGAGGGACAATTCCATTAGGGACAAGAGTGAAAAAATCTTTATCGAAGATGAGGATGAAGTGAAGAGATGGAAGAAATACTTGGATGGGTTGTACAATTTACACAATCTTTGCACGAAAGTAATCGAAGAGGAAAATGAAGTCAATGAGGATGATTTGGGAGCCCCAATCTTAAGATCAGAATTTGACGCAGCAGTAAGGGACCTCAGGATAAATAAGGCTTCGTAGCTTTTCGTGGGTTGGCCGATAGAAGAATCGAGTGGAGGGCTGCGTCAAAACAATCCTGGGATTGTTGACCGATTATGACAATGAAGATTAGCCTTCGAATTTTATTTCTCGAGTCACTTCATTGGAAAGATATTGACATTATTTCTCAAAGATCACAGACTGCTCATGGTCAATAAGGAGTGGATTGAAGTCTTAGTTAGGAAAGCGTCGTTTAACTTAGGCCTTTGTTTTTAATGATAATTTAAAAAAATGGCATTATCGATACCATAAATTTAAAAGCTAACTTATGCTAGCGTCTGGAAGGCTCATCCTTTTGTCTGTACGATTTTCCTGCCTCTTAATGCCCACTTTTTCCTCCGTTGGCATCGCCTTAGCGTTCAAGTACTTATTTTCTCCGTTTTTTTTCTCATCTGAATCTTCTTCGTAGCCGCTGCTCTTATTACCGATTCCACTATAGAATTATGAAGATACACAGAGGCCTTGCTTCTCCTAC
Source organism: Platycnemis pennipes (assembly GCA_933228895.1). Taxonomy (NCBI): domain Eukaryota; kingdom Metazoa; phylum Arthropoda; class Insecta; order Odonata; family Platycnemididae; genus Platycnemis; species Platycnemis pennipes. The sequence goes on along the minus strand of OW121857.1, from coordinate 30,501,378 downwards.
TACCAGGAATTATTTCTCTCGTGGTAATCTCCATCAAAATATCTGGGAAAAAGTGAAGAAATATAGATTAATCATGCCTTCTTCCGTAGTGTTTTAAACATGCCTCCATATGATATCCTCATTCAGAAACTCAGACAATGCATGCACTACACAACGTTTCATCCAGCTCCTGTTGATCGATCTAACCCTAAAAACTGGCCCGATCAGGGGCAACTTTAATAGCTCACCCCTAAAGCTCAATGGGTAATTGGATCGTGCAAGCACTTCCACCACATCAAGACTGTAGTCCATGAGAAGGATAATATGATATGCTATACACATCGCTCAGGAGTTAATAACCTCATCTTTGAACGTAATTGTGGTTGAGGCGTTTCTCAAAAAAATCATCACTGGATTTATTTCCTCATGTGTCGCTCAGTATTCCGAATTGGATATTTTTGCAAACTCACGTCACGTGGAGGTAAATTAATTAATGAAATATGATCTTACAAATTGGATCAGTAATTATTTTAGCATTAATTTAATTTTGTATGTTTGTACAATTAACAAATTCTTCGAACAGTTTAACATTTTGTATCAGAATTATATTCTTACGTAATAAAAGTTGTCTGTGGTCTTCAAATGAGGGGTGTTCTTTTTTATATGAAGTGGTTTCAAAAGTAATAGAAATTCATTCTAATCTTTTGTACATATTTCACATGAACCATCCGATTGCATATTAGAGGGTGATTAGCCCAATCGATTTTAAAACGAAATTGTTGTTTAAAAGTTTCCCTCTTTATTCACAGTTATCTTCATTTTTTTACTTATTCGATAGTCCTCTCTCATTTTGCCGAACATTAATTCTTGGGTACCATAAAAAACCTTTTAGCCGATTCAAAGCCGATTTATTTAATCTTGTTCATTTCATTTACATTGTCAGTAGCCATGTTTACCTAGCTAAAGTTCATCCTGTTTTCAACCAACTCTAATGGGTCATTACGAGACCCATAGTTTGTTTCATGTTGCTAGTAATAATTATTTCAGCTAGTGAGGTCTGGTCTTACGTATTATTATAGGTAACATTCCAATTCAATTGGTAGTGAACTTTAAACCTTATTAATTTATATTGTAAGGAAGTAAGCAAACTTGAAAAAGGTTGCAGATAAACAGTTTCGACTTTGTAAATGGAAACTAGGTCAATTTGAGAATTGCGTTACATTTTTCTTTTACATTATGGAACCCGCGTTTTGCCACCTACATGTCTCCATCACGTGATTATTATCTTCAGCCATTTCCTCATTTGGTCTCCAAAGAGGGCATTTTTAAAGACGGGTAGGCGTTTGCAAGTTACAAAAATAAATTTTAATGAAATTTACAAAAGTGGCCTAGTTTTTTTAAAACAATTTTATGGTGTACCTCTATATGGTAGAGCCAGAGGAAATTCCTTTTTTCTTTGCTGTTTACATAATCTAAGTTATGAATAATGGCCTTTATGCTGATTTCATTATAGTTTTCACCCCTCGGGCTAGTGAGCCACGGAGAAAATACAGTTTGCTGGTCCGGAAAAATATAGGTATTCCAGCCCTGAATTATCAAACTAATTCTTGAGTGCAAAGGGAAATGACATATGTATCATGATACAATGGTTGAAGCAACAAGACATGGCCTATAGCCGGTTATGATGGTATAATATTATTTTCATCATCGGTCAACGATCCTAGGATTGTTTGACGCAGCCCTCCACTCGATTCTCATGGTTGTTTTCAAGTATGTTTTCGCACTAAAAGGCGCTTTAGACCGGGAGGAAAGGTACAAGGATAGGAATTGAAGGTCATTATCTTCTATCGGCCAACCTCTTCATATTGACGTAGAGGGTTCCATCACGTCTTGATAAGAAGAAAAGAGTGGAGTAGCTGAACTCCTCGGGATAATAATGTGGTGGTTTCCCTTTGCCTTCCACTTTGCAGTACTGCAGCCGTTAAAGTAAACTAGCAGGCCAGCTGCCTGATTTGCAGGCACTTTTCATAAGCTTTTCGTATGCAGAGAGAGGAAATGGTTATTTTATAGATAGAGAAATGCGTCCCCAAGGTCCGGTAGTTCCCCTTAAATTTCGAAGCCTTGCGATGCGCGGCGCCGCCATCTCACCTCGACCAACTTTTCAAAGCTTTGAATACGCAGCCTAATCCATTTTTTTTCAATTTATTTGTGAAGGAGGCACAATGAGTGATTCCTTTGATATTATTTTCATTAATGAGAGAAAAACACTGGTTTAATCAGCAAACTGCAAGCTCAGAAAGGATTATTCAATTTTTAAGATGCATAAGAACATCGGCTTCTGACTTACTGTCGATGCAAAAAACGAGTTTGGATGCAAATAGCGAATTAGCAGGAGAGCCTATGGAAAAACGGATCACAGTCTAATATTTCTATATTAATTATGCGCTTTATGACGATAAATTGAGTTTTTTCAGACGAACAAAAATATTTTTTTCATAGGTGTTAAGTACCTGCGTACAAAAGTGCTATTTTTTGATGGTCTTCATAGAAAGTGATGACTTTGATTATTTGTAGCCCAACAAGAAGTTATTCAATAACATCTAAGTTTTGAACATGTTTTCCAAGTAAAAGACTCCTAATATCTCTAGTCCTCCTCCAGTTACGCAGGGGTCAAAGGTCATGAGGTCTAGGTAGGCAAATATGGGCAACAAATGTGACGCAAATGGTTGACGAAGTAGGGACCCTATATTCATATTCTCATCTGTTGATCTCCAAGGTCTACACGGTGGTCAAAGATTATGAGGCCTATGTGAGAAAATTGGGGCAAAAAACGTGTCGTATCTTAGGTTTAAATGGGTGCCAAGTCAGTGATAAAATTTCAAGATTCCTCTTGTCATCCTATTCCCTCCAAGAGTTACGCCGGATTCACCTTCAGCAACTTCACCTTGCCACTCCGTTTCTCTTTGGTTTCTGTTCAAGGGTTAGTCACGATGGTTAAATTCACCCTGAGCTGAAGCTTAGATGAATGTTGATATCGAGATTCACTCATTAAAAGGAAATTCATTGAAAAGCTCGAACTTTTTTTCCAACTTCCTTTAATCTTCCTTTAATGTACACAATTTTAATGCAAGTACATGTAGCTTTGGGAGAAAATTGTTTCCATGTTGTACACTTCAAGAAAAATGGTCACAATAGGCGTCTTTTTAATTTTTAACCGCAAGGTAGCAGAAGCAGGGAATTTTGACAACGATTCTGGCATTTCCATCTCGTCCTATCCATCGCCGTGTGCTGTCACTGGAGTCCCAACCATATCTCCAGCCTGAGCACCCTTTTAAACCTACGATATAACCTTATATTTCATAATCTGATCTTAGGTTAAAGTAAAGACTAAATCTCTTACAGGAATTTAAAACGGATATCTTTACTGAAGATGATAGATATATATTTAAAACACCAGCGTATTACGCTAGATTTGACCAGATAATTAAGATTAGAGAGATAGAATGTCGTACCGATGGATTAAAAATGTCAATTCTTCCCTCGTACTATTAAAGAACACAATAGGCAGCATAGAAAAGATATTGGTAGGCAAACTATTGTAGAGTAGTCTGTAGCGCATGATGCATGTATTAAAAACCAATCCCTTTCCTACTATGTAGATACTAACGTGGCTGCATGTGGCCCATATTATTAGTATCGGGGAGGCTATTGAGACCCAATTTTTAAATTTCCTGACTTTTCCCTGATTGACTTACCGATTTGCCTGATCGATTGCCTAAAGGGCTCCTATTATCGGAATATTTTATTTCTGCATTTTCATCCAGACTCAGAAAATCTTAAAAGATGAAATCAATACATTAAAAGCTACAAGTATACCCTAATGAAAAAGTATATTAAAATTCCATAAGTTAAACCCTCGTCCATGTTATACACACTTTTCATACACATTTCGCGGCCGCGTATCGTATTTCCGTGGCCGTGTATGTGTCCTTCGGTAAAATTACAATGACGATGTCTAATTTTTCAAGAAAGAGGTAGCGTGTCGTGGTAGTTCTGGGAAGTTGAGGATTACTGAAAAGGAATCTAAGGGAAAGTTAATGGCCAATTTACTGGCGGACTCTGGTACAGGTATCACTAAGGTGCGTGAAAAATACAAACCAAACCAAATATGTTGGACTTGATCAAAATCGGATGGCACGAGTGACATTCAGAAGCAAATAACAATTCGATTAACGTGGTTTAAACCCTTTGATTGTATGAGGAAACCAAAAATGTAAAAATATTTGTATAAACAAACATAACTTAATCGCGCCACTACGAACGAAAACAGGAGGCAATTAGCAACGGCAGCATCGTATTCAGGAATATCATATCAGGTGGTTTGTGATGTGACTAAATTGCTTCGAGAGGGAGCTAAGGGGATCATTCAATAATTACGTCGAGCGTGAAAGGTGGGGAGGGGAGGAGGACTCTTCTTACTGTCTGACTATGGGAATCGAAGATGATCTCACGTAAGATTTTTTTTACACGTGTGATCGTACTTGTATAACCACTCTAATAATCATCGTCTCATATTTTTACGTCTGATTCACAACTAAGTAACTAAGAGACAAAACTAACAAGATTCACAACTGAATGTTCCACGAATGATGCGGCTTATTCCATATACGTCAGCGACGGATATTAGTTTTAATTGGTGAAATAAAGGGCGGAAAGACTGGCCGATAAACGTAATGGTAGAAAAATAACGAGAATTTCCATTCGTTTCTCCCTGACTGTCACGAGAATTCCCTGACTGTCACGAGAATTCCCTGACTTTTCCAGAAATGCAAAGTTCCCTGACAATTCCAGGTTTCCCCGGTTTTCCCTGACGATCGCCACCCTGAGTATGTTTCTATGTAGTACCCTAGTTGCATGTTTTGTTGATCTTCACCCCCTGCCACACACCCTCGCGGTGGCTTGCAGGGTATCGTTTGCATGTAAATTTATACTACGTTTTTTTCCTCAGTTTGCTTGCCTAGACCTCGTGACCTTTGAACCCTGCGTAACCTTGGAAGTCAGAGAAGGCCGAGAGGTATCTTTGGACATCGATTAGGGAATCCATTTAAACCTATAATACAATACCCCTGATTTTTCTGTCCATATCTCTTGACCTTTAACGTCCGCGTAGTCCTTGAAGCTCAGGAGATGACTCGTACCATCCACTTTGGCAAACATTTAAACATATTACAGGCTCTTCCTATGATATGACACGTTTGTTGGTGGGTTTGTTGCCCCGATTTGCTTTTATCACCTCTGTGACCTTGACTGTGCCCTGTCATGGGCCACGGTTATGAGTGATTCTATCTTGTTGCTCGTGCCCAAAAACCCATCTTTTTGAATTTTGGCAAAACAATTCTGACCTCGTATCTCGATTTGTATTTGTGCATTAAAACCTTATGAGGCAAAATTTGATTTTATTTTGGACCTTCATTCTGGGGTCAAAAATTCGAATTTTGAAAATGATACTCACTCTGCACAAAACATGGTAACTTTTTCTATCCTTGCATCAAATTTCATCGACGTATAACAAATAAGAGTGCCTTAAATTCGATGTCAAAAATGACACACAATCCATGGAACAGTCTGTATAGAAACATCGGTTAACCCGTTATTTTTCTTCTTCAGCCCTTGAAATAGCAGCCATGCACTGAGAAGGTATTAGCCATTAGTCATGTATTAGCCTATGATGAACTGTGGTTTCTCTTCAGTAATAAATTGTGCTATTTTCAGTGGAGCACTCTTCACGCTGATCTGTCGTGGGTAGTGGTAAGAGGGCGGCAGTGCGCAATATGTCATGCGGGTTGCGTTAGGCAGAGTTCTCTGGATGGCATTCTCACCACTACTCCCTCACCAGGTCACCACTTCATAGTTATTATTTGGCAATCCAGAGGACTCTGGCGATAGGTTGGCTTCAGCCCCCTCTCTGCATGATACATTGCACTAACGATCTATATCTCGATACCTGTGTATGTCCCATTCTAATTATCCTTGGTTTTTGTACTTTTTCTACACCATATTTTAATTATACGTTGTCTCCCACTCTCGAAAACCACATATTTTGCATTTTTCTCTGCAGCACAAACTGCTAAAAATCCAAACTAATACCAAATCATACTGATAGAAAAATCCCTGTCATTCCTATCCTTACACCTTTCCACCCGGTCTGAAGCGCCTATTAGTGCGGAAACAGACTTGAAAACACCCATTAAAAAATCCACACTCAACGCACCAAACCTCTCTCTTTTAGATCAAAATTTGGGAGAGAAGAAAACAAAACGGATACAGAATGACTGACTAACTGACACGCTTCAAGATTAATATATATTCGAATTAACCTACTGATTTAGCAACAAAAATTAATACATAATAAACGTTATATAACCTTCTTTCAATTATTAGAAAAGTACTTCAAAACGTCTTGCTTTGAAATTCACAATTCATACACAAGATCGGGGCAGGTAGGCAAAAATAGTTTTATTTCACTATCTGCACATCGAAAACGTCAATTAATATTTTTATACTTATAAAATTGATTCATGAAACTAATTCCACTTTCTTCAACTTCTTCAGTCCAATTTTCGCCCCTTTACGAAAAACGTAAACACTTTTACTTAGCAACGTAAACAAATTTGCATAACAACTGATTTCCCATGTTAAAAGATAGGTAAAAAACCACTTTTCCCTACTCCACAAACTGCTAAAAATCCAAAACTACTACCAAATCATGCAGACACAGAATCCACACTCAACGCTCCAAACCTCACTCTTTTAGCTCAAAAATTGGGAGAGAGCGAAACAAAACGGATACAGAATGACGGACTGACTGACTGACCGACTGTCACGCTACAAAATTAATATATATAGATGTTACCACACCTGTAGTGAAATGATCGTCGCTGTAATGACCACTGTGTTCTCCACCTTCATTCATAAGAAGAGCTGCTGCCCTCTCCTCCGTGTGATAGGAAGCATAATTGCTGGCTGCCTCCCGTCGCCAAGTCACGGCATCCTCGCAGGTTTCTGTACCATTTAAAGGCCTATCTTACTCAACAATACACCAATACCACCTCGGACTGCCGTCACGTTTTGTCTAGGACTTCTTATTTGACGATTAAACTCACTTATTTCTCAGCAAACCTCTATATCTAGATGTAGACCCACCATTTGTAACCCGGTGGACGCATTCGGTGGCTTTAAGCTCAGCGTGGACCTTTGAGGCACAGTGCCCGGGGTAGAAGCCCTACTTACTCGACTCAAAGGGTCTCTACTGCGTACTTGCAGAATATAATAACAGAATGTGAAAAATACCGGGCTGAATTCGACATAATATAAGTAGCGGGAAAACTGCAGCAAGTTCTGGGAGACTAACATGAAGGGATAAACAAAGTCCTACATTTTCTAAAAGAGATCGGCTCAATGGCATTTCTATTTTCTTTTTCGGATTTAGGAATAATTTATTTTATTATTTTTTTGAGAATTTGATTTTGAAATGGGTTGTAATTGAAGTATGGGAATCCTTCAATAACCACACACGGAAAATCACATGATGAAAAAACTAAATTTAGTTACATTATATATCAATTGCGATACGACTCTTTCAGTCGCTTTTTTTAGCACGACAAAGGAATGAATGCTAAGCTATGTAAATATTCTGTGCAGTCATTTTCTTCTTTACTTACGCATACAGTAATAGCAGTAGCTTCACGGAAGAATAGTCTAGAAGCCAGAAGTACCAGAAGAAAGCCAGAACGTTTTAAGCCATTTCTATCATATGGTATGGATGCTCTTAGTTTTATGCAACGTGTCGTCGCTGTCAGTTTATTACTTGGTTGAAGCATGGAAAATAGCGAGTGAGAGACTTGCCAAATAAGTTTTTATTCACGCGTCGAGAGACGAGTACCCTTTATGAAAAACCCATGCTTCACGCAGTCCATTTACCTCGATTCGCCGACCGGAAATGACGGGCATGAAGACGCATAAGTACATTGTTTCCGGTTTCTCTGCCTTGCGTCCCATCTCTGTCTCCGCATGAATTTCTACCCCCATTCCTTTTCGCCCCTCAGCATTTGCACATGCTAGCACTTTTTTGACTGAAAGGTACTCCCGCCGGAGAAGAAAAAACGGAACCGTAGAACTCCATTATGGGTAAGGCGACTGAGTGCTGGCGACCCGGTGATATATTTTCTCCTCTCGGGACAGTTATTAGGGGCCGCACAGAAAAAACAAAGATCCCTTTCTTGTTTTTCTGCGGTTTTTATACTTAGCCTTTAGCTGCTAATTCATTACCATCAATTCATATGTTTTTTACCTCCCATTCCTTTCTCGTAGCTCCTTTTCATATCCTTGGGAGTAGGCACTTTCTTCTGTTTTTCTTCCAAGTCAGGAATGCCACAAACCGTCTTTCTTTCAGTCGGTATCCTTTTATATATATGTCATTCTTTCCCCGCCTTCATCCCCTCCACCGCGTTCATCGCCATTCCTTTCTGTGTCGGTGGCCGATATTTTCCCAGTCTTCTGTTTCACGCCCAATCTCTTTGGAGGGGAGCACAAAAAAAGCAACGGCCGAAGAATTTCCCATCCTTTCCCCTTGACTTCCGCCTTTTGCGACGTTATCTTCCTCTGTCTGGACGCTTTAAAGAAATATGTCGATTTTCCTCTCTCTTGCTTGCTGCCATTTGTGCTTATTCTGTCCTGTTCTCTCTATATCCTTTTCTCTTCCTCTTTTCTTCTTTCCCTTGGCCGACTCCTTGCTCCCTCTATCCATGATCAAAACCTACGCAGTATTCTCTTTTGCCTTCTACTCCGAACTTAAGGAGGTTGGTCTTCTTGGTTCAATCTTGGTTGGTGGTTCGAAGCTATGTGAGTCAAAACCGTAAAGGAATTCTATTTAATTGGATATGCTTGCAAGGTAAAAATTTCACTGTTATAATATGCCTAAGCTATCGAAAGGCTGATGTAACGCATTAAAGATACAGTGTAATCTTAGAAAAGAGTTTTAATGTGCACTTTTCTCATCCTGGAAGTTGACTCAAAATAGTGTTCATGCTTCGGATAGAAATGAATGTATACGTAAATCTGCATAGTACACTGCAAACCAACATGAAGTATGTGTCAGAGGATGAATCTTCACCTTGCATTCACTAGCTTTATTGCTTAAAGAGGATTAGTTGCTGCATTTTAGTCGAACTGAAACAATTTAGAGAAGATTTAAAGAGGAAATCCAACATGCATAAACGTGTTGTTAAAAGATAAACGAATAATCTATATACCGACGGTAACTATCAAGGTACCGGTAGTTAAAGTTATGCATATATTTTTAGTGTAATATCGATTCAGTTTCCTAATAATAAGGGAAAGGAAAGACATCTACATCTATTGGTTCAGCCATATATTTCCCTGATATTATGTTCATGATTCAATCTACCGCAGTAGGTCGCAGTTCGAAAAATGTATTAACGCCATCAGTAAAAGTATAGCCATGGAATTTAATTGAGAGATAAAGTCTGTATTTCCACCTACGGTCTGATAATGCTTCCCAATTACGTTTTTCTAATAAACTGGTTAACCTTGCATGACTATCGTACCGTCCCTTTACAAATCTTGCTGATATTCGCTACACACTTTCCATTGCGCTATTTAGTCCCAGCTAGTAAGGATCCCATATACTAGCGGTGTATTGTATAAAAAGTCTAAAAAGAGGGTGATATAATGCTTACACCGTTATGAATTCTAAAAATATTAAAAATAAAACTTAAATTAGGACATTCCTGTCAAAGTCACTCTATTTTTTTTCAATTTACGATTCAAGCACCTAAACTACTACTTTCGCCTTCAGCAAATTCCCCGTAAAATACTAGTACTTCCAGTTTTAATGCTTCTTAATGTGTATATTGCGTTTATTTTAAGGAATAAAAGCATTGAATATTCGTATCGTTTCGCGCATGCGACAATGCTTGCTTGCCAATGCTACATTTTCGTAGATTTCTCCACTCTGTTTGTTAACCAATATGTATAGTGATTAAACGGCTTCCACAAAAAGTAACTGCGTCCTACTCTAAATGCTCATACTTTTCAGCATTTTAGATTTATGAACATTTGAAATAGTATGTGATAGAGTTGAACAACTATTCTCTTGGATTTTCCGAAATTTCAGGTAAACATACCATAAAACAACCAGCTCTGTTATAAACCAACAGCTCTGTTATAAAACTATAGTTAGGTTGCGAGAAATAAAGTGGAGATAAAATTTATTTCGTATGCTCCAGTCTTATACCAATTGCATCCTAGCATACGAAGTAATTGTATCTTTTATTTAGTGCATCGTTTCCAACTATCCTTTCATGAAAAATGAACATTGATCGGTTTATTGCTCAATATCAAGTAGGAATCCGTTTTGACAGTTTATATTGAGCATTCAATAAATGAAAAAGTAGGCATTTTATGGTTTTTTCTTCGTAAAAATTTGAAGTACGGACAGTAAGCCATGGAAATGCTTGTTATTCCTGAAAAACGATCTCTAGCTTCTGAGGTAAATGGAATCAAATAACGGTTTCCAAATTCTAATTTAGACGTTACAAGCATGCACATGACCATGATCACTCTCTAAGCAGTGCATTTTATTACAATAACAAGCATTGTGTTTATCGTATTAATAATTAGGAATATGGATTTAAACGGTTTCCTTTCTGCAAGTCCGTAAAGGAACGTAGTAGCAGCTGCACATTTGCACTACTGGTGGATACTTTAATGAATTCTTCGTAAATATTTACAAACGTCTGACCTCATTGGGATATGCATGCATTTGTAAATACTAAACTTGTTACAAGAGCAGTGGTATTTCATGACATTTATGAGGTTGTGGTGTAATATATGTCAATTGATGATATATCAGATAATGATAAATATCAATTATTGGGATAGGGAATGTAGGAATACCCAAATAATCACCTAGCAGAATGAAGCCTTGACGGGCTTTGCACCGGGTGAGGCTTTCCATGGCCGACGTTTAAAGGAACAAGTCCCTCATCTACCTCAGGGCGAAAATTGAGTTCCGAGTTTTGAAATTGGTCCAGTATTTATACAGTGCTTGACCAATCAAGTGGTTCATTCTGATTGGTCCATTACCGTCGCTCTTCTTATGCGTGTTCAGTCTTCTCAATGACCGGCGTCCAGTTTTTGCTGACCGTGTGTCAATGAAGATTGAGACCAAAATCGATACAGCAATTTTGCCTTGAGGAAGATGTCATGCTATCGAAATATCGATCATGGAAAGCCTAACTCGGTGCAAAGTCCAACGAGAGTAATCTAATTTATGGTTTAGTTTATTGATACGTTATAAAGTGAGTTATGGGGATTGATTTCGGCGATAGTTTTTCATCTTTGAATTACCCTGGACCATTGAAAACTTATGAAATACGTGTGTAATATCGAAGATCAGCATTACATTACAGTTAATGATGTCTAATTTTAAATCACTATACGACTTGAACTGTGTGCAATGGCAAGTGTAAATTGGCTCATACACAATTGAATTATCGGATTTATCTTGACTTGGATCATATCGTTGATATTAGTTAAGATGCTTATAAAACACTTTCCATTGTTCCAACATTGCCGTTATTCATTCTTATGATGGTTCGAATGCTTTCTACCTCACATTATTTATCTAAAGCATGTAACATCACTTACTAACTCTTCACATCTTACTTGAACTTCTCCCCAGTATTCTAGCTTCCCAAAAACCATCGATATATAATATTAAATGCGCAGTTCTTCGTAATCTGTATAGAGATCCCTTGCATTTTTTCTGTGGTAGCAGAACAACCTACTCTTCTATTTTTCATCCTTAAGGAGTGAGATGTTGACATAAAAATGTCAGAGGAGAGAGGTACTCATTAAGATAAAAAAGAAATCACAGGGAGAGACTGGTGCGGAAATTAGAGACACCGATATCTCTGGAGTTAACGTCTTCATTTAAAAATAACTCTTACGCACAAAGAAGTCTGCGGGCGCCGGACTCATATTCGCGTTGGTGGCCAGAGTTGGATGACTGGGTCCAACCTTAAACCCCTATCTCTGGGAAGAGGGGAACAAATAGGAGGGATGAGTGATAATGGAGGGGAAGAAAAGGTGGGCAGGATAAGGTGAGAGGAGGATGAGGAGGAAGAAGGAGAAGAAGAGGCAACTACCGTGCCTCCTCATATTCTCCTGAATACCTAATCTTAAAGGCCTCCCATCTCTCATTCCTCACATTAAGGTCTCCAGTTATTGCGTCGAATATCTCAGCGTCATATTCCGCCGGCGAATGCGTTCGTCCCCTTGGAATATGACTTCCCTTTTGCCATCCAGGCACCTTCTCTCTCTCTCGATTCCTCTACCATCCTACCCCAATTCCAAAGCCACCCTTCCTCACCCCTCCCTTTGAGCATTCAACCCCCACCCCCTTCCTCATTCTTCCTCGTTCTCACCCCTCCCAGAGAAATTTCTTGTCCTCTCTCCCTCTCTCAACCCCGCCCTCCCTTATTTTGTCGGCTTATCTCCCTCTCACTTTCTCATCTCACATCCGAGAAGGCAACTGTTCTTGTCCCCACTCTCGCGTACGGCCTTCCACTCCAGTCATTTTTGCGCCATCCATCTGACTCAGTCCCTACCTGTTCCTTAAGGGGAAAATAATGCAACGAACCCATCTCAATCCTCCCCCACCCGATCCCCCGTCTCATTTTTACTACCCCGCAGGACCAGCGTAAAGAATGGCCCTGTATAATAACTGGATGGACTAATGGATAATTGGATTGTAGAAGGTGACGACAAGGTAATGCTCAATTTTTTTTTCTTTTCTCAATCCCATCTCTTTTTCGCTACTGAGGAAAAGTTATTGCTATCGTTACTTTTACTGTTGTTATTATTCTGCCTTCCATTGGCTCATGGAAACCATCTCAAATGCTAAATGCAATGATCATTGCAAAGCTTTGGAGAGGACATTTCCAGGCAAATAATATGCGTGATGGAGAAAATAATCATGCGGCAGGCGCAGAGTCCCATATATGAACGGAGGCGAAAATGAACTTAATTATTTACAATCAGTCTGGTCGTATTACAAGGAAAGGATTTTTAAATTATTCTAAGTTTGTTGAGGGTGGAACAATAATTGGTGCCAAATTGTATAGAAGAAAAAGACATTGTTTACGAATACCATACCTTATTCGTCCACTGCACTGTTGCTATTCACGGGTTTTATTTCAGTTTTTAGTAAAAATTGATGGTTTCATGCGTTACTTTATGGCATTTGCTTTCATATATAATGAATGATAGAATAAACGTGGTATTTCCACAATTATTAATCTCAGACTACGACCATGGTTTCGACGATTATTATTATATTCGACGAGACCTGATGATGTCGTTAATCGTCAAAACCATGGTATTAGTGTTAGGTACATAATTCAGTGCAGGTTATCTAGTTGGTGTGGTAGCTTGAGTACTGCTTTCCCATTCCTGGGGGCTTAAATTTGAATCTTGGCAGCATAAAAACGTTTTCAGTGATATGCCATTTCCCAGTTGAGTGCTATGTGTAAGGAAATTCAATTTCAGCACTCGATCTGCTGGATGGAACGTAAAATTGTACAGAGATTTTTTTCAGCTGCGTATCCTTCCCTACTTGAGGGAAATGAGGAAAGCACACTAAGAGTATTTCTTTGTGCTTTTCGCTAAGAGTAGCGCTTCTATCACTGCCAGGTTTTTCTTAGTCATTACTCCGTTCCAGAAAAAATATATTTTTTATCCAATTACCTACTCGTGCATCCTTATTGGCGATAGTAACCTTTTATATTGATAATTTCTCCCGAATAAGAAGCGGCGATTTGTGTCACATCATAAGATTCGTTACGCTAGCACAATTCATTACTATCAATGAATTCAGGGAAGAGCGATTAACGTCCTTACCACTTCTGCGTATTAACTTTTGGCGTGATCGAATGATCCTCTAAAATATGCTAAAATAAGGGATTAACAAGACATGAAGGGCGTAAAACAACTAAATAAAAGAAACATGCAGATTCCAACCCAATATTTTCCTTGTAATAACCATGATAACCACATATAAAATTCACACTTTCCTTTACATATTTTTTTCCGCATTTCGTTGCATAGGAAACTTCACTTATCTATTCTGTAATATAAAATGATAAGCCAATAACTGTCGCGCAAAAGTGCAATGCTCCATTATTTGGAGAACTATTAGTTGGACGAACACGTAAATTACTTTGAAGTACATCATCAAAAGTCGTCAATCTGCAGCTATGGGCTACTTTTATTCGCCTGATAGTTCCGGGTTAAACTTTAGACACATTCCCAGCCGTCTCAAAAGAATAAACAATAAAGTAGGTTTTTCAGCATGCGGTGGTATTTTCTTTCCGACATTTAAATTATTATTTATTATCCTACTGGCATAGATATAAACCACTAATGACGAAAAGCCATAAAAATATGATTCTTATTGTGACATATATATATTTCTCTTTCACATCATGAAATATTCCATAAATATATGCATAATTTCAGTCAAATTTTGTGGTTTTGTCAAACCTTCACCTTGGATGCCAAAGGCATTGTTAAAATCAACTCTCATAAGGGATCATGGGGATGATAGGCCTTCACAATGAGATTAGATGGTACTGGAGTTATCATCGCAGCTGATTCCTGACGTGCTCCTGACACGAGATTAGCCATATTGTTAGGCTCGAACTGTATGGGGAAGGTAGGCTGATACAAGTAAATTAGAAGGCACCGGAGGCGCATATCAGATGATTCTCGTAGTAAGGTTAACCATTTTGCTTAGGTGCGGACACACTGAATTACTACCTACTCACGGATGAATTTGTTTATGCACGCGGTTAAACTAAAACTAGTAAGAAAATTAAAGGAGAGCACTGTACAAATACGACCTGGAAAGGGTGCAACCAGGGAAACAAACGCCAAATGCGTAGTTAAAATTTTTACCAACTGTAAGGAACAGAATTAATTAACTCCCCGTTGAATAAAATGCATTTACACATTGTTGGGTCGTGGTAGCTTAGTGGGTAGAGCACTGAGCTACTGACCGGAGGGTACCGGGTTCAAATCCCGGGCAAGAGCCTTGCTGAACACTCAGATCTAAAATCTTCGTGATTCGATTTTCTGCGTGTCAGAACTTCATATTCCCAGGTGGCAGGTATTGCAGGTATTGCAGGTGGAGCTTGGAGCGTGAGGTGGCCCAGGGAAAGGAACTGGCCCCCCTACCTAGAATGTGTGAATTTCACTCGCCATTGGCTTAGTACGGAGTGAGGTCTACTCTCGCCTATCTCAACCAATCTTAGGGTTGAATCACTGAGTGAGTGATCACATCATATTATTTCCATCACATAGAAAACTGCATTACTTTCATCAATTATTCCAGATACACATAGGAGGGATTTACGATGAAAAACATTAACGATTAAATATAATCGTTAAAAATATAGTTAACTATTTAATTTAATCGTTACGCTTAAGATGAGTTAACTTTTAATCGTTAAAATTATGCATTAACTGATACAAAATTAACTTCAATTAATTTTTTTCTCTAATTTTCGGCGAATGTCGACCGGTCCGAAATTGGGCGCAAAGGCCGCCCAACAGAAAAACGGGAAAATAAAACGGTATCGGAGAATGCAAGGGTAATTGTGCCAGAATGCAATGAATATGCCCATGCGAATACATCCAAACAAAAGCGGGGCTGAGGGGAGTGATCGCCAAAGTTTAGAAATACATCCTCAGACGAGAAAACACGAAACCACGCGTAGATAATGTCCTGGAGGGCTCGTATGCCTTACTCGGTGACATCATGTCGTCAATACTACATAGTTGGAGCTGAGAATAAGGGTCGCCTAAAATCCTGTGACGGATAACGAGGGGGAGGGGATCAGTCAAATTGACGTATCTGTTATAATGCCCTAGTCTACGTACGCTTTACTCAGCGACATTGAGTCAATACATCAGCCCCCAGTGAATCGCGAGAAAAGGTTAGCAGACACACCCTCAGCATCTACTGTAATTCTATATAAGTAAGCCGTTTCCACTGCAATTTTACCATTGTGAAGAGATACTTCACATCGCAATGCGGGGATCGATATCAAAAATTAACCTTAACGCATTTTCTGCCGCTCAGATCAATATTTTGCGGCAAATTACAGACTCACCATGGTTCGTCCAGCCCATGTTACACCATACATTAACACGTACAAGTTAATGTGCAAATGCATGAACGCGAAAATTCACAGTGTAATCGCACCAAAATGTACAAATGAATGAATGCGTGAACATAAAATAGAACCTGATCATTTAACTGAAGTTAGCACCTTATTTTATATCGAATTTTATGTTTCCTAAAAAAAAACGCAGCGCAGAAAAAGCGCAGCGTTGCCGGCGGAGTGTCCTGCTCTGGGCTCACGCGTTTTTTCAGGAAACTAAAAATTGAATATAAAATATGGTGCTAACTTCAGCTAAATGATAATATCCGATTCGCTCTGGAAATTTAAAGAGAAAGATGACAGTTTTAGTCTCGTGGCGCCATGATGCATAGTTACCGAAAAAAGTGCGATTATAAATGGAATAGCATACCAATAAGTACTAAAGTTAAAACCTTGAAACTTCGCAGACGTAATAATAAAAATATGATTCACTATCTTAAAAATTTTGTTTTAGTCAAACGCATTGCCTGGAAGTTATTATACGTCAAAGTGACTCATGGCGCCGTAGTGCTAAAAAAATGGGCCCTTTTTTTACTCTAACGTAGGAAACAGATCCAAAATTTATTTTTAAAATTATTCTATTAATGTAGTCATTCAATAACAAAATTGTCTAAATTACCATGTAAATGACGTGAAAATCCGATGAACGTATCGAGCTATTTAGGTTTAAACTTGAGTCTAAAAGATTTTGGCTCGAACAGTAGATGCTAATATTAGAGTCTTGGTCTTATTGCCACTAGATATGAATTTCTGAAAAGCCGTGACGCACCTTGAGCGAACGAAGGCCCTTCGAAGTTTATTTCTTCCTGGTATTATTTTTCGAATGTCCTCAGTCAACCATGGCGCTGCAGGTCTCTTTAGTAGACGTGTACATTTTGTTGCATGCGTGTTGATACATTGTGAACTATTAGAATTAAATACTGCACACTTTTGATCAATTGAGCAGGAAGAAAAGACAACACTCCAATCCTTTCAGAGTATAACTTCCTGATAGTTACATATATCAAATCCTCTAAAGTCGCGTCATACAGTGGACATAATAGATTGACGAGTAGTAACAAATTATATAAGTAATGTGAATAAAATCATGCGCTGATAGAAACGACACAGGTTCCTGAGAATAATCGGTAACCTTATCCATATCATAGACAATACATACATCAATTAGGGTATGACGTCTTTCAGTATGGTGGGTGTGTTTAAAGGGCACTAACTGGAGGTGATTGCCTTATATTAAATTATTTACATGCGAGCTTTTGTAACAGGAGCGGTGCATATCAGCATTCAAATCAACAATAAAAACATTTTTATAAGTAGGGAGATATCTTCAGAATGCATATTCAAATTCAGTAAACAAACCATTTGGCGGACGATAAATCACACATAGCAAGAGTTTTTCAGAATTAGCTCCCAATACATCAACAATAATGAATTATGGCATAGCAGAGTAGGGCGAAGGGGAAGAAAACAGAACATTTCCTTGTATGCACTGATTGATATACACTCAAACTCCGCCACCCTCAAACACCCAGGGTGCCAATTACGGTTCTCTGTCGTACGGAGATAGCGTACGATACGCCTTGGAAACGAAATTCCTATCGTACGATATCTGAAACGCTATTACGTTTCCAGTTAGCTACCGTACAATATCTGAATGTACGATAGTAAGCTTGATATCGTACGATATCCCTTGTTTTGGCGACATATGCTATTGCGGTTCGCAGTATCAGCCGGTAGCTATGGACGTATCGTCTGTTATCCTATAGGCGACTTTGATCTCGCTGTAGCCCGTATCGTGAGTCTCACTTCCCATTTCCAATGGAATCATTTTCAGGTATGTTTACACTATTAATAGAGATTTTGTGTTTAATGACAAATATAAATGTGCAGCACGCGCTAGGGAGTGAAAAGTGTGCAAAATGAAGTGATTTAATAAAATAATAGCGTTAATCAATTTCCGGGCTAGCGATTGATGCATAATTTTGATTTATACTTGCACCAATTTATAATATAAGCGATATCCAAGGTTTGAGATTTGTTTGGCATAGAACAAAAAGTAAGTTTTCTTTATGTTATGAAGTCATCGTGTGGTATTGTACGTTTAATTCACTATTATAATTTTATTTCTTCAGAATTAAGCCCGTGCGTTTGTAGCTTTTGTGTGTTTATAGTCTAGGATCCACTGCATAATCTCAATCAATAAAACAGTTAATTATGAATGAAATACAATTCCATAATTAGAGGTTAATTCTGCTGTATATCATTGCTTTAATTCCTTTACATGCAGATTGTGCTTGCTGTGTGCGTTGGGGTACGGTTTGCAATGAGTTTACTTATACATTATTAATATTTAACCTAATAGGAGAGGCTTCTTAAATCATTTATGATATTGTATTAATAACTTCTGAGCAGTGGAAATTGTTCCACTACTACGTAATTATGTGATTTATCAACTTTTAAGTCTTGTTTACATTTTCATTCGTTGATTTCAGCATTTTGTTTTTCACCATTTATTCTAAACAAAATTCTCTTATTGTTATAGATACGGTTAGCGCTGTGGGTAGCGTGTTCGTTTCTCACTCCAAAGATAGCCTGTTCGCGCCTCCGCGAAGACTATTTTTTTGCTTTTGCCATTTCTTAGTTATTCTTTGCTGGGTGGTTGTTCAGTTGCAGCTGCTCATTACTGAGTTAAAGACATTTATTTACTCGTCCTATTCGTAAGTTTTGCTCTGAAATCTTATTCTCGGGATTGATACTTGGACAATGGGGACACACAGCAACATTTCACGGTTCTTTGGTATATATTTTCTACGGCGAATAATTTCCTGTTAATTGATGACAGTAATCTACCGGCATTTCAATTCAAATGATATCTTCAAAATATACTTCCAGTGGCCATCCCTGTGACAGGTACTTTCATCGCCTGGTTAAGCCTTTATTTAGAAGTGGAAAAAGGGGACACATCTTGGTATCCTCCTACCATTTGCCCTTGAGCTGGCTCTTAATGTAAAATACAGCTGTAGATGTATATAGAGTATCATGGAAAGAGATAGTTGCAAGTGTAACGTTAAATTATCACCCTTTTCATGAATATTGAGATTTAATGAAATGAAAGCAATAAGTATTAATTAAAAAAGTCTTATTCAATGTTAATTGCTTTTGAAATAGCTAAAATTAAATGCATCTGCAATAGTATGATCATGCGTTGTGCATCAAAATATGATAATAAATAGCTACCTGGCAAATATGGAACCAGAAGATGGTGATGCTAGTTCTGAGGACTAGAACAGCTAGTTCTGAGGAATAAACGTTTAAATAATTTGAGGGTATAAGGGTACAAGATGACCTATAGGTATAGGGTGGCATTAAAATTCATTTTCAAACAGTGCTGATTTCTAAGACCATACAAAATAGCAGAAATTCTCTGCTACCCTGAGTCCATTCATCTAAGGAGATATATGAAATTTTAAGGGCCTTTGTAATACCTTTTATCCCTGACAATGACTAAAGAGTAGTTTTTACTCATCCACTATATTTGTATGTTTCAGCCATCTAAAATTAATTGGACATTGGCCTATGTTTGCCTACTTACCATACATTTGTGTCAAACGGTCAGATGCAAAGTCAGTTGAGCTGGCAAATCATCCGCCATAATATTCAACTATTTCGTTAATGTTCGTTGGGCAGGACAGCGATATTTGGACATTCCGGCTATGGTAATACAGATAAAAATATTGAAACAAATTTATGATGATATATAGCAAACTATAAATAAAATATAATTGTTATGGAATGGAAAAAAGTGCAAGAGTATGACAAATAAAGTTTTACGCCTTTCAATTTGGAATATGAGTTCTTATATCACCAATAGGTTTCCCATAATCACTTTAATTTAAGTATTTTCATCACATTACATCAGTGAAATTAAACTTATTTTCACATCCTGATTAAAACTCGCACCTCTTAATACCTTATTAGATATATTATTTAACCTATTATTGCGACGGAAAAGTTAAAAAAATATAATTATTCACAAATATGAAATAATAATAAATAATTAAAGGATTAGACAATTTCGTCATTATTATTCTGGTAGTATTACGTTTCCCCGTATCAGAAATCCCCACCAATGATATCCCAGAGAACTGAATTGTGAAGAATTATAACTGTCATGACAATTAATTAATTAATTAAATCAATGTTAGATTAATTGACCAGAGAGTTTGTCACAAAAATTGTTTAGTATTGTTATCATTGAAAATAATATTACGAAATAGTACGAAAAATAAGTTTCCATCCTTGTGTTCAATTTTAAAGGGCTATTTTCCTACGCATTATTCTTTACGACAGTCATTTGTTGCTGCAGTAGTGTTTCTTTTTTGGTTGTTTTTGATCCAATTCATACATGACGTGACTTGAGACAATATATTGCCGAAGATAGCCGAACCGTATCGTACGATACCAACGGCGAAACCATAATTACCTGGCAACGTATCGTACGATATCTGGGAGCAGTGGTATCGTACGATATCACATAGCGACGAAAGAACCGTAATTGGCACCCAGGTCTACCGATGATTCCTGATTAAATACCCATTCCTGATTAAATTGCAGCAGGGAAATTTCACTATGATGTCAGCAATATCAGGCTTTAGCCATGTTTCCGATGGTCAGATAATGTCTTAATAATGAAGGGAGAAATAGTGGAGAATTTCATCAAAATGTCCTAGTAAAGATTGGCAATTTACACGGCAGATCCGCAAGGAATAAATGGGGACGTGGGTACGTGGGGGTAGTAAACAGGAACCAACCCCTCCCCCCCCCTATTCCCACTTTTTAATATCCTTTTCAGACTGAATATGGAAGCGATCATCACCATCACGTCTCCGAACTAAACTTCTTCCATTCCGAACCCATAGGTACTTAATTTTTCCCTCCCTTTTTAATTCCTTAGCCATAGAATATAATTTTCTATTAAATAATGTTAGGGACTCATTGACATAGATTGGCATGTTTTTGGAGCCATTTAACCCAATATCTCTGATATGTAGGTTTTTTTTTTTTTTAACTTTTCGCGAGTTAACGAAATCAGTTGTCATTGAAAAGCGCAGAAAACGCACAATAATCGGGGAGGGTTTAACGGGACCGTCAGATGACGCACAGTTCCTCAGCCTATGCACCTAGTCAATTTCACTGATTTCAAACTTGACCCCTAAAGCAAGTCCAACCTATATGATTAGGGCCTCAAGTGATTCACCGGAAGTGCTAGGAATGCCGTGAAATTCCACCACATTACGCAACTGCTCTTGCTCAATTCTATTTATGTAGGATTCTAAAGTTGCCACTCGGACTTTAATGGCAGCATTATCACTACACGCACTTAGAAATTTCTGATTTAGGTCAGCAATGGGGAATATGCATGAAATTTGTTTCTCGGAGATTAATGATGTAATTGATGGGAAATTTTCTCACCAATTTAAATATATAAGCCAAATTTTTCTACGGCCACCACAAAGATTATTAAATTATATTAAAAAATTACCGAAAATCGACGAAAGTCACGTGACCTGAAACGCCTTCTGACATCACTGCACGGTATAGGTTCCATATTGCTACGGAGATAGACATTTATATTTAAAAGAAAACGAAGTGAATATATTGTTTTGAGGTTTTTAGCCGTTTCTCGAAAGAAACGATGACTGAAAAAATACTTTAAAAAAGCACATTCCGACAATTTCCTTTGGTTGACTCCCTTATGGCGGCGTTCTTCTAAAAAACAGCGATTGCATAGACGTAGTAGAAATTCATGGGCATTAAACAGGCATTATATCATTAATGGAAGATTTGCTCGTTGCCATCCATTCTACGTAAATAAAAAATCGAAATACAATCGCTTATAGCAATAAACAAATGAGATAAATACATACGTTATCGCCAAGTATTCATTAAAAACTTGCCTCCACGCATAAACAGATAAACAACGCCCTTAGTGATACCGTGCCGTGACGTCATGCGATGACGTCGTGTTTTTAAGCTGCCGAAAAAGTACAATTTTCAAAGAGTAATATCTTTGTAACGCAACTTAATTCTTCAGCAAAATTTTCGCCAAGCGCATTTTGGCTAATAAACTTCACATTCAAAGAGTTATAAAAAATAGTGCATGTTCCCCGTTGTGGTAATTAGTTTGTCAAGCGTGGCAGCATGCTCTGTAATTACCACCTGTATCAACGCCAGTGCATTCTTTAGCTCCTGTTGGCCCTCCTGAATTGATTTCACTCGATCAAGTAGTTCTCCCAGTAGGCTGGAATCTATCTCAGGTCCGCTGGCACAGATGAGATCCTGATGGGGGTGGAATCGTTGCGACCGGCTCGGATCCCAGAGGAGCAATAGTTACAGATCTAGGACTTGTGCAGCTCCTGGAGCGCTGCCACATCAGCTTCAGTCATAGATAGACAAGATGGATAGTACGTAGAGGATCACTGCTCACAGCTAACGCTTGGTAGGTGCCGTTTGACTGTAAGCTCACACTTAGGACACGAAGGCATCACTGGCTCACCAGGCACACACAGTGAAAATCACCAGGGCACTCACAGAGAACTGAGACGGAAGAACCTGCCGAGAGCTAGGACATGAATGAGGGCATTATCAGGTCTGATGATGCCCTCTTGGTGACACTTGTTTAGTTTAGCTTTAATAGTAAGTAAACGGCCGGTTTCATCTAAGATTGTCCTTTTGGGGTGAAACCGATCGTGTGTTTACCATTAACCCTTTCTGGTCCTGTGATTCCAAATGGAATCGTGTCACTTCAGTGCTTCATGCATCCGTTCAAAGCATCCGCTGACTTTATACGGTCTCATCAGCTGTGGTACATGATTCCACGATAAGATTTCACAACTCGCCGTAATTGCAAACAAATTATATTCCTCAACTGTTGGTGTGGTGGATAGAGTATTGACCACCCATCCCGAGGGCCCGGGTTCCATTCCCGGCAGCGTTGGATTTTTCAGTGGAAAACCGGTCCCTACATGAGTGCCTAGTGAGGGCATTTCAAGTTCAGTACTCCGTCCGTCGGATAGGACGTTAAGCCGTGGTCCCCTTGGCGCCTTTCGTTAAGAGTAGGCTAATGCCGACGCCGGGTTTCTCTCCACCCTTTTTCCGTTCCCTGAAAACACCTACCATTACCCATTATCCACCTATCCTAAATGGCGCAAATGACTTCAGCTGTCGGTCGCCTCCCCTGAATAACATAACATCTTCAACTGTTGCTGCACATTTTCTTACTTTTGATCGTAATCTTATTGAAAATTTGGACTGTAGAGGGTTAAAGTGTGGAATGTACAAAGTTTTTTCAATCATTGAGGAAGAACTTCCACAATGTTGAGCCTAGAGTTTAGTAAATTAATATATCGATAATATTGGAAGTAACGGTGCCATATTTCTCCAGTAATGGAGGGAAGAAATTTCAAAATTTTATTTTTAACAGAATGAATGCTACGTCATGTAAGATAAGATTTTGATATCAATGTGCAATAATTTCTGTTAGCGTCCCACATCCTTAAGTGCTATGTAGCGTCCAAATTCCCTACAAAGGTTAAAAATACGTTCTGTTGCGCTTGCCAAAATAACCCGGGTTTGGTAGCCATAACTTTTTTAGGTGTCAAAATCGTAAAAGAAACTTTTGTTTTTAAGATGTGAGCACAGAACAAAATTAAACTTTTTTTATTGAGTGTAAACTTCGTCCTTGAAAATTAGAATCGAGGCCAGTTGCGCGCGCAGAGCTGTTTAGTCCTCCCTTATCTCAGCGTCGGGTATTGTTCGTTGACGATTCCATCCACTGCCTTAATTTATTTTCTTTTATATCGTGAAAAATGTAGTTTTCCTGATATAAAATACGCCTTTTGTAAATGGTAGGAGAGAGAAAAAGCCTCGACTCATTTGGGCCACTGTTTTAATACTTGTATTGGTAGTAGATTTGTTTTAAAGTACTCCTGCTGCTAATATATATCATACGATAGATCCATAGGTCGTGGAATGGGTGACCTTAAGGCCACATGAGGCTTTATGAGGATCTCAGTAAGGCCTTTTGTTGTGTTGTCATGCAAGTAGCGTAGCGTTTATTGATCTATAGGCAGTGAAATCGGTAAGTGATAACGTTCCTTTGTAATTATTTTACTTTTGATCTCTTGCAAGTATGTACTTAACTTAAGAGTACATTAAATGGAGAACTTCTCTTATCTGTGATGAAAATGGCACCCATGGCTTAGTCTAAACCAACTGAATCCCACAACTAATCCTAAGACAATGACGAAATTCCCGAATCAGATTCCCGGGATTATTTGCGTTGTCAGTCCGGCTCTTTGTATCGACGTGATCTCCGCAGCCAGATTTACGACCGTGCTCTTTTGGTTTTAAATGTATACATGCGCATGCATAAGAGGCAAATGGATGCGCACATGTTTTTTGGTACGTCCGTGTAATTGTACATTTTTCTCCTGAGTTATATCCTCTCCAATGGTCAACGGAGTTACTTCGGTGCGGTTTTTATATTCTACTCCACTTGACCTTTCTGCTGCACTCTGCCTTTGCAAGGAACATCTTTATTGTTTCCACATTTTTTCTTATTTTGCCGCAGCCGTTCCTCCTTCCACGTATAGGTACCGCCTCCCCCCTCCTTTTGTCTCCCCTGTAGTCCCCTTCCACACTCTCTGTTAGCCGCGGCTACCTGTCCGTTTGTCATCTACCCATTTCCATACTAAATTCTTACCGTCACGGGTGGAATGCGACGTGGAGATAAGAAGCAGGAGGAAAAGAGGCTACACATCTTCCAGATACTCTTGGAATAAATATTTAATTTTAGAGAAATATCGTCTTCCTATCAATTGCTTTCTCCTTGGTTTTTTTTTTAGACTTCATCCTCATATATGTTGCCGTATCACATATTGAATGTGTTATCTTCACCACATTCGTTTCTTTCTGCCTGCAACATTACCGTTCCTTTCTTTTCTTGTGCCTGACGATTTCTATTGGTCTGTTTCCAATTGTTACTCGACAGGAATTTCCGTTGGAATCTTCATGTTTGGCGCAATCACGTTTCGCTGTTAATCGTGGTCATTTTACAAAATACTGGTCATAACTCCCCTCGAATTTTCCTTCGACCTTTGGTCTATTGTCTCTATGCTTTTGGAAAGGCTTGGTTTGTTAAATTCCAGAGTTCAGAGGTTTGTACGCAAGATTATTGTTTCCTGAAAGAATGAAATGAAACGTTTTTTAATGTCAAACTTTCACCTTTCTGCACCCACTCTACGTCAGCCGGACAAACAGAAGCCACATTTTAAGAGAGATCATTACTAGGATAATGAGATACAAGAATTCGTTTTACACGCACAACACATAACTATGACGCAGGAAAATATATGTAAGAAAAGAATAACGCACTATACTCCATTATACATTAACTGTTATTTCAGCAAAATCTTCACAAATGGTGACCTACCCCCGCCACACGCCGTCGTAGTGGCTCGCACGGTACCATGTACCTACATGTAGATGAATCATACCTACCTACTAATCCACGTGTCCTTTAGACGCCCTAGGAAGAATTGAATGTCAATTTAGGCCAACCATCTGCGGTAGAAAACTATTAAAAATATTAATGAAAGATGATGAAAGAAAGAGGATGAATCGATTAGCTAAAACGAGTTTTCTGAATGAACATAAATCCATAATTCTGATGAGAAGGAAAGGAAAAAACTCCTCTACCAATATTTTAGTCATCCAGATCAGGAATCAGAAAACTATGGCTCGCGAGGCACATGTAGCTCTTTGGGTGTATGGTCATGCATGTAGTTTTGAGGCAAAATTAAAAATGAAATTGACTGTAGCAGTTTCATTTATTTAAGCATATATTACCGTCAATAAATGAAACTCTCGTAGTATCGTGCACAAATGGAAACTTGGTGTAGTGGGCACTACACCCTGATCCACTCACACCTCTTCACTGAAGAGAAGACGACACCTCGATACTGTGATTGCGGCTGTCCACCTCCTGACGGATTGTGACAAATCCCGGCTTACGCGCTATTCAGGTAACTGGAGTTACCTGAAGAGGACACCAATACGTTGAGGCTAGTAGTACTGAATTTATTCTGAATTGAAATATACTGTATTGAAATATACCTCTATTTCATCGCTCTTTTTATGAGGAATCACTGTAATGGTAACAGTGACTCCTTCATAAAAAGAGCAATGAAAGAGAGAACGCGGTATCCAAATGACGAAGATCGTGAGAAGAAGCCTTTTGCCTTCGTGAAACTCCCGTGCATCTCCGGAGTCACCGACATGATCGCAAAAATCCTTCAGAGAAGCAACATCACCACTCGCTTCTGTGCGGTGAAAAAATTAAAAACATCCTGCCATTGCCGAAGGATAGACATCCTCCCCTCCAATCCATGCGTGTATATGAGGTCCCCTGCCGCTGCGGCAGAAGCTGCGTGGGACAGACCAAGCGAGCCATCTCCCAGAGGCTTGGAGCATAAGAGAGCGATGGAGCTTCATAAATGATACGAGTCAGCGGTCGCCGAACATTATGCCTCGAGCCCTGGGCATAAAATAAAGTTCGAAGAAACACGAGTTTTGGCTAAGACGGAGGATTATTATCCGCGCCTAATATGAGAAGCAGTAGAAATAGCTAAAAGGTCGAATAATTTCAATAGAGAGGATGGTTACAACCTGAGCCGTGTTTGGAAAGGCTTCCTGGCCCCTTCAAATGCGCAGCATTTCCCGAAAGTAACAGCTACAGCTATAGAATTAAAATGTTTTTCTACTACGCAGGTGGACTGAAAGGAATTCATTTTCGGGGAGGTACAGAGGGCTAGTAAAACGCTCCATATCTTACCCAAAATCTACCTCTGCTCAGAGGCACATAAAGTGATAAACGTATTCACAATATATCTGAGAATCTTTGTCTGAGCGCAAAATATGAAACTCGTTTACCGATAAAACTGAAACAGCAAACGTGATTGAGCCAAGCATCGCAAAATTCCGGGGAGATGAATTTTTTCTGCTTGAAAATTTTCCCATTGTGCATACATTCTTGAGGAAAAGGGTATTTATGGTGGATCTCTGCCTTGTTTTGAAGTAAAATCATGCCTGACTTAAATCTTAATCACGTCCAAGTTTAATTAAACGAGCTCTCGTAGAAATAGGGACTATGGGGTGCGCTAATTTCCGGAAACTACTAATTGAGGGAGTTCAGAAGATCTAATGGACGGCTCCATTGTTAAGCACCAAGCTTTGTTGTGGCATAAGGGAGGAAATGGACCTGAGGGGCTCATATATAGAAAGGGAGAATTAGATACTGGGGTGCAAATTGCAGTCCTCATCATCAGTCAACAATCTCGGGATTGGTTTGACGCAGCTCTCCAATCGTTACTCCTATTAGCAAATCTCTTCATTTTTAAGTATTTCTTCTCTTTCTAACCTTTAACCAATTGTTATATACACATTTCATGCGAAGCCTTCCTTTGCCGTTATTCCCATTCCCTTGTCCTTCGACTATTGTCTTCATCAGGCTATCATGATGTGACCGATTAAGTAGCCACGTCTTTTTCTTAAGGTTTTCATAAGTCTTCTCTTTTTCCCCACTCTTCTGAGGACTTATTCGTTACTCACTCGACCGATCCATTTAATATTCATAATTCTTCAGTAGCACCACATTTCGAATGCTTCTACTCTTGACTTCTCTGCTGCTATTGTCGTCCATGCTTCGCTGCCATATAGTAGGATGCTGCAGATGTATGTTCTAATGATATATTTCCGTACTTCCACGCTTGAATTTGCGGCTGTAAGCATGATATCATTTTGGTAAAATGCACTTTTCACATTGGTGGCTTTTTATTGTTTATTGCATTATTTATCTTTATTGATGTGGGTAAATACTTTTTCCGACGCATAGATGATACGATTGGTATCCTTATTAAGTTTAGGCGATTGTGCATCAATATTTTTCTGACACATAGATTTTTTATAACCCTGCTTTCTAACTACTGCTATTGATCTCACTACTTTTATTTCACCCCTAATCGAATGGAATCTCTAATTTTGAAAATGCCTTGTTTGCCATAGGATTGTATAATTTTCAGTTTGATGACTCCCCTATTCAAGGATTTAGGCACTTTCATTCTAAATTCTCTTGTTATGTGGAATTACCCCTGTTCCATTTTTTCCGCAGTGAGCATTTAATATGATCCATCTGAGGTAGTAAGTTGAGAGTGGTTAATACTTGAGTCATTCCTGATATTGGATTTAAACTTCTATCGTAAATGCTTTCCAAAAATGTCCTATATAGGGTTGAGAAGTGTTCTTCAGGCGGCTTATTGAACTTGTATGGCTGTTATCACATTATTCCTTTGTATCCTTGGGCTCTTATTTATACCCACGCCTTTTTTATTTAAATTCCGCCGTAATTTTTTCCACCCCCTTAAGCACAATACTTTTTCATATTCTCATCTTCCTGCTCACTTTTTATCATCCAACCTTTTTCACTTTCGTCATGTTAAAGCCGGTATTTTTTAAAATATCGTTTTTTCATTTTCTTAGGCACCCCAAGTTATAATCTGCCTGCATTAAAAATACGGTCGTCAGATTGGGCGATCTTATTTATCATTTTAACGGATGGATTGCAACTGCTTCTCATTTCCTCTGCGGTTATTCTATTATTTATTTTCCTTGAGGAATTGAAATGATGCACGATTGCCCAGGGATAACGAAATGCCATGGAATATATGGAGGAGGGTCTGATGGAAATTTATTTCAATTTGCGTGTGTTAAAAACCGAAGGATATTGTTTTTCTTTAAGGTGAAAGCTTCGATGCGTATTATATGCATTACTTTGAATTGTCTTCGTCGAAAGGTTTTGAAAACAGAATACATGAAATGTGCTCTTTATGACCCAAGAGAAATTCACGTAGTTTGAGTGCTCTTACTTGAGTAAATATTTCTAGTCTTCCTTCAAGAAGAAGGCGTTTTCCTCCAATTATTTTCAAGATATTTTGTGGAAAATCGTTGTATTTTTGCTGAGAACCTCTGGGGAGGGAATAGATTGTATTCCAGTGCGCAGTACTTTGTTTATCACCCTTAAAGGACTTACTCCCCAGACTCCCTGTGGCTTTAAGCTCTTCTGGCATTTTAAGGAATGATTCAGAGTAAAAAAATGACATTCGAAAAAAATATTTACATGATGTTTTTCTATAGCATTCCTTTGGGTGATATTTAATCCTTCAGAGTGCAAGAACGTGGTGTTTTTTCCATTCATTTAATTCAGTCCATGATACTCACCAAACATTGATTTTTAATGCCGCATGTATTGCAGAATACAAAAAGGCCACTGCTATAGTTTATTATTGATTGCGATTATAGTTTCTGCCCATGATAATCATATATATTTTTTAATTAGTGGAAATAATGTATCCTAATTATATCACCTGAAATTATTAAATTTTTTTTATATCGATCTACACATTTCACTTCCCCTCCTAAAAGGGCGCCTCTAAATCATCTTGCACTGTCAACTTAGAAGTTTTTCTATTAAGTTTTTCATTAGGGTTTCATTTTTTTGTGCATTAATTTCACATGCCTAATTATTTTAAATCAATGTTTTATTTATTTATTCCCCCAATTG
Source organism: Platycnemis pennipes (assembly GCA_933228895.1). Taxonomy (NCBI): domain Eukaryota; kingdom Metazoa; phylum Arthropoda; class Insecta; order Odonata; family Platycnemididae; genus Platycnemis; species Platycnemis pennipes. The sequence continues at coordinate 30,471,414 of OW121857.1, read as the reverse complement.
CACGCCATTACTATAAAAGTAGGGAAACAAATTTTACCGAATTTAATTCTTTCGAAAAGTGCAGTAAATAATAACTGCTCTCAGAACCGTGATTGCTTTTGCCTAATAGGTTACAAGTTCAGCAGATAACGCCGTTAAGTTTCTCGCGGCCAGTTCTCGATCCTTCAATTTGTTCTAATAGGTTAAAATAATGATTAATTGAAATTCTTGGAGTAACACAAGAATGATGAATGAAGGTTAGAGATAATTAACAAGAAACAGTTGTGTTGGATGAATGGTTTTTCTACGTTTAAAGTCATTCATTCAAATGATAAAAATTTCAAGTTAAAATGAAAAAAAAAGAAGTTCACAGGGTAAAGTGGGCACTACGATAACTAAGCAATGAAATAAAACACCTTTACATTGGTTAAATCATTCACAGGATTCTCTTATTTATCAGGAATGAGATAGCCAGGCTCACGGTGTAAATATACTTCTATGTGAGCTTATTTATATTCTTAATTAAGTTACTGATGAGTGAAAGAAAGGAATCTAATATGCCATTTTTCGATACTTAGGTCATTAAGGGACATCCCGACACTTGAAGAGAAAACAATCATTTTTTGGTCAAAAAAACTAAATGATATAAACAAATTTTGTGTATTATAATAGTTTTTGTTTTATTTTGATATAGTACAAGAATAAGCATCTGTAGTTAAACAAATTTATCAAAATTAACGCCAAAACCAAAAGAATACAAAATGTCCGTTTCTCCCTGAACATAGGGAGATTTCGACAGGTAGTATAAAATTTAACCTTCATCTTCAAACAGATATATACAAAATAAAATTTAAGGCAAAAGGAAATATTACTGGCAAAATACTGATGATCAGTATAGTGATGATAGGATTATTGCTTTCAGATTACTGGCAATGTTCGCATAAGAATTTTTTTATCTTGTCCATTCTCCACACAGTTTACGTGAAACCATTTAACACAGGCACCAAGACATTTAACCCAGAGTTCACCATATTTGTCGTCATAAATGTTGCCTCGACATGTACCACAATATTTTTCACTTTCCCTTAAACTCTTTGAGGAGCTCGGACTGTCTGTGGTTAGACGACAATTTGAGTGATGGTCGGTCTTATCCTTTACTTTCACAGATCTTCTTGTCCATGTGGCTTTCTGTTGCCACTCTCGCAGTTTTACTCTGTATACCGGCGAAGTGACAACGACAGACTCTTGCTTCCTCTGTCCTTTCCTTTTAGAATGCTCTAGACTAGAACATAACACAGGGATTGGCGATAATTCTGTCAAAGTTGAAGAGGAGGATGATGATGTAGGAGAGGTACCAGTATCATTTGTAACACGAACTTCACCACTGGGCGATGGTGTATTTTTGTATCCAAAAACACTGTCCTCCAGGGCAAAAACAGGATTTTACGGATAAATTCATGATTTCCGAGATCCATTTGTAAAATTACCAGCAGTTGCTCATTTATCCCATGCCATTCTAAGTAAGTCGCTAAAGTCTTCTTTGGTAATTCCCTTTCCTGGATGCTGGCGCACAAAGTTTCTGCAGGCCTCATTATAAAAGTGTTTCAAACTCTTGAAATAGAAAATGCCAAGTGGCAAGAGTGTGTTATTCCTATGTGGAGGTATGCAAAGCATTTCAATACCCATGTTTATTTCGTTATCCAGCAAATCTGTATCTTAACAATGAGAAGCATGTTCATCTAATATTAGCAAAATCTTCCCCGGAGGTTTGAACTTGCTAAAATGATCAATAAAAAGTGAAAAAAGTTCTGATGTCATGTACCCAGAGTCAGACATGTGCACAACATTCCCATTTGGCATCCCTCTCGGGTAAGCATCCCTCTGCCTTACGCCCTTCATTATGACAAAGGGGGATAGAGCCTGACCCGTAGCGCTGGTGCACACCATGACTGTAACAGTTGACCCCTTTTCCCCTGTTGTAGCATGGTACACATCTCTTTTTCCTTTGGAAGAAATAACTTTTCCTGGTTTAAAAATTAGTTGCAACCCTGTTTCAGCTGCGTTAAAATTCTACCAACTCTTCCCATAAGCCATGTTCATCATACATAGCTTTGAGATTCCTGAAAAATTTTGTTACTTCACCCTTATTCAGCCCTTTTGAACGAGCCTATGACGGACCCTGAACTCCTTACGTACCCTTAAAGCAAAAGTTCTAGCTAAAAATGAGTAAACCCAATCATATCCTGCCATTTTTGTTTCCAAATTAAATTTATGCCGCAGCCACATCTTAACGGCAAAATTAAATGCAAGCTGTCTGAAATCACTCACAGTCAACCCAAATCCTTTTGAGTCCTAAGGAAGTATATGTCGTCCTAACTGCTCCACTAGATCCGGATTCAGCGTAGCGCCTTTACCAAGTTGCCTGTTTCTCACGTTGCCCGTGGTCAGTCTTGCCCTCAATGTGTTTCTCGGGACACAAAATTTTCTTGAAGCAGTGGAAAGGGGCATATTTTTCTCCTTTACTTATTCTATGGCCTTAGCCATTATAATAGGATTCCATTTCTTGAGCTTTCCTTTAGAATCGTACACTCGCGGAATATTTTTCGCCTGAAACATGGACAAAATACAAAAAAATCATGTTGACAAATACCACTAATAACCACTTTTTTGTGCTACAAAAATGAATACGATCGAATTGTAATTAACTATGCAATATAATAACGTTATGCTATACCGCGTAAAGATACTACCCAAAAATATCGTTGAAACTATAATAGTTATGAAAAAAACTAAAGATTAGGGAGGACTCGACATGTCGACATCTCCTCTTTACAGTGTGTCACGATCACCCCGAGTTACAGAGTCAAGCTGCAGGTGGCAGCATTCGCTAGGACGGCTGATTTCCAGACTGACATTGTGCGAGGGATAGCTAAAAAGCACGTGGTCACTACACAGCTAATCTAAATCCAAGTAAATAACCGTGTTTCCCACTAAGCAACGATGGAATAGAAATAGATTTCTATAGCATGCGCTTTTTAGGGCATTTAAGACTTACCTATATTGATTCTGAGCATTGTGACTGGTATAATTTATGGAAAGTATTGTCTACACTGCTTTCCATGTAGTCCTATGTCGTCTAGCTTTCAGTATAAAAAGTTCCAGTAAATTCCAATCAAATTCAGTGCCGCTAAGGCGCGAATATATAAAAAGTGACGAGATCTCCCAAGTGTCGAGATATCCCTAAATGACCTTATATATGTAAAAGCAGTTCATGAAGGAGAGGGGGGATAAGAGTGATATACAAATATCTAATTGATGAAATAACGGGTCAAGGTGATGGATAATATTAACAAATAGAACCATGGACATTCAATGTGGATTAGAGGATAGGGTAACTGGATCGTGTCAACCCTGCGGTGGCAAATTTCTAGCTGTCGCTGAAACCTAAAATTGGGAAGCCAAAGTAAAACCACCTATCAGTCCCACTCACAATGCCATTTTGATATCCTTTTACTGTCCGGCTTGAGTACTAACGATCACGTGAGCTCGTATCCTTCCGGTGCAACCATGGGTCGAAAGGATGCTTTGAGGTCACCTGTACGGCTCAGGGGTCTATGGGCGGGACGTATGGACATATCAGTCCCTTTTCTTGAGGTTAAGATGTGACGCGACAAGAGACAGGAGTCCAGGAAACGTTTCTCATTCCGATTCCGCTAATTTGCGGAGCATTGTTAGCCAAGAATCTCGCCATTCCGAGCACGTCCAATTCAGTGCCCGCGCGGACCGAGGATACCGACGCGACGGCGCTGCCACACGCTTTAAGATTTCGGTAATGCCCCCGCCGCACTGAGAGTTTTGCGCCGGCTTGTTGCGAGGCAACGGGGAGGATATTTATTTTTTTTCAAAACAGGGTCAAGACAGGAATCGGAGACGTGTTGAGGGGAGGTGGATGGATGTGAGGTGGATAGGGAGTGGTGTTTGTGGGGTGAGATGGCAAGAAAGGAAGTACGTGGAAGACAAAACGAAATAGAGAGGGTGAATAGAGACGTCTGCTCGGTTCCAGGTCACTCCCTCACGTCCTCATCCACTCCATACAATAATTTTTGCGCAAAATTCATGTACTTAGCTAAAAACGTAGACAGAAATAGACTAAAAGTAATAAAAGATAGAGGAATTAGACTGATGATATCAGTAGAAATGTACTAAATGATAATATAAATCCATATTAACTTTTTAACATAAATTCAATGTTGATATGCCTATTGGATAACCTTTAGGAAAAAATGTATTTTTCTGTATGCATGATATTATTTTTGGCGCAATGGCAAAATATTTTGACGAAATTCTAATATCCAGCGGTGATCTTCATAACATCAAAGCTGCAAAAAATAATAATTTCCACCTTCCGATGAGAAAGAAGGAGAGGGGGGGATAAGAGTGATATACAAATACCTAATTGATGAAATAACGGGTAAAGGTGATGGAAAATATTAACAAATAGAACCATGGACATTCAATGTGGATGAGAGGAGAGGGTAACTGGAGCATGTCAACCCTGCGGTGGCAAATTTCTAGCTGTCGCTGAATCCTAAAATTGGGAAGCCAAAGTAAAACCACCTATCACCGGCCCTTATTTGCCCACCTTTGACCCACCATCATTTATTTACAGGGGGTTGGCATTACACAACTCAAAGCCATCGGAACTAAAAGCCCTTAAAAATAAAAAATATTATTTTAGATTTAAGGGTAAAAGACTGGTTGATATATATGTAAAATACTGAGGTTACGTTAAACCTATGTTAAGGCTTAAAGTGTATTTGAATGCTGAGGGCATAACAAGGCAGTATAAAGGTATTGGAAATGTCACAAATGTCACATAAGATCCTTGTAATATATGCAAGAGTTAATGTTGTTTTAAAGGCATAGTAATAAATACTGAACTTAATTATAATTCCAATAGCTTCTGATAAATGAACGGCAAAAATAAAGAAGGAAGAAATATAAAATATTTTTTGTTTTTGGACTTCAACGTCGACTGAAACACAAAAAATAGAGTAATTTGAGAGCTCGTCGGTTTAATACTAAATTAATTTGAAAAAACGCATAATGTTTTTTGGAGAAATTAATAAAACACTTTTTGTAAACTTGTGGTGTTAATATATATGATATTACACCTCTTGTAGAACATAAAATTTATGAAAAAATATTTAAAAACTCACAATGAAGAGGACTATTTTATGCCATGGGGAATACTATTCATAACTTTGACACAACAAAACAAAAAGATATTTGATATGCTGTAGGTCTAAGTTGATGGGGAATCAAATAATCGGGAGCCATTATGGTCGTTAAGTATGACTTTTTCATATATTGATAATATATTATACTCATTGCTGGTATAACTGGTGGTTTCAGGCGTAACTCAATGGAACCTATTCATGACTGAAAAGAAAAATTAAATTTGTCGTTCCACATAAATTTATTAAAAAACAACACAGTTTCAACGTCTGGTTCGTTTAGGGTCGTTTTTTAATAAATTTTTGTGGAATTACTAAGTTATTTTTTCTTTTCAATTTCTATAGTTTGTAGTTGTTTGGAAGAGGCAATCTACAGCTGAGGCAATTTACAGAGAAAATAGGTTGGGATAACAGGGTAAAGGTAGGAGTTTTCAGGAAAAGGAGAGAACCCTGTCGTCGGAATTTGCCTGCTCTTAACGAGAGGCACCACGATAGGGGACCACACCCTAACTTACAATCTGACGAACCGGCTTTCCACAATGCATTCCAGCAGGGGCTGGTATATGGATGAAAAATTCGCTTTGGTCACGATTCTAACCCGGTCCCTATTGAACTGCACGGCTTAAACCACGCCGGTCGCTTGCTGAGGGAGTTCGCTTTAGCCAATATAAATACCAATCGATTTTAATTAAACGCATGTGTTTAAATATTAGACAATCACATATTGGATAAGTTCAGGACACGTGGATTATAACGCGACCAAGAGCGAAACTCTACGACACCCCAGTTTTCAAATGCTAAGTTTTTATAAAATTGACAACAACTTTTCTTCTATTAAAGTTATACACTGGCAAATTACAGAATGAATGGAAACCTTATAAATATATCACTCTTGAAACGTTGGCTGCAATTGAACGCCTTATTATCGATTTACGAGTCATAAAACTCGGAGCTTCGCTCGAACACCGTCTAAAACTGGCACTTTTTGCGTTACAATTGTTGCAAAAATATGAAAATGCTTTTCAAAAATATAGATCTGCTATTCAATAACGCAGAATAAAATAAAAATTACGGCGTGATTAGTTTTTCTGTAGGCGTAGCTATTAATTTGCTATTTGTATTCAAACTCGAGTGCACATGATTTCTGGGCCGACAGTAGGGATATTAAGCCAGTACTCTATCCACCATATGAACCCAATCCCTGTATATATAATTATTACAGTATTATCATTATCCCGTCAGAGTTCTCCATATTATGGAGGGAGAAATAATTTTAAAGAAATGGTCGTCATTCTGGTGCAAGAAGGGGGCTGGTTTATTACTGGACGCACCATAGGCGTGAACACGCACAATGTGACGGAATCTCTGGAGAATGCGAGGGTTTTGCAATTGAGGATCCGGAACGGGTGGGTAATGCCAAAACTGCTTTTGGTATGGGAGTAAAAAAAGTAGGAAGGATGTAAAAGACGTCGTTCGTTGTTGGATGTGGAATTCAAGCCTGGATGTTGGGAGGGAAAAGACCGCGTTGGTCGAGACGCAGTCGGTAGTTAAAAGTAGGCACGGGTGAGTCATCGGTTGGAAGAAGGGAAGGGTATAAGATGGAGTGGAGGCTCTTCCTCGGCCAACCTGATGAACGGGACAGTTTCACGACGACCCTAGGTACAGGGAGGAAAGAATACGAGTGCTTTTTTCAGAACAGCCTCTCCATTGAGCCCTGTGTTTCCAAAGGAATGCTAGGGGAAACAAGGGTAAGAGAAGTTGGCCATTCCCGATCAGAGAAGGATTGCGGAAAATTCGAGAAAAGTGCGTAGGAAATTGAACCTTGAATTCGATTGGGATATAAGGGAGGTCAGAGTTCATTAACTAAATGGGAATTGGTGGCAATAAAAATTTTTGCTTTGGGTTAATAAAAAAAGGAGTTAATCATCATGGTGAGTCTGCAGCAGGGTGACATTTAAATAATCCTGGAAATATACGGCATTTTTTGCTCGCATGCACTTTTGGAATTTAATGAACAATGCTCATAGATTGTCACTAATAAATTTCCATTTGGTTACCCTCAATTTTCCTCGAGACCCAGCGTTTCAAAATTCATTTAATTCAATTTTCAAGCTTATCTCATTTGCGAATACTCAAAATACTTGTAGCCTTTTTTACAGTGATCTTATCACATTTCGTGACGAACTATCTAATATAGATGAATACATAGGCCATGGATTTAATACATCGTTATATCGCGGGTTTATAAAGTAAGTGCTAAAATATGTGAGAAACTACATATCACATAGTAAGAGTATATATTCTGTAGCCTGTCATTTTATTCTTAGTACTAGGAGACGCATGGTATTTTTTAGCAATAGAGTAGGCTTTAATTTCAGATTGTTAACCTCTAGAATTGTTTGATGGGAAGCGTTTGATGTTCAGAAATGAAGGGGAAAAACGGAAAAAGGGTAGGGCAGACGGGTACACGCTCCGCTGAAATCGCGATTTCTCCTGAAGCAGTGAATTTTGAAACTAGTTTAGCGTGTCCCCGCCTTTTGGAAGTATCTCAGCTGCAATCTCGGCGCATCTATCGCATGCATCTTTCGGTTACCAATGGCTGCCAACTGATAAAAATCCCTCGGGTTTGAAATCTCAAGAAAGAGGAGAAGAAACGAAATCCTCATGAAGGCATGGCTGCGGATAGAGGAAAGGAATGAGTGAGAAAACAGCGGTGTGGGATACTTGAGTGAATGGAGTGGTGAAACTTGCTGAAAGACATGAGATCTTGCTTTAAATCAATCTCCAGTCATGCTGCCTTAAATGAAAGAAAATATTCTTGAGATCCCGTTGTTTGACGTACAACAAAACGCATTAACGTTGGTGGTATCGTTTTTCGTCACATTAAATAGAGTTTTTCGGTGAATTTTTTCTATATGCGAGGGTGATTAGAAGGTTCGGAAGGAAATAGGAAATAATTTTTTTGAAATTATTTTTCAAAATGGTCTCCTTGCAATTCATGAAATACGAAATGGCGAGGACAAGATTGATGTAGAAATAGTCCCTGTAGACGACCTGAAACTATGTTTACGAGCAGTTATCATAAAAAATTGGGATCTGTCATGGTGTAACATAGCTTCCAATAAACTACGCCAAGTTAAAAGTGACGTGAGAGTTTGGAAGTCCTCAATGCGGGATAGCAGACGAGAGGAAGCTGTATTAACGAGGCTGAGAATTGGCCATACGGTCCTAACTCACTCATATCTTTTCTCTCCTTAGAAGGAGCCACCAACCTGCACCGACTGCAACCTCAGACTCACTGTAGCTCATCTTTTAACCACCTGCATTGCATATCAAGCGCTCCGTGACAAATTTAGAATCCCCGCGGATCTCAGAAATATATTGGGCGATAACTCCGTAAACATAGACAATCTTTTTATGTTCCTCCGTGAGACCAATACTTTTTCTAAAATCTGAATAGCTTTTATCAGCACATTGTTAATATTTGCATAAAAATTCTGAAAGCGTGAAAAATATCAGTTTTATAGTAATAATGGCTTATGAAGGTGCGACATGACCATGGCCGTCGATGCACCTCTAAATCAACTCTACTCTCTACTACGAAATGGCGACACACCTGAGGATGGAGTATTATTGCACTGAATTCTTTTCAGTGGATCAAGGGTATTGGGGTGGTGTGACATTTAGAGCCATGGCTTCCCACCCCAAGGGCCCAGGTTTAAATCCCGGAAGTTGCAGCGATTTTTCATTGGTTTACTGATAAGGTGCTCTGAAGAGCAATTCAGCTCCCAACGGATGGGACATTAAACTGTGAACCGCTTGGCACCTCACGTTAAGAAATAGCGCAGTTAACCTAAGCTATCGTTTGACCTCTCAGAATAACTTAGTAACAACTTCCTAGGAAGGGATTAAATTTGAATTATTGATGCCTGACTTCCGACAAAATAAAAGTGCACGTCATACTGAAAGGAAATATGCGTGATAGTTCAGCTATGGAAACTATTATTATGTAATTTGACAGTTGGGATTTCAAAACGTATACGCATGTTTAAAAATATCAAAATTTATCTGGTAACATAGTTTAACGTGAAGGTTATCCTCGGTATTAAGTTTGCAATAGTCTCTTATTCAACTTGTACTTAATTTCCATTTTATCCTCCCTGATGTGCATCACGTACTAATGAACCTTTCCTCGCTTAATCTCATTATTCTCTATTTACGCTCTTTTCATTCGTACTTCAACTACAGTAGTACCGAGTTATTTAAAAAAATATTTACCGAGTTTATTTAAAAAATAAAATATATGAGTAATGTTAGAATAGTAAGGTCTTAACTGAGATTTATGAAAAACTAGGTCATCATAATTTCAATTGGGATGCATTCGAAAACTGAGGTATGGACATATAACCAGTGGTTTTGAAACGGATAGAAATTCGATCCCAAATTTACTATATTATCTCACGAATAACATTTTTTTCAATACAGATTATATCCTACTTAGAGCGGATTATATATTTAAGATTTACAAGGTATGCGCAAGTTTAAAAATAACGGATAATTACTCATCTCTTTTCTTAAACCATAGAGTTCGTCCATAAATCCGGCGGTCATCGCATTTAAATGTATTTTGTTTTCTTTATTTTTCCTAACCTAATTTTTCCTCATTGTCCCTTATCAGATCCTCTATCTGGTTATAGACGGTGGAAATGCTAAATATACTGCGACTTTATCATTTCAGTATCGTTTAGGAGCATGCATTTTCTTTTTATTTTATACTTTTACTATCCAATTTTTGCTCCGCGGTAGTCATATCGTTGAAGGGTTTGAATCCCGCCTCAGGCATGGAAATTGTATTAATCCTAGGTAAAATTTAATTACTCTAAAGTTGGATGGCATGGTGCAACATCTGTGGTGCTATCGGTTAAAATACCTTAAATCTAAAGGAACCGCAATATTCAAATTTTCAAAATAATTCACAAACTAAATATCTCAAGTTGTATTTTGCGTTTCAGTTTCGTTACATACACTACAGTCAAATTTTTCATAAGTATGGTTACGCATTCACTACTCGGAATTAACGACCAGTAAACAGGTCCGATCTGTTCCTGCCACTCCGTTCACCATAACCGAATAAGGAAATTTAGTTCCTCCCCTCATGGGAATTATTCAATGAGTCATCGATTTACTTTGAGGAATGCGTAGCCAAAAGCATGCCAAATTTTGTAATGGTGGACCAATATAAACTGCAAAACTATTTAAACTGAAAAAAACATTACACCCCAAGAAACCATTTGGATCGTTGCCGTATTAGGAGAGAACACAGAGGCAGGGAGCGGTTTACAAAATAAATCAAATATTATGCTCCTAAATTTCTTCCGGGTTTTCCCCGCGTTTATTGGCCCTCTAAGTCAACAGTTTGAATGATGAAGATAAAATGGATTGATCGAGTCTTAAGCAGAGTGGGAGAGAAGAGATGTCTACTGAAAACCTTAAAAAGAAGACGGGAAAACTTAATAGGCCCCATGTTAAGACATGATGGCCTGATGAAGACAATTGTGGAGGGAAAAGTGAACGGGAATAATGGAAAAGGCAGGCCACATATGAGATATATGGAGCAAGTTGTGAAGGATATAAAAGAGAGGAGTTACTTCAATATCAATAGGTTGGCCGAAAGAAGAATCTAGTGGAGGGCTGCGTCAAACCAATCCTAGGATTGTTGATCGATGATGATGATATACATCCCTGTTGGAGTGCATGTTTGAGAAAACTACGAGTCCAGGTGGATGAGACCTGAAGTCATAAGTTATTCTTATATGCAACATTTTGTATCTCAACGTGGTTTTTAACTATTTATATGTATGAAGACATAAAATTAACCTAATATAGGATCAGCCATTTTGTTCTATCTATGGTAAATATTACAATGGAGTCATGTTACTTACAATTCATCATAGAAAGAACTCTACAAGGTACACCATTGTATTAGTCTTCATCATCTTCAAGTCTTAACTTCCTAGGTTCAGCATTAGCTTGATTTTCTAAATTTTCAGGTAAAATTGAAAAGGGCAGATTTTGCAAAAATTTGTCTACTCTAATTTTATGTAAATTTTTAATGAGTAATACCCGGGGATAATGAAACGTGAAAACAAATGCACCAATCAATGAAGAATCACCATGAGAAATTTTAAAGGATGGTCTGAAGAAAACTACTTTTTGAGTTTAGGCCAGTTTTCTTTTATTCAGCCCACTGTGCGCGGGTTTCTCTCCACCCTTCTTTCTCTCCCTGAAAACTCCTACTTAACAAGTTACCCACCTATCCTCTCTGGTGTAAATGACCTCAGTTTTACGTCGTTTCTCCAAAATAACTACTGCAACTAGTACCAGTCCTTATATACTACTGCAACTAGTACCAGGAGATTAAACATTGAATTAAAAGGAGACGAATGAAAATATCGATAAAAAGAGAGGTTTCGGTAAGAAACTTGCGTGCACTTTACGAAACTCCGGATAGATGAAATTGTAAAAAAAAGAAGATGAAAAGCTAAAGAGAGGCATTTTACTTGACGTTTGGATAATTCTGCGAATACTCGTTCCACTGAAAACAAGGAGAGGGTGAAGGAAGGGAGTGAACTGTATTTGGAGCGGAGATATGAAATAGAAGGAAAAAGATAAGCGACCGTGAGCTCCGCTCCAGTCCGGATCCTATGTCGCTATGCGCGTGGCATCCCTGGCCCCTGTTGCTTCTCGTCGAGGGCTGACCCATTTCACGTCACGGTGACCAGCCGACCGTGCTCGGTCCCCCATCCCTTTACCCCCCCGCCCCCGCTACCGCGATGGGAATAAATACAACGGACCTTTTGTTCCCTTTCCTCCCCTCAATTTCCCCACCCCCTTCCCCAAGCGCCTCACCTTTAAGAATCCGTCTACGTATTTCGGATCGTAACACTTCATTCCAGGCTCATCCAATTCCTTTTTATTCCTCATCCAATTCTTCAACACGTCGAAGGCAATTTCGCGGTCGGAAAGATAACCGATTCGCTCGGAGGTGATTCGATTCCATTTTTTGTTTCTGAGAATATAAACGAATGTTTATTTCGAACTGTGGAAGACGATCGGTTTCAACTTCGGTTAATTTTCTTTGGAAACTCGTTGTTGCTCGGCCTTTCTTTCTTTTCCCGGAAATGTATTCCTTTAATATTCTACCTTAAACATTATTTTTAGAATCGGTTTAATTTTATTCCACTTCCATGCAAATGACATGAATACCTTTTATATCTCTGCATCAAAGAGAAGAGGTTAGATTGGAATGCATATTACCTGCTATTTTATTTTGGTGCATCCGTGGATTTGTTTTTATAACTCTTTTTGTGGAATTAGATTTAGATTTTAAGATGATTCAACTGCTAAGGTAATGAGACACCCCCCAACTGATCTAAATCCTAAGCATAATCATAAGAAAATATAATACAACAAGCTGAATAAAAACCTACAACTTTCGGGTTGTGGATCCGGTGTGTTACCAACGAGACTCCTTTTTTTTTGAAATCCCTCAGCATTTACCACAAACCCATGTTCAGGTCAGGGTTCAGGCCCATTATCATCAGCGTTCAAGGCTGCTAAGTTTAGGAGCTGGCTCCTGGTGCAGTAGACTCATTATTAGGAGAAAATTTCAAGAAGAATTTTACAACTGTCAATCAGTGTTCAACCCGAAGGTTGGTTTGATGGGTGAGGGATGAGCTCACCTTATATTAGGCCATAGTCGTGTGAAATTCACACATTGAATTGAATTGAATTGAATTTATTTCCTGTTCTAGGTTTCCCCATAAGAGCAGTACATAAAGAAAAAATTGATAAAGTTTGCAAAAAAACAACACAACAGAAACAGCTAGCAAACAAGTCATTAAATAATAAGTCAAAACTGTAAACAATAACAATATTGTCAGAAAAGACTGAATTACAATAATGTTATAAATTTCATACAAATTAATGCAATAGTTAGGTTACATTTAAAGTCCTCCTTGAAACAATAACTGTTGACAATTTATGCACAGGTTAAATTACATTTATGATTTATAAGTCTTCATTGAAACAATAATCCAAAAGTTTTCCCTTAAAGATTGGTAGAGAGGCAGAGTTTTTTATGGGCAAAGGCAATGAATTCCAGAGGTTTGAGCCAGATATGAGGAATGATTTAAGATATGCGTTAGTTCGAGGTATTGGGCGCATCAGGTAGGAGGGTTCAGTCCTGGAGGGTCTAAAAGCAGAGACTGACCTAGGTTTAAACATAGAATATAGGTAGTCCGGGCTTTTACTGTGAAAAAGGGCATAAGAAAAGGGCCAAGTAACTATTTCCTCCTAGAAGATATTTTAAGCCATGACAGGTTGAGTAGGTGTTGAGAGATATGTTCATCTTTGCACATTCAGGTTAGGGAGCTAATTTCCTTTCACTGGACCACCTACGATTTCCTATGAAGTTCTGACACAAAAAATCGGATCGCTAGGATTTTAGGAGGGAGTGTCCAGAAAGGCTTCTGTCCAGGATTTGCACCTGGTGTCCTCCGGTCCATTGCCCAGGACTATACCCAATAGCCACTACAACCCCCGGTACAGCTGTAGCCATCATTTGATAACATACATACATACATTGACATTTGGAGACCTCTCTCCTGGTCTCCAAAGAATATGATTGGCTCTCTGTAATCGCAAATATTTCTATAGATATTCTATTTATCTACGACGCATTGAATTGATGCCTATCCATGATTTCATCCAAAGTATTGTCTATTCGCTAGGTCTACCTTAGCAATTGAATCATACTAAATTCTAAAATGATTCGGCAAAAAGAGCTAGGTAAGAAATAATATAAATCACATAACAGCAGTAATCAAGGTGGGATAGTAATCAATTACAAACTGTTTACCTAAATTTGACCAAATTTTCAACCATATGTGCGAAAAAGCTATTTAGGAAAAAGGAAAACCATGGTAGGTGGAGGAATAAAATGAAAATGCATTGCATAAAACGTGTAAACTGGTATTTCATATTCCACCCTGTATTGAGCATGACGTGAAATACCCTTCAGGTCTAAATGCTGATTAATTTTTATCAAAATTTGGAAATTATTTTCGTCAAATTTTGAATTTTTTGCACAAATTTTGGTTTAATTTAACCTCTATCATCACTATTCAGGCATCCTGAGATTGTTTTTACACCGAACACCACTCTAACTTTGTTGGCTAACGATTTCAAATTGACAATCCTTCTTCTCAAGATCCTATATGTTCCAATATCTCATGCTAGGGGTCTGTTTTCCAATCTCTTTAATTAACCGTCCTTCAGATGATGGTCATCTTGAAATCTCGCTATCATGATTTTGATTACATTTTCCGTGTTCTCTTCCCAGAATTTTCATTAAATTTCTTGGTGCTATGAGGGAATGTTACCGTCAAATTCACTCATTTCAATAAGGTAGTTTCCTATTATTTTTGTATTGCCTTTATCGAAAGTTTATAACCTCTGGAGTACGTGTTTTAAGCTGTTCGATTTTTAAATGAAATTAAGCATTTTTCCTCACTAATTAAAAAGTGAAAAAAATCAATGGCGCGAAAACGCGACGGCAAACTATTGCATGCCGGTTAATCCTACGTGCGACGTCAAACTATTTACTCTACTTGCCACCAGGTGATGCTGCGGACGCTTCCAAGTGGACGCACTTCGTTAAACTATTACCGGTGATATATTTATTCAGTTAATTCATTATAATTAACTTTCATTTTTTTATTTAATATTATTTATGCAGTTGATTCATTTAAAATCAGTTAGCATTCCGTGAAGTTCGCCCATCGCCGCACGACCTTCACGCCATGTTTCGCCGTAGGAGAAGACAGCACAAGCAGGATGCCTTGGATCCTATAAAACGACGATACCATGTTTAACTGAGAAGACTTTTCGAACTCTGATAGCTATCACAGGCTAATACTAACACATATTCACTAGAGCTGAGCGGCCCTGAAATACAATGGTAAGTTCAGGAGACGAATTTTCCTATGCTTCGCAACGTAAACTACCAGCATACTTGTTACGTCAGCAAGAAGGTAGCGCACCCCGCCATTTCAGAGCTTTTTCAGATGTTCTTAAAATTATCATTTAATTCACTAGTAAAATGGGATTTCTAAGTCCAAACTTTTTGCATAAAAATAAATACATTTATGGCAGGGCACGAATCGCAATTAATGGAGTCTGTTTTCTTTTGTGAAGGAAACTACCCTATTCAAGGATTTCAACTAGCCTTGAACCGTGAGGGAGCCATACGCTGATATACACTTTCGCAGAAATTCCTCAAAGAGAAAAAAATAATTCACCTTCACCCTCCTTTCTCTCGGTGAAACTTCTGCTTTGGTGAATGGCAACGTAAAACTCCATTATGGATTTTCACGGCCAGCTCGCAATCCCTATATTATTATAAGTAAGCTCTTTAGTTTTGACCTGGTTTTAACATCGTGTACGGTGTAGCAGTGCTCACGATAAAGGCTGCTTTGTTACATTATCTTTTAGGAGAATCGTCTAAATGATCTTTTCCCTTAATGTCTCAAGAAATGCACAAGGAAGAAGACATTTTTGGTAGTGTAAGTCCACCCAAAGTGGCTGAATGAGTCTAAAGATGCGTCTCATCTATACAAAAAGCAATATAGGCTACAAATATTGAGGGAAAAGGGATAAAGGTTATTTAAAATCTGGTAAAAACTGTAAATATGCTTTTTGGGTAAAAAAGAGAAGCCAGAGTAACAAATATATATGGTCTTATAAATATAAATATTAATCTATATATATTAATTTTCGTGTAAGTCAGTCCGTCATTCTGTATCCGTTTTGTTTCGTTCTCTCAATGTTTGAGCTAAAATAGTGAGGTTTAGCGCGCTGACTATGGATTCTATGTCTGCATGATTTGGTAGGAGGTTTTAGATTTTTAGCAGTTTGTGGTGTAGAGAAAAATGCAAGAGAAAAATGGTTTTTTCCCTATCTAAAAGAAATGGGAAATCAGTGCTTTGCAAATTGGCTTTCGTTGCTAAGTAAAAGTGTTTACGTTTTTGGTAAAGGAGCAAAAATTGGTTTGAAGCAGTTGAAGAAAGTGGAATTAGTTTCACCAATCAATTTTGTGAGTATGAAAATATTAATTGATATTTTCGATGTTCAGATAGTGAAATAAAACAATTTTTTTCTACCGGCCCCGATCTTGTGTATGATTTGTGAATTTCAAAGCTAGGCGTTTTGAAGTAGGTACCTACTTTTCTAATAGTTGAAAGAAGGCTATAACATGTTTATTATGTATTAATATTTGTTGCTAAATCAGCAGGTTAATTCGAATATATATTAAATTTGTAGCGTGTCAGTTAGTCAGTCATTCTGTATCCGTTTTGTTTTGCTCTCTCCCAAGTTTTGAGCTAAAAGAGTGAGGTTTGGTGCGTTGAGTGTGGATTCTCTGTCTGCATGATTTGGTAGTAGTTTTGGATTTTTAGCAGTTTGTGGTGCAGAGAAAAATGCAAAAAACGTGGTTTTTGAGAGTGGGAGAAAACATATAATGAAAATGTGGCGTAGAAAAAAGTACAAAAACTTATAGGGTAATTAGAGTGGGACACATTTCTCTCTTTATAAAATAGCCATTTCCTTCTCTCTGCATTCGAAGTGCTTATGAAAAGTGCCTGCAAAACAGGAAGCAGCCCTGCTAGTCAATCATAATAAATCAAGATGTTATAAATCTGGCTGGAGCTATGACAATTCATATCAATCATTTATATTAAATCAGGGTGTTCCGGATTCGAGTCTCGGTCAAGGCGAATGCTATATTCTCTGCGGCAGTTCTGTTATTGCGTTATTTGGGTCATTAAGAGTGAGTATTTGGTGAGAGGTGGAGAAAGAGTGGAGAGAAATCCATTAATCCTACCCTTCTTGGAGCCCCTTCATTAGCCACTCCTTCTATCCGCTTCATTTTCTGAATGCGCCCGCGTCCAGCATAATCACGGCGAATGCGCTCACCACTTGTTTCCTGTGCATTGGGATTCCCCCGGGCGCAGTTGATGCAGATGGATTGTGGATGGAAAGATGAATGGGGAGTGGGGGAAGGGAGGAAGAAGGGTATGTAAGAAAGGGGGGGTGGAAGTGGAAAGGTTGGGTAGGCAATAAAAGAAATAAAAAAATAGCAAGAACGTGTGAGGGTGGGCTGGTAGGGGGGTATAGGAGCGGGAGGGATGCCGTGAGTGGGTGCAGAAAAGGCGCGGGTGCATAGAGATGCCGGAGCTTGGAAGGAGGTCGAGCAGTTGTTGTCCAAGCTACGCCCAAGACGAAAGGAGCATTCTGGAGGCAAGCTGGGTAAGGGTGGAATAGGCAGCGAGGCGGATTGCAGCGGGAGGGTGAAAGGGGTGAGTTGGGCTATGGGTTGAGAGAGGGAGGGGATCTTTCTCGGCCTTCCCCGCATCGGTAAGGTCCAGGTTTTATTGCCTTCTTGCTCTGTCCTCTCCCCACAGCTTCCTCGACGCCAACTCCGGCTTCCCTCACCCCTTCTCCTCGCCGTCCCCGTCTTATTTCGCTTTCATCCCCACCACCTCAACCTCACAGACCTCTCATGCTCTCCAGCGCCTCACAGAGATCCCTCTCCTCCCCATTCTCGCCACGCTGCTCTGGGGGGTTAATTGCCTGTTGGGTGGATTCCAGAGGCTTCAGTTGGTGATTTTTCTCTCGTCTCCACCCGTTTCGCAATTCCTCCTCCACCCTGTCTAGTGCTCCCTGGCTGGTGGACGGTGAAAAAATTCCCTTTAAAACCTCCCTTCGCATTCTCGGTATCCCTCGTTCCGCCTCCCGGTCCTTTCCTTCTCGAAAGGATAACTTTATCGCCTTCTTATCTCCCTGATTGTATGCGCACTTGTTTGTGTATATGCACATACAAACATCTTTTTCTTCTCGAACTCCTTTTATTTCCATATCGCTACGTCTTTTTTCTTCATTCTATTAACCCCTCCTTTTCTTTAAAGTGTTTTAGTTCTTCAAAACCTCTTTCTCTTCCTGTGCATGGTATGACTCGTATAGTTCCTGTGTATGGTATGATCTCCTTTATCTATGAATCACCTAGTTCTACCTACATTTTATATGCCTTATGTATTTCTCCTTGAGGCGTTGTCTCAGCTGTTCCACCTCAACTTATTACTTCTGAGTTCATGTTCTTGGATTATATCTACGACATTATTCTGCAGCTGGCTCGCACCAGTTCCTTGTATGATAAAATTGTCTTATTTTTACATTTTTTGGGAATTCTTGGCCATTTTTTAGGAGTGTCGTCAATAAAAGTCTCTTATCTGCAATGCTGTGTCTTGAAAAAAATAATTGATGAAAGAAATCATTAAAACTCTCCTCTTGTTGTACATCACGGGCCTTTAAACATATAAAATGAGACTAGATTTTGAAATTTTGATGGTTGCGTATGCTCGGTCTTGTGTTATCAACTTGAGTATTAATTTATTATCCATTAATTTAATTTTTATCCTGTGAGAATATGCTTCAATATCACGTCGTCTTGAACATATTGCATGGAAATTTGGGAAGTAATATATAATATATAATTTGGGTATTCTCTCACTAAGCATAACGCAGAAATAAACAAAGTAATTTGATAAGATCACGTGCTTAAAGGCTAAAATGGGAAATTGTTTTGAAAAAAGAAAATAAATTGCCAAAGGGTAAAATGAGAAAATAAGATCAAAGAATGATATACTCTATCAGGTTTGTCTTAGGAGTTAGGATTCCCCAGTGATAAAGAGCAAAGTTCAAATTATTACCGGGAGAAATTAATAAGAAATTCTGTTGCTGGTATTCATTCTATCTACAGTACCGATGCTTCATAAATTTCAGCAGAGATTAATGTTGCTTGCTGTTGCTTGAGTTGTTTAATACATTTTAAAGTTGCAGGCTTGACATTTTGGGACTGCTTCGCATTTAAATATTATACGCTACAAATTTCTTTTCCATCGATGGTGTTGACATTCAATGTTTTTACATCGATAATGATATTGAATGCCGGCAATGCGAGTTGCCGAAACTATGGTCAGCAAAAATAACATGTGGAATGTACAAAGTTATAATATTTTCTAGACAAGTTTATGGCTCGTGCAAGACATCCTAAAGCACTTAGTGGAATTATTAAGAGAGTTTTAAATATCCTTACTCTTGTTGAATCTCGCTAGTCCCTCATCATGGCTGTCTTAGCCTTTCTCTCAGAGATGGTAGGAAAAGATTTGCAAATATATTCCCGTTTTCCTCTTGATTTCTGGGAACTACTTGTATATTTACCCTCTTCTTACCAGTTTTCGTTTAAATATTAATGCTCTAAGGACAGACGATTTAAACTTCGTGCTTCCTCATTTTCATAGGCAAGTATCTGAGTATTGCCCTCGCGGTTCTGTCAGTTACCCTTCAGTGACTCTCCGTAGTCGGTTTGTAGTATAAGTAATGATTTTAAATTGGCCGATTCAGTTCGAATGTTAATGCCACCTTTTATTTTTTCCTGACTCAATGGTGATTTAGCATTGTCTCTTTCATGTGCATCTGAGTGCGATTTCTGTGGAATTGAAATTTGTTGTAGGGCGTCCTGCCCAAGCGATGTTCATTATCCCCAAAGGGAAATTAAACTTTATTTAATAATGATTGAGGGGATACTGAATTAGATTCTCTTCCTGGTGAAAGAAAGTGTTTTGTATAATATTCTACGTAAGAGTTCTTTGAATACTAGATCTTTTCAGATTTGGAGAAAAGTTGAAAGATCATGAATTTAACTGCATTAAATGTGCTAGAATAGGAACAGAATATGCTTAATTACGGTAATGCCCAAAAATGAAGAACTACACACCACTTCGTAGACACGTAGGTCAATTCTCTCATTCTATTTTGCTTGTTCCCTAGGGGGTAAGGACCCGTATTTTCAATTTATTTCGGTTGCGATTTCCGATGATCAGGGATAGTGGAGACATCTTCATGGATGGATGACTACCTTCAGGGAGGGCGCGTAGAATTTGAGGATCGTCTCAAAGTATAGCCCAAAGGCTTATTTTTGAAGACAATCTGCAAAAAATAGACAGCCTGATATTTTTATGCAGGCCATTACTATTGCTTTACGCATGGTCAATGAATGTGTCCAAGTAGAATTACAATAATTAGTTTTCTACCGTCAATGGTAGGTCTAAATGAACGTCAGATGTCTCCAATGACCTCCACATTTCACACGATGTCCATCTTTGTACCCTCATGCTTCCCACCTCCCATCATTCTATTTAAACTACCCGTTATTCTCCTCCCTCGCACATCTTACCCAACATTATTTTATATATCATGTCCTTCAAAGCACTCTCACCCTCTATTACCTTCTCCATCCACAACTTCTGCCGTCTCTTAAATTCCTAAATCAGCTTCCTTTCCTCTCCTACCAACACTATAGTAGTACTTCATTGTTCATCCTCTTCCCGATATATATTACTTTCTGCATCCTTTTATATGCTCACTTCTTTCTTGAAAGCCCATGCTTCCGCGGGAAATAGTGCCATACTCCATATCTGACTTATTAGTTTTTTCACTTCCCTACTCAATACCCTGTCATCAGTTTTCGCCTAAAGTAAAGACTTCTTTTACAATACAATTCTCCTTCTTACTTAAATATGACTACGTATTTTCCTCCAACATACTATCAGATAGTTAAATTGCTCCACCTGCTCCACCTTCAAAATTTCTAGATTTATAATGTAGTTTTTCGAATAAAGAGGAAATCCTCAGGCTTCACTTGGTGGAACCGCATAGTAAATAAAATAATCACTTGGTAAGATTCCACAAATTTTATTTTTCCCCGACCTAGGTTTCGATTGGTTTGACAATCATTATCAAGGTCATAATTGTCCTTGATAATGATTGTCAAACCAATCGAAACCTAGGTCGGGGAAAAATAAAATTTGTGGAATCTTACCAAGTGATTATTTTATTTAATGTAGTTTTTCTTTGTAAATGGTTTAAACGCAGAAATAAAAATAGCAATGAGAAGGAGCCTGAATCTCTAGTCTAGGGACTGTTAGCCAACATTCACTGAGTATATTTTCTTACTTTCATGTCCCCACTTTAAACAACTTACACTCATGTTCTCATCATATCGCGACCCCCTTCTTGTTATTCTGCAGTTCTCAATTTGGTAACCATTCCAGTGCATACTACCTTAGCCAACGCCTTGGAACACATCCACCGCCACAGTATCCTCCTCATTAGTTGAGTCATTCACATCTCGTTGAGGATGCGATTCAAAGCCAATTAACTCCTTCGTTAAGGCATTGAAAATTCCCGACCGGAATTAATTGACCCTTGTGCGCCACGTGTGTGTGTGGTCGAGAGTATACATTCGTTCGCCTGGGATTGACTTATTAAACTTGTTATTACGCGGGAGGAAATGAATTCCCTTGTAATGAACGCGGCAATAAATCAATCATTTTGGGTAAATAAGTAGTGAATTTTTTCTCGCAATCCTTTTACGTTTGGCGAACAATTTAGGGCAAAAGAGTCCTTCACAGTGATTTTATTTAGGTACATTTTAAAATTTAAACAGTTTCAGGCTTTCGGAAAAAGTAATATTAATAACTAAAAAATAAGGAAATGACCTGTGCCTACTGTTTTGGAAAAATGACTTCACTCCAGAGTGAAAGGCTTGTGAACAATGGTGATGGCAATTCTAATATCAGCTAATCATCATTGGTTTTTTTTCGCTACTGGATGGGAATTTTTTCGCAGCTCACGATGGTGTGAGCAATTCATCTAATATATTTTCATTTCCATGTTATGCGCAGAGAGAACAAAACAGCATTTTTCCGTTATCTTTTTTATCGAAGTTTGCCTTTTCCCTGGAAAATCATCTTGCGTATATAAACCCGAAAATGTAAATATTCTCCGCGGCTGATAGTGACAACACTTAGATTTCAGATTGAAATAACGAGTAGCTTTGAAAGTTTTACTCGTTCCATACACCATTTTTCAAAATCAATGGCGGAAAAGCCTTTCCGTATTGAAAATTTTGGATTTTTTTTGTAGCCGCAATCCGATGGATTTTATTGTCAAAGGACACAGGAATTCAGTTCTCACTTTCGGGATCTGTTGCGTGGATGGCATTGTCAAAGGACAAGTTAAACGAAGCATATAGTTTGGTAATCATATCATATGTAATTCAAATTTGATGAAATTAAAAACCTGGAGGTAGATAGTTTCGAGTAAGTTTCTCTTTGATTATTTGATAGGCTATTATAATTTATAATAGTTTATCAAATAATCAAAGAGATTTTCGGAAGGCTCTCCTGCCTCTATTAAAAGACAAGTTGCTTGTATTTTTTAAGCAAATATATCAGTCTATATTTGAAAATATATCTACCGGAAAGTACGTGTTTAATTGTTTAAAATACCATGCATAGGAGGTGAAAACTTTTGTTCATTTTTGTTATATAGCAGGTAGGTTTTTTGTCATATATTAGGTAGCTTTCCGATACGTGAAGTTTTGAAGTTGATGGAAGGTAATTGTTGAATTTGGTAAGCTCTATTCCAATGGTTCTTATGAGACGAATATTAATTCAGCTTAAGTATCTTTATCATCACTCAAGGGTATGGATACTATATTCTTTTTACCAGCCACCTACATAAAGAAATCGAAGTCAATCTCATCTCAGTCATTGATCAACCAGTGGATTGATTTAGAATTAATAGTTTTTTTCTTACTTTTTGTGGTACATGCTATTCAATGATTTAAAGTGAGAAGGAGAGAAATTAATTTCTTAGGGAATGCAGTGCTCTGGCCACCAAACCAAATGATTCACTTTACATTAATTACTAATGTTGAAATTCCTCACTTTTCTCCTTTCTCTTCAAGCTCTTTGCTTATAGTTTTTGGAAGTAATTATATATGCAACAATTATCTGCTTATTATGTATTATTATCTTCTCTCTTTCTGGGGTTTCATTTATATATAAGCAATGATCATCGTAGTGAGATTGTGCCAGTAAAAGCTGGAACAAGGAAATAGGAATTTACCCAAGTTATCGGTGTTGTTAATATTTTTCATCCTCTATTGTTTATGTCACCGTTACTAAAGCATTTCACCGGAGGGTGTCTTTTCATCTAAAACAGTAAAATGTTCTTAAGTAAATAATAATTATCACCGAAATTTTATAAGCAGGCTATGACTCTTATCTTAGGGGAGCACAAGATGTAACCAAGAACAAAAGTATCCCTATCATGGTAGTTCTGCCATGAGTAGCATATTGTGGGTATTATTTCGGAGTGATGACCGTTTACTGAAAAATTCGATTATAGTTTGCACATCTTATTGTTTTTCTTTAGAATGTAGTAAAAATTGATGAATTAGTAGCATTTATTTATTCTTATTTAGACATACCTTTAAATGAGATGAATAAGTAAAGCAAAAATATAGTGAAACGCATCAACTTTAATCAGACATGTCCCAATTAATTGTTTCTAATATTTCAATGAACATTAAGATTTAAGCTGATTTCCGTATGATAGTACTTTATGAATATTGACAAAGATTTCGCATTATTCAGCAAAGGCTGTCAATACAGTTGCAAAATAGTTGCAACAAATCTGATTGCTTGAGGATTAATTACCATTACTTTTCTCTTTCTCTGAGGCGTGCAATAGAATTTCAATATAAATGGCCGACTAATTCAGAAAATGGGTATGAATTAGTACCTTAAAAATACTCTCTCTAATGGGTATACATTAGCACCTTAAAAATACTCTCTCTATCATTCGCCGATACAATTTTGTGCGCGTGTATGGCATATTACTTGCTTTTCTTCAATTCACTCCAATTTTTAATTGCAGCTCAGACTTGTAAGCAGCCTCTTTCCCCAATCCAAAGTAAAAATGGAATTTGTTTTGACGAGCAAATCATCGGCTTCGGGCATTGATAGTTTAAGGTGTGTAAAATTGCTTCCTGAGCATTTATTTTTTCTGGAAGGAATGAAGTGCTTATACTTTTTGCATTGACATTAGAATTTTAATACGAACCGAAAATACGAATTTGTGTGGGTATCTTTTATGGTACATCCCAATTACACATGGGGATTTTTTTATGCGTCCAGAAGAGGTAAATTACGTGCATTGCAGCCCACTGGTGGCCTGAATCCCAGGAGAGGACCCGTAATCAATTCAGATGCGATTCGCTGGTTAGATTTCTTGTTCGTACTCCAAAGCCTTTCACGAAAACAGACTGTTTTTTATCACTATTCAACGCGCGCAATACTCTTCAAGTGGCCAATGGCACACAAAAAAGCACATTTAACTAAGCAAGCAGGCAGTTCCCCGCGAGAGAAAAATTCAAACAAGCATCTCCATCTGCTACCTTTCACGGCGTCTCGCCGGGCACTCAATTAGAGGAACCTTATTTGATCCACTTCCTTTCATCCAATGTCCAGTGCAACTTACATTCATGCATATTCATGCCTTTGCATTGGTGCCTACGTGAAAAAAAATAACTCGTTGGTAAGGCGAACCGAAGTAATTGATGTGGTGAAATAGTTCATTCCTTTTTCTTGCACTGAATGATTTATACTATGGAAACCTTTAGTGGGAAGTTGAAGTGTGTTGGGAAGAAAAAAAAACACTTTGCTTTTTGGTTGCTGGTTGATTTTTTATGCCATCTACGAATAATCACCGAAAGTAAAATGCAGGGTTCCAGGTGATTCCCTTTAGGGTATACGCGCGAAGGAGAAAGCGCTCGAAAGAAATAACGTTTTCGGTTAATTTATTCTTTGCGTGTTGAGATCATTTTTCCGGGCCAAAGCTGGCGGTTGGTTGGTGCATTATTCTTTGTCTTGAAAGGGCCAACTCATTTTAACTAGTAATTATCCGAAGGTAAACACTTTCTCGAGGTGTTTCTTGACTGGACCTCTTATTGTATTTCTCTCTCTCTCTCGTCCTCTTTCTTTTATTTCTCTCTCACCCCTCCTTCCATCCGTTCCCTTCCTTAATGCATGAATGGCCACAGAGCTTTTAAGATTTCGGCCTTCCCACTATTGTAAAGTGGTTCGTCGACCGCGTATCCAACCCCCGATTTCTTCCCTCCGCTTCGTACTTTGTGGAGAACCAGCGGGATTTCTCCCGTTCTCTACCTCCTGTACGCTCTTCTGGCACTCTCGCACCTCGGATCACGTCCACACTCAGCCCGCACACTCGTGTTCCGTACGAGAAAGAGCGAGGCTCATCCGTCATAAGTGCCGGAAGCCAGTGGAACGCTTTATTTTATTTATTTTCGCGGCTCAAATGGAATTTCCTCACGCAGATGTCTTTGCGTGCGAGACGCACGTGGTTTTCCCTCGTTACCGGCCCCGGGTTTTTACCTCGTTAAATAATTAAGGTCATTTAATTAATGAAATGCAGCGGCAGGCCGTTTTGGCGATAGAGTACTGATGCGTTGAGCAATAAGAAGGAAGAAAGGCTGCTGAATATTCTACTCACTAAAGATCAAAGAATTCGTTTATTAAAACATAGTTGTCAGCCACCTTCATCATGAGTCTGGTAACTACAGTCAATTATTGTTGTCAGGAGCTATATATTATAGATACGTCTTTCACGTCGTCCCTATTGTTATCTATGACGCTAACTCGTCTAGAAGCTCCCCACTTGGAAACTGTCCACAGGATTTGTTTTACGAACTGTGATGTTTGATTTCAATGCATGGCCAAAATTTGAAGCATTGGCGTCTCATTTTTATTTTCTGAGCGTAATGCAAAAATACATTTTTTCTTAAAGATTTGCGAATTCGGTAGCTTGGATACGACAACTCTGCCAGTAAAGGTCACAGATTTGTATCACCCCTTTGGTGTGGATGTATGGTCGTTGTGTCTTTGACATTTGGTCTCCTTGACTTCAAAGCTTCACTTATGAGTAAGACCTTGGGTTAAACCAGCGTTGGGAGATATTTTTTAATCTAGATTCCAAAATTCATCATATGATATCATCCAGAAGCACTCTGCATCGTGGATCATATATATTCATTAATAAGCAGACGCTGGATTTATAATATTTTTAAGAAACGAGGTTGATATTATACGCTTTTCTGTGTAGTCTACAAAAATAACGAAAGTATGACCGTATTCGATTGATTACCTCTCTCCATAGCCAATTTTAGCAGAAAGTAACTTTACATATATTTTGAGAAGTCTAAGAAGAGAAGAACTAAGTTTAATTAGACTCCCCATTGTGGATGCGTTCCACAAAGTCAAGACTCAGGTCTCCAAAAATGGTGAAACTTAATTATTTTGTTCCGCAAAATTCGCTTTCCGGAACTTACAGTATTGCTGCTCAAACTCAATGGTTAATATTTAATCTAAGTTACATATACTTTACTGATCTTCATCCGAATTTATTTCGGAAATTGGCATTGAATTTTGTCCATGCATCTACGGCTTCCCTTTCCGCCGACCGATTCCTTGAGTTCTGGAAGGTTTCTAGTTTCTTGATGCCCAATGAAGTAGTAGGGTGCATTGCGGAATATGATTTTAAGGATTATTCTTACCAGATTGGAATATGAAAGCCGGATGATAATAAGTAGTCTAGTCGGCGCGCCTATACATGAAATATTCAGGGTAAAGGCATCTGAATCTTAAAGGGCCAGCATCGAAGGTTTCTGGCCTCAGCAGGAGGGGGATGGGGGCGAATAATTAAAATGACAGCGTCACGCCGAAACTAGGAAGAGGAAATACTCGGGGGAAGCACCCCAGCCATCTTTCGCAGAAGGCCAGAATGAGCAAGGTTGTAATGAATCATGGCACTGTTGGGAGCAGTGGGCTTTGAGGACAGGTGCCGTGTCGAGCAATGGAGGAGATATAAGCAGCGAGGATGGCGATTTGAAATTCGTCGTCCGATACCTGATTTGGGCTGGAGCAGGGTTTGGCAAACTTATGAGATGAGTCAGATCTGCCCCAGGAAATGATTAAAACCCTTTTTGGAGCCATGTATATTTTTTTTACAAATCAGTAAAATATAAAGAATTATTAAAAGTAACACTGTAATTTATATTAAAATAAGTAAATGCCCACGAAAAATATGTCAGTTTCCTACTTTTTAAAAGTGTGTTATTTGTCCAAAATTGTTTAAATTGTCAGAAGTTTCTAGCCTCTTGAATACTTATTATTACCGTTCGATTTTTTAATGTTGATAAGCATTTGTAGATACTAAACAATTGCTGTTTAATATCAACGGCACGTGAAAACGCGGCGGCAAGCTATTGCATCATCATCATCATCATCGTTGGTCAACAATCCTAGGATTGGTTTGACGCAGCTTTCCACTCGATTCTTCTATCGGCCAACCTATTCATTGTGTCGTAATTCTTCTCTTTTACATCCCTCACAACCGGTTCCATGAATCTCATACGAGGCCTGCCTTTTCCATTCTTCCCGTTCACTTTTCCCTCGACGATTGTCTTCATCAGGCTTTCGTGTCTCAAGAACCCTAAAAAGAAGACGGGACAACTTTATAGGCCACATATTGAGACACGATGGCTTGATGAAGATAATCGTCGAGGGAAAAGTGAACGGGAAGAATGGAAAAGGCAGGCCCCCTATGAGGTATATGGAGCAAGTAGTGAAGGATGTAAAAGAGAGAAGCTACGTCAATATGAAGAGGTTGGCCAATGGAAGAATGGAGTGGAAGGCTGCGTCAAACCAATCGTAGGATTGTTGACCGATCATGATGATGATGATGATAGGATTACTCATTCCAAATAATTTGTGTTCAATGAATGCATTAATGGTGGAGCACGAATCGCAATTATTGAATGCCGTAATCTTTTGATAAAGGAAACACCATATCGACCTTTTTGGTTTAAATCAGTTGGAGCAGTGAGCTAGTGCTCTTGGTGAGAAAATTTCCGTACGCCTCGTTTATAAATAGTGGCTTTTTACCCCGATTCCAAGCACCGACAAGTTGGTAAAATCAAATGACATAATAGTAATTAAAATTAGTTTTACAGCGTATGCATTTTGAATCGATAAAATGATAGTTTTGTTCTCATTTTCCATTTTTTCTTCCGTGTCACAAATTCGTGCCCAAAGAGCCACATGGGGTTATAAAATGGGTCAACCGAGAGACAAACAAAAAGGTCCTATGAAGAGTGGGAGAAAAGAGAAGTAGGCTGAAAACTCTGAAAAGTAGACGGGAGAACTTGATCGGCGATTTTTTGAGACATGATGGCCTTATGAAGGCGATTGTTGAGGGGGAAGCGTTTGGAAAAAAATCGAAAAGGAAGGCCTAGCAAGAGATGAATGGAACTTGGTTCGAAGGATGTTGAATAGAAGACTTCTACTAATATGGTTAGGTTATAGGAGAATCGAGTCGAGAGCTACCAATCTTAGCGATGACTAGCGATGATGATGAATGCATTTGAGGGGCAATGTGAAAGTTGCCGAGATACGAGTGCTAAGGGGTATTAAACTCGGGGACCGGAATCGGCGGAAATTAAGACATATGTCAGAGTGAGGGACTGAAAGGGAAATTTAATTTAGAGAAAAAAATATTATTTTGCTGAAGGACACGGTATGAGAATAAATTTCCCTTACTCCCTGTCTTTCAGGGGACGGCTATTTTTTGATAAAATGTCACAAGCTATTTTCATATGTCCTGCTTTTCCCAAGTTTCCTTCAGGAAAATAATTAGTGAGCGGATTTCAACTCGTTTTTCGTAACAAATCCTGATACAATGCCATGCAGATGTTGAACACGTTTTTCATATATGAAAGCGATGTGAATGAAAATAAAGACTATAAATTGAGACAGTAAAAGCTTTTTTTATTTTAAAAATATTTGAAGAACACATCATGTGCTCAGTACTATAATCAAGTATCAAATGAATTAAATTCTGGCACACGTTTATAAATGTGATAAATATTTTACTAATGAAAAATATATCAAAAAAATTATCCTTGATAAACTAACTTTTGCAAAATACCACTCATGAAAAGCACACAATCACAAGTGAAAGCGGTTTTTTGTAAAAGTTTCCTTTACTTCAATGCACTTTTTGACTGCGGAGTTGACAAAGGAAAGTTACAAAGTACAGATTTTTAAATAATGAAATATGTTCTTAACGAAATTTTTCACATTTTAAAGTTTTAAATTATATCTGAAGATTTCTCAGTGATGATCCTTTGCAATGGCTTTCGGTCGTTGCTCCGCGTTACGGTGTCTTTAAACGACAAAAGTTTCTCTAACCATCCTGCTGGCGTCTCCAGTTCTGAAATGACGCATCGTCAGTGGTATTATTATTCCGAAGTGAACGCTCAAAAGTAATTATCACTGTTAAGCAGCACCAATGTTAAAATTTAGAGTAGTATTCAATTTCAAGTGCAGAGATAATGGTTTTATTTCTGTTTTTCTTAATTTTTAACACGTGCTGTTTTTTAACAAATCTCCCATGTATTTCAAGAAAATAATTCAGATTGCTTCAGTTTTAAGTAAAAAACTAGATTAGAAGCCATATTTGTAATAACATTACTTTCTTGTTCTGAACCTTTGGGGGTGTTTGTTTATATTTGGGTATTAAAGAAGTGTACTTTTGCAGAATATTTCAGAGCGTGGTTGAACACAACGGGATAGCCATTGCTAATTAAAACCTGGTTGTGCAAGAGACTCAAGTTCTAAGCTTTCAGCCATATCTTCATAACTGCTGTGAATGATAAATGAGCATTTCCATCTTCAATCTCAATGACTTTCATTCTGAATGGAGTTTTCATTTCGTTTTGATGACCTTTAATTTGTTTCCGCAGGTAAAAGCCATGTTGGAGGCATGGAGGCGACGCCAGTAGGGAGTCGAATCAAAGAGACCGAATCTTATTGCTCGCGCGAGGGGACCCGAGGCAGTCTCCGTGCCGAACTTCCGAGAGATGGTCTTCAGAGGTAAGGGGATGTAGATGTGGGCGTAAATGATTCGTCAAATCTCCCAATCCGCATCAGTGAGACCCTCCCCGTCACCCAAGTGCCACGCTCGCCTTTTCCCTTTCAATCCCACCAAACCCACCCTCTCCCCCCAACCCCACATTCCATCCCCATTCACATCCCTCTCCCTCCAGACTCATTCAACACTTCGTCCCCCATTTTTATTCGCCAAAAAAGGGAGTTGCCCTCCTCCTCCCTTTCTGCAATCTCTTCATCTCCCTCCGCTTATTTTTTCCTCGCCGTCTCCCCTCGTCCCCATCTCACGTCCGTCCCCTTTCCCCTTTTCACCCCCTCTTGCTCTCCTCATCTCTTCTATTTTCGCACCACCCTGTCCATGATCCTTCCCATCCAACTCAACTCTCCATCCCCCTCTCCAAAGCTTCGGCTCTTTTCCCCGTGGTTTGTAGTACTGGATCCATTTTTTACACCCTCCAATTCCTCCACGTTCGTTCGCTCCCACTCTCATTCATTCCTATTCCATTCTCTTTATTCGTTTCTGGTCATTTTGCCCTTTTGGAGTCATATTCTCACTGACCGGTATCTTTTCTTTTGCTCCCTCTGCATTTGCCGCTTGCTTTCTTCCCCTCTTCTGACTTTCTCTCTTTCTCCACATATATATCTCTCCTGTTCTCCTTTCCTCCTCTTCGCCACACTCTGAGAGAGACTCATGAATATTTCACCTCCCGTGGTGCGCTCGGCTGGTGCGTGATGCGAATATCACGTGGGTGATGGAGAAGGCGCCGCCCCCCTTACCCTACCCCATCACACACCCCCCTTACCTTCCTCCCCCTCCTCTCAGCTTCCCTTGGACACACCCCCGCCATCCCCTCAAAGCCCCGTTCTCAGTTCCACCCTACTGCCTGGTCTCTTTCCCCTCTTTCCACCCTTCCTACCTGACTCTCCCTACCTCGTCCACAAAAAAACACTCCAGCCGGCCGCTCCAAATTCGCCTTCCCTGTTCCCCACCCACGCTCTCTGTACTCCGTCCTTTTTTCCCTCTCTCCTGTCCTTATCCCTCATTCGGTTCTGCCCTTTCTCTCTTTCTCGTCCCCTTTCTTACTTTCCTCTCCTTCCCTTCCGCTCCTGCCACTCAACGTGTCCAACTCCTCTCTCTCTTGCTTCTTAATTACTGATTGTCTTCGTCCCTATGCTCATCATCATTATTTTCTCACTTCCAACTCATTTTAAACATTCAAATGTATATTACCGTATTTTAGTTAGTTTACATCATTAGATTACAATTGCTTAACATAATATGCATCAACAAATTAAAAACAATTCCTTATATTATATTCCCCTCACTCCACTTTCATCTTCATTACATTGCAAGTTTATTCAAAATGTTTCTTTTCAATTTGATAGCCACCTATTTGGTTAATTAAATATGCGAGAGTGTCCGTATTTGCATTAGTTATGATAATCTTGGTTTTAGACACATGATGTTATTTTTCTAACTCCTACCATAACTTACTGAAATTAGTTATTTCCATCTTAGATCAGAAAATATTATTTTGAAAAATAGATAATTTGAAGTTGAGATTCCTTGAATGAAGAACTTGTATTTCTCTAATTTTCCTTGCGGAAGTTTTGTTCAAAGACAACTGAAGAGTGTTATATTTGAAATCCTTTATGGGAAACAACAACTTCAGCCTACTTGTACTTGTGGCCGATGAAGTTTGATAATCAACAGCAATCAAGCCTAAGGAATCGACCGCGATAGCGCGATCAGTAACGCGTCAACCTGAGAACCCAAATGTCGCGGGTTCGAATCCTGGCTAGGTCATGAGCCCTGTGTTTGATTTTAGGAATAAGTAACTTATTTTAGGATTTGACTCAAATGTTT
The DNA here is from genome assembly GCA_933228895.1 of Platycnemis pennipes. Classification (NCBI taxonomy): domain Eukaryota; kingdom Metazoa; phylum Arthropoda; class Insecta; order Odonata; family Platycnemididae; genus Platycnemis; species Platycnemis pennipes. The sequence continues at coordinate 30,439,339 of OW121857.1, read as the reverse complement.
GCTTGAATACACGGTATATTATAAGCAGTCATGCAGCATAATAACTGAATTCTACCGCAGTAATGTGATTGTTAATTTAAATAATATGTGCTCTTGATATTACCTAACATTACCTAGGTACTAAGGAGAAGATTTATGACGATGGAAAAATGGCGGCGCCAACATCCAACTATTGTGAAAGGAGCGTTGTGCTAACCATTGACCTATAGTCATAGCTGGGCAGAAAAGCGTTAATTAACGAAGTTAACATATTGCTTAACGATTTAACTTTTAAGTTAAATCCAAAAACTATTAACGGTCTTATTAACTTCCGTTAACTTTTAATTCCGTTAATTTAAGTGCGTTACTTTTGTTTAGAGCCATCTGGATTGCCATTTATTAACTTCGTGAAGGAGTTGTGTTGAGAATGCAATTCAGAGAACTCGGCGTTTGTATTGCAATCAGACTTTTACATAACTTTTACAGAAAACATTTACACAGCCAAGGCTCACGTTACCACCCTAAACAATATTAAACAAGACATGAGGAGAACGCATCCATCTAAATACGTTCAATTTGAAGAAAAAGTAAAGGCAGGATCAACTCGCGGGAAAACGAAAACCACGTCTAAGGCTTCTTCAAGAGCTGTGGATTCTTCATATGTCAATAGTTTTTTCACCATCTAATGGTAAAAAAACTACGCCAGCAAAATATTAGTGAATCTTTTGGTATCGCAGCTACCAGTAGCGGCGTATCCCAAGGTTTCTATTTCCACAATCAAATACAAACAGCGTCAGGTCCAACTTTACTGACGGAAACGGTTAATTACTATGAAACTCCATACCTCATGTGTATAAGTCTACATTACGTAAGCTACACTGTGTATTAAGTATTTTTGACCATGAAATTCTTATTACGTTCATTGACATTAAAAATACCTAATTTTAAGTGACATATAATTCAAAATTGCCAACAATTTAATATAGATTTTTAACTTTAACGGATAACTTTAACTCGCGTTAAATTTTCATCAAGATAACGATTTAACGATTAACGAAGTTAACTTTTTGAGTAGCTTTTAATACATTAACGAAGTTAATTTTTGGATTAACTTTGCCCAGCTATGCCTATAGTACAGCTTATGTAAATTAATAAATATTGAGTCGTAACATTTGGGAAATCTTGGATTCTAGGTAATGGGCCAGAAGTTAGTAATAAACATCCAAGAGCCACTCTGCCACTAGACATGCTTGTGAACATAGGGAATATTTAGCCGTAATCATTCTGACTCAATTATCTCATTATAGGTATAGTGATGAATAAGGTACATTTAAGAACAGGGAATATTTATAACTTATCCTTCTATTTGTCACATTGTAATATATATCTTACAAGTACAGCTATCCTCTTACCTAGTAAATTCTAGATTGTTCTACGAAAGTCTGTGCACCAAATTGGGGGAAATCTCGAATTATTAAAAGAAGCGTTAATTTTTCTCAAAATAAATGGATTCGATAGCAAATCACAATTTACATCCTTGCAGGGTGGAATGGTTATTTAGCTAGGCTTGCGTATGTTACTGAACCTGCAAATTAGACACAATCTGACAGATTATACATTATATTGGCGTAGTAACCACGCACGTAAGTTACTGGAATTCAAACAGAGGGATCCGGTTAATGCAAACAATTTCTCATGTCCGTCTATAACCAAGCAGAGTAAATTCCCCGGCATTTCTGAGAAAACGTCGGCGGTTCAAGTTACTAAAAATTGGCGCGCAAATTCCATCCGCCTTTGGATTATACTAGGTGGAATAGGCAGTCATCAGTCAAAATGATCCTCAGGTTTCGGGCAGCGAATTAAGTACATTGTCACAGAATGCGAAACATGAAATTGAAGTAAAGTAGGAAGACAAAAGTTGCATTAGAAGAGCGATGAATATAAAGAGTAGGGTGCGAATGCCCTCATGATTAATTCAAGTGGGCGATGACTCGGTCTCTAGTTCTGTTTATTAATTCAGCGTTCTAAAATGTATATTTTACAGTGTGTTATATGAGGTCTGTTTTATGCAATAAATAATCATAGAACAGGAAATTAATCATAAACTGGTACAATATGCTTTAAAATATGCACTTCCGCTTTAGATATTTTTTTTCTTGTAGCTCCCTATTTTCGGCTGCAGCCATTAAAATTTTGTCCAATTGATAAACTGATGTAGCTGCATTTTAATTTAACGATTGACATTTTTTTTACATTTCTGAGAGTGTGGTATTTCTATTGAATTCCCCGGTCATTAGGTTATACAAATTCGGGCTGGGGTAGTGGAACTAATTTTGGAATTTTTTGCAGTTTATGTAATTTCATTTACTATTATATCATGGCATCTTGGTCATATTAAAAATATTTGACTCCTGAAAAATATTTTGTGCAGTAATTTTCAACATATTAATAAGTTTTTGTTCTGTAATATTACATACTTTTAAAAGCTATTTATTTCCCGTACACCTGGAATTTGTAGAAAAACTCTGACTCAATTGCGTTTTTATTGTTGTAGTTAACGAGCCACGTAACAAAATGTTATATTACGATACGAATATCTCTTACGAATGAACGACATACTTCGATATTTTAGTATATCGTTCGGTTGGCGTTATCCCTTCCTCCCTCCCTTCACCTTCTAATTACAATTAGGATTGTCTCAAAAAAGTGGAGTGCTGGGTACATCCCGAAGGTTAGGTTCGATATCTTCTTCATTGTTTTCTCCAAGGAAGACGTGGACAGCTTTTAATGAGTTATGAAATTGCAGTTGAAATATATGGGTGCGATAAAAAGTTATTTATGCTTGATATAGCGAGTTTTAACAAAAATATGCTACCATTTTTGTTGGAGGAATAAAAATATTCGAATTACCTCGGCGGTCCGTGGATGCGTACCTTCCGAAGATCCGTACCTGCGATTAGTGAGGAGTATAGGAGAAGTTTTGTGAGCTAAAAGTTTAGATTGTAATCTACAATCACTTATTGCCCTCCATAAGTCTTCTGAAGTGTGTACAGAGCCATGAAAACGTTATTTCCTTAATTGTGTGTGAACAATGGTTTCCTTTGCATTCCAATCCTTTGCAGTTGATTTCACGCACATGTTAGCATATTGCTTCTTTCATACGCTTTCATAACTTCTGTATATAATGAATTAGTCTTCTATTTTTGTTGCAACTTTTTCCCGCCCATCTGTCATGCTGACTCACAATTGTCTGCAGGCGAAGTAAGGAGTTTACCCGAACATCTTTCAATCTTTTTTCTTTCTTCAACTCTTTGCTTCCTGATTTTCACCATATTCTTCAAAATCCTAACCTTTCACCTCTCACGCACATTATGGGGTGGCCAGGAAGAAGAAAATACTTTTATGACCAAACGTATATTTAGGAGATTATGTGCTCTTATGTAGTCGTGAAATGTGTGTCAAGAGGGGAATAGGTGGCCTATAATTTTGCTCAAAATTTGTACATATTTATTCACATGCAAAAGCGCTTGCTTTCTCGGAAAACTACTAGGGTATAAATAAAAGTATTTTATAGTGTTGTGCATAGATATCACCATATATCACTTGGATGGGAAGACACAAGAATTCGATACAATATATTTTGGCGTTTTACCTTGATAATTAGGTTTTCTTATAGATGGATTTAACTTGTATTGAGTATACTTTGCCCTAAGAATATGCATTGAGTTCTATTCAAACTTTGATGGTACTCCATCTTTGATTCTCTGCTAAACATATGCTTTATTGAAACTTTAAATGTATTCAATGGCGCCATTCTTTTTATGCTTTTTAACATTGTTGCAATGCATCTTATTTTTTCTTACATTTATTTTCTTTCTTTGATTATATATTACTGAATCTATCTTCGTTCCTCACTCATTGATTCGAAAATTCTATATTCTAAATATAGAAAAATATATATCAATATAATATTTATTCAATATTGTTTCCTTAAACAAACTTTTATTTAAATAGACCACCAATGGGTTTTCCATCTAGAGCAAATGACTGCCTCCTCCTAACCTTTCACCTCCTAATATATCACTGTTATTTATAGCGTCATTATTCTTTTTCTTTCTATCGTTAGCCGTAATTTTATCAAAAGAGAAAATTACTCTACGGCCCTTTATGATTAGAGGTTTTAATGGAGGGTTGACAGTCTTCTCACGGCCTAGGCGTTCATCTGACCCATTCTATTCCTCCTGCCGGTCTCAATTATTCGTCTCCCTTCTCTGACTTTAAGCTCGGCCAGTTTGATAAAATTGGATGTAACAGGTGACTCGGGTCGAGTGCAGTGTTTCTTTTATTTCCGAAATACGTGTGTTGAGTTTCTTTTGAAGCCCCATACCAGTAACAAATAAAATGATTGCGAAATGTAGGAACTTTGTGTCACTAGATCTCGTGGGAGGTCGTGGACCTGACGGCTAGCCACTTTTGTGTGGACTCGAGGTCAAGCATTGCATAATTGATGATGATCAATATGCACAGTCTGGAACGCAGCTAGATCGCCTATAAAAATGTGGGTTTTTTGATATCATACAATGTGTTTCCTAATTTCACTGCATATATCATCATGCCACAATAAAATTTCATCTTGTGTGATTCTTTAATTTTTCTTTGCTGAGTATCATGCATGTTACATCTATATCTACAGCTAGATAATACCCTGAGAGCCACCATAAAGGTATGTGATAGGGGGAGAATTCACACAAAACATGCATTACATATCATGCATAATTAGGATTAGTAATAATATTCTAGTCTAAAATTCACAATTTAAAAAGATGAAAATAGTAAAGCAAGCATGCAAAAACATGCTGTTAAATTGATTAGCTTAAAGTCCTTACACCAACATGCAACTAACAATGCTATCCGTTGATACACCCGTATTTTGGCTATTGGATATAATTATAAATAATGTTACTGGTGATTTGAAAGCTCGTGTCCCCATTAGCCTACTCTAAATGATAGACGTTAAGAGGTCCATGTTTTAACGTCTCAACCAACGGTTGGAGTACTGTACTTGTAGTTCCCTCTCCAAAGTCCTCAATTAGGAAACATTATTCCACTTAAAATATCTCTAACTGCTAGGATTATGACCCTTGTCAATGGAATAGAAAGAGACTACACTAGCCACCAGACAAACCCGATCCCTTTTGAAGTTGTTTCTCGTTTTTGCTATTGCTAAGGATTCAGCTCGACAGCTTAGATCTATTGCACTTGTAAATTATTTAGCATGCAGTTTACGATGGATGGTAATGATCATAAATTATTCTTCCTAAAAAAATTGACATGAAACTTTTAATTTACAATTTGTAGGTTAGGTACCATACTAGGCAATAGATCTGTTTTTAGGGTGCCGTCAGTTCTATTTCACATGCATTACTGAATTAAATATAAAACATATGATGTACACAATTTAAATCATGATATGAGCGATTCATAAAATTAAAAAAAGTACGCATTTACTTTTGTGGCGTTTTGGTAATGGAGAAGAGAATCTGGTTATTGTGGTGGCTAGAGTATTAATTTTCTAATAGTGACATCCTTTATTTGAAACCCGGAATTCAAGGATCCGACATTTGTGGTGGATAGAGTATTGTTTTTTCTTAAAGACACTCGAAACCCGGCATTGGCAAAGGTTCTTCGGTATAATGGTGACCGTTTGAGTACTGAGTGGAGAGCGAATAATGTTAAGTACAATGTAGGTCGGATGAGACGACAATCCTTGCACCCCTCGGCACCTATAATTAAGAGAAGGTTAATGACAATGCCAATTTCTCTCAATATATTCTCATATCTCTCCAAAATACCTACCGTACAAACTTTCATCATTTCCTAGACGGTACAGTCAATTGATTCACCAGCCTACTGACGCTAGTTATGAAAGGTTAACGAGATGATAGGTTTTATTTATGACTCGATTTTTTTCAAAGACTCATGAAGTAAATCAGGGGAGAATATTGAACTAAAATAGCATGAAATAAGTAAAAATAAAGTAAGATTGATCTGCGAGTAAATTAAACGAGACCTACGCAATGACGCAATGTTTGTATCGAGGTCGTGATTTAGGCATGGCGTCATGTAGAAAAACTAGAATCGGAGGTAAAATAGTAATTGGACGGCAAACCCATTTATTATTCCTACCATAATCATGGAGCAAATGACGATAGAAAGGCTCGGAATTGGGAAGGAAGCAAAACTAATAAAAAGGAAAACATAGGTCATAGGAGTAATAAATGAATATTTGGTAATTTTTCAGGCCCTGCCATACACACTCAAGTGACCAGAATGAGAGATGATTAGGTTTAGATGAATGAATAGATGATACGATGGAATAGATGGTACCGGTGATAATACGAAATAATTTATGGTCGAAGGAATTTAAATTCTATTCAATCACGTGAATCTCCATTTACATGGATTCATTGCTCTACAATGTTCGATCCATCCTACGTTCCTCTTGCCTCAATGCATTCCATCCAGAACACCATTCGCTTTCCTACCCTTAGCGAACATCCTTCTTACACTCAAAGACTCCGGGCTTCTTATGTTTTGACTCCACCGGTTCTTCCACTTTGAGAATACGCAGTGGCAATTCCATTTTTCCTTCTTTCATCTGCTGATATCTATTTCAATTTATTTATTTCTACGCTTGGATTTCTTCCATATACCTCTAAAAACGGTAGTTTAATTTCCATAATAATTTTAAATATCACTGGTACAATTTCCACACTTTAATCAACACCTCCGACAATGGATTCCGCTCATTACGCTATCATCGGGGCTGATGATGCCTGATGATGGCATAATGTGCCAAAACCATGGTCGGAGGTGTGGATTTAAGTGTGGAAATTGTACCAGTGATCTTTTTAATTATTATGGATATGAACCGTTTCCACAATGTAAATGCCGATACGCTCTTATGTAGTAGTTTAATTTTTGTCTACGCATCTAGATTTAGAGCCCATTCGACGGTCTTTGTATAATAGAGCCTTGGTAGCTATACCTGCGGATTGTTATGGTGGTTTAAATTCTGGCTTTGGATCCTATGGGCCCACGTTTGAATCCAATTTTTTTATCGGTATACCGGTCCCAACTTATAGGTGCTCTGTGGAGAGCACTTCGAGTGCAGTAGGTGCTCCAACCGACAGATGGTACGTGAAACCATTGATCCCATAGTTTCTATCGCAAAGAGTAAGCTGAAAACTGATTTCGCTTCGGCTTTCCTCTCCATGAAAATTACAACTCTTATCTAATGACTCATATATTCTAAATGGCGCGAATGACGTTAACTGATTTCGGGCACCTCTCCCAAGTAACTTGCTAAGCTATGATCTGATAAGTGCCGAAACTTGGGGGAAAAAACGCAATCTGAATTAGGTTATAGGCAGTCGCACTCTTATCGATTGCTAAGGAAACTTATTATTCGGTGTCTAGCTCATTAAACTGTCTTTATCAATCATCTACTATGATCAGGGCATATTTAGCCCCGTGGTTAATGTACCCTTTCTAAGTACTCATAGTTACAGCACAAAATATTTGCCAGGAAATATGCTCCTCGTCCACGATTAGGTAGAGGTTAGCCTGTTCACGTTTTATTCCCTTTATTTGGAGATAGCCAGGGCCTGATCAAAGCGTGGACGTGTGAGGAAAAGCATAGACGGCCGGTCATAGGGGTGACGAGTCTGTGAATGACTTATGAATAGGTAGAATGGTTTTCCACGTAAAAATTGTGAAGTTTTGTTTGTAAAATGTTTTATCGAAGCTTCTTAAGGTGCTTGTAATTTATACCATATAAAATACAACATTTTTATTCGTCATTACTGCAAAATGTTCATCCTTGGTTGTCGAGTTATTTCCAAGGAACGGCACAATAATCTTTATCCCGCTCCCGCAAAATAGATTTGATTGCCATTGAAGTTTTTTGTTAATTACATTCTTCTCTCCCACCGTTTCTAAAAAGCGTACTAAGTAGTCGTGTCTCTGCTGGCTTGTGCATTGAGGGGACATCCGTGAATCCGACGGTTATAATCAATCGTCCGTCTACTCTCATACGTGTCACACAATCCTCATTCCTCCAAGTATCTGATAAAAAGCAACGTGTGTTATGAATTACTCTGTTTTTATCCGTTGGCTGTCATTGCTCGTATTCATCTGCTGCTCTTACATGCGAGGCGTTTCTTGCACGGCACTGGTGCTTCCGGTGCGTGCTTGCTGTCAGCTTATATTCTACCCAAAACTGCCCATGTTTTTCTCTCTCTGTGTAGTGAGATATCTTCGTGTTTCACAGAGCAAATTTGCCCCAGAGTCACCCTGTTTTTTTCTAATGATAACGAAATATATCTTATTACTGCTCTCGCGTAACGTATTGTCATTACTCAGTCTCTACCGGACAATTGTTTGCCAACTTTTATATTTGTTTAGTATCTATTCCATGTGACCCTCCGTAAAAGACATGGTAAATGATCAAAATGGAATATCAATACAAGCATTTTCTTATGCAGTTCACACAATAATTTTTCGTGATGACGTTTGTCGTGACTTGTCTTCTCAGAATTATATGCGATAGCGATAGTAAAAATAGTGTTTCTGTTTAATTCCTGAAGCGAATTATGTTTTACGATTAATCTCCCTTCAGTAGGATTTACTGTCGAATTTCCTTTTCATAGTACTTAAGTTACATTCTTCAAAATATTTTTACCAAATCAAATATATTAAATATTTAGATGGTTACCTCAGTCGTTCAGAAGCATTGATATACACCCCCTGGGAAAAACAAAGAATGTTAAAAAATTACATTTATTTCAAATTAGGAGTATGTTTTTATGTAAAATCGTTGAAAAATGAATACTTAAGGGCAGCTAATTTTTCTGGTTCTCCTCCGCGTCGGTACAACCTACAAAACTAGCTGTGCCTACTGCACCACTCCACGGAAGCCTCCATCAACAAAATGATTACTTGTTTGTGCTATGGCTGCGCAGAGTGAAGTCACGTCAATTATAAAACCTTTTGTGCTGCTTTTACATTATCGATCAATAGATTTGGTGCTTGATTACTACTTGGTGTCATTGCAGTAAAGAAATAGTAAAGAAATAATGTGTTTCATGAGCCTCTTGCATTTAAGGGGGCAAGATACTTATAACGTTCATAACATTATTCATCATCAGTAGTCCGCAATCATGAGATTGGTTTGACACAGTTCTCCACTCAATTCTCTTAATCTCTTCATATTTACATATTTCTTCACTTTCACACCCTTCATCACTTTTTTATGAATCGTATTCAAAGCCTTCCTTTACTATTCTTCCCGAAATCTTGTCCTTCAACGATTATCTTCATCAGGCCATCATGTCACATGATGTAGAAATTAATTGGTTTAAATGTATTTCTGTCTATCATTCTTCCTTAAATATTTAAGTCCGCTGTAGTTCTTAAGCTTCTTCATCCAAAGTCATGTGAGTCCTAATGCATATTTAGATGTATTGTAGCACATACGGTAATATTTAAGCACCTTTAAGTTTCCTGAAATCACTTTAGTGTGGAAAAACTAGTTTGCTTTTCAAATCTGTATGACAATGTTTCTCTTGATTTTGTGAGGCACTTCAACAGCTCTAGGACACTTGTACCGTTACTTACTGAATCATGTGATTAACGACCTGGGTTGTGATTTAACTGAGCGTAAAATAAGTTGCGTTGCTATATCTGGGGGTAAGATTTGTACATTTGCTATCTGCCTCATTATCAGTTCATTCTAATTCCCCAAAACACTATATTTAATGGAGCGAACAGAAAATGCATTTCCTACAATTCTTCGACTTAAAAACAACTTCAGAGAGCAAAGATTGGAAGAGAAGAGCTTTCATATTTTAATTAATTTTATTTCGTTGCCACCGAATTGATGGCCACATTTTTTACAGCAGTTTTGTGCGATGCTGCCTTTTGTGCCAACTTATCATTTATTTGCATGTGGTTTATGCGCATCTGGTGATGATTCACCTGCTTGTACATTTTTAAGGTGACTTGCTGGGGACTTTGTAGATGCAGATACCCTCATAGAAAACTACAATTAATTGTCTGAACCGCAGGAGTAGGGTCATGCGGGCATTCAACAGCTGCAAGTAATGTGGCTAGGGAAAGGGTTCGCTGGCATTCGGACTATCCGCCTGTGCCTGAACTTCCAAACCCCACTCATGTGCGGTGAGCCGCGCAATTCCCTACTTCAGGGACTCGTGTATTTAGGATTTTATTCCCCTACCAGGGTCTTCTTCACGGTTTAGATTCCCTTCAGCGTTCTCTCTTCTGCTCATTCTTTCATTGTGTTCTTTTGCTACTCTCTTATTTTTGTTTCATCGAATTTTCTGCCTTAGAGAAACGTTTTTTCCACCTCCCTACCGATATTCGCGTGAACCACATCGTGAGCAAGAGGGGAAAAGAATGTAAAACACATTTCATGGCTTGATAAATTACCTCTTTATTTTCTTGTCCCTTCATTTGCCACTTTTCCCTTCCGCGGTTCTCTAATCGTTAATGTTGGAGACATCGCGTTTCGTGGTATTTAAATTAACTTTTTTAAAAGAGAAAAAGTTTTTCGCAGGCCCATGCGGGCCATTAGGAAGGCCTTTGAGGGATATTCCGGAATGCAAAAGATGGGGCTAATGAATATTTCATGTTTCCCCTGGCACCCTTGCAAATCCGAAACTATGTAACCAACGCTCTACCTGTGCTTCGCTTACATATTCTCAACGTTCCTCTTGTTAGATTGGATGTTGATTGTAGATTCGCTATTCTTATTTTTTGGGCCAGCCTTCTTCAGCATTTTCAGCTCGCTTTTTATCGAAAGATATGTCAAGCTGAAGGAAAAGAAAGTCGAAGCGGATCTATCATTTTACGGCCATCATATTTTTCACAGTTATTGTATTTATTGTATAATGGTAGGTATAATTAGTCAAAATGTATGATTGACAGATATTGATTATGTCGAATTTAAAACAGTAATTTTATATGGTTTAATTTCTGCATTTTTGAACTGCAACGAGGACTCATAAATGAGATCTATACACATTTAACAGATAAATGGAGGGTGGAAATTTTGTCTATGAGATTAATTTAATGTCTTTTCTAAGGCTTCGTAAAAAATTATATCTCCCCGTGTGTAGGTTAGAAAACGATGCTAATTGTATAGTGCTTTAAATTGTTTGAAATACGTTGAATGAAATAGTCGTCATATTTTATGTTAGGTGCGTAAACTACTTTTTTTGTATTACAATATCTAAACTTAACCCAAGGACCTGCGTGCCATGGCAACATCCATACCGTAGTTAAATTTCGACCCGCCAATTGGGTTACCAGGTCAACGTGTTACGGAGATGGCTACAGTGGCGGGTATACAGCTAGTTACAATTTGATAAACTAATATAATACCTAAGTTAGATAAGTTACTAAACTGCTGAAATACGTTAATGAAGTGGGATAATTACATTCTGAATCATTGGCTGTTAAAAATCACCGTGAAGGATCTCATATTTTCCCGGCGAAGACTTCATCAACAATCACATTTTTTGTAAGATTAAGTAAACTCCTCCAGCCATAGTTCCCATTAATATTTTCTGAAGTATTCATCTCGATAACATGGAAAATCCTTTCCAAATGGGTGGCTTAAATTATTAATCGACACTGAAATAAAATTGAAGGTAGCAGGAAGAAAACTTTGATTAATCAACCTAAACGTGATCCGGCTTTGTGAGTCAATCGTGGTGAAGAGATTTTTGGAGCGGAAGAGATATCAGAAATCTCTTAACAGCCAGCCGCCAAATACTTAATATCCGTTGTGACTCAAGAATTTGAATCCCTAAGAGCACATCTGTAAGTGTTTTGAAGGTGCATCGGGTGGATATACGAATGCCTGGAAATAGCCGGCTCGATGAAAGCCTCCAAAGGACTCCGGGCTCTCCCGGAACCGAACCTAGATCACTTAACCTCCGTATGTCGTCTCATCTTTGAATCTCAAAGCCGTTCTATTCTGTGCTGAACTTCAAAGGAACGGAGGTACGAAAAAATGAGACAACTGCGAGTTCGACTGCTGTGATATGCCATCAAGTCCTTTTATCTCGAGGAACAGTACCTGCCACGTCAGCACCAATGGTAAATTGTGAATGAAGTGGGCGATAAGTTTTATTTTAGCATCTTATGAATAATATAATCACACTTCTCCGAGCCACATAAAGTATATACGTTAAAATTGATTTTTTAAAAGTTATAAGAATATTCTGTTTGAGGAATTCAGTTGAAGAGCAAAGTCAACTGTGTCCACAATTAGTTTTTGACCCCGATTCATCTTTTATTGAATCCTTTGAACATATGATATTGGTCCTCAGGGTTTATATAGAATAGATCACGGTGTAACGGTTAAAAAGTCAATGTTTTCAGTCAAAAATGTTTTGATTTACTAGGCAAGTGATGTTTCACCACAAAATGTTAATATGCGTCCATTTTTTATTGAATATTGAATGCCAAATATTTTAATAGCCGCAAAAGATATGCGTTGTACCCTTAAATCCGTGGATAGGTTTGCCTACAATCTCCATTTCTTTATCATTACGAGGAATGCATCTAAGATTAGGTTAACCGTACTTTCCATTGAAATGTTAAAACCTCTTTGGTCCACGAAGCAAATATATCTATGGAATTTATTCTTTTTCAGCCGCCATTGATTTTGGTTCCCATATAATTTAGTAGTTTAGTTATTCATTTGAGGAACTATGGATATAATCAGGATTATCTATAAGAGACCCTGACAAATTATATATTTACATTAAAGCCTGCAAGAATGATAGAATTGGAGGTATTAATATACTTAGTGATGTGTTCTCTTCCTTGATAGGACTTTCACTCATAAATGGTGTTTTAATCAATTAAAAATGTGACGAAGGTGCTGATCTTTTCTAGTATTTTGCCTTAATAATGACAGAATATTTTTTCTCATTTTTCTCCTGCTGTTTATTTGATTCTACGCTTTTCTCGTCAAAATGTTCGATCACTAGTCGCTTCGTCCCACCCTCCAAACATTTCTTCGCAGGTACATGGCTCGCGCGCAATCTCTTCGATGCCTCTCCTCTTCCTTCCAATCTCCAAATCGACTTTGCCATTCCTCGAATGCTATCTCTCCCCATCATCTTCGCTCGCTTTGCTGATGCGTCAAAATGACTCAATGAGTGCTTCCATCGGGGCCGTTCTTTTTCAATCAGCTCTTCTCTCCGCCGTGTTTCCCTTGTATTGTTCCTCAGTTCGACATCATAGTCCTGGGTTCAAAGAGTAGTTTATTGGCTTTTTCTCACCATCAAATTCATGTAAAAGTTATGTGCTTTGATAGGCTGATAATGTTTTCACCGATGAATATTTGGTTCATTTCCTCTGAAGTCAAACATTGACTGAGTTCGAAAATTTCTTGTTCCTAGGAATAGTCTTCATTGATCAAGTAGCTATGATTATATCTGGACCCAGCTGTGAAGAGGCAAGAATAAGGAAAGTAGTGAGACAACGCTGTGCACTGTCTCCCGTAATTTTTAATGTTTAAATCGGGAGAGCCGTCAATGAAATCAAAGAGAAGTCTTCTGGAGTGACTATCCACGGAGAAAAAATAAGCATGCTGCGATTTGCTGAAGGCATAGCACCCATAGCAGAGACAGATAGGGATCTGAACAAGACTCTAGTAACCATAGAAAGGACAATGGCCAGCTATCCGCTGAAGATAAATAAGAAGAAGACTGAGATATTGGCGTGCAGCAAGAAAGAAGAGGTCAAAACCAATGTCAAACTAGGAAAACAAAAACTTGAAGAGGTGAAAGAGTTCTGTTACCTAGGAAGCCGAGTAAACAACGATGGACGAAGCAAGAAAGAAATAGTTAGTAGAATAGCTCAGGCAAAGAGGGCACTCTATCAAAAGAAGAATCTCCTTACAGCTGGAAATACAAACGTAGAAGCAAGGAAACAATTCATCAGAACATACATCTCGAGCATGTTTCTTTACGGCAGTGAGGCATGGATGATGAGAGCAGCGGAGAAGAAAAGGGTAGAAGCATTCCAAATATGGTTCTACAGAAGAATGATGAAAATTAAATGGATATACCGAGTAAGTAACGAGGAAGTTCTAAGAAGAGTAGGAGAAAAGAGAAGTCTGCTGCAAGCTCTAAAAATAAGAAGGGACAACCTAATCGGCCATATCTTGAGACACGATGACCTGATGAAGACTATCGCCGAGGAAAAAGTGAACGGGAAGATTGGAAAAGGTAGTCCTCTTATGAGATATATGGAACAGGTTGTGAAGGATGTAAAAGAGAAGAATTACCTACGTCACAATGAAAGGGTTGGCCGATAGAAGAATCGAGTGGATAGCTGTGTCAAACCAATCCTTGGATTGTTGACCAATGATGATGAGGAATAGTGTTAACTTATCGAATGTATTTCCTTAAACCTCATGTTTTGATTATGATATTTTTGCCTCCGGTGATTTTTACTAGCACTCAGTATTATAAAGAGCCTTATTTTATGCTTTCATGGATGTCATACTAATTTAAAGGCCTCCCAAAACTTTTACCAGGTTAGCATCGAGAAATATATGTTAAATGTGCATACATTTATGAAGCGGAATTCTAGAAATTATTTCAGTAACCAGTTTCCGTCACTCATGTAGATTGGAAAGTGGTGAACACACAAGTTTCATCAAAAGAAATATCAACGTTCACCTTCAAAAAATTCCATTTGGCAAGATTCCCTCAGAGAAAAAAAAAATCATCAAAATCGATCGGGATTCGAACAATAATGCATCTGGTTCAAATCCCTGGAAGCCTGAATGTTTTTTCACCTGTGCGTGAAAAATCACGCACAGGGAAAAAAGGACATTCTTTGCCATTCTCTCATTCAATTTTACCTCGACGAATATCATAATCATTGCTCAAGATATGGTCGATTGAAAATTGATGTAAAAGAAGAAAAGATAACATCTCTAATATGAGCTGTTTTCGTTTCCTATTTTCAGCCAACTTTTCTTCTCTCCCACTCTTCTTAAAACTTCGTCGTTAGTAATTAGGAACCATTTGATATTCATCAATATTCTCTAACAACACCTTTTCGAATGCTTCCAGCTTCGAATTCTCTTCTGCTTTTATTGTTCATCCCTCATTGCTGTAAAATACTTCTAGTTTTTTTTCCGAGTTTAATCTTAGTCCTGACCTCTTATCTTCTACTTCATTTCATTACCTTTTTCTTATTTCTAATGATATTCAGATGATACATGGCCAATATATTTTCCATATTTTTAGTGAATAAATTAATCTTATTGGTGAATAAATAGTGCATTATTACAGAATCTCCAATTTATCATACAAGAAAAGATAGATTTCATCGGCAGAGTTAGGCCACTTGGAGAGAGAAGCTACTTTTGAGAACATTACGGAGTGTTATTGGAAGAAATAAGGGTAAATGAAGTGGAAAATCTGCCATACGCTACATATGGTTGGACCATAAAAAGACTAGTAGACTTAATATTTTGTCGGCAAGATTGAGTAATCCCATCATTTTTTTGCTTATCTTACTTGTACGATTGTATAACTTTTGATTTGGAATTTTTGTTTTAATATTTTCTGAATTGCTATTTTAAAATTTTATCTAGGAGAAAATTAATATTTCCTGAGGTCCAATTAAACTCATGCATGAGTATGTTGGCGTTATTGAATATTATTGGTAATACGCTTGGGTATATAAATTATTATTCTCTTCTAACTGGGTCACCGGGTTTGATCACATAGATGTGGAATTACCTGGCACCTGTTTTGAATTTCGTTTGCGTGGAAAATGATTCTCATGCACAATGAAAAAGAATCAAGTATCCCCACTCTACATCTACAACCTTGCCCAAGACGATTCTCATTTATCAAAGTTTGATGCCTTTCTCCTACCATCTCTCCCCTTCCATTCTCCAGCATCTGGGCGAAATTCGCCCAAGCAACATTAGGGAGGAGAGAAAGAGAGTTGCAAGGGTGGGGGGGTTGGAAATTCGCGCCGCACAAAGCACGCAAAGAGGACGAACGAACTTCCTCCACTGCTTTGCAGGTCGGGGAGGAAATTCAGGGCGCCATCTCACTGGATACGTCGATATCCAACACCCACACCCTACCAACCCCACACACATTCGTGTGCACCACCATACACCCTCTCCACCCCTCAATCCAACCTTGCCCTTTTTTCTGAAGGTAAGAAGAAATATCTCATGACTCCTTAAGTAGCGGAGGTGGGGTGGGGTTTTCCCTGCGTTCCTCTCCTTGTTTTGGGTGCCTCCGTCCGTACCCGCTCCTCCCCCCCTACTCACGTCTTTCACCCCTATCCCTGCATCCCACTCCAACACTCCCACACCTTTCCACAATCTTCTCTCCCCAGTGATAAAAAAAAAGAAAACTCTTCACTCCCACCTTGGCAACTGATTCTCTCTTCCTCCGGGAACGCGAGTAACTTCTTCCTTTTCCCCTTGCCGCAACTCCTGTTTTCCTCCCCCTCCATCACCCCTTTGTCTCTCCCCCCGGCTCCAGTGCCTTCTCTCTCCGTTCCTCACCCATGACAAGCCTTCACACAAGATAATGCATATTATATGCCCGGCACCATTCTTTTTTTGCCTCTCTCCCTTCCTCGGGCCTTGCCACACTAGATCCTTCTCTCTCTCTCGTACTCTCTCCCTCCGCCTGTCCCCTGCTCCCCCACTGCCCACCGAAGTGAAGCTTTTTCCTCCCTTTCTCTCGCCAAAATCTACTTTGCTAGCACTTTCATTTCGTTCCTCTCGGTTCTTTTGCTTTCACTCAAATCTCGCACTCCCTTCCTGCTCTCTCATCTCTCTGCTTTCTGACTCCTTAATATTCCCTCTCCTCTTCCAACAACCTCGTTATTCCATCATCCCGTTTTTCAGTTTCGCCAATCAGGTAAAATATACCTCTGTCAGGAGGGACGAAGCAGATGACTCATCATGGCTAACATTATTCTTTATCTTGACAGTACAGAAAAATGCTTGATATGATCTGCTTTGCCTAGCATTGCATTCCATACAATCATTTTAAAGTCTCTGTTATACAATTTGGTTTAAACTGGCAATTTGTATCACAAGTTTTTAATGTTTCATATTTTATTTTTGGCACCTCTTTCTAGATAAAAAGCTTTTACACTTAAATGAAGCAACTCAATGTTCTGGTTTGAAAGTGAGATTGATGTAAATTTACCTAAGTGTTGCACAAATTTACTGACTAATGTTAAGGAGGTTGGCTAACGCCCACGAGAGTCAAAATTGAAGAGAAATTTCATTTCTGTTGGAATGCTTGCACGCCGTTAAAATACGTACTGCCAACTCTTACAAAATGGCAAAGCTATCGGAAAGCAAATATAACGCACTAGAGGTGCAGAATAGTCATAGAATAGAGTTTTGCTGAGCACATTTCTAAGTCTGAAAATAGAGTCAAAATAGTGCTTATCATCTTCAGGTATAAATTTAATTCATGCAATAGTAACGCTGATTAAAATTATCTGAATATTAAAATTAAAATTCACTTAAAATATCCGTCCGATTCTAATTTCAAATCTTTTTTTATATGAATTCACTCATTTTCAATTAAAGCTGGTAACAATGAAATGAGCCCTCGCTTTTAGTAGGTGTATTGTTTGAGCGTGACATACATGTGAGTTTATGGAATATTTCACACTAACCACATTGAAGGGTTGCTAATCCACGATCGGCTGCAGAGATTAAATCTCACTAAGGAATTTTGTCTGAAATAACTGCAAGAAAAACGCTAACATCTTAAAAAATAAGATAGATTGGTGCCTCAATATGCTTACTATTTTATTTTTTTCGGGAAAATGGGCATCAAATATCTGTTTGTGAAAATATGACGTATATTTACGACGTGAAATCAGTTTTCCTAGGTAATGCCCATTGCACTAAGTGTGCCTGATTTTAACTACAATTTAAGAAAAAAGTGCTACAGAGGGTGGGATTTATGTAGATTATGCATAGAGGACCCTTTTTTCTGTAAGTACCCAAAATATGAAAAATTTAATTTCCCGATCCAACCTTATTTGTTATTTTAACACCGATTTCGCTAAATCACTAAACCTATCATAATAATTTTACCAAACGTTGCTATTCTTCTCTGTACTTTATCCAAAAACGTATTCTGCATTGTACCCTGAGACAACCTCAAACATTCACTCCTTTTCTTCTTTTGCACCCTTCAAGCAAGCATGATTAATTCCGTCCTCAATTCATCTCTCGCCTTCCAATCCTCTCCCAATACTTGTATACCCTCGTTTACCCCTCTCATGCCCCGTCTTATTCCTCCGTCCTTCTATCATTCATGCACTGACAACCGCGACCCCACTGCTGCCCGCAATTCCGATAGATTCTGGAATCCCTCCTGCCTTCTCCATGGCATGATTTTCTCCCCGGTCTTCTCCCGTATTGTTGCGGTGCGGCTGACATTTCTTCGCGTTGGTGTTGCTTATTTTCGTTTTCCCCCCAAGACGTCCTAGCCAAAGCGTTATTTTATTCCGTACTGGAATTAGATTACGTAGTTTGTTTATTGAATGTTCGTGAATACTAGGAAACGGCCTCCTACGGATTCATGCATTATTCACTCGTGTTATTTCATGAAAATGTGGCTAGTGAAGTTCCTCGAAGTCCTCCTTTTTTATGGCATTCTTCTGCGTCAGTAATTGTAGTTTTAACGAAGGGAATATTGACTCTTCTCTCATTTTTATTTGGCCATTTGAATCGAAGGTTCTGTTAATATAGTTGGCTCAGCGATTCTACTTAGTTTTTCGAGACTGCGACTGATTAAATGTTTGCCGTCGTGTTTCAGACATATTAACGAGGCCTTATTTTGGTAGATGTGAGCGAATGAGAAGGTATTTTCTTTGTAACAGCAAGGTGTTCTATATAAGCTGCGCACATGTAAGGTACAATGGTAAGCAAAATTTCTCGTAATGACTTCTGAGCACATTATTAAACGTTTTTTTGTTTTCTATTAGAAAAACAAAATGACATTGTGAATGATTTTTAATAAAGAAAATGATTTTGAATTAAGGCTTTGTGCTGGTAACCAGTTTTAAAGTGGTTGAAAATTGTTAACGAGTTGACAAGTGTTAATTTTTGAGGTTCTGATCGGATTCAACTATGATGGTGACAACCGCAATAATATGTAGTTTAATCTATATACCTACCTACCTAAGCGGAAAATAATTTTTATGCGTTGAGGAAAGGGATCAAAATTCATATAATTCTGAATACACAAATTATAATATGTACTACTACATTCTTCTAACTTCAACAATCTCGAAATTAACGCATTCATTGAGGATTTGTCCCTGAATGTCACTAACCATTCACGTTTTTAGGACTCATAGCGCAGAATATTGTCATATTTCCTGATTTAAAAACAAGGAAGCTTGTCAATTTGTTGCACCATTCTTGAACATGGAAGTGCAATTGATATCCGCTTCATAGTTACAATAAATAAATACTGAAACTACTATATTATGCTTTAATTGGCACAAATGTCATTTCATCAAATGTGATTCTAGAATAAAAATTCTCTTAAAAAATTTATGTTATCTGTTGCAATTTTATCAATATTAGTACAAAAATTTATGAAATAATCAGTTATGAAAGCGATTTTCTTTGTGTGCTCATTTATATGCGTTGTCCCGGACGACACAGCATTACGCAGTTCACTTCACTCACTTTTAATAGTATTTTTAAGTTCCCGTTAATCGTCCTGAATCTCCTTAACACGATCCCATAGTTCTTTCAACATTGATCCGCAACTATCAGGTTGACTGAGGTCTGGAAGATGCACAGCGGTTATGGATTTGATCAACATGTCCTCCCCGCGCTCGGAGCGGATCCCAGCCATAAATGTTGAGCAGGTCCAGGTTTGATATAGTAATTTCTTCTAGTAATTCGAGATCAGTATCATTGAGAGTGGAACAGTTGAGGTGAAGAGGTTTTCCACCTCACCTTTGCACTTCATCATTTTCTGGGAACGTTTTATGGAACATTTGGAACATTTAGGCATTATGAAGCCCACACACCAACAACGGGCCTAAGTCGCTTTCGTCCAGTCAAGGGCACAACACATAGGCAGAAGGAAAGAACAGGTCCACTCATCACGAGAATCCGAGAGAGAATGATAGATACAGGATGAAAGAGGTAAATAAGGGACAAGGACTGTAATCAAATCAGGGCCCAACGGTAGAGTAGCAAGAAAAAAGAAAGGAGTGAGTCAAGATGATGCAATTCCTCCTGTGCTCATCAATATCTACATCGAGAAAGCCATCAATGGTTCCAAAGAGAGGAGTGAGTATCCACGGGGTGAACATTATTTATTCTACGAATTGCCGGTGGCATACCAGTAGTGGTGGGAACAGAAAGAGGTTTAAATAAGACCCTATTAAACATGGAAAAGATAATAGATATCCTCTGAAGGTAAATAATACGAAAATTATGCTAATGGTATAATAATAATAAATGGTGTTTATTGGGGCGAGATTGAGACAAAACTATCCCTTATGCAATCCATTCCCTCATCAAAAGAATTGCACAAAACATACAGCTTATGGAATTAAAATCTGAAAAACAAATAAACATATACACACGATGTATTAAAATTAAACAAAAAGGAAATTATGGCGTGTATTTACAACTGTGGGAAAAATGTGAGGATTATTATGAAGTCCACACACCTTTAAAAAAAACCCACTGCATGAAAACACAACCCATAAAACACACACACACAAGAGAGGGGGGGGGGGTGAAAAACCTGCGAAAATCCTACTGATAGTGTAGGCAGTGTTTAAAAGACAATTAAATATAATAGTATGTAGGAAATGTATGGAGTAGGAAAGAAGAGGTGAAGCCCAAAACTAAGCTAGGGAAACCAGAGCTGGAAGAGGTGAAAGAGTATTGATATTTAGGAAGTCAAGTAACCAGTGAGGAACGAAACAAGAAGTAAAATTTCGGTAGAACAGCCATTCATTGATTCATTCATTAGTTAGTATTCATGAGTCAGGCCCTACCAAGAATATGGAGCTAGTGTTTGGGACCCGAAGGTTTGATCGCAGTACTAGAAAGTGTTCAGCGTAGAGCAGCTAGGTATTGGCACTGCTAATAAATTCATCAATTAACTGACAGTGTCACATATCACGAAGTTGGTCAGCAGAGAAGTTCGGTGATGCTTTGGATATGCATAGCTGGAATTGTTTTGTGAACGAACGTTTTATTTTAGCATCCTTGAACCTGTGAGGCAAATGAGGTATGGAAACGCCTCATGCCAGTCTCGGGGACGTCAACGGACATTACTTCTCCTTCGCCCATGAGGAAATGATGCTTCCTTCGTGTATCAGTCATTTTTCCTATCTTGCCACTCGTCGTCGAGGAAAATTCTCTCCTTGAACTCAACGGAATGAGGGAGCACGTTAACAAGGATAAAGAGTGGGAGAGAGAGAGAGATACTAGAAGGGGAAGCAAGGTTCTATTTCGCCTATCGAATGCTTAAAACTGAGATATTTTTGCTTTCCGACCATCAGGCGTCCTTTTATTTCAGAGCCGTGTGAATCCACCTTCTTAGCTTGCTAAGGCGAGAAGAGATGGAGGGGATGGAAAAATGAGAAAAATGGTATAGGGGTTGCGATGGCTGTGGAGAATGGCGGGGGCAGGTGAGTGGGGGAATGTCTGCAAGGGTTTTGGAGGCGCGGGGGTGAGGCACTGGGGGAAGCTGAAGGAGAAGGGACATTACGGTTTATTCTCTGGAGTGTTAGAAAGAGGAAAGCCTCGGTGTGGAAGTGGTCGCTGTAGCATCTTAAGCAGGAAGTCAGAGGAAGTTATTCAGCCTGCGCAACCGCGCGAAAATGCCATTTTCTTGGCGTCACAGGACGCAAAAACATATCCAGCGCAGATATCCTCACTCCGTAAGAAATGCCGGAAAAACTGTGAGATGGTTTACTTTAAATATTGTATATGACCTCGTACCGTCTGTCATATGTGAGTTGGTCCATATTTTAAGGAATATACGAGCTTGCTTTGCAATAATGCCGAGATTTTCTCACCTTATTTTTTAATTTAATGCAAAATATGGAAATAGAACTGCCGCATCGGCATGGCCAACTCAATAATATGGTCATCATAGTATTCTATTTTTAACTCACCTATCCCTGTCTCGCTTACGTTGTGGAATTGATCCATGTTTAAGTTTAGCGTACGCGTTGTGATATAGCTTGAGCGGATCGAGCTCTTGAAAATCAAATTATTTAATCATTACTGAGAATTGCAGTATTGAATGATGATTTTTTTACGCGATCTTGATGATTTATTTTGTTATTGGCCATTGATTGTATTGTTCTCTGTTTGATCTTGCTGGGAAAAGAAGAAGATTAACAATTCGTATTAGTTCTGTGGAATAGCATTTTTATACTTTTTAATGTAAGCTTACATCCAGAATAATTATACTCATTGCCATGATAGGGCTTTATTGTATAAGTGTTATACATAGGTGCACTTATTATGCAACATACTTTAATGTTAAGATTACTAAAGACTTGTTCTTGTGAATACACATAAGAAAGTTGGGGATTATGAAAAGAATATTTTGATAATGCGACAAGGATGCCGAAAACCAGTGTTATTTTACAAAAATAATGCCTTACCTAGTAAATGCAGCTCAAATATAGAGTCCAGATAAAATAGTTTTGAATTCGGAATAAGATAGTGTTCAAAGATTTAAAAAAAGGTTGATGACACAATGTGTTGAAACCCGGGTCGTTAATAAATTTACAAAGTGAAATTTGCAAAGTTTGAGATTTTACCCAAAAAAGGTTGTATTGATAGGCTTAGCTGTGCACCCAAGTTATTAGAAGACTTAGGTTGAGTACCTACCACTATCAGATTGTCCGTTGGAGAACGGTTCAACCTTCAATAGGTACGTATTCAAGGAGGATTTCATTACCGTATACGAGGTTTGTTAGAAAAGTATCCGACCTTATTTTTTTTCGAAAACCTGATGGATTTGAATCAAGTGGGCTTGCGTGAGCCGACCTTGAACCTTCCTGCGTATGTGTGAATTTTTTCCCGCCTTCTGATAACGTCTGATGCTGGCAAGCAGCATTTCAGTGAGGTAGTGTGTAGTTCTCTCGTCGGTTTTTCATTGCAAGGATAATGAAGGAACGACGAGCAGCGCTACTGCATAAAATTCTGCCAGAAACTGGGGGACAGCCAGGTGGAAACCATACGAAAGATTCAGACGGCATTCGGTGGCGATTCGCATACTGAAAAATTTAGCCTTAGAAATACTAGCGTACTGCGATGAATGCGTTCGATTAGATAAAATAGAAGAGGAAGGTGCTCCATGAACCTGCGAGTCCTCCAAAACCATTGTATTTTCTCCCTCTATTCCCTCACCACTACGTTCTTCGCTTGTATTCTGTTAAACCCAATTGTATCTATATTGTATCCTTTTATACACCGCAAGGGAGTGTGGATGGTAGTAGTAGACCATCAACTGTCAAGTTGAGTTTAGCTAGAGAATAAGTTTGTTGTTTAAAAATAGTGTATGGCGAGTAATGTGTTTGAAATAATGATACTTTGTTTTTCGTGTTAGGTGTGTAATGTGTGAGGGAAAAGTGATTTCTTCACTGTAAAAAGTTGATCTGATTTTCAGTGCGATCTGAATTTAAGCGCTGTCTGGTTGTAAGGCAGGAACACGGATTTAAGGTACGGAAGAGGCAGGAACATGGATGGTTGGTACAGGAGCAGTTGAGCAGGAAGCAGAGGAAGCAGGATTCTGGATGGTCTGATTTTCAGCCGTTCACCTGCCTTATTTTTAGACAAGATATTACTGCTGAAATTCAACATACCCTGTCTTAAAATTGTTGCATCTGAAATTCAGATCGCTTTTGTACCTTAAAATCAGATCTACTTTTTACAGTGTTTTATCGCTCGGTCGGACAGTTGATTTTCCTTAATTCGTCACTTCCGTCTGTTCTGATGATGTAGTGTGGGGGTAGAAATATACCTGCAGTTTACCATTAGAAGTCTTCTGATTTGACATTTTTCAGTAACTATAAACTTGCGAACAACCCTCTTAGTCTCCAGGCTGTCACAATCAAGCTCTTTCAGTAGCCAAGCGACAATTTCCTTGCGTTTCGTAAGAAAATTGTAATAAAATACGCGGATATAATTTGCATCGTATTCAGTTTCTGGATCAAATCTTTTTTCATCAACTACCTTCTCTTTCCGTCTCCACTCCCAGGTCTATCAAACACCGGCCATCAGTCTTCATCCTCTCTCGTTGAAGTCTACATTTCGGGAAGAAATACTTCACACCAGACTCTTCACTAGGCTTTACCTAATGCCCCTTCTTGGGCACCTGCCATTAATTCTCTTCAGTAGGCAGACGCCTCTTTTGCAGACGTAACTCTCCTTTGAGCTCTGCGGGAACCATTTCCTTTTTCCTACTTATTGCGAACGAAGTAGATAAATTGTTCCACTAATCCTGTTTAACTTCCTCCTTTTTATATAGGCCCAAATATCTTCTTATTTATGGAGAATAATTTTGTCGTTATAATTTAATAATCTGGTATTTTAGGGTAACGATTATGCAACCATACTAGTATCATCTTATGAACCATAACTGATTGAAAGATATTAGGTACTAGTAGATCTGAAAATCACACGGACATTTTTAACTGTCTTACCTAGATAATTCTCGCATAAGCTCATTCAAATCTTCCTGCGTCATTTTATTGGAATATTCCAAAATATAGTTATTAGTGATTATTTGCTGTCACTCTCTTTATCCTCCCCTTTGTGAATCTAAATTAAGTTGCCCATATGTGGGCCTTCTGGCATTAGTATTCAGTTTATTGAATGCGATAAATTTGGCTGAACATAATGTTTTCGAAGGAAGAGGTGTACAAATTAGCCAATGAAAAGAAAGACAACTTTGATTCTAGTGTTTCGGTCAAAATGGTGACCATCAACAGGGATTCCCGTGAGTCATCGAAGCGGCTGGCTCACGTTCTGAGTTTCTGAGAATAGTTGTTGCCTGATGAAGACAATCGTCAAGGGAAAAGTAAACGGGAAGAATGGAAAAGGCAGGCCTCGTATGAGGTATATGGAGCAAGTTGTGAAGGATGTAAAAGAGAGGAGTTACGTCAATATGAAGTTGGCCGATAGAAGGATCGAGTGGAGGGCTGCGTCAAACCAATCCTAGGATTGTTGATCGATGATGATATTTTGAATGCTTAGGTTCTCAAAAACCTGAGTTTATATGGCACCGTCTAAACTAAAGTCAAGGACATCACCCATGCTCTGGGAGGGATTCGAACCCATGACCTTTGAGTTGTCAGTCTGGCGCGTTACCAACCTGGGGACCACAGCCAGCTTCACATTCTCCTTCCTGTTGATGGTCATTTTTTGAACCGAAGAGCCGGTCCCAGAGTTTAATTTTCTTCCATTTTCCTGGCTCGCCACTTTTTTTTCATAAATAAAAAAACGATTTTGTGTTTATTACTAATGACTTTCCAATATTCTCCCCAAAATATATTAATTTTCTTTTCAGACTCAGTTGAGCGTCTTCTCGAAGTCAGTAAAAGATACAAAAATCACAGATTATTATTTAACTTCTATTCTACTAATACTATCTTCATGCCAACCACGTCTTTAATTGAAGATAACCAAAGTAATCGGCTCCACTGAAGTTGTTCGCACTCTTTTCCATTCATCTTTGTAGTATGCTAAATTTACCACGTTCCAGGTTTATAATTGAATCCAGTATCTCTTCTTTCCGTTGTTGCAATTTTCGATGCTGCAGTTTGAAACTGTTTTCACGAAGTTCTCTTGCAGATCTCATCTCCCTGAGACATCGTCGGAGTGAGATCCTTGTATTCGATTTACCCCCGGGCTCTCAGTAAGTTTACTGTAATACTAATTATTCACGCCTCTTTCCCAACCTAAATGCATTCACCCTTAGCTCAGAACAGTGATATGAAGCTTCTATTTTTTTAAGCTTAATATTTTTTCAATGGTAAGATTTTCCTGAGGCTGTCATTGTTAGCCCTCTAAGATATATAATCTTGGAAGAATGTGTGTGTAGTAAGTTATATATTTTTATCTAGAAAGAAGTCTTACATTGAGTAGAAAGATTAATATAAAATTATCTTACCTGATGGCTTAGATGAGAAATCCCTTTATTGCACACATTTCAATTCGTGTTAGTAGTTGGCTGTTAGTATCGCAGGGAAATAATCGATTAATTGTTTTTGGTGTAATTAATTTATATTTACGGCATATCTATTATTTTTTGGAACATTAGAGTTTCGCTACCAGCTCTGCTGCAGCTTCATTTCCGTCTCATTACATTAAAGCATTTCCTTCGAGCGTTACCAGAGTTAGGGATCATTGATAAACTCAAATTATTAGTGCAAAATATTGAATGGTAATGTATAGGTAATCCATTGTGGAATCAATTTTAGAGCAGAAAAGGGGAAAAAAACGAATCAATAACTAGTGTTTCTTAGAGTGCATGCTTTCTCTCGTTGCTTAGCTGTGTGCCCAAGAAGTGCCTAAGAAGTAAAATCGCGTATTGATGGACATGCTATTAGAGTAGAAGATCAAATGCGTATGGAAATGTTTAAAACTTCTCGATAATAATTTAATAGTTGATATGATGGAAATATTGCAAATGAATGAAAGATTCCTCCAGCGGGAAATAATAAGAATAATAATAAAAGGTATTTATTGGGGCGAGATTAAGACATAATTGTCACTTCTGCCATCTAACCCATCGTCAGGATAATTGCAGGAAACATATGATGGTATGACTTAAATCAATTATAATCTGAGCCTAAAAAAATAAAATATTATAGGATATAATTCAAATAATTAAAAACTGATAAGGAAACGAAAAGAAATTTATACACAACGTATCAATATTAGACAACAAATAAATTATGGTGTGTGAAAGTATTTACAAGTGTGGGAAAAACGTGAAGATAATTATGCGTACATCCGTTGCAAAAAACCCCAAGGCAGGAGAAGGAGCAATGTGAAAAGGATCATTATACTTATGAGCGACAACATTATATAAATATAATATATCTATAAATATATAGTGAAATATTACATAAATGATTTTGAACTCATTACTCTCAAAGTTAACCAGAAATTGTTACAAAAGTAAGCCTAAAATACAAGATTTGAAATCAAGATGTTTAAAAAGTCACTTACAAACCTTAAGTTAGTCTCAGAAATCCAGAAAAGAGCTTTCTTCTTCAAAACAGCTCACATTTTGGGAAATAAATGCAAGCCATTACTTGGGAACCAATAAAAGTTATGCTGTTAATTTTTTACTTAGCATAATTAGAACTTTTTATTTTTTTAAGGTCTACTGCCTCAAGTATAAATTAATAAGTGTCTCCTTTTTCATGTATCTATTTTTTGTGTTAAGTGTCTTTTTGTGTGAATTATTTAACAGTATAATATATAATAATTCCATATAAATTAATAACAATATAAAGTGTTTAGGCATTTTCTACTAAAACCCTCAATAGTTTAAGGGAATATTCCGTTACGCAGAGGAAAATCGTTCCTTCTGCACTTTTTTCACTTTTATATAATTCCAGTTCACACATCCGTTCTGTGCCAGGGTTGCTATTTCACCTTTAACAACCACCTCCCACCTATCTCACTCAAATTCATTTTGTAGTCTCCTTTAATTTACAACTATTTCAATCCTTTCCTTGATATGGGAGTGCATTGTCATAACACACGTGAAGCAATCAGTCTGGATTGTGTGAAACTATTTTCATTATGAATTTAGTTTAGCGATCATTACAATCTATACAGGTAGCGTCATTACCTCTGATACCTATAACGGGCAAATCGTTTAATTTTAACGTTCTAAATTTGAATGTTAAACTTTCCGAGTGCTCATCGAGAGTGGCTATAATCTTTTGATATTTTCTCTACTGTGAATTAAATTCTTCTCATTTATAGGCTGTTCCATTTGAGCAGTTTCCAATATATAATATTACGCTGTTATATTGCTTTGGTTTTGCTAAATAATTTTAGTGCAATATATTTTATTCTGTTCACTCAACCACCCAAATTAATTCACTTTATTCCCCTATGTCTCTCAAGCAAATGAAATTTATTATCACCAGCACTTAAAAAAATCCCAAATTAGGGCTTAAGATCTTAAAAACATAATTACTGTTTTTGTGGAATCTGTTTTTATGTACTTTGGTGCAAAACATGGTGAAAATTCTTCAAATGTCAGTGAAACTCTTGTAGCAATAGGTTTTCAAGGGTGTGAAAACGCTCACTAATTCAACTGTGCATTGCCATTCCTTTTTATTAGTAATGCATTTTTTTAATCAATAAAAAGTACGCAAGTATAGACATTTAGAATTACTCCATTTCTAGAAATGCAGTTTTCAGTAATAGAACAGGGTAATAACTTTGCACTCTTTGTATATTTATGATATGCTTAAAAAACTGGGATACAGTTTGTGAAGAATGGAGTTGAGTTTTACACTTCAATTTCAATTTTTACATAAGGTTATATTGTTCTAAATTTTGGACCACCACCATCCCACTATGTAACTTTCGTCATTTTACCCATCTGTATCACTTTGAAAGAGCATCCCATTGTTCACACAAAAGGCAGCAATGGTGATTGGGAGACACCTTGTGTTCTGGTTCGAATCCGTGACAACAACATTTCACGTACGTCCACATTACGTGCGATTAATGAAATGATGAAATACATCTTCTCACAGGTGTTTTCATTAGGCGATTATCAAAGCTACGCTTTCATTAGTGAACTCATTATAAAAGCCACTTCTTAATCTGTGACTTTATCCTCATAATCGCTTTCATCCATTACGTTTTTCATGGCCAACCCGTATTTTATCCCGAAATTCACGCTTCTCACTGCTAATTTAGGATTCCATCATTTTTCCTTTTTCTCTATCCTTCCCTTCATAAGCCGCTCACTCTGGTGTTTAATTTTCTCATTATTTTAATGAAGGACGTTCGTATTTGTGTGACATGATTTTGCAGTACGCTTGCTTTAAAAGGTGATTCATTTAACATAATTTTAATGGCTTATAGCCATTGCGATACTTCTGCAGAATAGGTCTGCATAATGTGGAAATACAATGTGAGTGCATCGGAAGTTAATGGTTAAAATTATGTTCCTGTTCTAAATTCCTAAATTCAAATGAATTGCTAGTAATCATCTAATTTATCCTTGAATGAGACTGGTTGACATATGAGGCACTAAAAGGGAATGAAAACAAGTTATTAACGGTAATTCAATTTATAGATGCATAAAAATCGTTTAAAATTTTTCGGACTATATAGGAAATAAATGTGGACAACTCTTCCACTCTCAGCAATCTATCAACCAACCAAGTTATCGGATGTACGTTCTATTTCAAAATATTTCGGTTAACATCTAAATAACGAGCGTTGAACGATCTGAATAAGTTGATGGTAATTGTCAACGGGTTGTAAATAATTCGGCAAATCTTGTTTAATACTTAATGTGCATTTTTTTGAGATTAAGTTAGTTTTTCCACGTTGATAAACTTTGAGCTGCATCCTCGGAAACGTTTATAAACAGTCCTTTCTTTGCTTTAAAGATAAATTGATCTAAACGTAATGAAGTCATAATGCATTGAGGTTTACGTCATTTATAAACGAAATGCCCATTTCCCGTTCATCAGCCTTCTCCTATTTTTGTTCTAAAATATCACGCTAAATGAAGCAATATTTTCTCTGTACATTATATTTTATCCTTACTGTTCCAGATTATTGAAACTTTACTCCATTGTTGTCCTGGGCAGGTAGTGTGAAAAAAATTCCAATTTGAATCACAGGAGAATTTCAACTTAATAATTTGGTATAATGTGTTGTAAAAATAAACCCTTTTGGTGAGTCTCCTCTAATGATATGTTTTCAATGCTGCAGAATGTTTTGATTCAACATAGAACTTAGAAACCTAGAAATTTTATTCTCTGGAAGAGAATAGCTACCAATGTGTTGTCCCAGTAATGTTAGAATGTAAATGTGTTTGAGACTTAAAGAATATATATCAAACTTCTCCCTATCTTATATCCTAGAAATAAAATATTCGAATGTGATAAAATGATTATAAGCACGAACGAAAGCCAATGCTATTGATATTTATATATTTATTGGTAGTATCTGAGATTCATAAATTGGTATGTGGATCGGAAGATAAATGGAGAAGTGCTTCAAATGTTGGCGGGGTAAGAGAGAATATGGTCAAGGGTATTAGTTGGAGACAATGATTAGTTAGAATGGGTAATAAGTGGTGAGAGTGTTTCAAAACATAATTCATGTGATGATGTGGGGTAAGCATATATTAAAATAAATAGGCCGATTGACAAACGAAGATGTTCTAAGAATGTGATAAGTGAGCTGAAGGATGATGTGTAGAGTTGAGATGCTCTGGCCAAGCAACAATTTTTAGGAATATTTCTTGGTAACTGAAGTGAAAGATGCGTGTCATTCAACACGTCATATAAGTCCTCTAATCCGGCAGCATTCCAGACTCAAATGATTGTGGAAGATGGCAATGTAGTATGTGATATATTAGGGCAGAAACGATGGATAATTTGCATGTTGTGGGAATGAAGGTTGAAACACTGCAATTTCTACGTATAGTTTTATTTCCACGACCATGATTTCGTTGCGAGACAACATCATCATTCTTGAATTAAATTTTTAGAATTCACGGAAATTGAATTTTGTTTCCTCTGAAATAAGTTTATCATAAATAATATCGAGCTAAAAAAATAATAAATATTTAGGCGTCATCATTACAGAGAAACGGGTACAATGTATGTATATGCATCGATTAGGATTCGTAGAAAGGGCACTAAATAAATGCGATGAAAAAGTAATAGTGGGATGCTACACGTCCTTGTTTAGGTCTTATTTATAATATGCTGCTATTATTGCATAAGATACTTCAGAGTAAAATATAGTATTCAATGGAGGAAACGAAGCCAGTTCAGATGTTAACCTTGGTGAACCAAACCAGGGCCTCGATCATGGATCTTCATAACGCGTGCGCTAGCGTTATCGTCATTAATTGATTATACTTATCTCAGAGAGAACGTGATATCCATTCTTCATTTTTCATACAGCACTTCAAATCGCTTATTACAATCAGGGGAGCGAATTTTATGGAGGATTATTGTTAACCCTACGCTATTTTAGGGGTAAACATTAACGATAAAGATTGCGATAACGCGAAAGATAGATCCCTGATTCCACATCAGGAAGAGGAGAACGAGTACTTCCATATGAAAAACCGAAAGTCAGCGATGAACAAAGCTATGAAGAAATAGTCAGCGAAATTTCCCACGTGGAAACGTTATACTATTTAACGAAGAATCTCCTTTCGGTTGAAAATACAAGCTAGGATTTAAGGAAAACCTTCATTTATACATCCGGAACATGCTTCTTAATGGCAGTGAGGCATCGATGATGAGACCAGCACCCGAAGTCAAGGTGGGAAACATAAATTGTGGGGATCGGGTTGGTGTGGTGGCTAGAGTACTGGCCTCCCATCCCGAGGGCCCGGGTTCAATTCCCGGCAGCGGCGGATTTTTCAGTGGAAAACCGGTCCCCACTTGAGTGCCTAGTGGAGGGCATTTCAAGTACAGTACTCCGTCCGTCGGATGGGACGTTAAGCCGTGTTCCCCTTGGCGCTTTTCATTAAGAGTAGGCTAATGCCGACGCCGGGTTTCTCTGCACCCTTCCTCCGTTCCCTAAAAATACCTACCATTACCCAATTACCCACCTATCTATATGGCGCAAATGACCTAAGCTGTCGGTCGCCTCCCCCAAATAACCAACCAACCAACCATAAATTGTGACTATACAGACGAACGATGAAGATAAAATTGATCGACCGAGTGACAAATGAAGAAGTCTTCATAAGAGTGGGAGAAGAAAGAAGTCGCTGAAAACTTTGGGGGGGGAGATTGAAACTTAATATGCCATATCTTGAGACGCAATGGGCTGATGAGCATCTTCTTCGAGGGAAAAGTGAATGTGAGGAATGGAAAAGGGAAGCCTCGCGTTCTAGCAGATCGGAGAAGCGAGTGGAGCTCCCGTCCTGAAACAAGTTTTAGATTTGATGATTCGTGATGATGACTAGAGTAGTTTGATTAAGGAGTTAGAAGGATATCGTAGAGATTTGTGGGAAGCCGTTATGGTAATTGTGTTGGTTTTACAAGATCACAAGAAGAACTCTGCTGAAGCGGGTTTGGGCTTTGGGGCAAAGGAGAATCATCTCGGTCGACGGTCAGGTGTGTGGGGTGGGGTTCGGGTTAGACCGTGGGGTAGGGGTTGGTTGGCGAGATTGACCGAGAGGGATGCGTTATACATTCATAATGTGCGTGAGACGTCGGACCCCTTGGGTGCTCCACAGTTTTTCCCCCATTCCAGGGGCGAGGGACGGCCGGACTTTGACTATCATGGTGTCGCGGAAGGGAAAGGCGTAAAACAACCCAGTGCCTTCCACCCACGCAGACAAAGGCGTGAGCAGGCAGCAGGGGTGGCGGCGAGCATGACTAAGGGGCGGGTGAGAAAGAGAGAATTCAGGATGTGTGTTCTGCGAGTGGAAAGGAAGTGAGGATGAGTGATGGTAGATCCGATGAATAAGTTACATCAAAGCAGTTAGGAGAGGGGAAAGCGTGGTGGTGGCAGGACTAGGAAAAAAAGTAAAAGCCTTGAGACCGGGTTGGTTACGAAGGGAGAGGTTGAACTGACTTGGCTGTGCTTGCCGAGCTGAGAAATCGGTTGCGAGGAGAACGTTAGATGTGGAGGCTAGATAAGGGAGAACGAAGTATGTAACACACTGGAGAAAGAATTAGGAGGATATTTGGAATATCGCACTGAGTGAAGAATCATCATCATCATTAGTCAGCAATCCTTAGATTTGTTTGACGCAGCCCTCCACTCAATTCTTCTATCAGCTAATCCCTTCATATTTATGTATTTATTTTCTTTCACATCCTTCATCACTTCTTCTATACATCCCATACGAGATCTTCCTTGCCGTTCTTCCGGTTCACTTGTTCTTCAGCGATTGTCTTCATCAGTCCATCATGTCTCACAATGTGGCCGATTAAGTTATCGGGTCTTCTTCTTACGGTATTCAGAAGACTTCTCTTTCCTTCCACTCTTCTTAGGACTTCCTCATTACGTCGTCGTTATTTTAAGAATAGGAAATGTTTTCCTTGCACGCGAAGAGGAGAGTGTTTCCTAACCTGCCGGAAATAAATATATTTAGATCTATTCCACACAAGTATTTATAGATCTCGACAGTTATCAACGCTTACACTCATTATCAAAGGGATAACTAACTGTGGTTTTCAAGTCTGTACACCCACTCGTAGGCGCTACAGACTGGGAGGAAAGGTATAAGAATAAGAATGGAAGTTTAATGTGGAAGGGTGGAGAGAAACTAGGGGTCAGCGTTAGCCTGCTCTTAAAAAAGGCGCTTATACGACGGACATAGTAGTGGACTTGAATGCTCTCCACAAAGCAGTCAACTAGGGGACGGTATACTAATCACAAATATCTTCCCCTGGCGGGGTTCTAACCCGGGCCCTCAGGGGAAGCGGCCATTACTCTAACCATATCACCAACCTGACACCAAAAAAAGGGATGACACTTCTAGGGTGGCGAGCTCTTGTATATCCTTCTCAACGTATAGTGAAACCTAAGGTAAGGAGCGATAGGTTGACAAGGTGGAAGAGTAAGTTTAGGACCAAAATTAAGTATAGGTATTTGTTTCCATCAGGTCTATGCTCCACAAAGTGCTATCGCATTCCATCCAAGTTATCTGTCCCCAGATTTGCGCAGGTTTGTGAACATTGGAAAAATATCTCTCGGCTCTGAAAAAAAACGGCGTGTATTTTCTAATATCTCGCGCCTTTAGGCTGGAAAAGTCATGGAAATTCCAAAGTTAGGAGATTATCATGAAATACTCCAGAATTATTCAGGATCTCTACAGATGTTTTAAATTTCAAGTTCGTTCCATGCTAAAATTAATGGTTAATGGAACAACAACAAGTACAGGTGGCAGTTGTTATTGAAAACAGAAGAGAGTATATGGTCAAGTTATTTTTTGCGATTGCAATTTAATGAGAATCAAATCCGATGAGGGGAATATGTTGCCAACTTTGCTTGGAAAATATATAAAGGATTATTTTTCTCTTGTGGTGTAGATCCTGGGTGTGAAACTTATATCAGCCTCAGGCTTCAGTGTTCGAAGTTTTATTCGTTTGGGTAGCTGGTTTTGCTGGCGGTCATTTCTAAAACTAAATCCTTAGGATTAGTAGGCTGCACTGTAATTAAAGTCTATGCTTAGTCGATAACTGTAAGGTGTATCAGCCCTAAAAGACCCTCATTCATGTTCAGTGGCGCACCCAGAAATTTTTTAAAGGGAAGGGCCACCCTACCGATATTCTAATCAGTATTTTTGAATTTTATAGTTGGTCATATTAGTTATTAGATCCTATAAGTACCCATATCAGATTTACAGACAAAAATAGTCATAATCTTTTAGGCTTATACTAAATTATTTATGTGTCACAGCACAGATAAAAGAGCCTTTCTTTTATCTTTGGTGTAGCCATACTCGAGTAAAATGATGTACAAGTTTTTCCTACTTTTCCAATTGCTGCTACCACGTGAATGTGAATTGTCAATTAAAGATAAATTTGGGTTTCGTATAGAGCTGGAGGTGGGGGGGGGGGGGGGGGGGGGCACATACCATGATACCATTCGTCCCTCATAGTCACATAAGAGTGGTTCCAAGCTCTCTATATCTAAATCTATATTCACGGGCAACCCTTCAATCTATGTCGAGGGTAAGTTGCAGGGGGTGAGTTATCACTAGTCACGCATCTCGTGAAAGAATTACTTTTTACTATTCTAGGGAAACGAAGGATTACTACCGATATTTGTTTGGTCGCTTAATACAAATTTTACCTTTCATTTAATCAACATAAAAGGAAATATCCGCCTCAAGCATGCATTGCATGTATTGATAGTTTATGTAGACATAAATTAATCACAAAACATTCTCCCTAATACTTTCCATAGCAACTTCTGTTTGTCTACATTAATCTGTCGTATCTGTCTACATAAATATGCGCAATTGTATGGACATGTTAAGGGATGTTCTTTTTATAAATGCATTTTAAAATGACATGTCCTGATGCTGTTCTGGTTGCAAATTGCACACGGATAGATCGAGTATTTGAATCCAACTGTGATGGAGTCTGTTTTACTAATCTTACCTGTATGATCCTGTCTGCTTAGAGTATTACAGTAATAGCCGGGCCTACATTATTCTGGTGGCGTTTAAGGAAAACTAGATCTATTTAATCTGCAAAAGTCGTAGTCTAGCTTGATATCTTCTATTTAATTCTGTGTATTCAAGGATATATATTCACTTTCAATAATTCAAGTATATCGAGTTTTGTCTTAATTTGTGTGTGGTTATTGATAAGAGTTTTTTGTGGTTGAAGGTTGTAGCCATTAACGAAATTAGATCATGATATGCTATTTGGAAGATCTCGGAATATTCCAGTGAATGGAAGAAGAATGGAGAGTTAACTTTGCGCTGATATTAGCCTGTTATTAACTACAGACATCAATGGATCCATGGTTTCACATCCCATCCGACAGCCGTAATGCTGAGAATGGAGGTGCTAAGCAGTGGGTGCCAATGTGTTAAAGGAAATTCAACATTCTCTATTTGGTGAGCCAGTTATCTATCATATCAAACCAAATGGATCGCATTAATTTATGTTCCGTTTCGCGCGACATTAATAACTAAGAAAATACTGTAGTGTGGTTCTAAATATCAAAATTATAGCTAATCGATCCTGCAAAACTTACAATCAGTCCTTATGTAATCTACTAGACATTTATTCACATGATTTTTGATTCTTAGTGTTCCTTTAGAAAGATCATATTTTTTTCGGCATGTATTTTAGGACTGCCAGAAGACAATTTTGCATGTACTCACGAATCCATCACTTTTCAGGTCTTTTTTTATTTTTATTATATTCTGATTATTTTACTCGATCCTATTTTGAAAGGTGGCCCAGGGAATGGAACTGGACCCTCTACCCTGAATGTGTGAGTTTCTCATGCTAATGGTTTATTGCGGAGCGGCTCAATTAATAACCAACCTTCGGGTTGAACTCAATTATATGAATACTGAGTTCTAGTTATTTTTCATTCTTTGAGCCACATATTTCCTGAAGTTAGCATGCTTGTTTTTAGATCATTTTCATAAATGCATATGCCAAAGATTATTTCTTAGAAGGGTAGATATTGCTAATATGCTATCGATATTTTGATTTCTGTATTTTTACTACTTAGTACATTTCCGTGAAAAATACAGATCGGGGAAAATACTAGTCTCTCACCTTTTAGGTGAAAGTGATGTTGACTTTAAATTTAAGACTTGTATTCATTCTCTTAGTTTGCGAAAACGAACGCTTACCCATATCTGACTGTTTCATTATTACAGAAGACTAGACAACCTAGAAATATATGTTTTTTACTTCAACCGTGTGTATGTGTGTAATAGTGCTTTGAGTAAAAATTTGCAATAGAAAAAAAATTATTTTCTATCGTTTGGTGAAAACCCAAAATTTTCTCTGCCCTCGCTCTAAAGATATTTGTGGGATACGAGTAAGCTACGAATGGATTTGGAAGTACTTTTGAATTATTTATCAAAAAATATCATTTCCCTATAAAAAATATGGTGCTAAGGCACTTATTTTAAGGGTGAAGATAAAATACAGAAGGGGAAACCTTCCTTCAAACAAAATAACCCTTTCATCGAATTATGTCATTGAGGAGCAAATAGAGTCCGAGCATTTGAGGTCTCGTATAATTGATTTTCAAATTAACTGATGTTAAATTAATTATCTGGCAGGGTCTTGTCATCCAAAAACAAACATACCTATTAAGTCATTTAGCGATGCCGCCACTCCAACTAGATGTTTATTCGGCCATGCAATTAAATCATTAATTTCGCAATATTAGTTTACTTAAACGATTATTAATGAAAAGAAATATTCAAAAATTATTTTACTGAAATATTTGGCTATAAACGACTCAAATGCATCTAGTTTTATATAATTTGTAGAGTATATACTAGGTTGACTATGCTAACATGATTAAGCGTTAATTAGTAGCGGTAGTAACAAAGAGCGGTTACAAATGAGTAGTGGTAAATATAGGCATCTCCTGAATATAACATATTTACTTGAGAGTGAACTATTTTCAGAAATAAATGTACAAATTTTTTCAAGTACCTCAAGTGATGAAGTACTAGATATACAATAATATTGAAACAGTTGATTTGTAATGCTAATGTTGATTGAATGAAAATAATTTACTATTAGTCTCCGAATGTATGTACCTCACGTGCATTAAGAGAATAACTGGATCTGGAATTAATTTTCATATCTAATTAAACATTTAAGTACTGTGAACTACTTTCTCTCCAATAATGGAAGTGACGACAGAAAATTCAATAATTCAATTAAGTGCATATTTTTTCCATGAACCGGAGAAAGTGTAATGTTGCATTCCATTTCATTTTTTTTACACCATGGCGAGTCGTAGATGGGGGATATATGGGGCAACATCTGTCGAGGCTATAGAACTGTATCTAATCTGACTTATAAGTAGCCACGAGTCTAATCGTCTGGTGCAAGCAGCACCTGTGACCCAGTAAGAATTAAAACCCGCGAACTACCGAAATGCCAGGCCTATCTGACTTCCACGTCAGGCAGGCTTTGATAAGTGATGAAAATAATGTTGCTTGAACTAGTAAACTGGAATGATGTAAGGTAGATGTGGATAGTTTATTAAATTGCAAAAAAATTAATGTAAACCATATGTTTATTGAATATTGGAAAATTTAAGTGTAAAACATATGTTTATTGAAACTTTTAGCGAATAGGTCGGATTCCAGAAGATTAATTCTTTGAGTTCTACATTCTCAATCAAAGTCCGAGATTATGGTAACATTGGTTCTTTAAACCCATGATTAAGTTGGTATAATAAGTGAAAATGAAATACAAGGACGGTAAACGTTCTAAATACAAACAGTAGATGGATATTGAGATCGTGGCTGAAAGTACAGGAAGGTTTATGGGACAAGAGTATGTTGAATGCGTTGAGTCACTTTTTGAATTAGTAGAAGTTGCGGAAGAGCTAACTTAAGAATCAGGTATCGAAGAGAGGAGTATCGTAGGAGAAACAATGGAGTAAGTCGAGTGAAAGGACGCCAGATGGAGGGAGTGTACATGGATCTAAGATTTGAGTACGTGCGAAGTTCCTATGAAAATTAAAATGATTTATAATATTTTACCCTAAGATTAAAGAAATATATTTAGAAAAATTCCTTCTAACTGCTGTAGAAAAAACGGGGAAAATTCAGGTGAAGTGTGGTGGCATTTGTTTATCTTCAACGAATTAAAAACATTTCCCAGAGTTGAATTGATTTATTAAGTCTCGTGTATTACATCACTATATTAGCGTTACCCTTATTTGAAACTTCTTAGTTTTTTGAAGATGACATATAGACATTTTTAGGGTTAAAAATGTATGTTTTGCTTGGGAGAAATAACTTTTGGTTAGTTATGTCCCATGTTAATTTTGACAGAGTGGGTTGGAGTTCAAAAGTAGCATTTTATACTCATGTAATAAGGGATATAAATAGTGCAAAGGTGATTATTGATCTAAAGTAAATAAAGGTAAATAGCTAGTATATTTAATGTGTAATTCACACTCTTCATGCCTCCGCTTATTTTTCGTGTCATGCAATTGACATTCCTCAACATATTTTTCTTAAGATTTGTATCGTATCGTTTAAAATTAGAAGCTGTATTGCATTGGACGATACTGTGTTTCCTTGAGGAATTATGTTGATTTAAAATCAAAGCCGGTTATGAAGTAGTTAAAAGTAGTATTATTTACTAAAGAGATTCATCTATACATACGTAATACACTACAAGGCACTGCGAGGGTGTTTTTATTATTATTATTATAATTTAATTAGTTACTATAACATAACTTCCTCCTTCGAGCCTCCGGCTAGCATCAGGTTTCGTACCCGTCATAATTGCCGGAGACTCGAGAGGGGTCGAGCCTAAGGGTAGCCACGTCCGCCACCGCCGGATAGGTGGATATCCGGCATTAGGGTCATGCGCACGAAGCAGGCGGAGGGACCCGAGAAGGACAGCCTTCTGCATTGCACTTGCAAGTGCATACGCTCGCGCCCTGTACATTGGGATCCACCTGAGATTGTCAACCAGTGAGCTCCCGACACCACCAAGCATGCCCACGATGAGGACTACAAGTTTCACAGAGTAGCCCGCGTACGTTTGCTGGAGTTCGCACAGCAGGTCTTGATATTAGAGATTTAGATATTTTAGGATATTTTCTATTTTATCAGATGTATTAGTGGCTAGGATGCTAGTGCGTATAATTGTCCCGAAAGAGGGCACCCTTGCCTTATCCCTTTCCGGATAACAATGGATGCGGTCAACGTGTTAGATACTCCTACGAAGAAATGCGCTTCGCTGTTTTATGTTTTGATTTGTTGTATAAACATGTGTCCGAAACTCATTTCTTCCATTACTGCAAATAAGTATCTGTGATTGACATAGTCGAATACAGCCTTTTGATCTAGGGAAAGGGTCGCCATTTGGCCATTGGCCTCAAAAGAGACCCTTATTAGGTCTCTTTTGAGGGCAATCTTGTCTAGTATGCTTCTCCAAGGTATGCCGCACCTTTGCTCTGGTGAGATCACTTCTGCTATGACGCTGGCTAATCTTATGGACAAGACTATGGCCATAATTTTGTAATCTAATATTGTTAAAGACACGGGCCTCCAGTTATTGATATTTTGCTTGTCACCCTTTTTATGAAGGAGGACGGCGACTGCCCTCCTCGTAGAAAGGGGGAACCTATCCTTGGTGAATGAGTATTCTGCTATTTATACGTAAGGGCCTCGCAGTTTTGCCAAAAAGCCTTGTAAAATTCGACCGTCAGTCCGTCTATTCCGGGTGCCTTTTTGCATCGTAGCGTACTAATAGCCATGTCAAAATCCTGTTTCATTAATCTCTCGTTACTCCATTCTTTCGAGATGTCCTTAAGAGTTTTTATTTCCATTGTATCCCAAAATTCTTGTCCGGTCTCCGTCATCATCTCTTGACCGCAGTCTCCGTACTGCGAGGGTGTGCGTGGCAGGGAGTGAAGATCAACTAACATGCACTACTTGCATGCAAACAAATAGACATTCTGTTAAGATAACAGTGGATTTTCGAAGGAAAATACCATTAGTCCCGATGCAAAAGAATGGATTGGATACTTGGGGGATAGAAGTGATACAGGGGCGTCGGAACTATTTTCGCTGGGAGGGGCCAACCTTGAAAAGGGCCCGGCTCCTATGAAAAGGGCCCGCATTTTTTTTGCGGATAGGAGGAGGCAGAGACTAGAATTCCGCTAAAAGTGCATATGAAGGTGGTAGAATATGCGTCAGAAGGGATAAGGCACCAACCCGATCTCCTGTCTGTTATAGATTGAGTACAGTGGCAATATTACCTGGCTTAAAAAAGGCTATTAGCAGTGCCACCTATGGAGAGTTTACATGGCGCACATTTTGAATATTTATTTTGTGCATTAAGTTTGGTTTGAGAAATCCCAATTTACTAAAGGGTTAAATGTTAATTTTAAGGCCATTTGAAAAAGCTAAGAAATGGTGGGAAGCTGCCTTCTTGCTGCCGTAACAGGTATATAGTTTACGTTCCGAGGCATAGGAAATAATTGTCTCCTGAACTTACCATTGTATTTCAGAGCCCCTCAGCCCTGACATTAATTAATAATAGCCTATGAAAACTATCAAAAAGTCTCCTCCGCTGAACATGGTATTAATAGTCGATTTATAGGCTCCAGGGTATCCTGCTCGTGGAGCCCTCTATTACTGCGAAGCATGTCGTGTAGTTCGTGCGGAGAAGGGCCAACTTCACGGTATGCTTCGTAAAATAAATATTAACCGTTTTGAAATGAATCAACTGAACACATTTTCAATAAATTTTCAAAAAAATTTCAATTAGTAAATAAAAGTTAATCATAATAAATTAACTGAATCTCCAAAACCTCCGTCACTAGGTAATAAGCGTAAGCGTCTGCTTGGAACAGAGTCCCCTGGATTGTCAATAATAAACTATAGTTTAGTATTGGCAATCCAGAGGACCCTGGCTTGGATGCACCCGCAGCACCACCTAGTAGCAGGTAGAAGAAAGAGCGTCGCGTCACACGTATGGTTACCGGCATGTAATAGTTTGTCGTCGTGTGTTCGCGCCGTTGACTCTTTTTAATTGATGAGGATAGATACTCAACGTCAGTTTAAAATCAAAAGGCTTAAAATAGGCACTCCATGGGCTAAAAACTTTCGATACAGACGAAAAATAATGGTAAAATACCCTATTCTGTTATTCGTGTCTGGCATGGAGTCACCTCCTGCCTACGCACCATTGCGTCTACTTGCAGCGTAGCATGTGATGCTTGATGCTAATAGGAGGTACGCAAGATTTCTTGGGCTTAAGGGGGTGGGGATATTTGGGTGCCCGACCGTTGAAGGGCGGGTGGTTGTCCGGCGGTATGCAATGCGGCCAGCCGCTGCTCCCAGTCTCCGTGGCACTGGGTGCCATTTTTTATTCAAGACCAGGGTGTAGGGGACAGCCAGCCAATGCCCAGTTTTCTCCCCCCACGTGGGAGAGGGTGGAAGAAGAAGAGGGTGCGGGAGTCGGCCGCTCTAGCGGGCGATCCTAGAATATCGATGAGTTGCGTGTCCGTGGGGCGTTGTGGGGGCTGTGGAACAGTCGGAAGGAACTCAATTTTTTCACGCCAGAGGAAGGCTGGTTAAGGAATGAGGGGACAACGGGGTGGTCTTGCGCCCTTCGTGGACAGGGCAAGGGAAGGACTTGGGACCCGTTGCTCTTAGATGAGGAATCTTGCGATTAGGCATTGTTCGATTAAGGTTTGGCCAGTGGCATACAGACTAAGGTTTAAACCACCCCAAAACATGTTTATCTGAACTCGTAAATTATCACTTTTATCGCTTAGTATATTGTCAGCGTTCTACCCACACTTTACTCCTGAGCACGTTTCATATATGACCACAGCCTTCACTTGGCATATTTAAAATATGATCACGTTCAATATTCAGTTACTCTTTCCCGTAATTTACCATATTTAGCGATAGAGTTCAGAATTTCGCGTATTGAGCTTAAAATATAGTTGAACTGTTTTCACGAAAAGAGAATGCTGATTTAATTATTATTTTAGTGAACAATA
This sequence comes from Platycnemis pennipes, assembly GCA_933228895.1. NCBI lineage: Eukaryota > Metazoa > Arthropoda > Insecta > Odonata > Platycnemididae > Platycnemis > Platycnemis pennipes. The sequence goes on along the minus strand of OW121857.1, from coordinate 30,396,786 downwards.
ATGTAAATATCATCTTATGATTATGCACATAAATATTAATGAAACCTCCCAGAAGGAAATTCTGCGTACGCCACTGGGCTAGGTACCAAAAAATCCTGCTCATGGTACCCTACGGTAGGAGAACCTATTCATGCATTTACTTTGTACTCCATAAGCCAACGACCATTGCTGATTTTTTTAGATTGGTGGGGTCTGATGTGTCTTCTATACTCCTTCAGTCTGGTCACGATGGTATGCTATGTTTCTTCATTGTAAGCGTCTCCAAACTCACAGGGCATCCGGTACACTCCAGGGGTCTTGAGGCCGAGGTGGTCTTTAACTCTCACGAGTTAGTGCTTAAGTAATTTTTAAGTAATAATGAATTATCAAACCTGGAATCCATTGAATATCTTGGAATAAGACTGGCACATGATCTTTCTGGGGTAAACACATGCGTGAAATAATGGGTCAAGCTCAATGTAGACTGAGATTCATCAAAAGGGTATTGGGTAAATGTGACGAACATGTACGAGAAATCAGCTACTTTTCCCTTGTTAGACCTCATTTGGAATATGCTGCCATTGTATGGGATCCCTACGAAATCTGTATAAATAATGAACTTGAACGTGTGCAGCGAAGATCGGCAAGATTTGTAATGGGACGGTACGATAACTTTATTAGCGCTATATTAGCATAAATACTAATGAAACCTTCTGGGAGGTTTCATTAATATTTATGTGCATCATCACAAGATGATATTTAGATTATTGCTCGCTAAAATAATAATTAAATTAACATTCTCGTTTCGTGAAGACAGTTCAACTATATTTTAATCGCAATAGGAGAAATTCTGAACGCTAGCGCAGAATATGGTAAATTACGGGAAAGAGTGACTGAATAAATGAATTAAAATGGGAATCATTATCAGAAAGCAGGTTGAAATATAGACTTAATCTCCTAAATAAATTCCAAGATAATATTTTAAGTGATGACGCTAAAAATGTTTTGCGAACCCCAACTTACTATGGTAGACTGGAACACAATTACAAAATTAGAGAAATTGATTGCCAAACCGGCACATTCAAAATGTCCTTTTTTCCTCGTAAAATTAGGGATATGAATAGCGATAAATATGTCCAATACGAGTGAATCAATCCATAGCATAGGTAGTCGCATGTTGATATAAGGACTTGAAGGTAACCCAACTAACAGCATGATTTTGCATGTTTATTTTGCTATTTTTATATTTTTTTAATAGTGCAGTTTAGACTAATGTATTAATATTAATCCTTTTAAATGCATGATATGTAGTGCATGTTTGGTGAGACTTCACCTCCTGCCACACATCTTTGTGGTGATTGCATGATATTATGTAGATGTAGATGTAAGTTTTTCCGGTGGTCTGTGGAGCGTGTCTATTTTATGCTTTCTCAATATCCTTGATATCTTTCCTGACACCGTTGAGGATTCAGCGGTGGTCGAACGTAGTCTCAGTCAGAACCATGTCATTGACTTCGACAAAGCAAAACTACTCTGCCGTTTCAACGGCTATTGGGATCGTCTGACGAAAGAGGCTATAGACTTAGCTTGGAAAAGAAAAATTTCAATAGGGATACCGGATACCTATGCACTAAGCAAAGCTTGGAAACCTGTTACCAAAGAGATCGAAAAATTCTGAAAAAAACTGCAATACGACGACCGTCGACCAGTCAGGTGACACCTGAGCGGACGACGAGGGTATATATACCGGACAAAAATTTAAAGCGGCACTCAGCGCACTGAGGATGAAGTACGAGTTGACCTTCGAAACGTCGGCCATGGAGAACCTGACTCGGTGGGAAACTCGAGAAATCTAAATCTTAGAATTGTTCACTTATGATGAATATGATTCCTGAAATACAAATAGCAACCCGGAACATATTTTTTTAAAAATGAGATATGTCGAATAATACTGCCTATAAATGCATTATTAAATTATTAACTAGTCAAGGAATCACTTAATTTGAGAGAATCATTTAAAACCAATTTAATGGTGATGGATATTTGCGTTGTTATAGGGGGTTTGGTGCCCAATTAGCGTTCATCATCGCATTCCAGGAGCTCGTTAATTGATGAGATTAGAGATTTACCACTGATTTTGTGATTTTCACCGTTATTCCTCATGGGACTGAGGAACCTCCTTTTCTCCCCTACTGTATTACCTTTGTCCTATGCGATGCGATGGGTGTTATTTTGGGAGGTATCGGCTTTCTTCGGTTGTTTTTCTCATATGGAGGCCCACTCAAATATAAGCCGAAATGTTCCTATATTCACGACCTTGCCTTCAAAGAAAGGCAGGCCTACGGCCCTTTATTGAAGGCAAGATCCTGAGATTGGGCCTCTATCTGAAACAAAAATAGACATTTTGGCTTGTTTTTTTTATATGATTTTTCGGTATGCTTAAATGATTTTTGTGCTATTGCTAAAATAAGTAATGGAGTATACCAGGTGAAATATTATTAACTCATCTAGAATATGTTGATGGAGGCTTCCGCGGAGTGGTGCAGCATGCGTAGCAAGGTTTTCGGGTTGACCTCCGCGTCGATTCATCTTCATGACGACAGTTTCGCCGGCGTTGCAGCTGGCGTCTTCAGGTTCGAAGTGTATGATGCAGGTTTTTGCCCGTCTTATATAGGCCTTGGTTTTGGCTAGGTGCGTTCTGATTGGTCCGTTTGGGTAAGAGTCTCTTCCAGGCGTTAGAGAGCGAATAGCCGTCCTCCCTGTTGAATGTGGATGTTTTCGCTATTTCGATAGCCTCTCGTTTGAGACGGGGAAAGTAATGCTTCTCTCTCGTGATGATTTTAGCATCTTCAAAGTCCACATTGTGTGTTGGTCCTTCCCATACATGCTCGGCGATGGCGGATGACCGAAACCGCCTATTTTTGGTGGCCCTTTGATGTTCTTGCATTCTGCATTTCATGGCTCTTGATGTTTGGCCAATGTATGAGTCTCCGCAAGAGCACTTTACTTCGTGTATTCCGCTTTGGATATTCATGGGCACGCGGTCCTTGGCCTTGCATAGGAGGTTGGATGTCTTCGTGACACAGTTGAAACGTGTCACTATATTATGTTTCCCAAGAATTCTTGCGATTTCATCAATTCTTGCAATTCATCGTCATGAAGATGAATCGACGCGGAGGTCAACCCGAAAACCTTGCTACGCATCATCTAGAATATGTTCAGCAATCCTACACAGTTTCTTTAGTTCGTTATGCGCAATTACGCTTGTATCACTGAAAACTAAGAAAAGGAAAAAAGGTGAATTTTTGGAATAAAGAGATAAATATTATTGCATCATCATCAGTCATGAATCCTACTAATGGTTGGACACAGCGTTCTACACAATTATACTATTAGCTAACTACTTCATATTTATGCAAAACTTTCAGGCTCTACGTAGTGAAACGTCAATAAACATGAAGTTTAGACCTAATAGAGCCTAAAATCATCGATTTTTTTAAAGTGGGCAAGTAACGCAGTTAAGTTCAAACAATTTAACTCTTCTTTTGTTTTTTTAGGTCTTTCACAACTTGTGTCATATATCTCGTCCTAGAACTATTTTTATCATTTTTTTCCATGCCCTTTTCTCAAAAGCACCGTTTACATCAGGCAATCATGTCTCAATTTATTTCCCATTAAGTCGTCCCTCTTCCTTCCAGCGTTTACGTCAGATTTCTCTTCTGGCTTCACCCTTCTCAGGACGTCTTCGTTTGTTACTCGGTCAATCTCTTCTTTCTCCGTCTATCATCTAAAATACAGCATTTTTAATTCTTATAAGTCATTGCCTTTTTATGCCTCTGATCACCGCCGTAATACCACATTTTTAGTCAGTTCAATTTAAAGAATAAAAGTATAATGAAATAATTCACTGCTTTACCTTTCAATATTCATATTCATGTATTTCAACTAATTCAGAAGTTAAATAAATATGCCGTGTATACGGTGGCGGCACTTGGATTTTTTTCGATTATATAGCGCTACAGCCTTAAAAAATGCAAAAACTAAGTACCTATGGAAAATATCGGTGGAAGGAGGACCTCGCTGTTGCCGAGGATATTGCCATAAGGCTCTCGATATCTGTGACACAGCTACACCTCCCCCGTATTTAGTCAAAAATTCTTGCTTTGATAAAAATATTCCATTTCCGTACACAAATGATCTAAGATTTCGGATAGGGTATTTTTTCTGAATAGAAAAGTTATCGGAAAAGTGTGTTTTAGTTTAAAAATAGAATTTCTGCCACTTTTCAAAAAATCTCGGTCAAATCATATACTGTGTGTAAATCGTTCGATAATCCGTTTTTAAAATCCTTTAATTGATTAAAAAAGCAGCTTTACTGCTATCTGCATTCTCTATTAGTAAATTTTGGCACGAGACACAATTTGAAGTCAAATTTTACCATTTCATAATTTATTTCCTTTCATGTTCACTGGCGAGTTAACAGAATACTGGCGTCGACTTCCTCGATCTTTGGATACGCCGGCATATGTTAGAAGTTTGAAATGTGCTATGTTTCGTTAGGGCTCTTTTCTATCTGATTTTGCTTCGAGCTACTACTTGTGTAAACTATTTGTGCATATTTTTAATAAATATTTTAAAGCATGTTATCAGACAAAAAAATAAAAAAGACTCATACACGGAACCTATCGATCCCCATTCCGTGATGGGGTGAATGTGAGAAATGAAAAAGCAACGTTGAGAGAGAAGGGAGGGAGTAGTAAATGAGGGAAGGTTAAGGCAAGAGAAGAAGGGATCCAAATCGGGGGAAGGGAGGTGGCCTGAGGACGAGGAAAGACATAAATAAGGGGTGTTGTCTTCTTTGATAAAAATATCTCCTTTTCTTTCCTTTTCTGATTCCCCTTCCGTCATCTTTATGAGCATTCTTTTTCCTTCTTCGCAACTTTTTTTTTAAGTGACCCCATTTCCAAATCAGTCATTTCTCTGGGTCTTTATTTTCACTTCACTCTGTTTGTCCTATCCTCCTCCTGTTTCCTTGCACGTGCCTGGCTGTGAACTGCTGGTTTAATTTGTCTCGCAAAAAGCATAAATAATGACTTCTTTATTTATATTTCATGATATTCTCCTAAACAAGAGATTGATGCGTTTGAAAGGTAATTAGAAACAGTAATGAAACATGCGATATCTTGCAAAATGATGAAAGAAAAAAATATTCTTACTTTTTTCTTTTCAGTTTCACTCATAGAATATCACTAATTGGACTAATATTTTATATTTCCATAAAGATAATCGTTTATCATTAATCTTGCAGCTATAAAAATCATGCTTTGAGCCATAAGGGTTATCTGGTTTTTGAGGGAAGGGTTCACTAAGTATGACACCAAACGCCTTGAAACATTTTATCATTAGATGCAGGGAATCATATATTCTCACTTTACCGTCTATTGTTTTTAAGATCAGTTTCTTAGATCAGTGCCCGAATAAACCACATGTGAATTTAACTGGCTAGTCCAAAACTGGTAGACTAACTCTCTATATATCGGTACTCAACCAATCAATCGGTATCAATTTGATTCTTCTAGGAGCAGATTGACACCTACAGCCTCTTGGTACAGAAATATTGGTACTGATATGTCTAATTTAATACTTTTAGGAGAAGATGAAGGGTGAAGGAAAGCATTGGCATTAGTTTTATTCTTTGAATCCAACTTCTACAAGTGGAAAATAAAAATGAACTTTTACGTGGTTTCTATGAATATATTTCCAATTTTGCTGATTTTTCTAAATAGGAGTGTGTTGGAATCATAAAAATTGGAGTAAATAGCTTAATATAGGGTACTAAAAGTATCGAAAGTATAGAGATTTCGGAGAGAGTAGTCCCTTATCCATGGTATCATGTTCGCATGCAATTCGAGGAAAACCTGGTCATTCAGGCTTTCCATCGTGCAATCCTTCAGTCTGAAATCTATAGAGAATGCAATCCAATCTCTAAGCAATCCTCTAAGCAACACTGCATTTCTGCAATGTATTCGTCTGATTTACATGACCACAAATTAAACTGCCACTTTTCTCTAATTTCATCTAAGACGGTAAACTATTACACAATTCTCCCATTAAAATCATTTAGTAAGTACATTAATAAAAAAGTTTTTTTCGTAATGTCAAGGAATAAGGATAACTATTAATTCCAACAATCTTAGGAAACTGTTTAATATGTTATAACTAACTTGGCCCCCGTTTTATCGAGTACGGAAAGAAAAGGTAGTGAAAAAGCGGCTAAGAAATAAAATTTAAGCTGCAAAAAATATATCAATTGCAAATTTTAGATTTTAGGTCTGCTCCCCTAGTCCGATTCTATTTTGTAAAAATACACCTCTCAGTCAAAATTAAAGTACTATCTCGGAAGTAATGCTTTTAATACAGAGACATTTTAAGTATATTTTTGGGTGATGCATATCAGCAAATACTCCTGGATTTATATTTCCTGTAGTTGGAGTTTATATGAGGAAGATCGTATGAGAAAAATTAAATTTAAATTAGTATGAAAACGAAATTATTAATTTACCTCATTAATATAATACGAGTATTATCATTATCGCAGTATCATCTAAAAATATATCACTGCTCCATGAGTTGATCCTGGACAACTGACTTTATTCATTCGTGCACTGACTTTTATTGCCACTTTTCTTTTGGTATAAGGGGTGAAACATACCCATGCAGAAGAAAAATGGTGAAAAAATGGAACGCATTAACAGGAGAATTTATTCATCCATGCGCCATACAGTCGAGAGGAACTACTTCTTTCAAAGTTACCGAGGAAGTATTGAAATAAGACGGAGCTTTCATGTTATCATTTAATGTACATTACACTGGACGTTTATCCCATGCTTGTGAACTGATTTAGCTGTCAGTTTGGCACATCCCTTGCAATTGCGTCTTTCGTTTGCCGCCACTAGAAACCTGCACGAAAATAAAGGGAAAAATTCAGGACGGAACAAACGACCGAGACCAACGATCCCTTATACTCCAAGTGAGTGAAAAACGTCCCAAGCTGTGTATCCTCCCCTCGTATATAAATAAGAAAAACTCGTCGTAATTCTCTCCGTCTGGGTATGTGTGTCTCACTCCAAACTCGTGAAAAAAATCTCACCTAATAGTATTTCGGGGAAGGACAGGGGGAGACTATCTGTTTATAACTAGAGAGGTGGCGGGAAAGGAATGAGGGAAGAAAGAGAGGAGACAAGGGGAGAAGAAAGGCAAGGCGGTCCCCTTAGCAATTTAAAACGTTTACCTGAAGGAATGCGCTCCTACCCACCCCCCCGAGCGTTCGGGGAGAAAATGGGTGGCGCTTGGATGTTATTCCACTCGAGCAGCAGAGGGACTAGAGTGGGGGGTTGTGGTGGTTTAGGGTTCCTAAGGAGAGTGCATGTATGTGTGTGGTGTGTGTGTAAGAAACAAGGAAATCCGTCTTCTCCCATTATTTCGACGCGTAGTCTGCCTTCCTCGGTAAGAATGTGTCCGGTATTCCCGAGGAAGGAGACGTCGATGGCAAGGAGTATTCGTGAAGCGTCTCCTTCTTCCGTGTCTTGTTTTTTTTTATCCCATCGCAACAAGGGACGGGAATGCTCAGAAAGGAACGCCATCGAAGTCCCGGTGCGTCACGCCGAGATGTGCTGGAGAAAGGGAGGGAGGGACTTCTCCCAGGGATTCCGGGCGAACTTCACGGCTCCGACGTCTTTTGAGGTGTTCATTCGCTCTTCCTCGCCAAGGTGTAAGTTTTCTCGCCCCCCCGGGCTTTGTTAAGAGAGCTAGCTGCATTCCTTTGCCGCCGGTTCATCAGAGCTAGGATAACTCCTTCCTCTGCGTGCATGCTTGTTCCCTAAAGCATAAAATCAGCGCGGCATAACTTTCTTTTGCGATCGGAAATTTTCCGCTACCGAAGGGTGTCGGAAAGTGGGAAAGCTGTTGAAAGCTCGTTAGATGGCATTTATGGGGGAAATGAGGAAGGTGACGAGATTTTCTCCAATTACCTTCGAGCGAAAATACCAGAGTGTCAAACAGAAACAGAGCAGCCAAAGCAAGGAATGCTCTCCTGTAAATTACGTGTACCCATTCCCGGTGATGTCGCCAAGAGTATGTGAGGTTATGATTTCCTGTATCTCACCGTGCGGAAGAAGCAAAGATTACTCCTATTTTAAAACGTTTTAATTAACTGGATGACAATATCGATGCTATTAGGCTACAGTCTGACCTCTGTATAGGAAGTTGTAATCTTCATATTCCAATGCTATCCGACGATTAGTCCGGTAAAGAAGCGTTTCTTTCAAATTACAATTTGGTTACCTACCTGCCACCGTGAAATTTTTTCGCATCATGCCCCTTCGGGTGTTTTTCTCATATGGAGGCCCACTTAAATATAAGCCGAAATGTGCCTATATTCACGACATTACCTTCAAATAAAGGCAGGCCTATGGCCCCTTATTTGAAGGCAAGGTTCGGAGATTCGGCCTACTTATATTTGAAACAAAAACAGACATTTGTGTTGTTTTTTACATGATTTTTCGGCATGTTTAAAATCTTTTTGTACTATTGTTAAAATAATTAATGGATTATACTAGGTGAAATATTATTAACTCATCTATAAAATGTTCAGCAATCCTACACAATTTCTTTGGTTTGTTTTGCGCAATTACGTTTGTATCACTCCAAAGAGTTTTGATTCCTCAGTCTGGCTCCATCACAGAACGGTGGCTTAATCATTTTCTTGGTCGACTAATTAGTCTGGAAGGAACCCGTTTGACATTTAACCCTTATTTGCTGATTCAGCATCCGCCACGAGAATGCTTTTAGCTGTTTTCAAGAGAAGTTTGGTTAATACTAAAGTTACTCAGCTACTAAATTATCCTCTCCTTATTCATTAAAATAATTACCATGATTATGCGTTACTCCAATGTACTTGAAGCTAGGAAACGTCAGGTATATTTTTCATTATGTGCAAACATAATTGTGGAAGCGGCGTAGCTATAAATTTTACGCTTTCTCCTTATGTTAATGACGCGAGACGATTCATCAACTTTAACATCACTAGCACTTTGGTCCTAGCTAGTACGCAAAATCTCAGCTAATATTAGTAAATTAATAATCTTTAGGGGAGTAGTTCATTCTGAAGAGTTAATTAATATTTTGGGTAATATGAAGCTACTTTTGTATCAAATATTGGGAAATCATGATTTCAAAATGGAAGCTCTGTTCTGTTTTACAAGCTCTTCTTGGAATGATGAATAGTATTCGTTATAGTTTGGGATTGGTGAGCAGACTAGAGTCATATTCATGAACGGATTTCGTTAGCTGCTTGAGATGTGTGTTCTCTTTCCCTTGTCAAGACGAACCAATGCAGGTAAACATTTTGCTATTTTCCGGAAATACTTGAGTTGATTCATTTCATATTCTGTGGAGTTCTTAAGATGCTATGACCAGGGCTGTTACTTGCACTACTAATCATCGTTTATTTACAGTTAATGCAATTTTTTATGTTAAACAATTAATTTTATTGAATTATTAATTATAATTAAGTTGCGAGCTACTTTTTAACAATGAATTATTATATGACTTTTCGGAGTACTGTGTCATTACACGCTACCTATTTTTATAAAGGAAAACTGATCTTTATTTTGATAGCCCAGACTAAAGATGTACGTTTAACTTTTTCCATGAGAGTGCAATCTTCTTTTTTGTGGTAAAATGGGGTTATCCGTGTGTCCATTTTATTTTTTCGACTAAGAGCTATTCTCAAAGACTCACTTATTCCATATCGTAGACTTTACATCAATATCTGGATGATGATTGAATTTGGATTATAACTTTGTGATACATATTGAATTGCCAGAAATTACGAATGTCAACGGTTTTTACTGCATTGAAGTGTAGCAATGGCAGGACGGTGTCTGTGCCTATAAAATATGCAAATACCTTGCATGGTATGATGAACTGATCCTTTAATGTATGGATGACGAAGACTTGCGGTATTGATCACTGAATTAGATGTAGATTCATTAACATATATTCCATTGCAGCAAACATCGTTGAATTAGTCTTGGTCTGCATGAACCAATACGCTCATTAAGCTAGAATTATTAAGTGGTAACCGTTTTATAAGTGACAGTATGCTTATTTATATGCTTTTTAATTGATTTTATGAATAGCATGAGAAAGTTTTATCAAAACAGGTCGCAAAACATGTTTTTTTTAATGCTGTGCAGGTATCATTATGCGAAATATCGCTTAAGAGATGAGAAACTTTAAAAGTTGGAAAATATCGCCATATAATTATTGGATTAGCATTAAAAAATATGTTGTACGTTCATAAATTTTCATAATCTGAAATAGAAAAATCTTCTTTTGCTAAAAAATTTAAATTGTAGCATTGCATTATAGACTCAAGCATACTGATTCCTCATCCTCTTATCTAAATATCTAAACTTATTCATTACTTTCGATAAAATCCATGTTGTTGAATTTTATCCAACATCTGGCAACATCAGTGGTGCATTAGTTAAGGCATAATGCATCTTTGAACTTCGTTTGAGCTGAAATATGGTTTAAGGTGTGAGTCTTGTTTAAGGAGGAAATATTAAATCTTGAGAGGTCAAATTTGTTGATATATTCAACGCCATGAATCGTGAGTGGAGCGATAGAAAGTAGAATGACCTTTTTATTTTCCCAAATCATTGTTTAGGATAAAATATTATTGCTTAGGATACATGGCTTCAATAGCAAGCAACAATTAAAGTTTAATTGAACGCCTTTATTTAAAATACCAGGTGATGGTACATTCCTACACCTCGACAAATATGCTAATGGGAGGAAATGGTTTCACATAATTGGTAAGCACTTAGCCATTTACATAATCAATATAGGAAAATTTAAGTCAATCGCAACTTTACGCATTTGATTTAATTACAAATTCTTAAAATTAGTGTGACTTAGTTTGGATGTGACAGCATCAAAGGCACCTTTCTTCAAACTGTTCTTCGACTTCGTATTTCTGCCCTGGAGTCCATTCATCACTGCCATAAAGATGCACTCTCTAAATGTAAGTTCCTTTATTAGAATAATATCTTTAGCCTTGGACTATTCTATAACTTCCTCATTGCTTCCTCAATCAATAGCTTCCCTGTTTACCAAGTAACAGTACTCTCTTCCTCTTCATCCTTTAGTTTCTCAAATTTAATATTACTCATGGCATCTTCTCTTTTACCTTATACCATTTTCTTAGTTTAAAAAGAAAATCAAAGTTTAAAGTCGTCAGCTTGAATAACTCTAAGAAAACAGCACATCTATAAGTAAGGCGGATTATGAGGCGAAGAAATAAGCAAGTAACCAGCAAGCAAAATCATGATTAGACTATTTTTCGACAAAATGTTCAAGGTCGGAGATATTGCTCCAGTTTTGCGGTGTAGTTAAAATGAAATTTTTTTTCAAGTGCCTGCAACTGGTGTTTTTTGATACAAATCTGTACCATGTTAGCTGGGGAATCATTTTTCTAACTTAGACTGTTTTTCTAGGTTTTGGAATGCATTGGAGTAAATATGCCAATAATAGTAGGTACTAGGAATTTTGGAAGTAATTGAGGGGTATTAGGCCGTGTTCCAATCCCAAGGGCGTGCACTACGCTCTTGAACCCTTACGCTCTTTCTTGCACTTTCACCCTTTTCTGCACTTACTTGCTCTATTCCGACATTAGCGCCATGGACTGTTTGTGGCAGTGGTGTTTACTGCAAAAAGTTGACGAGCACGTATCGTGTAGTTTCGGACACAGATGTGTATATCTGTGGTTTCGGAAGAGATTTCCTAAGCACAATCGTGATGTGAAAGTAAACGACTTTTCTGTGCTGTTTCTGCATGTAATAATAAACTATTTTTGAGGCGTTGTTCATGATGTTTGGTAATCTTATGGTATTCTTAGTATCCTTTAATACGAAGTCGCAACGGCGTTATAATTATGTCAACAAATGTTGGTGCCCAAAATAATAAACAGGCGCAATTCACAACGCATATTATTACTTAACAAGGCATTGATTGAAATATCCAAGAACAGCTTAACATGCTGTGTATTTCTCGTTAAACAAATTTTATCAATGTAGGATTCATTGCGAATATATCAATACTGTCCAGTTATGAAATCCGGAGATATTTACATAAATGATTGTATGCATGAAATTTGAATAATAACTAAGTAAATAAAGATTTACATTCATTAACAATTACGAGCATGAATAGTTGTACCCTATACTGCTCTTAATAAAGTACAGAATATTAGTATAAACAGTACGTACCTACCTGTAAGCAATATTGAATTTGATGCCTGGAAATGGACTTTTTACATCAAATACTCTGTTTTCTCTTCTTTCGTATTGCCAATTACTAATTCATGGACATACAATTGTATGGCTAGTTAACTTTCAATTCTTAAGATGGTCCGGCATTCATTTACCAATGAGTAAGAAGAACCTAATATTTTCAGCATGTAAAACACGTAAGTTCCACTTCGCTGCCGTAGTCCTCACACCATAGAAAGTAATAAATACTCTTTCATTTAGTGAGCACCATTTCTGCCGTACGTTAACGTCATTTTACACTAAAATACTTCTTAAATACATTACAAATTATTATTCACAACTTCCTTCGCCTTAGAAAGTTTATCTGAAACCATGTTGTTTACTTTCATCAGAACTATTCTATTTCGTAAAAAGTTTACTCGTGTTTCCGAAATATATGAAGTTCACATGACATACAAACGTCTAATAATAATAGTTTGCATAATAGAAATCCGTTTCATCCTCCATTCTTAACAATTTTGTCTCCTGAATCTCCTCTGTTATTATCGTAGAGCTCAAAAGGGAGCATGGACGTACCCTTACGTGCACTAGGCCCTGGCGCTCTTCTTGATGCGCTCTGAAACGGATTGGAACCGCACTACGTGACGTCACATCCGAAAGTTGACAATCGAAAAGAGCGGGTAAGAGTTTGAAGGGTGCATAATGACGAATTGGAACACGGCCTCAGTGATTTGGAGAATGTGTGGCAATTATCAGTAACTCTTTTATGGTTTCTTCAGCGTTTTCAATAAATTGGTATCCATTAGGTGTAATGAGCTTTTAGAAATTGGAAGCACCAATTTCCATGCTATTTCGATTCCTGGGTTTGCGAATGGAGTGAGTTTAATTACCCTAAACTCTTCATTAGACACATCAAGGTCTTAATGTAATTCCTAATATATTCCATTAAGTGTTCATCGTGATCTAATAATTAGCTGTTATTGTGTCTGCAAATTTCATGTATGATATCGGAAAAAGCTCTGCCCTAGTCATTGTACCCTAGTCATAGTCAAGTACTTTTTCATTTATCTAAAAAAATCACTAGTAGTACTTAAGAGTAAAAAACCCTTTATTTAAATGGTCGGGTTGGATATTGCAAAGGTTTTGCGCGTCATGAATTTTTAAGTTCTCATCACGAAATGTAAGCAAAAGGTAAAGTGAATAATAATACTCACCCCTATCTGACACAATTTTTAAAAACATTAAAAAATGGTGTATTAATAATTTTTCATAGATGGTTTATCAGTAAACGTAGGCTACTTGTAATTATACCCAATAAGTTTACGGATAAACTGTTATTTTGGCTCTCAAAATGTGTAAATTTCACACATTGTATGCCACTTGGTATATCATGAGTTCTACCCTTACCGAGAATGCTGATCCTGTTGAAACCCTTCATCATCATCATCATTGGTCAACAATCCTAGGATTGGTTTGACGCAGCTTTCCACTCGATTCTTTTATCGGCCAACCTTTTCATTGTGACGTAATTCTTCTCTTTTACATTCTTCACAACCTGTTCCATCTATCTCATACGAGGCCTGCCTTTTCCAATCTTCCCGTTCACTTTTCCCTCGACGATAGTCTTCATCAGGCCATCGTGTCTCAAGATATGACCGATTAAGTTTTCCCTTCTTCTTTTTAGAGTTGTCAGCAGACTTCTCTTTTCTCCTACTCTTCTTAGCACATCCTCGTTACTCACTCGGTCGATCCATTTAATCTTCAGCATTCTTCTGTAACACCACATTTCAAATGCTTCTACCCTTTTCTTCTCCGCTGCTGTCATCGTCCATGATTCACTGCCGTAAAGAAAAATGCTCCAGATGTATGTTCTGATGAACTGTTTCCTTACTTCTATGCTTGTATTTCCTGCTGTAAGTAGATTCTTCTTTTGAAAGAATGCCCTCTTTGCCTGGGCTATTCTACTCACTATTTCTTTCTTGCTTCGTCCATCGTTGGTTACTCTGCTTCCCAGGTAACAGAACTCTTTCACCTCTTCCAGTTTCTGTTTTCCTAGTTTAACGTTGGTTTTGGCCTCTTCTCTTTTGCTGCACACCAATATCTTAGTCTTCTTCTTATTGATCTTCAGCTGATATCTGGCCATAGTCCTTTCCATGGTTGTTAGCATCTTATTCAGCTCCTTCTCTGTCTCTGCTATGAGAGCTATGTCATCAGCGAATCGTAGCATACTGATCGTTTCTCCGTGGATTTTCACTCCAGAACACTTCTCCTTGACTTCATTTATGGCTCTCTCGATGTAAACATTAAAAATTACGGGAGACAGTGCGCAGCCTTGTCTCACTCCTTTCCTTATTCTTGCCTCTTCACAGCTGGGTCCAGATTTAATCACAACAACTTGGTTTTTGTACATACTGTGTATAATTCTTCGGTCATTGTAGGACACTCCAATTCCCTTCAGAATTCCAAGCATTGAATCCCAATCCACGTTGTCAAAGGCCTTCTCTAAATCCACAAATGCAATGAAGGTCGGTTTGTTCTTCTCCATTCTCTTCTCTATAAGTAGCCTAAGGGCCAATATTGCTTCCCTTGTACCCTTACTTTTCCTGAATCCGAATTGATCTTCATCCAGGAACTCCTCTGCTTTTCGTTCTATTCTTCTGTAGATGATCCTGGTCAGTATCTTCGATGCATGTGTCGTCAGGCTTATAGTCCTAAAATTTTCGCATGTCTCCGCTCTCTTCTTCTTGGGAATAGGAATGATGATGTTTTTCTCGAAGTCCCTTGGAATTTCCCCTGTTGAATACATGTCGCAGATGGTTTTGTAGAGATGAATTAATGTATTCTCTCCTGCATTTTTTATTAGTTCTGCAGGGACATCATCAATACCTGAGGCCTTATTCATCCGAAGATCCCTTACTGCAGCGTCGAATTCCAATCTTAGTATTGATGCCCCCATATCATCTATTTCCACTTCGCTTTCCTCTTCAATAGCTTTTGTGCTGAGATTTTTTCCATTGTATAGCTCTTCCAGATATTCTTTCCATCTCTTCACTTTGTCCTCGTTTTCAATCAAAATTCCTCCATTCTTGTCCCTTATGGCATTGCATCTTGCGCTCCGTTCCTTGAAGTGGTTCCTCACTATGCTGTAGGCCGCTTCCACCTTTCCAAGTGCAAGGTTGCTTTGTACATCTTCGCAAAGATTTTTCAACACAGCTCTCTAGCTTTCCTTGCTTTGCGACTTATTTCGTTCCTTATTCTTTTGTAGCAGAGCTGCCCTTTCAGTTTTCGCATTCTTGTACTTTCTTCTTTCTTCAATCAATTCTAAGACTTCCTCCGTGATCCATGGCTTCTTCTTGGCAACTTTTCTTCTTCCAAGAACTTCTTTTGCGGCTTCCTGTAGTCCACATTTAATATTTTCCCAACGCTCTTCCACTGATTTCTCATTCAGGTTCTCTCCTATGTTGTTTCCCACCGCTTTTTGAAATGCCAGCTGATGTTGAGCCTCCTTTAGTTTTTCTACTTGCCATATATTCTTCTTTGTTTTCTTCAATTTCTTGAATTTTAGATGGCATTTCATCATCACTAAATTATGGTCACTGTCGATGTCTGCCCCAGGGTACTGATGTACTCTCTCGGGTAGTCCCCGCCCGGAGATCCGAATGGGGGACTATTTTACCTCCGGAATATTTTACTCGAGAGGGTGCCATCACGTCTTGATAATAAAGGAAAGAGTGGAGTAGCTGCGACTCCTCGGGATACCAATGTGGTGGTTTCCCCTTGCCTTCCACATCGCAGTACTACAGCCGTTAAAGTAAATGTTACCACGCCTGTAGTGAAATGAGTGTCGCTGTACCGACCACTGTGGTCTCCACCTTCACTCATGTGAAGAATAGCTGCTGCCCTCTCCTCCGGGTGATGAGAAGCGTAATTATTGGCGGCCTCCCGTCGCCAAGTCACGGCATCTTCACAGGTTCTGTATTATTTAGAGGCCTATCTTACCCAGGGATAGACCAATACCCCCTCGGAATGCCGTCGCTTTCTGTCCACGACTGCTTATTCGACGAGTAAACTCGCTTATCTCGCAGCTAACCTCTATATGTAGAGGTCGACCCACCATCCGCAACCCGGTGGACGCCCTCGGTGGCTTTAAGCTCAGCCGCGAGTTGAAACCCTTAGTGGGAGGAAATGGTTTAACGCCTATTTCTACTAATATATTTGAATTTAGCATAATACCTGAATAATTTAAAGAACCATATATTATAGTAATTATAATAACATTTTATTACCATCGAAATGCTATATAATACTCCTGAGATGTGCCATCTCAGTGATAAGCCATGAGGAATGTTTGTTGATGCGAAGAGACCGAGGCCTATAGTTAGTTGAACCATAAAGGATGCATATAAGACATATATGCTACCCTACGAGCCACCGTAAAGGCCTGGGGCAGGGGGTGGTAGGCAACCAGCCGCAAGTATTTTATTCAGCTGAGATAAGTTTGCTAATTGATGATGAGATATGATTTATAATGAGTTGGAATGGATTATACTTTGAGTTGTTGCTGAATTTTTGCGTGTAAAAATAGAATGCTTTTATCTTGATTGTCCTGACAGTTATTCTTTCTTAGCATATTGTTTCTGTCCTTCCTGCTGATAGGGGTGGTGGTAGGGTTCGAAATATGTATGCAGTGTCAGGGCAGAATTTATATAATTTAAATTTCTCAGCTAACGTTGATCTTTGACCTAAGGTAAAATAATTACTTATAAAGAAAGACTTAGGAATATAAGGTGTGGCGTAGGTGCGGGGAAAAAGTTAGTGTCGCTATCACCTGGTGATAACGAAGGGTACCATGCGGTCTACAGTCCTTCACAAACCCCATGGATGGAGTACTGAACATTGAGTGCCAAATTTCCACAAGGAACTCCAGGTAGAACAGCTACACCGCGCAAAATTACGGACAGAAATTGCAATACGAAAGGAAGGAAGATGTAATTGGGCTGTAGTAAATGTAGTTCATGAGAGAAAAACATGAAAATTAAAAAAAAATCCTCCCAATGCGTTTCCTTTCATTTTACCAATACATTGACGTCCATGTTCCTCTGTTTTTATATTTTTTCTTTTGAGAAGGTATCCGGGCGATTGGCTGGAGAGGAAACCATTTCATCTTCGCTCGGGTCATTTTAAGCCAATATGGAGATTAAATAAAAAAAATCACGTTAAGTAATAGGATGGTACGGAATGCTCAGAAAATCGTTCTTTTCTAACTACTTTCAAAGGAGATGAGAGCAGGTATATATACATTTGCAGGCATGGAAAGATATTTATTATTTCTTAAAAGTAAATATTGAAATCTTCGGCTACTTACAATTTCATGGGAGGATTTATCTACATTCGAGTATTAACATGTGTTACTGGTGCTTGCATCTGAGTACAGAGATATGCGTGCGTTTATGTTCGAGCATATGCATATTGATGCGAGTGACATTGGATGCTCCACGAGACAATAATGGAAAAA
Source organism: Platycnemis pennipes (assembly GCA_933228895.1). NCBI lineage: Eukaryota > Metazoa > Arthropoda > Insecta > Odonata > Platycnemididae > Platycnemis > Platycnemis pennipes. Next base: position 30,378,954 of record OW121857.1, on the reverse strand, counting down.
AAACATAGAACGGCTCCTTTCTCTTGGTTATTTTTTTCGCATTCTCATGCTTTTTTATGTGCCTTGAAGGAAGTATGAGAGGAGTTGAAAAAAATCATAAAGGATAGGGTGCGAAGAATGAGTCTGTGGTACTCAATCATCGGGGAATTTCATTTTCAGGCGAGATGTCTTAAGAGTATGGACGGGTGCCAAATTCTTTTTCTCTTCGGTAAAAGCACATCTCCCGGCAAAATAGGCGGAGATTTGATTCAGCTGTTACATCCTATGGCCCTGGCCGTAAAAAAGCACTATCCATTAAGAGCATCCAATTTCCGATTTCATCGATTGAAATGTTGGGGATTCGCGCATATTAAATTTTTCGAGAATCCTATGCGCGAATTTGTTGAAAAGCCCTTCGTCTCCTGGCCAGCATGCAGTGTACGCTTCTATTCTGATAGTGTAAGGAAATATTAATTTAAAAAATTTAATGAAAAGCTAATGCCACCTTTGAAAGCTATCAGAACAATGTGATACTAATGGAATGATAATAATACGATATTCGTCGCTTCAGATATTTGCAAAATGTTGTCATCAGCTGCTGTAAATCATTTCATAACTATTTTTCTAATTATTTTTCCAACTGAACAATAATGAATATTTTATGAAGCTTAATTCAAATGCATATTTGTTTATAATACCAGTGTGTACATTTAAAATGAGTGGACACATATTCATGCTGGTGCACTAACTTCACCAAACAGTAGTTTCGGAAGCATTTAAGCGATTCATCGAGGATATTAAAGAAGTAAGACTATTTGAAAGGAGCCGTGAACGAGAAAGAGGAATTCTATTAAAATAGCTAAATTGATATCGAAATAGGATTTGGGCAGAAACAGCATTCGGATCATCTAGCGTAATAATGTATCGCCTTTGAACTAAGACATAAATTAGAAAATGATTTATTGTGAGATTGGTATAAAAGCGGTTATAACATTGGCTGTACAGTAAAAGTATTGGTATTCTTTTGAGGGAAATGAAAGAAGTCTAGCATCTAGGCTTTTGTGACTGGGGAAGAAATGAGTACCTATAGGTTGCATTAAAAATACTCGTAACTATTAATATTGGATAATTGTGATAAATGGGAAAACAGTAGTGTGCATAATAAGGGAAATTTATATAGAACCACATGTGGGGGTAGATTGTGATGAAAGAATAGAAAAGATGAGAAAGTAATACTCTATGAAGCGTACGTTTCTAAGGTAGTAAACCATTGAATTTACCTAATGATGTATAGATGCAACTTTTCTCCGTGGCCGTATCCTCTATGGACTTAAAACCTCTTATCGTAAAATTACCCATATAACAATTTGTATATAATATTTTGTCTTTGGACAAGCCTATCGTGTCCACTCATAGTTTACACTATTTCTAAGTAATACCTATATACTATTCTACATATTTACCACGTATTGTTTTTCTAAAATATTTTTAATCTGGTTTATTAAATGTGCAAAATGATCTCAAAATGAGTCACAGGACCTTAAGATAATTATGTAGTATCTTTTAGGTGGAGATATAAGGGAATGTTTTATTTTTAATTGATAAACAAACGGAGTGGTTTGGGTGTTGGACAGCCATTGATAATTTATAATGGTTGGTGTATTTTCGAACTTTAGCAACGAACATTAATACATAATAAACGTTTTATAACCTTCTTTCAACTATTAGAAAAGTACTTCAAAACGCCTAGCTTTGATATTGACATTTCATACACAAGATCGGGACCGGTTGGCAAAATTTCTTTTATTTCACTATCTGCACATCGAAAATGGCAATTAATAATTTCATACTTACAAAATTGGTTGATGAGACTAATTCCACTTTCTTCACCTTCTTCAATCCAATTTTTGCATCTTTACCAAAAACGTAAACACATTAATTAGCAACGTAAACATAACATAAGCCAATAAGTAAACTGAGAGACCAACTAGTTAAGGTGAAGGACCCCGTAGGCCTAATGACCCCTGGTGTCTACCAGATTTCTTGCGAATGTGGCCAAGTCTACGTAGGGGAGACTGGTAGAACGATTGCCACCAGGCTTAAGGAGCATCGGAGGCATTTTAGGCTTGGACAACCTGATAAGTCTGCTGTGGCGGAACATAGTATTACTCGGGACCACAGGATAAAATGGGATAGCGCAAAATTAATCTGCCGTTCGAACAACTTCTGGGACAGGCTTGCTAAGGAGGCCATTGAGATCCGGCTAAACAAAAATAATTTTAATAGAGACACAGGCTATAAAATTAGAAATTCATGGAATCCCATTTTATATAAAATTAAAAACGATAGAACTCCTCCTTATCCAAATTTCGAAGATCCTTCCGGCCAATCAGGAGTAACCTGATTGTTGCAACCGTTTATAGATACGCCTCAACGGCTTTAATTTACTCACTCACCCTCAAGACGATGGACGAGTCGTCCGTTGAAACGTTGGTGTTATACCAATATTTAACCCGGTGGAAAGCCCGAGAAGACTTTACGAACGTAAACAAATTTGCATAGCAACTGATTTCCCATGTTAAAAGGTAAAGATAGGGAAAAAACCATTTTTCTCTTGAATTTTTCTCTGCACCACAAAGTACTAAAAATCCAAAACTACTAAATCATGCAGACAGAGTATCCACACTCAATGCACTAAACCTCACTCTTTTAGCCTAAAAATTGGGAGTGAACGAAACAAAACGGATACACAATGACGGACGGACTGACTGACACGCTGCAAAATTAATATATATAGATAGATGGACACCAGGCAATTCACCATATATGGCGTAAGAAAATCAACAATTACCCCACACTGAAGTTTGCATTTCTCGTGGTGTTGGACATGGTTCCTGGTGATCTCATAAGCCTGTGTGTCCTCTGGTTGAGCCCTGTGGATTTTTAAATACGTATACATAATTTAGTAATATCCTTACATAAATTATTTACTTAAATTTAATTTTCCAAAGGAAGCTGAAGAGCAGAGAAACGGCGCGCTATCACGCGCTGGGATTCACACGGAGCACTTAAATTTATTCTAATGCAATTTATTTTCACCAACTTTTGCTTCAAGCGGTGTTATGAACTGGTCCAATTATGTAGGTACATATAACACACACTTGAAATACTTTATATTTGTATTCTTTAACACCCCATGCCATACGCCCGGGTGGAATCACGGAGGCATAGGTAATGGTAAATTCTTGTTCTGTAACAGTTTCTTAGCGAGTGATTAAAATGGAGAATCGAACAACAGGATCAGGAATTTTATTCAACTGAACTTTATTTGTTCAAACGAGAAAGGTTGGATCGCAAAACATTTCCGATGTTACTAGCTATTATCAATCATGAATTTATTTTGACAATGAGCTTTTTCATGAAAGTTTCTGATTTTAAACGGCTTGAGTTACGGCTATTTTCTTTCATCCACTGTTATCAATCCTTAACTCACTGGAAGGTATACAATCTTGTGTTTTCATATAGCATGTAATGTTGCATATCTTGGAGGATATGGCAACGACATCGAAGTTAACACGGTTTATAAATTTTTCATCGAAATATCGGGTCGCATATAATAGAAAATATCCGTAAACCTTATCTAACATACATTTAATTAAGACAAATGGCCTCCCAGTGAGTGTAGAATTAGGTGATTCACCAGAGGTCCCCTGCCACACTTCCTTGCTGTAACTTGTAGGGTATTATGTAGAGTTGGATAAATCCGGGAGAGTCCTTTGGATCTGTGTAGCGAAACTATCACCGCGTTATTTTCTGGGTACTAGATCTTTCGGGGAAACCGTAGATGACACAGGTAAATGACCTGCCCCAGCTTCCTAACTTGAGGTGTGAATTTCTTACGCTGTTGGTCTTGGTGATTGGCGAATTCTATCCTCACCAAAAATATGGACGTTCGGGCTGATTAAACTTATAAGGTCTTAACCCGGCGTTACTCGCGCGGGGTGTACTGAACACCCCACCCTGTTTTTCATTGTATATTTTTTTTAGTCTTTATTTCATTGACCTCTCCTCTTCAGTAGCTGGAATGCGATATGTTATCTTTCTTTTAACACCAACATTCACAGGTATACATTGTAAACAACCTGCGTAGTAGCCTTGAAAGGGGATAATGTTCAAGCCACTCAAACTCCTTCGACCAATTCTTACTCCATACTTCATTATTTTTGGTTGCAACTTTGTAACTGTGAATTTTATGTTACAATATAACATGCGCTCTCGTATTTTACCTTTGTCTGATGGAGGACGCCTCTCAAATCATTCGCTATATTTTCGCTCACGGCGTTACTCGCGCGGGGTGTCCTGAGCACCCCAATTGACTCCTCGCCGTAGACTCCTTGGCATGTGCTTTATGTGAGGTAGGTTTTTCTTGGTTTTATCCCAAGGTGATAGAATACTACACCTTGGTTTTATCCTACCATTGAATTATTTTGATGAAATATTATTATATTCATTTTTAAAGGCCATAATATTATATCGCAATTTTCAGATTTTCAGCTCGATTAGATTGCATACAACACCGATAATATTATTGTTATTATCTCCATATTACTATACGTAACTTCATTACGAGTGTAGTATATCACTCAGTAAGTACGTACCTAATATTGATAGTCTACTTGTTATTTTCCTACTACCAAAAATAATTCAGAAAAATGATTTTTATGGTTTACACCTTAGCATGGTATAACTTCAGGTTAGGAATATCGTTATGTACAAATATTCAAATTCAATAAGTAGGTGTGAATTATTCGCGTGCGAGAGATGCCAGACTCACTGATGAGGAAGACATTGAACGTTTCATAGGGCGTCTGCTCTTCACGGGAACAAATAGATCTGGACGAAAAAATATAAAGGATTTATAGGATCGAGATGGCTTGGGTGTTGACATATTTTACGAGTCGATGAATTATCAAAGATTCCGTTTTATTTTCCAGAGGCTCAGATTTGATGATACAAATAGTAGGACAGAAAGAAAAATTAGCCCGATTCGTCAACTTTTTCAATTGCTGGTGAGAAAGTTTCAGGATAACTATGCCATATCGGAGTACACAACGGTAGACGAGCAATTCAGCAATATTCATTCAGGCAATATCTCCCAATAAAGTCTGCAAGATATGGTATAGAAATATTTTCATTGGTTGACGCTAATGTATTCTAAATTTACAATTTGGAGGTGTATGCAGGAAGTCAACCGGAAGGCCCCTACAAAGCAGAAATACTCCTAAAGATGTGGAAAAGCGCTCAGTGGAACCAATTGTAGGGACGTGGAGAAACGTCACAGCTGACAATTGGTTTGCAAGTGTTCCCCTGGCAGAGGATTTGATACAAAGTAAATTGACACTGGTGGGAACTCTGAAAAAAAAGGGAATTGCCACCTAAGATGGTGTGCACAAAACAGAGGGAGGAGAATAGTAGTCTCTTTGGATTTAGAAAGAACATGACTATCTTATCTTACGTCCCCAAAAAAGGTAATAATGTAATTTTGTTGTCCACGGTGCATAGTAGTATGAGCATAGACAGGTCGACAGGTGACAAGAAGAAACCAGAGATAATATCTTTTTATAGGTAACGTTACTAAGGGCAGTGTTGGCACAATGGATGAGATGTGCGTAGCACGTAATATTTCAAGAAACACTACTAGACGGCCAATAATTTTTTCCACTTGATAAATGTGGCAGGCATTAACTCTTTTGTTATATACAAGAACGTCAAACCAAGAAGCAAGATGTATAGATCAAAATCCCTACGAGAAAGTGCGAGGGAATTGACGAAGCCATTTATAAGGAGAAGATCTGAAATAAAAATGATCTGAATGATGCTATTTTGATAAGTTACGGCAACATTTGTGAGTACGCAGAGACAACGGACTACGGTCCTATGCCATGATAACAGTATTCACAGTAGTTCATATTCAAGACTCTGAGAAAGTAATTTATCGTACGTAAGAGAAAGAATCGGATCCGAACATAAATTTTGTGGGGCAGCTTCCCCCACCCCAAATTAGCACTCAGAAAATTATGTATTATTTATGTATGTATAATTATGTATCATTAATCTAAGTTTCCCAATGGATGAGTGAACAAGGAGCTTCTAGGGTGGTACACCGGTCACAGTGTTCATTTTAGCAGTAGTGTCAACACTAATCGAGCATCGACCTCAGGGAAAAGGTGAGTCATCTCTGCCCTGAGAATGACGCTCGGTTAGTGTTGTGACGTCGGCTACAATGAACACTGCGACCCGGTGTACCACCCGAGATGCTCCTCATTACTCTAAGCAACTTAGATTCTGCTGCGCCCCATTAAAAAATGCGCCTCCGCATAAAACTATTTCTCTTGGATTTGTGGTGGGGGATTTTCCCACTCTCCCCCACCCTAGATCCGCCAACGGTTAGAGATTACAAGTTAAACGATAAACTCCTTCTTCTCAGCATACAAACTACAAGTAAAAACATATACTTAAATAATATTTGTGGTTTTTACAAAATAAAATGTTGTGTAACCCATTTTTATACGAAATTTTACATTGGGGTGTCAGGAGCACCCCACGCGAGTAACCTTGATCGGAAATCGCGCGCGAGTAACGCCGGGTTAATAATGGGACGGTATTTCCAGAAAAATATCCTTTGTTTCTGGTATTGAAACCTAACACTTTTGGATGTGACCCCTGGCAGCATACGAAACCCTTCGCCACTATTGTATGCATACAACCTGTGATATGTTATTCATAGAGGAACTCATAGTTATCACTGAAATCTAATTCAGTCTTAATGAAAATTAAAATTCCTTTATAATTATATTACTTATTGATTTTTCTATCATTCGATCCTCATTGATGTTGTCCCTTGACCGAGAGGATACATTTTGAAAATGATATAAGGCATGTGACCGAGACGTTTCTCAATCTTTCGGTCATTTTAAGAAAATTTGAAAAAGGAAATTGAAGTTCTTGGAAGAACAGAAAAAACGGAAAAAGTAGTAATCACCTTAGGGATTACTGAGACAAGTGCCATAGTATGTTACCAGTTGCTATAATCTATTGTGCACAGATTCAGCTATTTCGTTCATTTTGTGATCCCTTACTTCAGGTTCTTCAAATCCTTCCACCCTTTAATCTGTCCTTCTAAAATCCTGATCTTTTATCTTCCCTCAACTTCCCTCTCTGATTCCATCCGTTCGGAATCTTAATAGTATCTCTCGCGTTCTTTTTCGTTGGCTCTCTTGCTCTTATTTTAAAAGAGAAAGAATTGATTCTATTTGCATCGTCGATACTTCGGTCGTTAGAGGGAGATGGGAGGAAAAGAGTGAGAAAAATCCAGTTGTATCAAAGTGGAATTTTCCAGCTGCAGCTCTCCAAGCTCCCTATACATTCCTTTCTCCTCCTCCTTTCAATCTTTTTGTTTTATTTCTTCACCAAAAAATACGACATACCTTTTGAGTAGGGTTTTGTGAAAGGGAGACGAATTCGGACGTTTTGGATTCCACTCTCTGAGAAATCTAAAGGAAGAATCTTTATTTTGCTTCCACCATCTTTGACGTGAGTTTATCTTTTTGCTTGCTAAAAATGTATCAAACCCGTATTGATTTTTACAAGCCACACTGTGTGAAAATTTGGGGAAAATTTGTTACAACTCTTCATACATTGTATGGTGTTTCAACAAATCACAGTTAAGGTTGGAGAAGGATGGAGAAAACGTCACGCGTTTGATAAGCAGTTCCACGTCTGGCGTTTTCTTTTTGAATTCTCTTTTTTACTAGAATAAGTAAAATGAGTATACGAATGGGTAGCGTCTTTCTTTAGAATTGTAGCTTTTGAGTAACGCGTACTTCTATGAATCGTGCAATGAGCAAATGGTTTAAATGGAAGATTCACCCGGTAGAGCACCCGAACAGCCTTCCCTATTTTCTTCATGATTATGGGTAAAAAACGACATAAATGTCAGAGTGAAATAATTAAACCCATACTTGCATCAAAATACTGTATTTTAAATTTATTTAAGGTACATTACGATCACACTATGGCTTTTTTTTAAAGGAATTCAGCTATTTATGAAAAATATTTGTGCACATAATGATACATTAACGTCTGTGGAAGTCTATAATCCTTAATTTGAGGATCAATTTAATAATAATTAAATTAATCCTCATATGTTATTCCTATGATATAACAAGTTTACCACGGCGCTTGTTAAGTGGATCTTGTCACTACGTTAGTTTTGCGAGCCAAGACATTCCTTCCAAATTAAAATTATATTTCGGCATGATAGGTAAATAAGGATGCTTATGGATTACTGATACTTATTGGATCATAATATTATTTCCCTTTTAGGAAAGCATATATACCATATGATTGTAGTAACATCTAACTGGAATATTAGGGTCAAACCGTCTAAAGTTCCATGTCGTATCGATAAATTTGGAGGAAATCAAAATCTAATTTTCGTTATGGAGGAAGGCGACGTATATTCAGGATGTACATTATTTTTCTCCATTTCTCTTCGGCGTAGGAATCCAGCTTTGAGACGGGAAGTCTTACTTCCCTTCGGATGGAGGGAGGAATAGAAGGGGGTTGGGGGGGGGGGACTGGTTAAGAGGACATGTGGATAAGGGGGAGGGAACGGGCGGATTTCACCCTGAATAATTGAAATAATTCCGTTTCGAGAATTTAGGCGGTCATTTTTCTCTTTCTGCGGGACGCGTTTGAATTGATGACGCCGGCAAACACTTAAGGTGAATGGGAAATCGAAAAGATATCATCTGGGAATAGAAAAGGGAGGAGTGGTCGGATGGGGAGTGTTGGTTTGTGGGAGAGAGTGAGGGGGATGAAAGGGGGGTGTTGGGGTCTTTTGGTGGGAGGAGGAGGAACGCTCTCAGGGAGGAGAGGAGTAGAGCAATGTTAGGAGAAGGGAGAGGGCAGCTCTCTCTCTCTCTCTCTCTGAGGGGAGGGAAGTGTGAGCTTAAGGATGGTTGGGCCCGCGAAGATGGCGGGAGTAGCCTCGCGAAGGTATGGTCGACGAGGGAAGAAACCGGGGGCGGGGCATACGTGGGAGGGGGAGGGAGGAGTAGACAAGAGTTATGAGGGTATGAGGTGAGGTGGTGAAGAGAAGGGAATGGTTGAGGCGGAGAAATATGAGGAGAGGGTTAAGGGCGCGCGGAGACATCTAGAGGGGATTCTGAGGAGATGGGTGTGTGGAGAAGATTAAAGAAAGCCGCGCGGGGGATGGAAGGTGGAGGAGGGGTACGTGTGGTGGGGGGGGGGGGTAGAAGGGGAGTGAGGTGGAGGATGTCTTGTGGGAGGAAGGAAAGGAAAACTCCAAAGGCCAGAGAAGAATCGAGGCAGGGTTGGAAGACGCTGAAAGTCACGGGGAAGTAAAGTTTAGAAAGAAGTATAGAGACTCGAGATCATAGAGTTATGATATGTGCAAATGTTTATCATGCTGCTAATATTTTAGAATCATTCTCGGAGATAATTTAACTGAAAATAATACACGTTTTTAGTCATAACTTTTCATACTATGTACATATTGTATTACATCGATAAATTTTATTTTCAGGTGGAAAAGTGTACAAACACTGGAAAAGTTTGAGCTTTTCCGACCCGGGTTTAATGCCTAAGCATCATCTTTGAGATACTGAAACGAGGGCTGAACAAGTTTGAATTTTTCCTGTGGTTTGTAAAGGCTTGTACCTAAAAATTAAATATAATCAAACTTATCTACTATACATTACTATATTAACTTAATGTAAAAACAGCGCACTTTATCTGTGATTTTATCTTTATTGCTTGTAAAAAGAGAGAAGACAGAGATTACAGCTATTGCTAGTTTTTTATTAGCGTCTTCCTTTTAGCGTAGTTGCAAAATTTATTCTAACTGCTGAAAATTCAATGAGCTAAGTTGTCGATATCTTCTACATAACATCGCATCTCAACAGTGATGGATTCGCTACTTCCAGCATGATTAAGTTCTTCCCTTCTTTGGAATTTAAATGTATTTTCCGTATTATTTTCCCAATCTACGGCTCAGAACGCTTCGTATTTTTTCAATGGAAAATTTTAAATTTAAATTGGTTCTTGCACGAGAGAACAGAGAGTTCTAATGTTACCCTATCTCATTCTCATGCGATTGCAGTCACTTCTTTAGCATCTAAGGCTCTCAAATACCGTAGAGTGTAGATATTTCAAGTGTCAGACTGTGTTGTGGTATCATCACTGTAGTACAATAGTCTACATTTAAGTGTGGGATCTATATGAGAACGTGCAATTTATAAAAGCATTTTGGTCTAACACTGGAAAGATATAAGTGTATGTAATTGGCTAGTACGTATGAATCCTCGAATAATGATTTCGTTTTGAAGTGGATTTTAGCGTGTAAAGATAATATTGAAAATTTGCATTGATCATTCAGTAATTTGAAAGGATCAAAGGAAAATTCGTATATTATACTTTGATTTTCTTTTCTATCAATTGATCAGTTTTCTCATAGGTATGAGAAAATTATCTCGTGACGCATTTATTTATACTGTAACTTTCAACCCCCCCCTTTAATTTCATTTGGAAACAGAAAATAACCAATGGAAAACGGAAATTGAAAATACAGTCGAGATAAGTATATTCTGAGATTTCATTTAACCCTAATTTTCATGATATTCAACGAATTAATATCTAAGAAATCTTTTATTCACATGCGATATAACCTTAGCTGCTGGAGCATCTAAAACTCAAGACTTTCAGGGACGTTCATTTGTGGCTGTGAATTGCAAAGAGAGAAGAATTGCTTGGAAAAAAGCTAAACATAATTTTGAGCTTGCATAAGACAAGAGCTCTTGCAGGCCGATCTAGAGCAAGCTTAACGTAATTCAATGTTTATTCGGGAAATAAGATAAAATCAATCGTCGCAGACCGTGCTGTGTAATTATATTTTTTCGTTAAAGGAACCAATGTACTTTATTTAGGTTTATTTTCTCAGACAGCATTTTGGACGTCACTATCAGTCGATGCAATCAAATGCAAGTTGTAGCCCTGGAAATGAAATGCCGGAACTACATTTGAGATATTTCTCTGCTTCTCTGGCGTGGAATCCAACATCTGTATTAGTGGATATACAGTTATAAAATGAGTACCCAGTGGATTGACGAACGTTTTATGCAAGCTTTTCTCTAAAATATAATTTCATAACTAGTTTACCGTGTTTGCGACTTAGTACAGCGTTCATTACCAAAAGTAGTGTTCGTGATAGGTGTATTTCATAAGCAACGTCGTCTTGGTCTCTTTTCTGTTCATTATTGCTGTGTTGCAGTATTGCTTCAACGGTTGTTATGAGCATTTCATTCGGCCATTCTACCCCCAGAGCATCCTACAAATCATTACAGAGTTTTAAGTTCCGCTAAAAGGGATTTAAATCACAGAAGTTGTGATTTTTTTGGTGAGAAATGTTGATTCAGTCAGTTATAACATTTTTGCAGTTATAACTTTAGAAAATATTGGGCTGAGTAAGGATGATGACTCTGCTCGTCGTTATGGATCGTTACTGTGCAAAAGAGAATCATCAAAACATCAAATATACACAAAACGTTCTTTCCTTACCCTAGATTGTGCAAAAATGACAAATTTTCGACCATAAGAATATTTATCTCAATGCTATATTTCGTATAACAACTGAGTTGCCCGAGTTTCATTTAATGAATGCTCTGAATATTTGGTTTAAATTTGCGGCCACTAAAGTTATTGAAACTTAACCTTAGGCAATTGACATTCCTAATAATGATTCTTCCTCTGTAAAGGTCATTACTCTGCGCTATTAGCAGTTTTCTTAAATTACGTGTCCATCACGGTATTTAAGCCCTAATTCTACTATTAAAAGAGGTTTACCTACAATTTATTTTTTATTTTTTTATTTATACATAAATTCAGTAACAATACCTTCCAAGTCTTCCTGAGCTTAAATTGCTCGTCGTTTCACATTTTATTTCTAGTTATCATTAATTGTAATTTTCTCTTACGATATCAATATTTAAAAAATGTTAGTGAGTGGCAAATGTGGAAGTGTGTGATAATTGCCTACGGTCACGTATTATTTTCCATCGGAAGACTGTCAAGATTCAAAATTCCAGTACTCTCCTTCAATAGAAATGGCCAGCGGGAATTGAGAGACGGCTATTGTCTCTTGATGAGATTTGTGGAGAGGTGAAATGATGATACCGGTCAGGGTTGATGGGGGAACTTGCGCGCAGGGAAACAGTCTGGTAATGAATTGTCGCAATAGGTGAACACCTATACACCTAAGGGGACTGGGGGGAATACAGAGTGAAATGTTGAAAATACCTGAAGAGCTGAGTGAAAGAAAGTGGAGGGGTACGAAAGCAAATGGGAAAGACGAACATGGAACGAATATAAGATGGGCAGGGAGAAAGGGATGGTAGGAAAGAAAGAGAGGGGGAAAGGGATTGTGAAAAGGATACCGATCGACGGCAGAAAACGATATACAGGAATCGGTGAGGGTTTTTCCCTTTTGATGGTTGTAGGGAGGGAAATTCAGCATGATAGTTTCAGGCACGGGAGGAGAATGCGTGCGTACATTTGGGGAGGCAAATGGTTGGGAAAGACGAGACAGGGAGGAGAGAGATGGAGAAAGAAAGTAGAGAGGAGAGAAAGAGAGACGCGTGAGCCATTGGCTGGAAGGGGATCGAGTCGGATAAGTGTGAGAAGTTGAAGAGAGGGAGCGGGAGCAAATGCGAGGGGAAGTCATAAAACGTTATAGCGGGCGGTGAATGGCGATGGAGGGGAGTTAAAAGAAAATCGGTAAACAGTGGATTGCTTCCACGGCCATCGTCTCCTCTCTCCCGTCTACCACTGTTTCTTCATCCCTTTCTCCATTCCAATGCCAATATACGCGTACGAGGGAAAGGGGACATCGGGACAAATCGTCTTCTTTCGTGTAGCTAATCGGTAAAGGCGTAAACCATCGTTTGTTCCTCTACGGAAAACTGTTTTCGTCTTCAGCTTTTTTCCAGTAGAAGAGTTGCGATTGGAGAAAACTTTTTAGCGTTCGAATCTGAGATATTACATCATCATCATCATCACAGGTCAATAATCCTTGCATTCGTTTGACACAACTCTGCACTTGATTATTCTACCAGCTAGCTTCTTCGTGTTTTGGTGCTAAATGATTTTCTTTCACTTCCTTCATGACTTTATATGCATAGATCTTACATATTGTAATCTTTGTCGGAGTTCATATGGACACGGACCTATTTATACAATCAAGTATGCAACACGATTTAAAAGGACAGATATTCAACACACAAATTCAAATTATATAATATACTCTCCCATCCATGCAACAACATATAGCTACAAATCAATATATGTTCCGATGGCGGAAACATAGCAAAATATCTTCAATACCTCCAAAACTATCCACGTCACTTTATCAACCCAAATACCATATGCTCCGCCACAGCACCGATCGGTCCATACAGTTCCACACTTCGCCTTCCCACTCCTGCCAGTCAATGCACTTCTCACTTGGTACTCCCACCTCCAAAACTTCCTCCTTCCCCCAATAAAACAGCCAAAATTCCAACACCAATCTCCGCCTCACTCGTGCGACGTGCCGCTCTCGCTCCTCTTCCTCCACTCCTCGTTGTTGATTCTCCCCTAGCGACCGCGAACTACTATGGCGGCCTTGCGTTATGTTACATTTGCCCCGTCGAAAGAAATTTAGAAAACATTGAGAAATTCTCTTTCGAAACCTCTAAAATGATCTATGAAAGGTGGCCCCGACACCTCTAATTTTGACTTAGGCTAAATTTCATAGATAAATTAAACCTCCTTATGGTCCGTGACTGTGCATCTTACAAACATGTATACACTAATAACATCAAATAAATATATATATACACTGATAACATCAAATAATAAGCCACGTAAATCCTTACTTTCTAATTTTTACAAACACCAAATAAACACTTCCATTTTATCATCATCATCATCACATATCATTACTTTCACAAATTTCAGTGGTCACCAAGGTAACCTTTTGTCCTGCTCTATTCATTCATGTCCACTGTACAGCTGATCATTTGACATACCTCACTTTTATCACCACAGTTCACCAATCTCCTTCATTTCACCTCAACCTCAGTTACATGTTCATACACCCATACAAGCCTCAGAGGTAAGCCAGGACAATGTATACATTCTAAGACATGTCTCAACCCTTACAACATCAACTCCTATCCGTGCCAAAATGAACTCCTTATCTTAAAACATATATCGAAAGGCATTTCTAATTACCTTGTAACTATTTCTTCCGCTACATATTCGCTGCCTAAGTCCTGCCCCTCTTACTATCTTCTTTCTCTTTCTATATTCTTTCTTTCTCTATCGTCTTTCCCCTTCCTATATCGTGACGTATTCACGCGAATAGCTAGTATTCAAAATGCATTGGGTGTTGTGTGGTGTGTGCGATTGAACTCCCCGCGATACGGCTTTAGATTAGATACATGGAAAACACCTCGGTCTGCTCCAGTCTCCGGATGTCGCAACATAAATGAAAATTTTCCCCGTGTGTCTTTTATCTCACCTGGTCCTTCATACAATGGTAAGAAACCCTGGTAGATTTTATTTTCTTTGTGTGATACTGGGCAAGTACGGACCAACACTCTGTCCCCTACTTTTAAGTTTATTATCCCTCTTCGTTGTTTTCTTTCATCCTCATTCTTCTTTTTTCTCCTTTTGCTGTGATACGGTCTCGGATCGAATCAATAAGATTTTGGATGTCCTCTTCTTCCCGCATGTTCACCGAGGCCAACCACTTATCCCATACGCGCTCAGGCTTCCTCCTGAAGTGTGCCTCTGTAGGCGTTACTTCTATCGTATCGTTAATAGAATCGTTCATGCATGTTTCTACTGCCGGTAACCATTTTACCCAGCGATTATGTGTGCGATGACAGAAAATCCTCAACAATGTTTTTACTGTTCGATGGTAACGTTCCACCTGATTTCCTTGTGGGTGGCGAATGCTGCAGAATACTGGTTTAATCTCGTTCTCTTCCAATTTTCTCACCCAATTCCGACTAGTGAACTGTGTTCCCCTGTCGCTCAATATTCTTTTATATGCTCCCAGGCACGGCATGTGTTTTTCAAAAATGGCTTTAATAATTCCCTTGGTTGTCGCAACTCTTAGCGGGTACAATTTAATGTATTTGGAAAATGCATCTAAGGCTGATAATATGTATTGATAACCATATTGGCCTTTCGGTAATGGACCTACTAAGTCAACACAGAGGAGGTCATTACTCCTTTCTGGAATTACTGTCTGCAAATCCGTATAAATACTGACAGTGGGTGCCTTCAAACGCTGACAAACTTCACATTTCGCCGTCAATTTTCTTATCTCCCGATGGCATCTGGGGAAAGTAAATCTTTCCTTTATCATCGCGTATAATTTAGCTGCCCCCAGGTGGCCATAAATCTCATGTGTTTCCTTTATTAATCTCGGGAATATTTCCTCCGGGACACAGATCCGCGGTTTGCCCCTTTCTTCTCGCACTAATCCCGCCTCCGTCATTCGGTATTCTTGATTCCTTTGTTCTCCTCTCTCCAATGCGTTAATGATATCTCGTAGCTTCGGATCCTCCCGCTGTCTTTCCTTAATATTCCGCAAACCATTTTCTAAGTCTCTCGAGGGTTTTTCCGCGAGTATCATCGCAATCAAGGGCTCGTCAATAAGTATTCCTTCCTTTTCTTGATCATCATACGGGTGTCTACTGAGTATATCCGCCACTATATTGTCTTTTCCCCGGCAGTATCGGATCTCAATGTTGTATTCTTGGATGCTCAGAATCCATCGCGCCAAGGTTGTATTTAATAACTTGCATTGAAATAAGTATGATAGTGACTTGTGATCACTGATCACTATGATCTTGGCACCCAGAAAAAACTTCTGTACCTTCCTAGAGCATGGGTTATTGCTATTAACTCCTTTAATGTAGTACTGTATGTAAGCTCCGCACCCCGTAAACATCTACTTGCGAAATAAATAGTCTGTTCTTCTTCCTTCTCGTTCAACTGGTAGAGTCTGTTCTTCTCTCTTCTATTCTTCTCTCTTCTGTTCTTCTCTCTTCTGTTCTTCTCTCTTCTGTTCTTCTCTCTTCTGTTCTTCTCTCTTCTGTTTTTCTCTCTTCTGTTCTTCTCTCTTCTGTTCTTCTCTCTTCTGTTCTTCTCTCTTCTGTTCTTCTCTCTTCTGTTCTTCCCTCTTCTGTTGCGAATCTGACTCTGCCCCTCTTCTACTCTTGCTATGTAAGCGTAGACATTTTCGTTCCATTCGGCTTTCGCTTCCTTTATTCTCTCCTCAAAATGAGCTGCTAGCCTTTTTTCTATTCTCTCTCCCAATTGTTCGGATTGTTCGACGAACATGGCTCTTAGCTCCTCTCTTCTTTTCTCTTCTCGCTCCATCCTTTCCTTCTTTCTCTCCTCTTCCCTCACTCTTTCTTTTTCTTCTAACCATGCAATAATGTTAGATCCGACAGCGGGAAACTCCATTATTTTAAATTGATGAGTATCGATATTTATTCCCTTCTCCTCAAATGCCGATCGTAATCTGTTAATTAATTCTTTCTTAATCCCCACGGTATCTAAACCCAGTTGTTTTAATTCCTCGACAATTTCTGTCTTCTTTAATTCACCCAAATATTTAACAACCGTGGCCATTTTGCCCAAAACGAACGCCTCGACGAGAGAATTTACTTTAATTGTTGTGAATGCAATTTTTTGTTGACTGGACGCGCACGAACCTAAGCGTCCTTATTGACAAATTGTCCCGATATTGTTGACTCGCCTAATGGTTGCTATATTCCCGTATTAAAACGCTTCCATAAATTCCGCTTTCTCAGGTCTTCCGCGTGGTATATACTGCTAACGTTTCCCTTATTAATTTTTCTCGCAAACGTTAATTTAATAAATCGTGCCCCCGTTGAGCGCCAAAATGTAATCTTTGTCGGAGTTCATATGGACACGGACCTATTTATACAATCAAGTATGCAACACGATTTAAAAGGACAGATATTCAACACACAAATTCAAATTATATAATATACTCTCCCATCCATGCAACAACATATAGCTACAAATCAATATATGTTCCGATGGCGGAAACATAGCAAAATATCTTCAATACCTCCAAAACTATCCACGTCACTTTATCAACCCAAATACCATATGCTCCGCCACAGCACCGATCGGTCCATACAGTTCCACACTTCGCCTTCCCACTCCTGCCAGTCAATGCACTTCTCACTTGGTACTCCCACCTCCAAAACTTCCTCCTTCCCCCAATAAAACAGCCAAAATTCCAACACCAATCTCCGCCTCACTCGTGCGACGTGCCGCTCTCGCTCCTCTTCCTCCACTCCTCGTTGTTGATTCTCCCCTAGCGACCGCGAACTACTATGGCGGCCTTGCGTTATGTTACAATATCAGTGGAAAAGTTACATTCCCACTTGAAGAGAAAAATAGTCTAGGGATGGAGCCGATAGATAATTGACATGTAAAGTGTAGCGGGGGCACTCAATCAAACCCTACCGTAATCGATTGAGGAGTATCAGTCAATCTTTTTCTCCGAGACGCTCGTTTCTAAAATATATAGTTAGTACTAGTTACATATACAATCAAAATTTGTGGAAAACTTGTATGAGGAAATTTATCCAGTTTTTGTGTCCTAGTAGGCTTTTCATCATCATCATCGGTCAACAATCCTAGGATTGGTTTGACGCAGCCCTCCACTTGATTCTACTATCGGCCAACCTCTTCATTAGCCTATTAAGTTGTCCCGTCTTCTTTTTAAGGTTTTCAGTAGACATCTCTTCTCTCCCACTCTTCTTAAGACTTCTTCGATTGTCACTCGATC
Organism: Platycnemis pennipes; assembly: GCA_933228895.1. Taxonomy (NCBI): domain Eukaryota; kingdom Metazoa; phylum Arthropoda; class Insecta; order Odonata; family Platycnemididae; genus Platycnemis; species Platycnemis pennipes. The sequence continues at coordinate 30,361,010 of OW121857.1, read as the reverse complement.
GATCCATTTTATCTTCATCATACTTCGGATATAATATCATTGTACAACACTTCCAAGTATTTCTTCCATCTCTTCACTTTATCCTCATGCTCAATTAAGAGTTCTCCATTCTTGTCCCAGATGCTGTTACATCTTGCAGCCCGTTCCTTAAAGTGATTTCTCACCATCCTGTAGGAAATTTCCACATTTCCTTTTGTGAGGTTGCTTTGTACATCTTCGCATAGATCCTTCATCCACATTTCCCTTGATTTTCTCGCTTTACTGTTTATTTCATTCCTGATTCTTTTGTAGCGAAGTTGCCTTTCTTCAGTTTTCACATTTTTATATTTTCTTCTCTCTTCAATCAATTGTAAGACTTCTGTAATCCATTGCTTCTTCTTGACAACTTTTCTTCTCCTCAGAGCTCCTTTAGCTGCTTCCTTTAGCCCGATTTTGCCTTTTTCTCGTCAATTTTCCACTGATTTCACAGTCAAATCCTCTTCTATTTTGTTTTTCACTCTTTTGAAAGGCCATCCGTTGTTGAGGTTCCTTTAGTTTCTCTACTTGCCATATGTTCTTCATTTATTCCTACAATTTCTTGAGTTTTAAGTGGAATTTCATCAGTACTAAGTTGTGTAAGGACCAGTTGTGGTCACTGTCAATATCTGCACCCAGGTAGCTTTTGCAGTTCTTCACCTGGTTTCTAAACCTCTGCTTCACTAAAATGCAGTCAGTTTGGAATCTTCTTCTACCTCCGGGCATTTTCCAGGTATATTTTCTCCGTTGGTGGTTTTTAAACAATGTGTTTTCCACCACCAACTTGTGTTGTGTGCAGAATTTTATAAGTTGTTCTCCTCTCTCAATACGATTTCCCAGGCCATATTTTCCTCTTAATCTTCCATCTCCTAGTAGGTTTATGAATTAGCAATTCGGGGTTCATACCGGTCAGGGAAGTCATGGAAATGTCAGGGAAATTAGATTCTGGTCAGGGAAAACTCCACAGAGGTGCAAGAAAAAGATGAAAATCGTGGTTGAACGTAATTGCTACCGTCTAGCGGCGAGGTGTGCATTTTATTGCCATCACCTTACAGTCCTGGCTGGGCGGCATACGGTAGCGCTTAGAGATGGGCAACTCGGTAAATTACCGCGGTAATTTTCGTAAATTACCGTGGTATTTTTCGTAAATTACCAACAACCCTGAAAATAACCGTAATAAACGGTAATTTTCAGAAACTTTTTTTTTCAGAAAATTTCTTCCTCACGAAGAAACCATGATATTATAAATTGAATAGCTATAACGATTTTGTTTACATTGTCCGTGATTAAATTCAGAGTAAAATAACAAATGCACATTGCGCAGAGGTATGTCTTTGGAACGAAAATTTCTCATGGTGTGACAAAAGAGCGGCAAATTGCGAGTTGCTGCCAACTTTCTTATAATTTTTTAATGAGTTGTAAAAGATAAACGTCGTGATATGTTTTATATAATCGTCGGCATTTATGTCTCAATGTTATTTGATTTCGTTTTGAGTCCTCTGATAAGTATTTGTAGCTGTCAACTTAAAACGACCTGAAAATTACGGTAATTTTCGAAAATTACCGTAATTTACCACGGTATTTTACCTCAATTGAAAATTACGGTAATTTACCCATCTCTAGTAGCGCCAACTTGGCGGCTAACTCGGGATCTGGCTGTTTGGTCTGCTCGTCCGTTTTTTTTTTAATTTTGACTGGAATATATTACTTTCCTGGAAAAAATAAATTTTATTTCACAACATACCTTGCTGCATTTTACCATAAAATCCCTGTATACGACTGCTTTGCCACTGAAATAAAGTCAGGGAAATTTCAAAAATTGGTACTGGAAATCAGGGAAAAGTCAGGGAAATTAAAAATGGAAAGTTGTTATGAACCCTGTAATTTTACTGAGATGCGATGTGTAAAATTATTTTAAAGCCCCTTCAGAATAAAACAGGACAGTGAAAGTAATATAAGATTTTAAAACAATGCAGTATTAGTATACAGTAAAATTCAAAATTTGAAATTACTGGATGCTTAACAATCCTATTTCCTTTTTTGCAGTACCGAAAACAATCCAAGCCTAACAGAATACTCCTGATTGGTCGAAACTAAGTGCAAGTGACATCTCAGTTATAAATCACGCCATCCGCTGGATACGGTGGCATTCTGAGAGAGTTCGAATCCTTCTTTTGGTTTGAATACCTTCGTACGATTTCTTGGTTGTCATTAGAGGCAGAATCTATGTGTATTTGTCTATTTCTAGCAAAAATGCGATATTTGAGGCAATTTTTTCTCTAAAGGGCACCAAAATGCATGATACGTAATTATACTGTGAATTTTCAGTCCGGAAATCTTTATGACTCATAGTCCGCTGATTGAAATCATATTTTTTTTTTGTGAGTGATGCAGGACTTAAAGAAAAATTAGTTCAAATTTAAAATCTCAGCTTCATGAATATTGAGTTGTGAGTGACATTAGCAATTTTTGTCCATATATATTGAGTACTCGACTCAATTAGACAAGTGCAACAGTAAACGTGTTAGTGCTAGAGAAGAGTGTGAGAAAAAAGAAGCCAACCGAAAAATATAAAAAGAAGACGGAACAACCTAATCGGCAATATCTTAAGACACGATGGCCTGGTGAAGACAATCGTCGAAGGAAAGTGAAACGGAAAACATGGAAAAGGCAGGCCTCGTATCAGTTATATAGAACAGGTCGTGAAGGGCGTGAAAGAGAAAAATTACGTTAATATGAAGAGGTTGGCCGATAGAGGAATTGAGTAGAGGGCTGCGTGAAACCAATCATATGATTGTTAACCCATGATGATGAAGAATAATAGCGTTAAATGACAGCTAACCTGCAGGAAATTATGAATTGGCCATAAATGAGGAATGCTAATGAGATAGGATGAAGCTGATGCAATACTTGTATTTAGAAGCTTCAAACGTAGCTGGAAACTTATTTTCTCGATATTTTACCTATTTTTTTCTCAGTAAATTGAATGTTGAGGGCAGTATGATGTTGTGGGACATATATATATGGCCATTATTCGATTCCCATCTTCAGGCAAGAGTTGAAGCTCACGTTCTTAGAGAGAAAAGAGAAAGGCTCCGACCGAGGTGACCAATGGAGCGTGAGCTTATACTAACTGACATGGAGAGGCTTCCCATTAGCCCTTAACATCAGACTCCACTAACCCACCTTCATTGGATTAGTCGGTAGGAGACGAAGAGTTTTTCCCACTAGCTCGACGCCCACGTCGTTGGTGGCCGCGGCAATGAAACAGGCAGTAGTGTGACAGCAATACCCCATTAGTCCATCTCAGGTAATCTCTTCTCTCGAAGGATACTGTTTCCCATCACGATCCCATTTCACCCAAGGCGTAGTAAAGAGACGTCAGCCCAGTGCCAGGTACTGTCTAAGAAGAAAACTACGTCACTATACGGAGAGCTCTGTATGTAATATTTACGATCCTTCCATCCAGTGTCAAAATCTAATATCGGCGCAGTCATGTATGGTGTGTGATATCAATCAATCCCACATCGATTATCGAGACTGGGCTAATCTAGGAACTATGGGATCACGTAGCGTTTTGTATCTTATCTCCCGGCCGCATTTTACTCAGAATAGTCTCTCCTTTCATCCTTTCCCATCGTACACTCATAGAAATTGGATATATGTTTCTAATTCCTCCAAAGCCTCTATTTGGCCCAGAAGAATGCACTCGCATGATGTTAACTTTGAAAGAAATGTGTTTTCAATCTAAAGGTTGATTTTTAATAGGTGAGAGTAGAGCTCACCCCGTACTAAGCCATTGGGGTGTAAAATTCACACATTCAGGGTAGGGGGGCCTTTCCCTGGGCCACATGCAAATTTCTACGAAGTTCTGACAAGCAGAAAATCGAATGGCGAAGATTTTGGGCGGGGGTGTCCAGAAATTCTTGTCCAGGATTTAAACCCGGTACCCTCAGGTCGGTAGCTCAGTGCTCTACCTACTAGGCCACCACGAGCCCCCTTATTTTTAAATTAAAATTTAATTTAATTATATATATTATCATACATTACAATTATATTGCGATACCATCATCGTATCCATTATCAGTCTTAGAAAATGTTTTGTATCACGAACTTAATCGAGGGTTGTATTGGTTTCAATGATAGAGTACTGGCCGGCAGAATCGAACGGATTTTTTTATTCCCACTAGGTCCCTACTTAGGGACGTAGTGGAGGAATTCGAGTCTTCATGAGCCAGTACTCCGTTTCCCGTCGTTAGGGTGTGGTCTCTTTGGCGCCTTTCACAGCAGGCCTATTCCGACCCCTGATTTCTCTTCCATTCTCTCCAGAAAACTCCTAATTTTACACCGTCACCAACCTATCCTCTCTGGCCCAAACGGCCTTAGTTGTCGTTCACCTCTCCAAAATAACACTACTAACTCCAACACTTTTGACCTCAAATGGACTAATCAGTAGTAGTAAGCTTAGACTTTTTGCAGACGATGTCGGATACAATCAAAGCCACATCGGGAGTTCCCCCGGGTATCGTAGGAGGTCCGCTTCTATTTCTTTTATGCATAAACGATTTGGGTACCGTAGTAAGTTTAGACTTTTTGCAGACGATGCGGTAGTGTACAGGGGTATATCAAAAGAAGAGGACAGGAAATCGCTTAGCAAGGATTTAGATGCAATTCAAGAGTGGTGCGACAAATGGCAGTTAGAACTTAACCATAAAAAGTGTGTAGCTATCAATTTTTGGAGGAGGAATAATTCGATAGAGCGTACCTACCTATAAAATTAGTAACACAAAGATCGAAAACGTTGAAACCATAAGATATTTAGGCGTAACAATCACTAAGGATTTATCGTGGGGAAGGCACATAAGGGAAAAATGCGGCCGAGCGAAGAGAAAGCTAGGATTTATAAAAAGAGTACTTGGGAAATGTGATGAGAAGACAATAGAGCGATGCTATTTTTCACTAGTTAGGCCCCACCTTGAGTATGCAGCCAGTGTATGGGATCCTAATGAATTAGTTTTGATCAGTGAACTAGACAGTGTGCAGCGTAGAGCAGCTAGGTGCGTTAAAAGGTGTTACGATAGGTTGAGTAGCGTTTCAGAATTAATACAAGAATTAGGCTGGGAATCATTATCAGAGCGTAGGTTAAAGTACAGATTAAATCTATTTGAGAAATTTCAATCGGATAACTTTACTGAAGATGTTAGGCACATACTAAAAAAACCAGCGTATTATGCTAGATTCGACCAGATAAATAAGATTAGAGAGATAGATTTTCGTACCGATAGATTCAAAATGGCATTTTTCCCCCTGTACTATAAGAGAGCAGAATAGGCAGCATAGCAATGGGATAGGTAGGTGAAATTATAGTATTCTGTAGTGCATGATGAATGTATTAACCCCTTAAATACTATAGATGCTAACAATAAAGTTACATGAGACAATATAGTTCCTTATTTGCATGTCGATAGTGCATGATTGGTGATCTTCACCCCCTGCTACACACCTTCGTGGTGGCTTGCAGGGTATCCTGTAGATGTTGATGTAGATGAATCAATATCTTTTTTGGTCTTTTCAGACAAATTACTCCATATTGCCCATATATACCCACAACCATGTATTAGCATCAGCATTAGCATAGTCAAATTTTGCGCAAATTAAGTACTTTCGTTTTTCTGTTTGCTATAATGTAGTGAAAAATGAAAATTAAAAACCCTGATTTTTAATATAGGAACATCTAAGGAATCATTTGTTTGTAGAAATTTTTCTTCGAATTAAAATTGTTCTTTTAAATACTTAAGTAGGTATGTTTTTATTGAGTGTAATATGAAGTAAAACATCATAACCCGGAAAATCTTACACAGGACCGGGTTGGTGGGGTGGCTAGAGCACTACTCCTCTACTCCTGAGGGCTCGGGTTCAAATCCTGGCACAGTCGGAATTTTAATTAGTATACCGGTCCCTACTTGAGTTCCCTGAGGAGACCACAAAGAGTCGGATGAGACGAGCTATGGCTCCCTTTGATGCCTTTGGTGAACAGCTGGCAAATGCCGATGCCAGATTTATCTCACACGTTATCCAACCTATAGAAAACCTCCTACCCTAACCACGTCACCCACCTATCTTCTCTGCCGTAAATGACCTTTAGTTTATGGTCGCTCCATCCAAATAACAGAAACAACGCGAAGGCTTTCGCGCGCTGACATGAGATATCAGCATATGTATGTAGAATTGTAGAGAAGATTATTCAAATGTCAACTCCATAATGAGTGCTTATTGAGTTATCCAAATGTACATCTACATCTACGCGATACCCTGCAAGCCACCGGGAGGGTGTGTGGTAGGGGGTGCAGATCACCAAGCATGCACAATAGACATGAAAACATGCTACTATAGGGTCTCATGCAACTAAATTGTTAGTATCTACATAGTATTAAGGGATTAATGCATACACCATGCACTACAGACTACAATAAATTATTTCCCCTATCTATCCCTTGCTATGCTGAAAGGTCGTAGGAAGTCTTTATTCATACGATAAATCTTAGAAGTACAAAGTAGACAAGTAATAAGAAAAATCCTTGAATACATTTTCAAAATCTGTCAAATTAATGGTGATAACTGCGTTAAATTTGAACCAGGTTTTAGGAATAGGTTTTATATCCCGGTGGTGAAAAATATGGTACTACCTGCCTTAAATAATCCTGGGGAGACCAGCAACGGCCAATGAGCTGAAATTTAAGTACGATTTCATTGTAATCTATGTTTTAATACACATTTGGTTTCCATAAGAGGCGGTACAAAAGGACAATGTTTTATGCCGGTTCAGGTCAGTTCAGGTGTAAATCCTTTCCAAGCACACCCTTTCTGGCTTCATTGTTACCCATGGACTCGGAAGCTAATGTATCCCATCACGAAGGCCCGGGTTCGATTTCCGGCATTGGCGGATTTTTCAGGGGCAAACCGGTCCCCAGTTGAGTGCCCAGTGGAGGGCATTTCAGGTTCCGTACCCCGTCCGTCGTATGGGACGTCAAGGCGTGGTCCCTTTGGTGCCTGTCGTTAAGAGCAGGCTAATGCCGACGCCGGGTTTCGCTCCACCCTTCCTCCGTTCCCTGAAAACTCCTGCCATTACCTAATTACCTATCTATCCTAAATGGCGGTAATGACCTCAGCTGTCGGTTGCCTTCCCTGAATAACTAATTAACTAACTAATGCATCCTCAAGTAAATTCTAACCGCCATGATTGAACCACGTAGGAAGAAAACATTCTATCATGGCTGTTTAGCTTGTCGATCAAAATTTTTGTTCTTCTTCTACCTCGTTCCTCTAACCCCAATGTTTTTTCCTATTCTGTTATTCATCCCAACGCTCATTTATTGGACACACGTTTTTTTTTAAGTTGTTTATAATTTGTCTCTTTATCGATTCATCAGTCTCTTAAAGTAACATTGTAAATTTATCAATAGCGGTGTATCCTATCATTCAGTTACGTATAGATATCGTTGTGGAAAAGTTGATAAATAATGTTGCTGGGGAAAGACTTAATAGAATGTTGGCATTGATGTCGGAGAACAAAGTTGAATAATTATAGATATAGCACCTATTCCAAACAACTGATGTGTAAAGAAAATTTTTCATTTCTCCCTAGCGTGAAAAGAAAATGAACAGTTCAAATAAAACATGATTTTCGCTACAAATGAATGCCTTCACAAAACATGTTAACCGTTAGGTATTTCATGTTGAAGAATGTGGCAAAACGTCTGCATTTCAAGTTTCATACGCAGCGCATTTTGATTGGAAATTTCATAGTTGCCTAGATTCCTTCAATTGGTTCGTATTAAATTGGATTACTCCCGTGATGTGCATTGAAAGAGAATTATAGGCACTTAGTTTGCCACCGTTAAATATATTTTGGAGTAGATCGATGAAACTTGTCAAATCATGTGCTTCAGCATTAGGTGCATGTGCTTTCCTCCTCGAGTAAAGGGAGAATAAGGAGTATTGTTAAGGGACAAGGAGAGATCTCCATGGGCGTGAAACGGAGCGAGTTAAGAAGTGATTTGGAGAGGGAGGAGAGAAAAAAAAGACTCACGAACTACGTGCTTGGCGGAAGGAAAAAAAATGATTCCATTTCTTGTGGAATAGGTTTTTCGGAACGCTGCCTTCCTTTCACACCTCTAGCCGCCATTGTGCGAGAAAATCTCGCCCATCCTTACCCCTTCAAGGTCCTCCCCTCCCCACTCACCCTCTTCCTACTTTTCACCCCTCATTTCGACCATCATTTGTTCTCGCCTTCCTCTCTCTCTCTCTCTCCTTACCCCTCCATGGCTCCTTATTTATCTGCTCTTTTTCCTTCTCTCTCTACCTCCCTCTCTTACTACCGTTCTCATCCATCTCCTCACCTCCGGGTCTTCACCACTTCTTCCGCGAGTGTCTGGAGAAGTAGTTGGTGTGGGTTCCTGGCACGACGTTTCGTCTTTCAGCCAAGCCCTTGTTCTCTTCGCTTTGAGAGTGCGTGCTTTTTTTGTGAGCTCTGTAAGAGACAGCTCTCCGCTCGATAAAATTAATAGGCATAAAGAATTTCATTACCAGTTCGTCCCACAATCCTTTGCATTTAAAACATATCTTTGTGGTGAAAGTGAAAGAATAGATAAGTATATAGTTAGACTGTTCTACCAAACAACTCTGCGTAGATTCGAGAATTTTAAATGCATTAAATCCACCTCTATACGGTACTCTTTAAGCCACCAAAAGATTGTATGGCAGACGATGAGACATCACCAGTCATGTTTTATAAATCAGAAAGAAACAGTTCACTCTTACTACCATACAGGCATGCAAAAAGTACTACGCTGTCGATATGATACTTGGTAAAATGTTACCGCCCAGAGAAAAATAGTAGACATGGATTTAATAGACACATGAAATGTTAGTTATAAATAGCACTAAATTTACAGTTTTTAAAAAAGTAGTGTAATAGTTCTGGATTAGTCAGTAATTTATATAAATAAAATAAATTATTAATTTATAATTTTGGAGCATGCCGGAGTTTGTGCTATTAAAACATATACACGATAAAACGTCACAGAATACTTAGTATGTACCTACTACATCAGCAACATGAACACTACATTGATCATATAGTTCCAGTTTATAATAATATTCTTCCTCAGGTGTCGACTTTAATATTAGAGCAGAAAAATGTGGGCATCTATGATTCTTTGGAATGGCTATGTCAATTAAGTAACTCGTTTCACAATAATTTCCAAACTAAAAACTCGATGATGTTTTCACTTGCACAGAAAGAGCAAGCTAATGGCTAATATTAATTATTATCAAAGGGAGTTCTTTTTATGTACATTTTTCTTATTTTAGCAAGGATCTGATAAAGATGTTTTTTTCATCAATATTTACGTAAGTTTTTCTAAAAACATATGTATGCCTTTCAAATATTTTTTGAAGTACTGTGAGGGAACTTATATCTCAAAAAGTTTGCCGATCCTTGTTCTAGATAATTAAAACTTAGTGGTTTTAGTTTTCACAATCCCAGGCTTGGAGCACATGCGCTTTGATGCTTACTCGTAGAACAGAATGATGAAGTTTATATTTTTTTTTCGTTTTTTTCCTGTAGCTAAATATCGGGTGGGTATGACAGGTAATTAGAGCACTTCTTAAATATTTTAAGATTTTTGGTTGAAAAATCCAGTGCCGAAAAATTTTTTGTGGATAGCAAATTGAAGGATCGCGAACTCACGAGAACCTTAACGGAGTTACCCGCTGAAATGCACAATCCCGGTCAAGGCGAATGATTTTTTCTCTGTGAAATTTCTGCTATTTTTAATAGAATCCATCTCCCTACTTTAAATGACTTGCAGAGAGCAGTTTAAGGCCTGTCCTCCTTATCAGTGATAGGTAAAGCTTTGGCAATCATAGGTGCTTTTGCTATGGATGACCTAATGCCGACGTCTAGTTTTTCTCTTACATTCCTCCGTGCCTTTCAATTCTATATAATTTGGCTCTTCCCAGTGTAAAACACCTGTAAGCACGGACAACAATTTTAAATGCATCACAGATATCCCTAATGCCAATGTGCCCGGTGTGAAGGATAAGGACTAATGGCTTACATTGTACTTATGCCCGTAAAATTATGCAGTACGTGGTATGGTAGCTTAAGTAGGGTTTCATAAGCTATGATCAACGAGAATTTTCAAATAAATAACATGCTAAATGTTTTTATCTACCATAGCATGCTTCATTGTAATTCTCTGCAAGTGGAAGTAGGTATTCGTGTGATCTAAAATTAATACATATTAAAATGGAACAAAGAAGTGAATTATTTCAATCCTTTTTACAGTTTTTCTATGTTGATTTTAATGATAACCTAATTTCAAAATAGAAAAGAAAGCATGTATTTTATAAACTAGCTAAATTATCGTAACAGATACGTGTGTTCTAATATATTTGACACCAAGCCTCGATATAAAGGTCATGGTATGTCCTGGCCCACGTATGAGATTTGTATGTGATTTGCGGGGCACTAGTTAATTCTGTGAACGATAAATGTTAGGAAGGGAAAATCCTCTCCTTACCACATAAATGTAAATTGTATTAACTCTTGGACCTTGCTTATGGTGTCATATATTCACTAATGACACCAGCTAAAGTGTTACAAGCTGTTATACATAGTGTAAAGTCAATCTTCTCCTTATAGTAATAGCATTGTAACTCTAGCATCCAGTACTACTATACCTATGTAGGGCGATCTTACACCCCCTGCCATATATTCGAACATGGTATTTTCTAGGGTATTACGCAGATGTAGATAATATTCTTACTAGGATATTATCAAGATTTTCATCATCATTTGCTTGGTATTGAATAGGAAGTAGATGTGTAAATAATGTCGAAAACAAAATTGCTATTAATGACAAATTCAAAACTCACGAAATAGCCGCGAAAACTTTAACGGAGTTACCCGGTGAAACTGCACAATTGTCTAGCAGCCCGTGAACATCTTGTTCCTCTAAAGCCTCTATAATGCCGCAGAGGATAAGGAAATCATGGTAGCTCAACTTGTAGAGAACTAGGCGGGTAATCAGGGGGCAGGGTTCGAGTTCCGGTCAAGGCGGATGATTTTTTCTCTGTAGAATATCTTGCTATTGCTACTAATGATTTTTACAAGCCTTTTTACCTTGCCTTTCCTTTTAATTACTTTGGTCTTTTTGTTTGTTTCTCCTAGTAATTCCTTCTAAAAGTGACAAAAAGGCTCAGTGATCTTTTTCCGTAATATTTGAGCAGGTATCCTTAGAGAGAAGTGAGAACTCAAGGGCTTGAAATCTTCAGAAATAGAAACTTAGAACATCTTAGTCGCCAACGTGTACCAACTCTCTCATCTGATGCAACTCGGATAGAAGCGGTGGCCCAACGCTGAGTGACCCTTAAATATTAAAGAAATACTTTGAGCGGTAATTGGCGTGCAACTACACCAGAAACTTGCACGGATAAAGAAAATATACGATGAGATCCGCTAACTTCCGCGGACACGGTCTTAAGGTGAAGTTTTCTATGGGTTCTCAAAGTCGACTTCGGCACGCTCCCTTCAATTCAAATAGTCCCCACCTTCATATCCTGTATCCTTAACCCCCCTATTCTTGTCTCCTTGCCCTTCTTACCCTTCTTCCTCTCCAGTAATAACCTTCTCTCCCTTGCTCGCGCTCTTTCCTCCCGATCGACCTGGAAGAGGTGGGAGAAGGTTGAGGAGGGGGGCTCTCTGGGTGTCTTGCAAGACACCCTTTTCCGTAAAGGTGGGATCGCTGGCGTGATTCCAACCCACACATTTCTTCGAACCCATTGGGAGAAGGCGACCTTACACCTCCGCAATCTCGCAGCCGTTACGACCCGAAGGCCTCTCTCTCCCTTTCTCCCTGCGGGTGACATTGGTGGTCGGGTGCATTGGAATTGCTCCTGCAGCGCCACCTTTCTCCGGAAAATTTTCTGGCTTGGTGTCGCCGTGTACTTCCTTTCCCATTGTTCCTGTGGGATGTCATCGCTTCTTTCACGAGGGGTATAATAGAATACCTTCTGGCAGGCTTATTTTTTTTCGTTCTTTACACTTGGGATTCTCCGTATCATCTTAAACCTTAAAATTCGTGTCATTTTATGTACCATATTGATCATATTTTCTCCATCTCTTATTCACGTGTTATATTATATGTTTTTTTTAAATTTTCATTTACCATTAGTTTTCTATCAGTCTCTCTATGATTTTTATCTCAACCAATTTTATAATCCACTGTAGTTAGTAAAAATTTATCTATAATATGATGCGGTTTTAATAATTATTATCATTATTGTGTGCTTTCTGGAATTACCTAAATCATTTTTCAAAAATGATTTAGGCATAATTATCCTCACTACTTTTCCATAGATATTTTTCATGCTTTTCAAAATTATTTCATGATGTGATCCCGTAACCTAATATAATTATTAACCATTTGTTCTCTTAACCTAATATAATTCTTAACCTTTTGTTCTCTTAACCTTATATAATTCTTAACCTGTTTGATTCGCGCTTGATATAGTGGAAGAAATGTAAAACTAACCCTGCATCACTTGTACTATTCACAGAGGTTGTAATGCACTACGCGTTTAAAGTCACAAACTCGCCATCCGGTAAAGTCGACAAACTTTTTCTAGTGACTGATGACGACTCTGTGAGTTGAAACGCGTAGTACATTAAAATTTTGAATTGGTTGATTGATTTTGCGTTTTTTAATTATGCATTGGGTATTTGTGAAATTTTGTATCGAGGCGTAACCATGCTTTTCTTCGATTCTTCAACTCATTCTCGGATACACTTATAAGGTTCATTTGGTCCGGTGTTAATGGCATGGAGAGCAGTATTTGTCTCGATATCCCTCTAATGACCGAGTAAATAACGAGGAAGTCCTAAGAAGAGCGGGGAAAAAGAGAAGTCTTCTAAATGCCCTAAGAAGAAGAAGGGACAACCTAATCAGCCACATCATGAGACATGATGTGGCTGATTAGATGACCTGATGAAGACAATCGTTGAAGAACAAGTGGACGGAAAGAATGTCAAATGAAGGCCTCGTGTGAGATATATGGAACAAGTAATAAAGGATGTGAAAGAGAAGAAATACGTAAAATCAAGAGATCAGCTGATATAAGAATTGAGTGGAGTGCTTTGTCAAATCAATCTGGGGATTGATGACCAATGACGATGATGATCACACCAATAAAGACCTTTTGTTATTTTTTGCTCTCGGTGAATGCAGGAAAACACTTTTAATGATTTCAAGATTTCGTAAACAAATATTTATGGATATATTCTGCAAATTCTATTTTATTCTATTTTATTTCTACAAATATTTATGTAAATTCTGCATATTTGTACTTCACTGACCTGAAGAAGCCGACGGCAACGCCGACGAAACTGTCGTCCCAGGAATTATGGACCAACGTGGATGAAATCCCGGAAGACCAGCATTTTCAAGCAAGACAACCCTAGGAAGCCTACGCAAGGAAAATATTTATGGATATAGACAAATAGCTAAGGTAGCGGCTATCACTAGTGCTATCGATGATAGATTAACAGCCGAATTTTTTCCACTTTATCAAATCAGATACACGTTTCTGGTTTTCATCAGGCTATCAAGTCTCAAGGTATGGCCAATTAAGTTGTCCCGACGTTTTTTTTAGTTTTCATCAGACTTCTCTTTTCTCCCACTCTTCTTAAGACTTCTTCGTTAGTCACTCGGTCGATCCATTTCATCTTCATCATTCATCTGCAGCAACACATTTCGAGTGCTTACATTTTTGACTTCTCTGCTTCTCTCATCGTCTATAACTCATTACCATATTGAAGCGTACTCTAGATGCATGTTGTGATAAAGTGTTTGTCCTTTGTTACCCGCTTGTATACCCAGCTGCAAGTAGTTTCTTCTTTCGGTAGAATGCTGTCTTTGCCTGGGCTAATCTACCTAGAATTTAAAACTTGCTTCGCCCATCGCTGGTTATTCGGCTTCCCAGATAGCAGATGTTCTTCCATCTCTTCTAGATTTTACTCCCGAAGCTTAACATTGTTCCTGCATACTTCTCTTCTATCGCATAATATTACCATTGTTTACATTTTATTCCTTCAAATTGCATCTGGTAATTATCTGTCAATGCGTTTAATTTTCTCTTAAGTGGTAACTATTACTTTCTGCCCCTTTTCTGTGAGGCTTCTGTCTTTTGAGTTACTCTTAGTTCGTTCTTGTTGACCGCATGAAGAATTCCTCCCTTATAATTTTTCCGCGTTTCTTGAAAGTTATTTTCAAACAGGTTTTTTAATTGTTTCGATTGAAACTGGAATCCAGTTATGCACATAATCTTTGCTTTCCATATAAAACTCAGTTGCACCACTCTTCCGTCAATTCATGGCAGTCTTTCCAATTTAGTTTATCCACGTACTTTTGTCAAGCATGGGTCTTTAATGTTGGATGTAACGAAATCGAACGATGAATTTCCTCACGATATAAAAGTGCATGAAAATAAATTATGGAAAAAACTTTTCTCAAATATAAAATTGTGAAGTTTATTATTGTGTGTAGCATCGAGAGATCTTGAACAATGTACTCAAATATATTTTAAGGTTAACTTTTAGTGTAGTTAATAATCCGCACGTTGTGTTCCTTTTGATGATTTTGTTACTGTTTCTATATAGCATATCCTTATGTCTCTGCAGGTTCTAAGAAGCTTCAAGCGGAAATATGAAATTTTTGGAGAAATGCATTTTGAAGGCATTATTTGGGCAAGTGCGTCATATACTTTTGCGAAAAGTCCAAGACCAGTTTATGTACTGACATACCCTGTGAGCGACCGTTGAAGCAGACTCGGACATGAAGACAATGTTGGTAAGCGCTGGATTTTATATTCAAATAATTATATACATGTTACAAGAAAAAAAACTGGGATTTAATTTATATTTCATACATTGTCGTCTTTAGTTTTTCATAAATTAAATTCGATTCATTGAAACAAAAAGATTCTTAACTAAAAATATATTATCAGTTTTAATGGTTTTATTCTGTCCTATTAAAATATCACAGAATGTTAAAATTAGTTTAATACTTTATTATTATGCATACAATAGTTTTGATTATTTTCACTGCGGCCAGTGAGTGAATACTTATTTTTAAAATGAATTAAATGGGATGCATAGAGCCAAATAAATATATAGACGTGCCAATAAGACCAAAATATTCAAACTATAGTTATGTGCGGACTATGCTTAAACGTTCTTGTGTATGTGGGGACGTTTATTTGTTACGTAGGCTTATGTAAGGAATGTAATATGTCATACCCACCGATTTAAATTTTTAGATCATATTTTGATGAAATATTAATGAAAATAATGTATAATAAATTTCTTACTGTCAAAACTTAAGATATTTGCTGTCATTATAAAGGAAACAGATGTCCTGGTTTTTATTAAAAATTTTTCTTCAATTAGCATCTTCGTGTTAAAAAATTCCGTAATGTAAATGTAATGTGATAAATTAAATGTGGTAAATGTAATGTGATACAAAAATGACCAGTGCAGTAATATTTGTAGACAATTTGCTCTGAATACACGCGGATAAAATATTAAATTTAGTCTTGTTTTTATCGACGAATCTATTTATGAAGAAATGCATATAAATACTGCCGTCAATAATATAGTGTTGACGACAAACGATATGGAATGATGTGGTTTCAGTTTAAAGCAATTAATTTGCCAGAAATCATGAAAATTGGAAAATCATAGCAACATTTGCATTATCTCTTTCTAAAGCCGATATAACCTTGTATTATTTTTGAAAAAACATATCTTTCCTCATAATTTATATATTATTATTATTAGTTCACAACTGGAGAGGGTAGGTCTAAATTGATATTCCATTTTTCATTTGACCCTGCATCACGATGTCCCCTTATACCGTCGTCCTCCCCTAATTATATCCGTAGTACCCGTTTCTTTCCCCTTTATATCCTTCTCCATTCTCACATTCTACCTTCTCCTGATTACCTTAATCAAATTTCTTTCCTCTCCTTCCAACCCTGGCACTTCATCTTTCGTCCTCCTTTCGACCTACTTTACTTTCTCCTTTCTTCTCCATACCCACATCTCAAAAGCACTAAGCCTATGTTCATCTTTTTTCCTTAAAGCCCATGTTTCTGCCTCTCATAGTACCATGGCCTAAATTAGACTCTTCACCATCCTTTTCTTTACTTCTCCACTCAGCATTAATTCCCTACTGATTTGTTCACGCATAAGAATATAAGCTTCTTTTGCCAATGCTATTCTTCTTCTGACTTTATTTCTAATCTACCTACTTTCCTCCAGCATGCTATGTTGATAGCTATACGTTTGACATTTCTTTATTTATCCTGTGCTAGATGAGGCCATATGGCTTCCTCTTCCCCTAGCCCAGGGTTCATTGGGAACAAAGTTTAATAATTTTCAAGTAATTAGGCTCGCAGGCCATTGATATATTCTCTTTTAAACAACAGAGTAAAAACAGGCATTTGGTGACCATATAGCATTGCAAACTTTTTCCATGGGTGTAGTTTTGGTGGCATTACTCTGTCACTAAAAATAAAGAAAAATATTTAAGCATTTCATTGTTTAACAGCTATATTGCACCTTCTGCTCTAGCTTCTATCCTCATACTACAAAATTAAACTTGCCCTTTTTGTATTATTAGAAATATATTGCAATTTTCCACAGAAGTGCCAAGAAGACTTATGTAGAAAATTGCAATATCTCTCTATTAATATAGAACGTTTCCACCACATCACACCTGAGTCTGGTTTGTTTATTGTTGCTCTTTTTGTTTTTTATATCTCATTATTATCGCTTTTTTGTGATCTACTTCATTCCGTATCTTTTGCACTGTCTTTGTTGCACATCTAACATTTTTCGAAAGCCCTCGGCTGAGAGGTTAACTAGTGCTTCGTCATTCCCTAACTTTACCAGCCGATGTATTTATTCGACGTAGTTTTAGATCCATCGGATGCTGGATATATGTGCAAACTGCAATTTTTATGGTAATTTGCAAATTTTGGTGTAAGAAATTTGCTGATAGCAGTACACTTATTAGCTAAGTTCATTATTATCATCATCGGTCAACAACCCTAGGATTGGTTTGACGCAGCCCTCCACTCGATTCTTCTATTGGCCAACCTCTTAATATTGACGTAGCTCCTCTCTTTTACATTCTTCACAACTTGTTCCATATACCTCATACGAGGCCTGCCTTTTCCGTTCTTCCCGCTCACTTTTCCCTCGACGATTGTCTTCATCAGGCCATCGTGTCTTAAGACGTGGCCTAATAATTTGCCCCGTCTTCTTTTTAAGGTTTTCTGTGGACATCTCTTGTCTCCCACTCATCTAAAGACTTCTTCGTTTGTCACTCGATAAATCTATCCTTTCTTCATCATTCTCCTTCATTGATCATGTTATGCTGTTATATTCTTTTTGCCCGTCGTTTTCCTGGCATTAAATAGTCTTTTAATCTTTTTAAGTATAATATCAGTGTTTCACTGGAGATAATATGAAAAAGGTTATGACCAAGCATATAAAATTACGTGCCAAATATTAGGACCTTCTCATATGCATTAGATGCAGCTGATGAATGTACATTTAAGCCCAAGATGGATGCATTAGTACTTTACTCGTTCGGTCGCCAACCATCTTGTTAAGAGCACAGTGCTTGAATTGACTTTGGTTCAACACTTTCACTAATTTATCTTCATCCAAATACGCATTGCATTCAATCGGTTTTCGCGGCTTGGGAAATCATCAATACATGTTCGTCTGCTTATTTTCATCGGCGCCTTTACAGTGTGACAATTATATTTGACCACGGATTCGTCGTGAAAATGTTGAGGGAGTGAATATTTTCATCGTTAGTAACTCGTATATCCCACGCTAAAACTCATTCCCCGCGTTTGAAGCAAAAGAGGGTGATATACAGGCTGTTATCAACACTTAGGAAGATGCCTGTCGGCAATTAATTCAATGTAAAAGGACAGCTTAGCAGAGTCTTGAGAGCGGTGCAATTTCAATGGGATTAAGCAATTAGTTTTGCAGTGTGGCCAAAATATATGTGCATTAAAGGCTTTAAAATACCTTGTGTGGTGCTCCGCAGCATACACCATTAAAGAGTATTAATTAACATTAGATTTGCGAGGATATTCCCGTATTTATCGGAGCCCATCGTCTGCGCATTATCTTCTCAACTTGCTGTCTTTGTGTTGCGAGCGATGATAGCTTCCAATAATTGGTCCATCAAAATGTTTGCGTAACTTCTTCGTGCACATTCAGCTTCCTCGAGGAAATATCCTTTTTTATTTTTGTCTAAGTTGTCTGTGCCCAAGTTGCCTGTATTATAAATATTTTAGGGCGGAATGTTTTTTTGTCTAGCCATCAATGCAGGTAGGCATCTACGCATTGCCATTGGTTATTCAATCACTTTAATCAAAGATATTCCTCAGATTTAAGTCCATTTGTACGGACTTGGAATTTTCATTTGCGAGTTTCAATAGCATCAATGTATTTGTAGCGTTTCACCTATGATCAGTTCTATGTAATTCATCACTTATTTATAGCATTTAAATACCTATATTTTCTGCGTATTTTCTTGTTGACGTTCTTTCGTGATTTTTGCATAAATTTCTGTTTTTAGCCACGCCTATCCCCAAATACCATACCTCTCCCTCAAGTCACCTCCAATTACATTTTGTATTCTTCTAGCACCACCACATTCTAGCACCACCACCACATTGTTCTCTTATCTTCCCTATTTTTCTTCATACCCACCTTTTAAGGGCTCCATTATATTCTTGTCGCCCGCCTTGAGGGTACAGATATCTCAACCGTATAGCGCAATTCTTTATGTGAAGCAACCACCTCTTCCTCTTGTCTTTACTCAAGGCCTCCTTCATGTTTTTCCTTGTTGAAAATATCTCCTTCATTAACGTTACTATCTATCTATCCTGTGTAATTCCCTTCAAAAATGTTGTTTGACTGAGGCTATCATGCCGTACCTATTTTAATCCAACCCTAATGTATGCCCGCTTAATAATAATATTTTGGTAACAAGTTCATTACATAGGCACTCTTAATCGGCCAGTCAATCTAATACTTGTTTGAAGCAGTTTAACTTTTTTGTTGGGTAAGGTTTTTAAGGTAACATTACCATCTAGCAGCTTTACACACACCATATATCCTAACCTGCAGTTATCCTATTTATCTTTTCTTCGACGACTGTCTGCAAGAGGTCGTCACGTAATATGATGTGATAAATTAAATAATCGACTTCATTTTAGGATATTCAGATTTTTTTCTACTTTTCTAATTACCCTCCTCTTCAATTTCAATTTTTTTACTATCTTCAGTATATCGTCTTTCTAATTGATATCGTCTTTCATCTTTTCGTCAGGTTTAGTTATCCATTCCTCACTGCCATGAAGGACCTCACACTTGATGGGCATTCTGATTAACTATGTATTTGGATTCATGCTTACGTTTATTGTGGCTCGAAGTTGTTCTTCTTGTAGAGCGTCCTCGAGTTGTTCTACTGATACATTCCTTCTCCTTTATCCTTTGTTCTTTTTATACTCCCCATTTCCTAAAGCTTTGGTCTATCTAGTTAAATAAACTTAGTTCAACACTTTTTTCTTATTATGCTTCAGGTGGTCGATTTTAACCCTTCCGTATCTCTGTCCTGAAAACGTTTAAACAAAAACTGCTGTTTGGGGTACTCGGGTACCCCAACGCTTTTTTCCCAGAATATTACGTTGTTTTTTGTTTTTCTTTTAATTAGCCTTTAATTATTTTAAAATGATTATTATAATTATTGATTACTTCGTTGAGATTATGTTGGATTTTTGTAATTTATTCCCTCAGAAATTTGCTTTCAGTAGGCATCTATAAGACCTTTGCTTGGAGCTTTGATTCCAGCCTAAGCATACCCAAACACATCCCTGTGTATGAGATTTAGTATAATAATGTGATATGATTACTGTTAATGCAATAAATAACGGGTAAATTGAAAAATCTGTATGAATATGGTGACTGAGTTCCTACGCTCACACGACAAGGCATTATGTATAGCAATCCAAGCGAAAATGGCTGTGCAGGGTACTTGAGTACCCCATTCAAAAACTAAAGAATTAAAAAAAGTAGGTGGAACAAATTTCTTCAATTCCGCAATATAAAAGAAACGTTAATCCACAAATATATGGAATAAGAAACATATGCAGTTAAAAGTAAAACTTTTCTATCAACTTTAGTTATTTTGGGGTCTTCAAGTACCCCGCACCTTCACGGAAGGGTTAATCTATATTCAACCCAAACCTTCCTTGGATGTTTCTTCTTTTTTGTGCCTTCCACATCAGCTATTTTATCTTAAAAATAAATTTTCTTAAGAGTTAAAGATAATACTTACCCATTTTGGTTTTGAGCATCCTAATCTCAAATGTCATGCTAGGTGTGGATGTATAATTTGAACACTGGGGAGGAAATGCAAATATGATTTTTCTTTTAAGATGTGCTAGAGGCCATACTGATTACAGATGTGATTTTTATTTCAAAACTCTGCTCAAATTCGTTGCCTATTAGAGAAATCATAACACATATAGCTATCGTGGGGTCCTAGTTTCCCACTAACTAGCTTGAGGAAACCGACTATCAATTTGAGTGTGAATGAAAATAGAACAGCTTGTGGTATTTTCCCGAGAAATATTTAGCTGTAATAGAATCACTGGCGTGGGTGTTAAACAATCCGATGGTTTGTTGTGTTAATTTATGCTCTGAATCTCCGGGGGCTTCTATCCATGTTACGCACGCTATAAGTAGGTTGGTCAGTTGGTCTCCCTGGGCCATCTGCCGTTTCTCATGGAGG
This sequence comes from Platycnemis pennipes, assembly GCA_933228895.1. NCBI lineage: Eukaryota > Metazoa > Arthropoda > Insecta > Odonata > Platycnemididae > Platycnemis > Platycnemis pennipes. Next base: position 30,340,047 of record OW121857.1, on the reverse strand, counting down.
CCTTACCGGGAAGTCGTATAGTTTACATTTAGGGGTACCAAGAGCAGCTACGTGGGGTTAAGCTTGGGGTCAATGTGACAGGATTTCAATGCTTTATGCGATCTATAACCAAGAAGATGAGTGGTAAGAATTGCCTATAGCCCCAACAATATCGATGAACTTTATAATGTTGAGTCACGGTAGTACATGACAATCATTTCATTATCTCTGTGACAATTCACTAGAATGATACCAGAAATAAGACTCTATAGTATGAACATCATGATTTGAAATAATATTGCAAATATTGATGAACAATAATCTTTAATAGACTGTCTTGTTAATTCTTGGGTGTTTTCAAGTCTGATGCCGCACTAATATGCGCTTCAGACCGGAAGGAAAGGTATAAGGATAGGAATGGAAGGGGTGGGGCACTTGCGAATTGTGACGTATTTTATGTGTATAATATTATTTATAAAATGATTATTTAATGAGGATATTTAACGAGATTATTAACTGATTTTTATAGAGAAGGTACCTATTCCATTAAAAAATCTATACAACCATGCCATTACAGGTTGCTATGCATGAAAACATGCATGAACATGTATTTATGCCTCTCTCTTACATACTAATATTTAAAAACAAATATCATCTCTCGACTAATCCTGACATCTCGTGCACGAAAATAACATATCATGGTACTCGCAAGTTAGAATAATTGCTTTCAGTTCTTGACCGTTCACCTTTGGCCCGATTTACCTTCAGGTTTTCGTCTACTGCGAAACGTAATACCTAGTTTGGAGACCCTGAACAAAATTTTTACTTTTCCCAAAAGGATATGTACTCGCTCGAGGGTGTTATGGTAATCCTGCGGCTGGATAACCCCCTTATCATGGATATCATGTTTGGTTTTGCAACTACTGTTATAGCAAACACGTTAATGCACGGGTAACTCTTACCTGACCCATGACCACGGGTGAGTTGTTTGTGCGCTGCTTTCATGCCCGGTGAGATCAACTCAGCGGTGTTAAGGGATAACGAACTCGTTAAAATGGCCCAGTGACCCGTGCTTGGAATATTGTTTTCGAATTAAGCTGAATGCATTATTCTCACACCCGTTTGATAGGGGTAAACCCGTAATGCCTATGTCCGCAGCATATTTAAACACCGAAAGTTGTGTTTTAAGTAACGTATTTTACTGCAAAATAACGGAACACTAAATGGGGTTAAATTACGATATTCAGTGCATCGTTCAGCTCTATTAGTTTAATTCTGAGTAAAACTAAAGTATCAGGTGAAATATGAACGTTTTAACTTGAGGATAAAAATTAGTTGTAAATACCTGAAACCTATGATACGCGAAATATTATAAGAATATAATAGTATTGACAGAGTTGTAACTGTGGCTTTCCGCTTGATCAAATGATAAGATATTTTGTTCAGTAAAACATGGCACTTAATTGTTTATGAGAACTAAGACGAATTCTGAAGTAACTTACTCCAAAAACTCATCCTCCAGGTTAAACTTAATTTATTGATTTTCCAACTTTTGGAAATTTCTACTATTTGCTGGGAGCCGTTGAAGGCAATTTCTTTTTTTTATCTGACGGGAAGTTTTTCTTTTAATATTCTGTTGTGATGAACAAGTATATCTGAAGGCACGATTGCCTAATGAAGGCAATCGTCGAGGGAAATGTGTACGAGAAAAATGGAAAAGGCAGGGCTTGTATGTGATATATGGAGCAAGTGGGAAATAATTTAAAAGAGAAAAATTACATTGATATGAAGAGGTTGGTCGATAGAAAAATCGAGTGGAGGGCTGCATCAAACCAATCCTAGGATTGTCGACCGATGATGATGAGAAACAATTTAAGGTTCAGAAGGCTTGCTCGGATTTACTATTATATTAATAACTAGCTGAAGGTGCCTGTAGAAATTCAACGGTAGGGAGAAATATAATAAATACAAGGTGCGAATAAATACAATATTAAGGGTCGAAAATAAACTTGTGATATAGAGTTAGCTGTGGCCCAAGTCAATATAGGAACCATAATTATAATTTAAACCAATGTAAACACATAATTACTGCCTGGACCCATACCTGAGCCTTTACAAAAATAACAATATTATTTAATTATTAGAATATTAGAAACTTTCATGGCAGAAGAAAAAACGGAGGGCAGAAGGGGGGTGTACACTAGGGTGCCTCGTTTTGCCACTTTTTTCTAGGAGCGAATCGTAATACCCGGCGAAAGTTGCGTACCCATATGGGTATTACAAATATGATTTTTTTTCTAAATCGGTTAATATCTTCTGTTCGCATTTTTGCTTTAAAATTTCGAAATTTTCCATGAAAAATGTTAAAATTGTAAATAAATTAAATTTGGCTTAAGCGAGCACTGTTTTTTTTCAATGAGGTGTAACTTAGTACTTTAATTGATATTTTAGACCAAATACGTCAACTATATTGCTCTTAATTATCGAGAAAATGACCTGTTATCGTGTCCCCGAAATAACTTTTGTGGGGTAGGCAACCCGCGACACACCACCTCTTTTTACTCTATGCATGCAATAAATGACGCGAAAAAGAGATTTTTTCAGTCAAAAACGTGGAAATCATGTCTGAAATTGTCAAGGGTAGTCACAATGATAGGAGGTTCCCCAATTATGCCATACAGTGTCTCCTCGAGGGCAGCAAAAATGGTCAATTTAGTGTAATAGTTTTGTAGCTCTTTCCATTCTCGTCTTTTACTTCGCCTGGTGGGTCGTAACAGTAGCGGAACATGCAATGTCTTCAGCTCACAACAATATTGCATTTAACGTTTACCGACCCCTTAATCATCCACCTGCAAGCAGCAGGTATCGCCCCTCCACAATTTTTCTCAGTCAGCCTTGCATTGTGAGACGAGCTGAACGATTGAAGTTCTTGATTTACCCATTCACATTTATCACTACAGTTCGCTTGCCACTCATTTCGCTTCTTTAGTGTGCCTGTTTTAGTGAATGTTCTGGTGTGCTTCTCTTCTCCCCTGCCACACACCCTAGCGGTGACTTTCAGGGTATCGTGCAGATGTAGATGTAGTCACAAGTGATATTTGACTCGCCCATCTCTTTATTTCCAAATATTTTACTGCATATCCGTCCTGTGTGCTCTGGTTTTGCGCAGATGTTCATTCAGTCTGTAGCATGTCTTTTTCGAAGTTCGTTCTTAGTGGTGCAAACGTTTGCCCGATTTTTAATGAAAACCCCAAGGATTTTAATGAAACTGAACTCCCTACAAAGAAGGATGTTCTATTTCGCTGTCAAGAAGTTCGGCGGTAAATATGAATAGAGTCACGGAGTAACAAGGAGCCACCATTTTCTTCCATTGCCCGAAAAGTTTCTGTCATGGATGTGCCATTTGGAAAAAAGCGTCTATTCCAGCAGTTACGCAAACCAGAGAAATTCAATTTATCTCACGCTTCCATGATGAATACATTAGGATAAATAAAATCCTGAAGAGTTAAACGGTAGTTCAAAAAGCAAAGGATGACTTGTTGAAGTCTTTTACTGAGGAGGCAACGAAACTATTTGATATAGCCTTCTGCAACTGTGCCAACTATCCCAAATGCGTCTGTCTCAAGGAAAAAAAAGGTTCCTATTCTAGAGAACCAGTTTCTTGTAGATCAGAGAGGTCCAAGAATTTGCCGAATTGGATCTATTGACTTACCTGTGCCAAAAAAATTGCGAGAAAGGGGTGAACGTATTCATATAAATAAGTAGCTTAAACTTGAACCATCTGAATCAACAATTTTTCCATTGTAGTTTTTGAATGACAGTCCAAACTTTGAAGATACTCAAGTTGATGAGGAAAATCGTGAGGAATGTTGCGCTAAGGATGTGGCATTCACCAAACCAAGAGAAAGAAAGTCCAAAGTCAAATTAAACTTAACTGAGACTGCCATAATTTCTCAGAGATACTGCGTAAGTGAAAGGGATGCTACACACATCACATCCACTGCGCTTCACGCAGCTTTAAAAGCTAGAATTATATCTCAAGAGCAATCTAGTGATATAAAGTCTGCATTGGTTATAGACAAGAACAAAATTCGGCGTGCTAAACTTAAAATTTCTCGATATTTGAGGCACTGTTCTACGGATGATGATCCGATCAAAAGCCTGTACTTTTATGGCCGTCTTGACAAGACAAAAACACCCACAGGCTGTTTTAGAGTTCATCATCAGTCAACTCAGTGGTGGATTAGATGAGAGTGATGTTCTTGGCTGTGACGGGACGAACACCAATACGGGTTGGAAGGGCGGCGTTCTTAGACAATCAGAAGAAATGTCGGGAAAACCTATGCAATGGGCTATTTGCCTTTTGTATTTCATGAAGTTCTCATGTTTGTATTTCATGCTCTCTTCATCCACATTGACGGCGCTTGTTCAAGCCCGTATTCATACACAGGTGACATAGGTTCAAAACTGCCAGAATGTGAAAAGCTCCCAGTGGTGTCATTTCATACCATAAATTATGACTTGCCAAACCACAGCCAAGATGAAATCTCAAACCTTAATAAGGACCTGAAGTACTACTCAAGATATCCAAGCCATTGCTTTTGGAACATGTTCGGAAGGGCTCGCCACTATGATGCCTGGAAAACTAAATAAAGCCCGTTTTTTGACCACAGCTGACAGAATTCTTAGGTTATACATTTCGACTAAGAAACCTACCAAGAAATTCATCGAAATAGTTACATTCATACTAAAAGTCTATGTAGTGATGCAATGCAGGATCAGGACACATTCTTCCATCGCCGATGGTCTTTTCTTTGATAACGTTCATAGATGTAGATAATTGTCAAGGAAATAACAAACAGTAGTTCATTCATCCATCCAAACAAATGCGTTCTCCGCACTCCCAGAAAATATTCTTCTTGCAATGATGACTGATCGTCGACTTACTATCCGTCAGGAGGCACTAAGTAAAATTATTAGTGCTAGAGAAGACGAAGCAGATAATTTAAATCATTGCATTGGATACAACCTTGTTCCCCATTTGAATTTTGAAGCCATGGATTACGGAGAAATGGGAAAGCACCGATGTGTCTATTACCGTGCCACCAGTTGTGAGGGCTATATCAAATGAAGAACTCGTTGAAAAACCTTCTTCCGTCTCTTCCTGAAAACGTCTCTTCCTGAAAATACTTCGCCAGAATGGTCATTCACCGTATATCCCTGCCACACGGTGGCAGTGGAACGGGCAGTGAAATTAGTCACCGAAGCAGCCTCCCGTGTATACGGCAGTGACGCCAGGGATGGCGTTATCAGATCCAGTTTAGTTTCACGGCAAGTTCTACCAAAATTTCAATCGAAATCTCAATTTTTGACAATATTTCCGGACGATTCAGATTAGATAAACTGGTCTGCATTACTATGGTTGGTAGGTTGGATAGAGGAGGCGGAGGAGCCCAAGGTTTAGCCACCTCCACGTGGTGGGCTCTGGGTCGCTTGGCCAGCGTCGCCAGCTAGGTGAGCGAGGAGCTGCACATTTGCTTGATCATACTAAAATAAACCCCTTTTCCGACCGCAGAGGAGGCATATTTGACCCTCAAGGGACCCTCGACGATGGCATAAAATAGCGTCTTTCCCATCATTGTGACTACTCTTGACAATTTCAGACATGATTTCCACGTTTTTCACTGAAAAAAATCTCTTTTTCGCGTCATTTATTGCATGCATAGAGTAAAAAGAGGTGGTGTGTCGCGGGTTGCCTACCCCACAAAAGTTATTTCGGGGACACGATAACAGGTCATTTTCTCGATAATTAAGAGCAATATAGTTGACGTATTTGGTCTAAAATATCAATTAAAGTACTAAGTTACACCTCATTGAAAAAAAACAGTGCTCGCTTAAGCCAAATTTAATTTATTTACAATTTTAACATTTTTCATGGAAAATTTCGAAATTTTAAAGCAAAAATGCGAACAGAAGATATTAACCGATTTAGAAAAAAAATCATATTTGTAATACCCATATGGGTACGCAACTTTCGCCGGGTATTACGATACACTCCTAGAAAAAAGTGGCAAAACGAGGCACCCTAGTGTACACCCCCCCTTCTGCCCTCCAGAATGTATGTTTATGTTGACAATGAGGCTAGATTCGGGTTTTTGGGATTGGCAGGACCCTCCACCACGGTAAAAAAAATTTTCTCTGGCCTATTATGTATGTTGTGTTTATCTCAATCCTCTAACTTCATGACAGTTTCGTCAATGAACTTCATACGGATTAGTATCAATGGATTTTATTCCAATTAGAGTAAAATATATTCTCATTACCTAGTACATATTTAGCCTACCTAAACCAGGTACTTTTCGCTAGGTTGCGTATATTGCCACTTTTACTGTATATTTGACGTAATCCTATGGCTACCAATAACGAATAATGTTAACACATAATTGGCGCCAGGAATCCAACCCGGGTCTTTAAAAAAACCAGTAACAGGGCCTTATATAGCGCCTTCTCGTGTATACGCTAGTATATGCAAAATTTCAGCTCAATAGATTGGGTAGTTTTTGAGAAGATTCGTAACGAAGATAGGACAACCAGAAAAAAATTCATTAAATACATATTAGTATGATGATAACAATGAAACGATGCTATTTGATGTATGTACTTTCTTATTCCTTTTTTAGCTTCGTTCGCCTTTCGCAGAAATATTTTCAATGAGCCCATTTTATTTAGTAAACATGACTATAAAACATTATTTCTAATTACCTACCGCTTAAATATCTCCCATTTAAAATGGGCCTACTAAAATAGAATTCTCAACTTCCGTCGTATTGTGATAATTCTCTGAGTTTTTCCTTCTCTCTCATAGTTATGTGTAGACTTTTTGTCACGCCTCAAGAACAGCTGACGTTAATTTAGTCAGGAGAAGAAAAATAATAGAATTTGCATTTCCTCAGTCTTTTAATTAACTGTTTTGCATATATAACAACGCCTAAGGATCATCGATATCTTCAGAAGAATTTCAATAGTTACAGAAGTGTTATCTGCATACAAAATCACATCGTGTTCTGCACGCCACTGTAATAGTATGTGGTTGCTAATGTTTTCACACTGTACTACTCCAAGCAATGCATTCGAGTAAAATACTGCGAGAAACTTACCGGTTTTACTATTATTAATAGTTTTCAGTTGCATTACTGGTTGTAATATTAAGCTATATGCATTCTCGTATTATAGCTTGTAGTTTGGAGTCGCCATTTGTTTGGGCAGACACTTAGAAATATTTAAGCAGATTTTTGATTTCATATTCCGGAAATAAGCGTTTTACCACAGTTTTTATAGAGGATATAAACAAGCCTTAAATGTGCAGTCCCTCCTATTATCAATTATCTTCCAGGTAACATTGATCAAACCTTTTATTTCACTGTATTGTACCTACTCAGAAATAAACCACAACTACCCGACTAACCTTACTGCCCTGATATTTTCCTTGCTTATGTTATCTTTTTGAATTAACCTACTGCAGTGAGAGTTTAGAATGAACTGGAGTCACCATCGCGGCTGATTTGGTGAGCAAGGTCGGATATCTTCCTAAGCACGGACATACGGGCTTGTTACTCATGATACTCACGGTTAGATTCGTTTTTGGGCGCAGTAAAACTTCCGAGTAGTAAGATGGTAGCAAGAAGTAGTAAGATGAATAGAATTAATTATTTTTTCAAATAATTTAAATTATTTTAAAAATTGAACTTTCGTATTAAATTCAATTATATCCCGCAGCCTGGACTCGAGCCAAGGTCCTCTTGATGTAAAACTGGTACTATAACCACTACAACATCTCGTTCTCCGTTTAAATTGCTACCTAAGAATATAGTGCGATGGTGCTTTATGTCAATGTAGCTGCGTTGTTTAACTTTATTCTCTTTCGGGAATACCGATAAAAATATATAGCTATGATTACCAACAAATGAATGCTTTGACTTTTACAAAACACAGTGTCAAAACTTCAATGGTACAATCCGGAATTCAATGCATTGGAAAAATCATCAAGTGCATGAATGACCTGGTCAGGTGCATACGAGTCTCATCAGATTAGATTACCAATGCCAATGCGCGATTTATCTATACTTCTGATTTCAGCGCGTACAATCATTAATTAATTCAAAGTAGTATTTTTTGGCTAAAAGGACCTCAAATTGATTATAGTATGCGTTATTTAGATTCAGATGCAGAAAAAATGCATGTATTTTACTATTTATGAAAATATGTGGAATCACATGCATCATATTGGAGTCCATTATGGCATTAGATGTTTTGACAATAGTCACTGGTAATGGCTGTAAATCAGCTGACAAGTACTCGAAGTAATTATATGCTAGTAAATCTTGCAGTAAGTGGTATCTATCCCTATTGGCAAGACCGGACTGCGGGTCAAAGAAGTATGTTAAATGCCAATTATATTATGCAGGGGAGTTTTTCACCTATCTCTTTGGTGAAGTAATACCAACGTGATATATTTTTCTGGACCCTATGAAGTGCAGACCTTCGACGAATGAGTTTGGGAATATATTTGAACCACACTTTCGTCATGCTCACTTAAAAAAAAGCGATACGAGAATTAAACGCAATAGTAAGTGATATCTATCCCCGTGGAAAAGACCGAACTGTGGATCGAAGTGCCGTACTGCCTACTTTAAATGCCCATTATATTATACCTACAGGGTAGTTTTTCATCAGTCTCTTGGATGAAGCAATTGCCTAAGTGACATATTTCTGTTATCTCTATGAAGTTCAAACCTTCGACGAATGAGTTTGGGAATATCTTCGAACCACTCTTTCGTGATTTCTTTAACAGAACGATATGACCACTGCATGCGTCACACATTTGCGCTTATCAAAGTGAATGCTTTTAATACGGCGATACGAGAATTTATGCCGGGAGAGGGTGTGCTTTTGCGGTCTGTTCCTCTGCACTGGAACACACGTCCCATCTCGCTGTGTGCTCTCGCGGAGCGCGTTACCGATTTTTTCCGCTCGCTTCCTCCTCCTCTTGATTCTTTGCACGGGGTATCTATTTCGGCCCGACAGGCGCTCTCCTCTCTGCACCGATGGTGTTCGTGAGCCGGCTCCAGTACGTGCGTGAGCGCCGGCGTCCCTCTTATCGACAACCCCCGCCGCGATTGTGTGCGCGCGCGTTCCACCTGCGCTCCTCCTCTCAGGGAACGGAATTGGCTTTTGCAGTTTATCAAAAGGGTTTTCTTTCTCCCGCCATAATCAATCGACTTCCACTTTCCATTCATACGGGAGCGAATATGTGGACGGATCTCCCCTTTTCCGAGCAGCGGAACACGTCTCTGTGTACGTGTGTGTATTTGTGCATGAAAGCAAGTTTGCGTGTGTTTGCTGGCGTGAGTGCTGCTGCAGTAGTGCTCTGTATTCGTGCATCTGGACCCATGTTGCCCCCTTGCCCAAGCTACCCCACAACCTTTTGACCCCCAAAAACTCCCACTCTCTTTCCTACTACATCCCTCTTTTCATTCGCCCCGAAACATTGCTTCCAAAGCTTTCATCCAAAATTTTCTGTTATTTTTTCTTCTCCCCTCTCTCTCCTCCCCAGTGCTCACCTCTTTTCCTGTTTCCGAGTCCGTTCCTTTCATTGGGGGTGCATTGAAGATGCTAATAATATTGATACCCTCTCTCGTCTGTGCTTTGATATTATGGCGCTGCTTAATTGGCTTATCCATTCACGCCTTTCCACCACTGTGCAAGACCGCGTGCCCAGCTATCCGAGGAATATCCAAATTGCCGCTGCAGTGAAAACCCGGTGGTGGTTTTAAAAGCGTTGGGATTTAGATTTACAGCTCAATGAAATTCAGTGGTGTTCTTTCGAACAATAAAGTAATTCTGGGAGGTCATGATTATCGTTTGTTTCATGTTCAGTTCTCGTAAAAACATTGTGAATTTACCCACAGAGATTCTCACTCTCGTTACCTCTCCATGCTCGGGAAATTTATCCATCAGGTTATAACTTTCTTCTTCATTATTAAACTAGATTAAATTGGTAAAAACAAGCTATACTACCGTTTTCAAAGATGCCATTAATGATACATATTTTATTTCATTGATACGCAGTTTAATAACAATTTCCATTAAACCCGGTTTTTATGGGGTCAGAAAATGTACCATATTTATCTGTGTCAAATGTAACTAATGTATAGTCTCCTCAAATTTTTATAGTAATTCAATGGGGAGTGAAAATAAATACTAAAGTTTCTGGAAATGTAGGGAGGTGAGTGAAATCCTGCTTCGGCATTAGCCTACTGGTAACGAAAGGCACCTAACCGAGAAGTCCCATCCGACGAACTGTAGTACTTGAAATCCTCTCCACACTGAACTTCAAGTGGGGAACGGATGGCTTCCCATCCTGAGCGCCTGGATTCGAGTCCCGGCAATGACACGACATTTTCATTACTATACTGGAGTAGTGTAATTCAAGTGAAAGTTCTGCGTCCATTGTACGAAACGTTTCGCCGTAGTCCCTTTGGCGTATTCCGCTGAGAAAAGGATGATTCCGACGCTGGTTTTTTCTTTACATTTTCCTACCGTTTCCTGAAAAAAATCTTACCTCTGCCTAATTACCCACCTATACTGAATGACGCAAATGACCTTAGCTACCATTAACCTTATAGGTATGAATAACCACTAGAATTATCTCTTACCAAAGGCAATAGTGCCAGGCACGCAGAGAACCATGATGAATGCTCATGGCAAACAGTGAAACCACTGTATTTTAAAGTTTTCGTGTCAAAGAGATGACGCCTATTCCTATTTTCTTCCGAACATTGCATTTATTTTGCCATGGGTATGTAACAGTAAATGATTTATAATCGTGGCAACTGATAGTGAATTTGATAAAATTCGAGAAATTAAATCGGAGACTCTAGGGATTGTTAACGAGAAAAGGTTGAAAGCATAGCAAGTTGAAGAGGCCTATTTTATCTAAACCTACCTTCAAAGATTGAACGCTGAATAAATCAATTAAGAATAGGTCTGGCACGAAACGGAATACAAATGGTTTTAAGGGTAATGAAGGCGAGCCTGGGAGTCTTCATCTATAAAAAATGTGGGGAGTAAGGTTTTTCGAAGCGATTTAAATGAAATATTGAAGAGAATGAGAGAATTATGGCTTATGATGAAAATCAAGCAAATGTTATGTTAGAGAACGTGACTTATAAGAAGTATTTTAGGTGGATTTACTTAAATATCTGGGTAGTAATTCTTTCCGCTCTTGTTAGACACAATTATTAAGTGTGTTGGGAATGAAGAACGGGAATAGCCGAAAAATTATTGTAATGGAATATATTGGGAGAAAATTACGGAAATGAGGTTTGAAGGAGAACGGGTTGATGCCAATACATAAAAAAGTAATGCAAGTAATTTACGACTTTGAGGAGAAACATGTTTCAAAACTGTTCTATTAGAATTTAAATTAGTTGCTTTTCTGACCCTCATCTACGATATAATAGGTCTCTTTAGCTTCAGAAATAGATTAGAGTGATGGCGGTAAAGGCGCGGGGTAAATGGAAATATTAATTTGCGGAGTGTTTCCATGAATTTACGTTAGTATCACAGAACGTTTATCGTTTATGGGAGCTAATGTTGAGCAATTGCCCTAGACCCAACACCTTCGGTCAACTGAAATTTAATAGACATGAACTTTTCGTTGCTGTTGATAGGACAACTGCGTCCAGCCTTAGTATGTTTTACATCATGGATGGAGAGATGAGTGTTTGTGTAGGCATATGCGAGAAATTACATCAAAGTACGACTAAACGTGGAAAAGGGAGCCGTCAACACTGTTACATACGAGCAATAATTGAAGGATCTTTCCCAACCATGTTATGTTTTTCCATTTCTTAATTTTTATTTTAGGTCAATGTATTGATGCACATCCTGTAGAGAACCATGAAACAATAATGTTGCTGTAAAAGATGTGCCCTACTTTATTTAAGTTGGGATTTATAAAACAAAATTATGTTAGTTAATGGCATAATTTATATTATACCCTATGGCAGATACGAAATTGAGTTTGATTGGAATAGTCGTAAGTAGTCATCATGAATATTACAGAATTACTTGCACGTTGAAACATTCATGTGTTTTCATCTAAAGTGCAAAGAGTAACGTAGACATCTTAAAAACATTATGTACATGTCTGAATTACATATATACACCAAATGTGTTCTTGCTCATTTGAGTATTTCTTATTTTATCATTTATTTATATTTTATTTGCTTTGGGTATATCTCCAAACATACTACATATTTTGCTTTTCGTATCAATGTTATTCATCTCTGCTTGTTTGCTTAGTAACTTATTCTTATGGTCGGTGAATTCACCTGTCTTAGTCACCTTCTTCGGTCATGGAGTTCATAGATCCTTTCCGATATCTTCAATAAAATATTTTGAATGAGTTTTGGTAGGTATTGGTTTTACGTCAGCCAGGCTGGAGATTTGTGGTTCAAATCTCGACCGAGTAGATTTTAAAAAATTGAAGCCTGACTCATTTTCATCACTCCCTGACTCTAATTTCTACATTGGAATGAATAAATAAAAATGTTGTATAGTTCCAAAAAAGTCTTAAAGTTCGATGAGTACCATTACACGCATTCATTTAGCAGCCCATAAATGTAATTTTAATATCTTCTCAATATATATAAGGTTTAAATGTGAATGAAAAAACGACAAGATTTTGAAATAAATATACGAAGATTAAAATTTGAGCGCCAAAATGGTGCGAAAAGCCACTTTCTGGCATTGATGACTGAATCTCGGAAGAAATATTCCAGTAATAGGATGAGACTGAATTATTATTTATTTTAAGCCCTTCAATCGTATGCGAGTTACTTTCATTATTCATTGAGTTACATTCATTCATAATATTTGAACAGGGATTGCATCTTCAACCCCCTATGTCCGCCAAAAATAGGATAAATGTGTAGGTTTTCCGTAATTTGGTGGTTCCCTATCATACCATCCCTTGTGGTACTGTGGTATAAGTTGCACCACTTTTTTTCAGTCTTCCGTCTAATTACTTAAACCCTCCTCAATAAATTTCTCTAAACCTTGCTCACACTGGGTTGTTGTACATTTATTCATTATTGGGCAGATAGGGTAGACACTTCTGACATCATGAAAGTCCTGAATATAAATACCTTAAGGTCTTTGTAACGGAACAAGACGTTACCGCTAGGGATGGGCGATTACGATTTCGATAATCGAATAATAGGTTATTTTTGTTAATCAATCGAAAATTTGGAATCGACTAATTCAAGAGCCGATTATATCGATATGTATTCCTGATTACTTTGATTATCCCGATTTCTATACGCGATTATTTCGGAATTTTGTGTCTGGTGAATTTTGAAGGCTAGGGCGGCTCTCGTTCGTCTTCAGTTCAAAAATTCAACTGTGGCTGGACTCCTTGCGACGACGTGACGAAACATAGGTATTAGAGTAGAATGCGCATAACGTACCTCAACGCGGCACCGCCTTTTGCCGACCACTCACGGGTCATATGTCAGATGTCGTAGGCATAGCCGTGCGTTATTTGCGCTTGTTATTTTGATAATCTACATCTACATCTACACGATACCCTACAAGCCACCGCGAGGGTGTGTGGTAGGGGGTGAAGATCACCAAGCATGCACTACTAACATGCAAAAAAGCAACCATATTGTCTCATGCAACTTGATTGTTAGTATCTATAGTATTTAAGGGGTTAATACATGCATCATGCACTACAGAATACTGTAAAATATTTCCCCTACCTATCCCTTTGCTATGCTGCCTATTCTGTTCTCTTATAGTACGGGGGTAAAATGCCATTTCGAATCTTTCGGTAAGACATTCTATCTCTGTAATCTTATTTATCTGGTCGAATCTAGCATAATACGATGGTTTTTTTTAATATGTGCCTAACATCTTCAGTAAAGCTATCCGATAGAAATTTCTCTAATAGATTCAATCTGTACTTTAACCTACGCTCTGATAATGATTCCCACCCTAATTCTTTTATTAATTCTGAAACGCTACTCAACCTATCGTAACACCTTTTAACAAACCTAGCTGCTCTACGCTGCACACTGGTAAGTTTTCTGATCAAACCTAATTCATTAGGATCCCATACACTGGCTGCATACTCAAGGTGGGGCCTAACTAGTGAAAAATAGCATCGCTCTTCTGTCTTCTCATCACATTTCCCAAGTACTCTTTTTATAAATACTAGCTTTCTCTTCGCTCAGCCGCATATTTCCCTAATGTGTCTTCCCCACGATAAATCCTTAAATAAATAATCCTTAAATAATAATAAAAGTGGTTACACGTCTACCCGATGCTGGACCCACGGTTAAAAACTGCACTTCAAGAGCCCGATCCCGGTATCCAATGCAATGAGCACCGTTGTCGCCGTGATGGTTAAGATGTCTCGCGAGGAGGATCAGGTGAACGTCATGCAGATCTTTTCACACGCACACTTTTGACGCAGCACCGTCAGATGACCTCTATAGCTTTCATGACACTGAAGGAGCATCACAGAAAACCGTGTATAATGAAGATGTCGCTGGTGAGACACCATTTGATTTACGGTTATTCATCAACCAACTCGTCGTTGACAGCAATTTGAATCCCTTTTAGTGTGTGAATCAAAGAAAACTGAGAACCTCACCTACAGGAGGTAGCCAGGGAGCACCTTCCAGGAGTAGCAACATCAGTTCCACTAGAGAGACTCTCTTGCGAGCTGGCACTAATGCAATCCGACCTGAGAAGTCACCTTACCACTACCCACATATCAACATTGCAATTTTTTTGCATCAGTTCCTGTAAACATTTAGGAATCGTCCAAAATTGAAATTGAATTAAGAAATTTTTCCCAACTCTGTTACCTGACATGACTCCTGGAGGTATAACGAGAGTTTAAAATTTGTATCATGATAGCATTAACCTTATAAAATGTGAAAGCAACTATTGTACTTTATTTATGGAGGGACGATGACGTAGGGAGGTATGTTTTGTGTTGTCATAATCGAATCGATTTATCAATGTATCATTTAGTAAAAGCAATTAATCGGGCGCGATTAATCTGCTATTTGCAATTAATCGATTTGCAAAATATCGATTAATTGTTGATAATCGCCCATCCCTAGTTCCAACCATCCTAATTTGCACCTAGTATTCGGAGTGGAACAAATGTTATAGGAAATTCAACGCAGCCAAACCGATTGGTTTTAGCCGTTTTAGCTAAGAATATACTGATCCTGTACACCGTTGTGGCAATGACATCAAATTAAGCGGAATTAATTTTAAAAAGAAATGTAATATATATAAAAACAAATTTACAGACAGTTTTTGAAGAGTGACAAAAATGTACATTTAGCAACGCTTCGGAAATTTTTATAAAAACAAGGTTAACTTGGGGTTCTATTTTGCGGTGTTAAAAACCTCGGTACCTGTTGCCAGTATATTTATGGTGATAAATTATAAATGAATACATCTGATATTTACACGGGTAGATAGAAATTTAAGTTTACAAAATATACTCCGAGAAACGAAATGATTGATTGTTGTGTTCTGTTAACGTACTGACCCATGAATGACATACCCATGAAGTCATGACAGGATTTTTATTATAGATTAAAAATATGTTTTGAAGCTTTCCTTTGGATAATGCACTTATTATTCCGGGTCTACCGATAGATATTTTAAAGCAATAATAAATAACCCGTGTTGAACTAATAATCGCCGCTAGAACGCTTGGAACTTAGTATGGATGAATTTCTGTTTTTGATCATACCATCATTAATGTTTGCTCTTCCAGATGAATGCTAATGGAGTTTCCAATCTATTATTTGGATCGGAAACTAATTGTGGTAGAGTAATCCATTAGTTTTTCTCTGTAAATCAAATTCAGTTCCTTTACATAATGTAACATTGGAAGAAGTTGAATCACATATGTAGTAATATATCTCTATTTCTTCCTAAAATATTTATACTGATGGAAGTGTCTACTAATGATTTGATTAGTAGCCGTCACCGTAAAATATATCAATTAATATCATATCCACCACCGTCACTCTGGGAAAAAATAATTCGAAGTGCTATTCAGAAATAAGGTTTAACTCGCCGGATTCAATTTGTGACGGCTATTATTTACGGGCGCCGCATATTGGAGGGTACGGAACAAAATTCCACTCCGCGACTAATTGAGACAATTCATCCCTCAGCAACAGATAAGTTGAGATGAGCAAGTGAATGCACCGCATTGCAGCTATGCGTGAGAGAAATATAAATGATGAATGGTCAGAGATAAAGTGGTTAAAAGGGCTCCTCGTAAGCCTAATCGCGTTCAAGAAAGGGACTTACTTAGTTTAGGTCGTAGTTGTTGTACAAAATGTGGACCTACTATGAGTACCCGAGTTCAAAATTAAATTTTAAACCTCTCAGTACCCAGGTGAAATCGTAAATGTTTTCAGTATCGCCCTCTGTTTATTCACGCGAGTGCTGTAAAAAGTCAAGTGATACTAACGTGATTATTTTTAAGTGGACCGTGATATTATTCACATATTTTCCTTAATATTTATCATATTCTTCCCATCACGTCGCATAAGTCCCATTGCATTTCATTCACCTTTAATTTTTATATTCGTTACACACATGTTTAATTGGGCTTCATTGAAAATTTACACCAAATTATAGCTACATAGATGATTTATGATATCTGGTTCTTTATTTAAATGCAGTTTAAAAAAGCAATTTCAGTTACTAATCGCTATGCTTACCTGAGATGCCGAGTAATCAGCGATGGGCGAAGAAAAAGAGAAATTGTCAGTAGAATTACCAGGGGAAAAGGGCATTTTTATTAAAATAAGATTCTACTTACAGCTGCAAACACAAGCGTGGAAGTGAGGAAACATTTCATTAGAACATACATCTGGAGCATTTTACTATATGGCAGCGAAGCATGGATGACAACAGCAGCAAAGAAGTCAAGGCTGGAAGTTTTTGTAATTTGGTGCTACCGAAGAATGATGAAGATAAAATGGGTCGACCGAGTGACAAACGAAAAACTCTTAAGAAGAGTGATGGAAAAGAGGTATCTACTGAAAACCCCAAAAAGTCGACGGGACAA
Source organism: Platycnemis pennipes (assembly GCA_933228895.1). Taxonomy (NCBI): domain Eukaryota; kingdom Metazoa; phylum Arthropoda; class Insecta; order Odonata; family Platycnemididae; genus Platycnemis; species Platycnemis pennipes. The sequence goes on along the minus strand of OW121857.1, from coordinate 30,322,886 downwards.
CGTAATCGGCCACATGTAAATTCGCGATGGCCAAGTGAAGACAATAGTCGAGGGAAAAGTGAACGGAAAGATTGGAAAAGACAGGCCACGTATGAGATATATAGAACAGGTTTTGGAGGATGTCAAAGAGAGGAGCTACGTTAATATGAAGAGGTTGGCCGATAGAAGAATCGAGTGGAGGGCTGCGTATACCCAATCCTAGGATTGTTGGCGATGATGATGATGAATTGCTATGCAGCTTGGTATTCGTAAACACCTTTTTTCAATGTTTTGAGGGTAAAAACGTTGGGTCTCCGCTCTGTAAAACTACATTTTCATCTACCTAATGCCCTGCAAGCACCGCAAGGGTAGGGATAGTAGGGGGCATTTCCACAACAGGAAACTGAGCGATGAAATTTTTTTACGGTGAGGATGGAGTGTTGATTTTATTCATGGTGCAAAATAGTGAAGAGTATGCATAAATTTGAACAAAATACAAACCCTCATGTGAAGAGTCATGGATGTTGATGTGATTCCATTAGGAAAATTCAAATCTAGAGAAGTGCATGGAAATGCATTTAAGGGTTTTGAAAGATTTTTCATAGGAACCAAGCGGCCAGCCGGTCTCTTTGAAAGAATTCTTTAAAAAACCGTCTCTATAAGGAGGCAGGGAGAAAAAGGATTTATTCAAAAGTGTACAATGGGAGCAAAGACAAATTATGTCTATTGACGGAGTTTTAAAAGCAGCGGAAAGGGGAAATATAAGCAGCTCTTTTGGTTCACTTACATAGAATATGATGTCACTGCTCGGTACAGCAACAACGAGGTGCAGAAATTAGACCGACATTATCTTAGTAAAATTTATAGATTGTTATATATGTAAGAAGAATAGATTTTTCAACTGCTCCTAGCGGTAGCAGCTGATATTAGGAGAGCTTTGGTCGTAAAAAAGCCGTTGCAGCTACCTGTAGCTATATCTTACCTCATAGCTATCTATTCCCATCAAGTGACTTTTTTAGCCCCGTTTATTACGCGAGCCACGCTGATTTCGCAAAAGGTGTTTCCAGACTCATTTTCTATATTTCTTCCGTCATAGGAGCAAGTATTCTAATTAAGTATAAGTCATGGGGTTTTAAAGGAGAAAGAGGGAGAATTTGAGTTATTTAATAGAGCATAAAATATTAATGTTTCCTTGTTGAATTTAATGCCAGATTTCGCAATTGTTGCTTTTGAGAATATATCTTTTAAAGCTCAAAGCTTTTGCAGGGGGGTTATTCGCTATCTCCGAAAGACCGTGAACTATTTCGGAGAACTGATGACTCTTCAAAAGAACGGCTCTTAGGACTCCTTCGCGTCGCAGAGGAATGATGATGACGTACAAACAGTTGAGTGACGAATAGCGAAACAACCTACCGCCGAAATTGAAATGGAAGGAACTAGCCGAGGGAAGTAATTATAATAGCCGATGCATAATTTCAGCAAAATATTGTGAAATGAAGGTGTTAGACAATAGATGTCATGCGTGATACAAATATTAAATCTTTCAAAGGTAAATTCATCCGATAAACGCATGATACTACGTGCGGTGTTACAATAGAAGCCGGTATTTCAGCTGTGTCTAAAGTTATTTTGTCAAGTTTTTGTTTAGAAACCGGTAACTTCATTTATATTTCAGTTTCGTGACCAAATACCTCCAAGCGTATATTATGTACTATATTCACTAATAGTTTTTTAATCGGTACTTTGACTTACAATATGCACACCTTATTACCATTTGTTCTAGTCGTGGTTAATCTTAACTTAATCAATCTTAACTAGGGAAGACGCCCTCCAATCGCGGTGGAAAGGGAACACTTTAAACTGTGGAAGTTATGCTGACAAAATTACATTCAAAATAAAATCATAAATTTTGCTAATGACCATTTGCCTTTATTTTACTGATGTCGGCGCATGTAGGATGCTCTTTGACATATTGCTGTGCATCGTTCAGAAACTTATGGTGATCAACTTTGTCAACATCTTCACTAACATAAGCCACAACTGTGAATAAATTTGTGAGGTACTCATAGCGTAATTATAATCCTTCATATACTTCCCTGGTGGTAGATTTTTCAAAAATATATTTGTTGGCATGAATAACCACCTTTTGAAGTTTAATTTTTGTTGGTTTGGCATACCCAGATTTCCCTGTCACACAATAAATGACAGGAGGTGAACTTTTTTATATAGCAGTTTCTGCTTCCTTAGACAAACATTCATGCCAGGCTGTATTGCACCCTTTACCAGCCACTTTCCTTCAGCCATGATACATGAAATCACCTTTTTATCCTATTATTATTCCTCTATACACCCTCATCATAAAAAAATTTCCCCCATTCTATGTATCAAAAACCACTACTGCAGACTGAAGCACATATAGAATTCTACTTCCGTTGGGCTGATAAATGTGCTATTTTCTACTTATTGCAGTTTATTCCTCCTGAATTTTAAAATTTGTTAATTCAACTTTCTGCCTACCAGTGAGCAACTGTGAGAGTAAGTTTTCCTAGCTAGTTCTCTCATTATGTCATTTATTGCTTTTAATACTTTTTCCTCTTATTTATGGTACAATGCACTTTGTTGTTATTACTGTGTATTCATTGTATTATTCTTTAAATCCTTTATTGGTAATAGTTGGCTGTAATGATTGTCCTTTTATTTCACATTCATAACCATTGACAAATATTAACAAAGAGAAATCATGACATTTCTCACGAGACTGGAGGGTAGCACGTATGGGAGAAAAATGTTTAAAGGACTGGATGAAAATTCACTCTGGGAAGCAGAATTACCATTGATAGGAGACAATAATGATTGGAAGGCCATGCCCAGGCTGTGAGGAGGCATTTTCTTCTGTTGTAATCTTATTTTAATGCAATATACCTATATATTCCCTTGTGGGAGAGTTGTCCAATTCAAAGGCTGTTTGTGTGTTTATTTTATGGCCCTGTCTCCCCCAGTTTTGCCAGACTAATTCAGGGACTACGAATTTATTGTCTATGTCACAATGGAACACTAGCCAGAAGATGAGGAAATATTCAATCATATCATGTATTCAGAGTATGCTCCTTATGTGATTGATGAATGGACAATCATGACCATAGAAAGGGAAAGATTGGGAACATTTGGAATATGGTGAGCCTTGATGAGGGAATATATGTAGGCTGTGATCTGAAATTCCTTATGAAAATATAATTTGTGAAATGTTGCATTCAACTATCAAAAAGCAAAACAAAAAATTTATGTGAATTGTTTACTACACAGGTGACATCTATTACACATATAAACACCTATTATGGCAGGCGACAAATAATAAATTGTCCCTTACCCATCATTGTTCCTGCTGTCAGAGGCAAGGGGGGACTATACTGCTACACAGGGTTGGGTCATTATGCGTAGAATATTATTTTTCTACATACACGTAGAAAATAGTGTAGATAATATAGATTATGTAGAATATTGCGTAGATTATGTAGAATATTATGTTGATTATCTTTGTGTGTATAAAATAATGTTTTACGTTTAATAAAATGTAGAAAATTACAATTTAAAAAATAAAGTACAGTATTACATTGATAAGGTGTTGTGGTGGCCTAGTGGGTAGAGTCCTGAGCTACTGATCGGAGGGTCCCGGGTGATGGAGATGGGTTGGAAGACCTAGTGAAATTCATCAGAGACAGTAAAGACAGTGTTTTTCGTGTGCTGAGAAATCAGGGCATCAAAAGTCCATCAATCTTTTGGGAGCTTGCTAAATGCAAGCATCCAGGTTTATGCAATCTTGCAAATAAATTACTTAATATCCCTGCATCTTCTGCACAACTTGAAAAAGTGTTTAGTAATTGGTCATACATACATTGCCCATTAAGGAACAGGCTTACATTTGAAAGATCTAAAAGGTTACTACATGTCTACCATACACTTAAACTCAAAGATGTCAAATCTGATGAATATTAGCCACTGGAAAATAAAAACATTAATAAACAGTAAATTCTTTTAATTGATTAGGGGAGTATATCTAATCCCTACTTACCAGTATTTTTCATTATTATTCTACTAACAGTAGCTAGTATTTAACAATATGCTCAAAAACATCTTTTACTTTGTTAATTTAGATGAGATTTCAGATAGGTAGGCCTACACCTCAAAAGGGGGTGAGTGTCAATCATTTATGTTCATAGAATTAGAAATGAAAACATTTAAGCCTACTCAAGGAACATATATATGCATGGCCCTAGTGTTTCCAGCTGAATATCTATCTATCCCACATAACTCAAGATAGGCATTAAAAACTAAGTAAGCCTACACTGTCCTATATGACATCTCCAAATTTAATACTATAAAAAAATACTAAATGCCAACTTGTCAAAGATGAGACTTAACACAACCAAAAATTATAGTTTTATTGTTTTAATCTTACAACTTAGAGACTACTCTTTTCTCCATGTGGCTTTATTGCAGTCTTATTCTTGACATTTCTAATTGTATCATGTTGTAATCATTCTGTAGAACTTCCAAAAATACATCATAATTGTAGTTTTAAAACATTAGAGGTCTTTCCTCTGTCTGAAAGAGAAATGACCAGCAATAAAGGGAGCAGTAAGCCCTGAAACAACAAGTAAACATACAGCTCTTAAGTTGTTTTTCGATGGTAACTTTCTCTTGACCTTGATAGAGGTGCAGTAATATACTTCCTATAATGTTGCACTTAATGGCAATGGACATAATTTCACTTCAATTAAAATACCAGTTAATATAATCCTTAATCTAGCCTACTGCATATATAACTAAATGCAAGTACTCGCCATAGAAAATTTTAAAAATGACATGAAGTGGTTACAAATGATTCAGGCCTACACCAATCAATCTAGAAAATATTGCTTTGACTCATGGATAATTTAGCATTTAGACAGTTCAGTCTTGGATAGTTATTGATTTCCTGGCAGGCCTAGCAATGGTAGGCTTGTAATAGGCTATTTAAGTTAAAACTGCACTACATATAGGTTTAATGATTAAAATGTATTAGTTTATTGTATTCACACTACCAGTGGAAATGACTATCTGTCAGTCTATTTTTATAAGCAAACAAAGCCGTCGTTTAGATGGAAATAAAAACAAAAATTTTATTCACTGCTTTGTAAAAACATGTAACTTGTGGTACGTACTCGTTCAAACATATGGGTGTTCAACGTGCGAAATACTGACATCACTTTTATAAATTTTCAATAACCGCAAGGGTAAATCATATGCCGGGACAAACCTCAACGTTACATGAAGAGAATTTCGGTCGAACAATACAGCACACATGCGTCGAAAAACATTAAGACATTGATCGCGGAAGTAGGTAACAACTAATTTAGTAATGCACGGTGAAGTACGCGAAATAACCTGAATAAACACACATAACTGAAGATTAAATCACACCAAGTTAAGCAAAATATCAGTAGCCGGTTCTTGCGATTGATATGCAAGAATAACAGGTAAGAAACTTTAAGAAACACCATCAAATAAGCAAACAATGACGAAAACAGAATATCTTATGACGATAACAATATAAATATCACTAGTGTTTGTCAGCATTACTTTTGCTATACCCATCAACAATTTTCCAACATGCTAGTAAAATTGAAGCTGTTGCAATGTATCAAATAATAATTAAGTGTTGACGTTTCAAGCAAGTATCAACAAGCACGACTCTCAAAGGCAAATTATGGTTGTTTCTACGTAAACCCAAGTTGCACTAGAATTGAAACATCGTCCATATTTTATTTGAAGCAAAGGTAAGCACACCAACTCCACAAATAAACGCCTAAAGTATGAAATACGATATATCCTTGTGCTTCGCCTCAATTCATCGACAGCATTGACAGTATGGAGCATGGCATTAACTAGATTATACATCACAAACATAACCACGATATACACATCCGTAACTAGAACTATTTACGTTACCTGCACGTTAGACATAAAAAATTGTCGCAATCCAAAACCGATATTTCACTAAACCTTTGTCAACCTTCGAATAAGCCAGAATAGCCCATTGCACTTAAATGACATTTATCACACAGGCTACAGTATTATCCCACTATCACAATAAATATAATGACATTGAAAAGATAGTAATAGGCATTAAATTCTACAAAATTCAGTCTACCATAACAACGATAACAACCTTCAACCCTCACCTTTCGTTCGCAAGAACAATAGCGCCAGTCCGCCTGCCTCGTAGCAGGCGGACCCTGAAGCTCGCATTTTTCGGAGAAACGAGCCACTCCCGTCGCCGTGAGCCGTTACGCGCGCGCCCCAAGGGAGCACCTATGGAACTACCAATGATGACGTTTCATACCCATATAAGGTGAAAGCCATGACGTCGTGTCCCGTGAATGGGCAAATTCGGAGATAGAGAATAACCCCCCAGATCCCTTGCAGCCTATCGTGATGTCAGTTGCACATGATCACGCTTCTAGAACTGAATCTGCCAAGTAATTAATTGATTACAATTGGTATTTTTCAAAGCAACGCCAAATAATATCTTTTGTCGTTTATCGGAACTCAAATAAAAATAAGAGTGAAAATAGGAGATATATAAACTTTTCTGCGATTTAATTTCTAGTTAAAAGTAGAAGTTTAAATGGAGGGACTTGGAAGGTGGGTTTTCATGAAGTTAAATACGGAATCTTGAAGAATGAAGCCACTTTTCTTATGAATAGAATGAATTCCGTGAAATATTTTTTTTTCGGAGTATTATTTTGGGATTATGCAGTATCTGTGTCTTTTATACTTTTAGAGTTACTTCTGGTGTGATAACGCCTGCAGATATGGGTTAGTTAGGGTAAATTATGGCCATAATTATGGTGAATAGCATTGTATTCCTACGTTAAGCCACGGAGTAAGGCCAGAATTCATTTCCGCCAAATGAGTTTCGGATTTCGCCTGAGGATGCGTCCGTTGTTTATCGACATTTCTGCAAAAGTGCTGTTAATTTTCCAACACAATAACCAGAGTGAGATAGCAATGCCCACGGGTACGATTTGAGCTTGGTACAAGTTGCAATTAATGGTCAAGACATTTATTTTCGGTGGAGCTGATATATTTACAGCAACTTTTATTTCCCGGCAGGTATTTACGAGGCATGTTTTCTCTCCACGAACGGTGAAGTTCATTACCGTAATTCATTACGCCCATGATATATAAAATATCATGCTAAAATACTCAACTTCAAATATTGCAACAGTTCGAGGTTGGGCATTCCCTAAACATAAGGTGTCTAAGGATGTGGAAAAAGAGAAGGCGATTACGTATTTCGCATTCTCTGCATTTTTTTGTGATGCTATTGACTTTAGGTATCAAATACGATACCTCTTTAAAATAACATAACGGAAATACCTGGAAAAAATCTAAGGAATTAGTTTTTCATAGGCTAACATAATGGGAGTGGAAGCAACTGATCAACGTATGCAAGAAAAAATAACAAAAACATTTACATTAATTACTTTTACTTTGCTAAGCCATGCCAAAAACTTCAAAAACATCAGATTTTAAGTTGCAGAATGACATAAACGTGATTATGACTAATATTAAATAGTTGACACACGTTAAGCGCACCTATTATATCCTGTGATACCACCAGACACTTGGCGACAGCGTCACCCTTAAACTGAGTGGAAAATAAAACCTGTATAATATAGGTATGCTATGCTAAGGGCGCAGGATGATAAACTTGAAAAATCTCCTTTGCATACCAAAGTTGTTTAATTTTGATCCATTCATTATAAATTTAAATAGACTTTTTTATTTTATGTCGATAAAGTATGAATTCAGATGGCTAAAGGAAATTTATTTTGCTTAATATTTATTATTAAGGCCGCACATGCAGTCACGGGTATTTTGTGGCCGACTTAAGTTTTCGATAAGGAGGAACGATAAAAATGTTTTCTCAATAAAAAAGAAAAAGGGCTAATTGCATTTAAAAGTGAGGCCACATCCGGGCCGTGAGAAGTGTCGCCTCTCCACCCTTAACACTCATCCCAGAAGATTTTCACCCCGCGGTGGTCCTCGGGAGGGGAAAAAATACCGTCTCCTTCCGTCCTCCACAAATCCCCCTGTTACTTCACCGTCCTCCCCCATTTCGTGCCCCCGGCAAGATGACAAATTTATTTCGGCGACGTGCTCAGTTTTTTTTATCGAGTACCGGGGAGTTTATGGAAGTGTAAGGCTGCATCCTCGCGTGGGTGGGTACAGCACGCGAAGCCGCTGGCGTTTTGCCTACGGACCGGAAGTCTCCTCTCTCTTCCCCTTTAACTTCTCAAATCGTCCGGCTCCTTCGTCGCTCATTTCCTCTCTCGCCAAAGGTGATGATCCTGGTTTGGCGCAGGCTCTGTACTTTGCGTGGGTTGATGGGAAGGATGTGAGCAGGAGAACCCCACACCCAAGATCTCGTCTCTTTAGTGCTGGGATACTGTCACTGCGTACCGAGCGTAAAATCAAGTATACCAAGTTCATCCACACAATTTATTTTATTACAGCCCGACCGGTTTCAACACTGTCATGTAATTCTCAAGGGTAAATATTATCAAAATATTGATCGTAATGACAGTGTTCCCTGCATGTTGAATGAAAAATGGGGTTTGCTGCTTGTTCCGCGTGGTACTCATGTACCAAAGAAATTGTGGTTGAACTAGGTTTAATCGATTTAACTCGCGTATTAGCGCATTGCGAACCAGTCACGAGTTTACTTGTGTTTTGCGTGCCATCTTTTGAGGACGGGTCACGAGTACTCTCCTGTATACATATACTTTGCAATTACATTGCAGATGTAGTTTGGAAAAAATAATTTTGCATATGCCTTTCAAATTATTAATTAACCATGTAGCTCATATTTTTTTTCACAAATGCTGAGTCTTCAAGTCAAATGATTTATAAAGTTAATGAGATATAAATTATTTAATAGCTGTGGGCAAAAAATTTGGAGAAACTGCACGGTCGCTGAGGAAAGATTCGAAAAAAAGTCCTGTATGCAATTTGTTAATCATGAAATTTCTCAAAGTAAACTCACGAACCATTGATGATACACTACATACAGGTTCGGCAGAACCGATGTGATGCATATAGGATATGACTACTAGTGCAATCGCACTTCCTTTATTGAAATGTTCCGGAAAAAATTCGATTCCAAAAGTCAATTTCAAGAAAAGGAAAATATTTGAGCATTCTTTCCTTTTCGAATTTTTGAATAAAAACGTAACTTGTTTGTTCCACAGAAATGTTTTTATATATAAGACTCGGGTTTCTCCGAGGATCGACATCTGAAGATGAGATGAGTCATATTCACACAATAGATAGCCTAGTTTATCGGTAACATATTCTTCGATGTTTCAATAATTTGTGAAGTTACAAGTGATAAAATCAGTGCTCAAACAGAAGGTTGGTGTTTGATAGGGGAGGGTATAGCTCACCCCGTACTAATCCATTGGCGTGTGAACATCACACACACAGGGTAGGAGGGCCAATTCCTTTCCCTGGACTGCCTGCGATGGCCTCAAAAGTTCTGACACACAGCAAACGGAGTCTCGAGAATTTTTAGGTCTGGGTGTCCAGAAATCTTTGCCCGGGATTTGAATCCTGGACCCTCCGGTATATAGTCCAACACCCACTTGGTCACCACGATCCCTTAGAAGTGATATGCAAGTATTTTAAGTGACCCTTTAAACATTTTTTCAGGTACAGTTTATTATTTTTCTTCAGTTTTTTTAATATCTTTCGGGTTTCACAATTTTTTCCTCAATTGTTTTTCTTATTTCACTGTTGTATGGATGAAATAAAGCTTGTTAGTTCACTGAATAGAGCGTTGGGGTGCCGGACGGAGATCCCGGGTCCCAATTACGCGACAGGCTTTTTGGACATGTCGGGTGAAATCTGAGCTGGTCAATTTTCTGAGCACTAGATCTTGCTGGGAAACATGGGGAAAGAAACTAGGGCCTCTAACCTGATGTGTGAAATTCAGCTGCGTTGGAGGTAGTAGTTTGTGACCTCTTCTGTCCAAAATTAGGCTGCCATCTGGTCGAATGTAACTTTTTTTTTACTTAAACTCATACCATTGATTCTACGTAATATCCTGCATTCTAACATAAAGGTGTGGCATAAGGAAATTAGATATGCATGAATTATAATAATTTCTTTTCGATATATTCGAGAATTTCTGGGGGTTATGGGATCGTAACCCAATCAAGGTGAATGATTTGATTTGATTTGATTTGATTTGCGCTTTATTTTACCTGGGCAGGTTGAGGCCACAATCCGGCCCCCTCTTCCACCTGCCCAGGGCTCTTTTACAGAGTTTACATCATTGTTTTAATTCCTTAATAATTCCTTAATATATATAATGAAGCAGTAAATAATTAAAAACTGGGAATAAATAGATACAAAAGCAAGAAATAGTTGAAAGGTAGAAAATAAATAGATAATATAGTCAATAAATAATAAATAAATGGAGTATAAGTGGATATTAAAGGCAATAAATCGGTGAAAACAGAAAATAACTACATAGCAAATAGGCATTAACTAGATAATAAAAATATAAAAGAATACAAGTGAAAAATAAATAGTATTAAAAAAAAAAAAGGAAGAGGGATCCTCTGGGGCTCATGTCTGGAGGAAACCTTGTGTCAATAGGAGTTTAACCACACTCGTCTTCGAAAAATTGCCTTTCACATGCATAGGGAGCGCGTTATAGGCTCGTGCGAAAGTGGCCATAAAGGAGCCAGACATCCTCGCCGACCGATGACAGGGTATCATGAAGGAGTGCGGCGCGTTTCTAGTATTTATATTGTGGATTCTGCTCATAAGTGTCATATTTATGTACACGAAGGACGGCAACTGCGTCTTCCAGACCCTGTACCCCGCTAGCAAGTTACTTAGTAATCTCCTCTCCTTCATTCGGAGAATCCCCTCCCGTTTGTAGTGGGGGGTCATATGCTCAGTGTAGCCAGGGCGCAGGGCGTATCGGAGACAGGCATTTTGAGCTACCTGGAGCCTGCCCAAATCCCTCCCCGACAGGTCGCTACAAGGCACCAGGCAGTAGTCCAGGATGGGGAAAAGGAGGGTCTTAACTAATATAAGTTTAAGTTTTTTGCAAGGTCTAAACTGCATGCCCCTTAGCCTTTTAATTCCCCAGTGGACTCGGGAAATCACTTGTGAGACCTGTTTCTCCCATGACAGGTCACAAGAGATAGTGGTCCCTAGATACCGTATGGACGTGGAGTAGGGAATAGGACAATTTAAGATTTTGATGGGTGGGGTTCTGGCCCCTACAAATTTATCCCGTATCCTTTTATTCCCGAGTATAATCGCAGTACATTTACGATCGTTAACGGCCATCCCCATCCCGTTCAGCCATTCACACACGCATTCAATATCCGCATTCATTCGCATCACACATTCATTCAGATCGGGACCCTTTGCATCTTGGACAAGGAGGATGTCGTCTGCATACAACATGATTCGAGAAGAGGTCCGCAGCCTAGAGACACCATCTATAAATAAGTTAAATAAAATTGGCGAGAGGCAGGACCCCTGCGGCACGCCAATGGGGAAGTCCCGCCAGGAAGACCGCTGCCCTTCCGGCATCCGAATTTTCGCCCGGCGGCCCGTCAGGTAGCTCTGCACCCAGGTCACCGCTCCGCCGTCAAAGCGTAGCGACCTCAGCACCTCCAGAAGTAGGTTGTGGCGCACGGAGTCGTATGCCCTCGCCAGGTCCAGAGAGGCCACCACACTCAATCTCCTCTGGTCGACCGCTTCGCGGACAGGATCGAGGACTCCTACAAGGGCCAGCTGCGTGCTGTGGTTCGGCCTGAAGGCCGACTGCGATGTGCTGAGCATCCCGCAGTTGTAGACGTGAGTGGAGAGCTGCTCCAAGGCGATCAGGTCAAAGACCTTTCCGAGGCAGTTACCCACGGCAATGGGGCGGTAGTGGCAAGCCTCCGTGGGGATTGGCGTTTTGGGCAGGGGGATAATGAGGGAGTGCTTCCACTCCTCAGGGTACTCCCCCCGGCGGATGCTGGAGTTAAAAAGGGTGGAGATCGGTTTTTTAAGGGCTGGGAGGAGGAGCCGGATCGTGGCCGGAACGATACCGTCGGGACCGGGGGAGCAGGTATGGAGCTTCCCCACAGCCACCTCCACATCATCCTCACTGATGGGGGAGAAGGTGAAGGCCGGGTAGTCGTGGATACGAAAAGGAGGGTGTCTCCGCGAGGCATCCACGGCAGACGGGGAGGATGCGAAGAGGTCAAGGAGGGCATCGGGCGGAACCACTATATCACCCATGCTCCCCTTCCGTAGTCCCCCCTGCCCCCTTACAGTCCTCCAAAACCCTGAAGAACCCTCCCTCATCCTCTCCTTAAAGAAGCGCCCCTTTGCATTGCGGATGAGTTGCTTGGTGGAATTACGGGCCCGTTTGTATATGTTCCACGCATCCACGCTCTTCGAAATGGTGAAAGTCCTATAGGCTCTGTCCCGATCACGCATGGCCTCGCGGATATGTCCGTTTAGCCATGGGGCAGGCGGTCTCCTGACTAATTTAGTTATCTCCGGGGCATGTATGTCCATCGCGGCGAGGATAACACTCCGCAACATCGTGGCCTGAGAGTGAATGTCCTGATCTTCTGTGATTTCCTCTAAAGGATTAAGGACGGGGTCGCTCAATAGGGCGGGGAGGTCAATGTTTTTAAGCGGTCGGAACTTAACAGTTTTGCGAAGGGGTCTCGGAGGCACCAAATTTAGGGAGCAGAAGATGAGGTCGTGCCTCGAGATCCCCGGTGCGGGAAATTGCCCATGGTGACACACTTTTTCGGGGTTGAGGACGATGATGAGATCCAAGGTGTTATGGGAGGTAGCAGTGTGGAAGGTCGGCCGCTTAGCTAGGATGGCCAGACCGTGGTCCCTTACAGTACGCTCAAAGGCCCGTGACGAGGAAATGTCCTTATTAATGGGAACGTTGAAATCCCCGATGAGGACAGCTTGAGAGCACCGTGCGGAAGTGGCCGAAAAATGCTGCAGGACCGTAGCGGGTGAACGGGCCTTCGGGGGGCAGTAGGCGACTCCTACCAACAACTTGACCCCGGTCACATCCGCCTCGACAAATAGGAATTCCTCGCGATCAATCGGAGATGCTGTCGATTTCGCTGCCACGGAAAAGGCGATGCTATCTCGTACATACAGGGCGACTCCTCCCCCAGCCCCATACTGTCGGTCATTCCGTAAACATTTATACCCGGGGAGCTCGTAAGCTTGGCTCCCGAACTTCGGAGACAGGTGCGTCTCGGTGACCGCAATAAAAGTCTCATCACGGCCTTGAAATATATTGACGAAGTCTGCCCAGTGCGCCCGTAGGGACTCTGCATTCACGTGTGCAATGTTGGTGAGATTGAGTGTAGATTGCGCATTATTTTTCCCCACTGCTATTATAGCCATTATGATTCAAACGAATCAGGGCAGTGGCGTTTAAGGAGGGCCCGATATCGAGCTCTTTTCTTGCTATGTCGCCCTCCTTTCGGTACCGAGGCCAGGCTTTCCCTCAGTTACCTCTCCAGAATACGAGGGCAAACTCCTAACCCCTGAATATATTTAAAAATGTCCCCGCTTGATATATGATCGCACATGATCTGCGCGAAGGTCGCAGTAGATATTTCCGGGTTCGTTGTTGCCGGGTTCCGCGTTGCGCCGAGTGAAAATTCAGTCATGAATTCCCAACTCCTCCTTCAGGCGTTTGATATAGATGTTATATCTCCTCCCCTGAGTGGTCTGCCTCTCCTTCTGTGACATGCTCAAGATGGTGGCCTCGATCTTCCGAAGAAAAATTTTCGGATCTACACCAATTGACCGCAGGTAGGGAGCAGTCTCAGTTTTTTTATGGGCCTTCTTCACCGCAAGGGCAAAGAGGCCTGTGGGGATTGTCGAGGGGTTGATGTCATCGGCAGGGGAGAGGGGCAGGTCGGCTACGGAGGAATCCTCCGAGGTGGTGTCATCTGCTTCGTCCGCCTCCTGGCTTCGCTCCCCACCGGCCGGCCGCTTCGCAACCTCGAGGAGGGGGGATTCGCGGTCCCGTTTGGCAGCCCTCTTCACCTCTGGGTCGATCTCCATGACCTCTTCCGACGGTAACCCGGAGGGTGCAGGATCCGGGACACCAGGGGTCGGATGGCAGGGGCATGGGCCGGAAGTAGTTGCAGGAGCCGTAGCTGGGGTGACGGAGAGAGAATCTTCCGTTGGGTGGGTGACTGGAGCGGGTCCCACATTGAGGGTGGAAGAGGGTACACCTGCCGATGTAATGGGAGCGATCGGAGGGTATTCCGGGACTGCTGACGGGGGGGAAGGGGTTGATGGCGGCTGTTCTCTGTGTTGTTGTTGACCGGGGGGTGACTTAGTCGAGCACCGAGCCTGATGGTGGCCCGTCCTTCCGCAGGTGGTGCAGGTATAGTCGTCCAAGTTGAGGAAGACAGTGTGGGTGGTTCCTGCATGCGTCACCGGTATGGCCACCGGGAGGGTCCCCAGATTCTCCACCACCACGTTCGCCAACCTCCTGAAACCCTTTACATGGGCGAACAGGGGGTTGTGGCAGGCCACCTTGGTGTGAGTGATCGCCCCCACCACCCGCCCGTACTGAGAGAGGTGTGCATGGAGGACACTGGCCGGGATATCTGGGATGGCGTTCGAGAGGAAAATCCTGGTGGCCCCGGAGACGTATCTCCTAAAGGCCACCGTGCTACTCCCGCGCTGCACTGGAGGGGAGGACACCACTCTGTCCACTAGGCTGCTCTCCCGTAGATAGATGCAGACCCGGTTGTTACTTATTCGCGAAGCATAAGTGATGTCTCGGGGGGCCACGACGGAAGAGATGGCCAGCAGGTAATCCTCGAGGGAGAGGTTGTCCGCAACCTCCGCCACGACGGCCGTCTTCTTGTCCGGTGAAGGCTCATATGAAGGTGGGTGAGAGGTTGAGGCGACGTCAGTCTCCCGTTGTGCGGCGTTAGCATAGGAATTGGATTGAATGGTGGTACTTGAGGGTGGTGGTGGTGGGATGACGGCAACTGAGGTGGTCGGAAGGTTGGTGGTGGCGGGCAAAGGTGTACCAGAGGTCGTTGGGGAGTTACCCGACCCCGAGTCCTGGGGTAATGGGGACTCCAAGGTAGGGTGGGCAGAGGCGGTGGCGGACATAGTGTAGATGACGGGTGACGTTGTAGGTGTTGGAGGGGCAGTGACCCCGGCCACGGCGTCCCTAGCCGCAGCGGGTGGCGGGTCCCCGCCCTTCTTCATCTTCCCCTTCTTCATTGGCGAGGTTCAGTGCCGCCGGCGAGCCGGGGCACGTGTTGACGGTGAAGACTCCTAAGGTGGGGTTTAGCGGGGTAGCACCTTGTTAGAGGAAAGTTGCACACACGGGGGCCCCCCACAGGGTTATGGAAAACACTACAGGACTTCCCCACTTCACGAGCTCAGACTCTAGGGAAGATAAAAAGGGCGCCTAAACAGAACCCCCTTTATGCCTCAACCAACGTTGCGAACCTGAAGCCGTCGAAAAAGAATCACAAAATAGAAATACACTCTTAAGAAACAACAGACGGAGTCACAAAACCGTTGGCTATTAATGTTGAGGGAAACACAAAGATGCCTGTCTAATAGAAACCAAAGATCAGGTACAAGAAATGAAAAAGAAACAGTAACCAAGTGCCGCCGAGCGGAGGCTGTCACTTAAGCCTCCAAAAGCAGGGAGATATTTAGCACAGAACACTACGAAGGCTCCTCACAAAGAATTCGAGTGCAGGCTACCCATGGTGCACCCGAAAACTAACCAGAAAGGAGATGTAAGCAGTGAACGGATAACTTGGCGAAGAATAAAAGAACCTAAAATATTCTCAAAATATAGAAGCGAAGTAAAGGAAAATTGCACTGTTCGAAAGTACACGAAATAACGCGCCTAACAGTTACGAGTGAAAGGTGAAGAACAAATATAGTCACAAAAGCACACTCGGAACTCTCGGGCGGTCCCGCGTCTCGAAGTTTCGAAAACGTTAGAGATCACAGTTCACTATTGCAATTAAATGACTAGAATTATAAACCCTAATAGCACAGGCACACACGGCAAACAAAACAGAAAACATTCAAGTAAATTTAACACGGTTCAATCTGGCTTAACCCGGTAACTAAGGACTGATCAAATGAAAAAACGTAAACACCAAGAAATTCAACGACAAATTAGTGGGAATAACTTCTGAAACGATGAAAACAGCAAATGAAAACTAAAAATAAACACAAAGAACAACGTAGAATTAATTAATCACAACGCAAAGCAATGAATGCACGGGTAAAACCCGGCAATCACAAAACTAAACACACGTAAGTTTGATTAACATGGTAACTATGGCCGATTGGAAGCAATAAAACAAATTTAGGCATAAAAACCTGAAATCGCGACGAATGGTCAAGATTCCTTCACAATCGAGTCCAGAAAAACTTCACGTAAAACCTGATACACAATACACAAGGACACAAGCACTACATCCACTAAAAACTCACAAACTCTGAGAAGCGATGTTTACACACGACAACAGAGAGAGAGAGGGAGGGAACAGACGTTCATGATGTTTTTGACCTATATTTTTATATTTTACCAATGATCAATTGGCTGATAACCAGTTGTTGAATTAGTTGCACTCACTAGTGTAACTCTCCCGTGTATAAATTGTTTTTTTTTCGACTCTCCCCATCCGAGTCTTTCTCTCCGTATCTTTACGCACGTTTCTCATAAAGTGCAAACTTTCGTCTCTTCGCACCGCTCTCATAACTTCTCTCGCACTTCCGCCTCGCCTTGTGGCGAATGTGTCTGTCTCCCCGCTTCCCTCTCATACCTCCTCAGTTCTGCAAACCTCCTCTTTCCCTCTTCGGGGTTTTTTTCCCTATTGATTTTCGTTCATCGCTTAGCGGCGTCTTCAGCGGGAAAGGGGACGGACAAGGCGACACGGCCCTGGTGGAATAGGCGTTTCGCGTGCACGTGATAGGCCCTGCGTGGAATTTTTAAACGAGAGGGCGCATGTGGTTTGCCTCAACCTCCTCCTTCACTCCTCTACGTCCCCCCTCGCCTTATATCCTCCCCCCTTCCTCTCTCCCCCCTTAATGGGCTGTTATGTTATTTCACGTGAGATATAATGCGAGGCTCTCAAACAGAAAAAAAGAAAGGTTAAGGGCAGAAAAATTGAGCCATGACACCCATTACCGGGAGCCCATTAACTTTATTTCATTATTAAAACATGTCTCGCTGATTTCTTAGCCTTTGAGAAAAAAGAACTTCAGTATTAAATCTCTTCATCGTCATCACAAGCCATAAGACAGCTCTCAAATTGGATATTTTACCAGATAACCTTTTCATACTTGCATTATATTATCTTCCGTGAGATCTTGATGCCATATCCTTCCGATTTAATATTCCTTTCCCTAAATCTTTTGATTCACATTCTTTAATGGTTGTCTCCGTTTAAATATACAGTACAACAGGAAAAAATGCACGACCTTATCTTACACCTGTCATTATTCACGACTTGGAGAATGGAGTATCCTAAAGTAATATCTCCCAACTTATTCACCATTGTCAATAGCCATCAATTCAAGGATTGTTTTCATGCATCTCTACACTCATTTCTCCCATCAACTAACTACTTCATATTTATTTAAAGCTTCTGTATTTACATTCTTCTCTATTTCATGTATATGTCATTCGAGGATTTCATTCTCCATTCATCCCATTAACTCGGCAATTACTTTTCACTCGGCAAATGCCTTCATTAGATCTTCATGTAGCCGATTAGAACGCCCTGTCTTTTAAAGTTATCAACCGACTTCTCTTTTGTTCCAATCTTCTTCGTACTTCTTCGTTAGTTAATAATTCTATTCATTTTATAATTCTTTTACAGTCATTCTTCTACAACACCAAATTTGAAATTCCTCCTGTGTGGACTTACCCGCTTCTGTTATCATCCATACCTCACCGCCATAAAGAAGCATGCACCAGGTGCAAGTTTTAATGAATTTTTTCCTCCACCATGCTTGTATTCCCGCTACACACCTAAAACTCCTTCGCGCTCCTTCCTGCGATAGAATGCCCTCATTCCCTGAGATAATGTACTGATGATTTCATTCTTAGTTGCTCGCTTATTACTTTGCTTCTCAGATAGCAGTACTTCTCTCTATGTCTCTCTCTCTCTCAATATGTCTCTTCTACAAGGTTTTGTTTCCCTAGTTTTACATTAGATTTTTCTTCTTTTCTATCACATAACCTTATCTTTGCTTCATGTTTTTATTTTTCTAGTAATATCTGTTCATTATATTTGCAAGGTTTATTCCTTTACTCAACTAGTGCCTACCATAATTCTCTTTCTGTCCTTACCAAGACTCCTCTGTCGTCACCAAAGCCACATTTTCTCGCCGCAATATTCACCCCTGATATATTTTAATAATAATAATTAGATACCTGGTGAGTAATGTTTGGATACGCGCATATTGACTTAAAGAGTAAAATTTTACACACATCAATTGAAGGACCGAGAACTGGCCGTGAAAGCCTAAGTCCCGCGAGAGTCCAGGTCAATGCGAATGATTTTTATCTGTGAAATTTCTGCTATTTTACCCAAATATTTGAACTCTACTCGTATTACTACTACAGCATCTTTAGGTTACCAAATATCATCCAAAGGTCTTGAATCATACACTACGGCATTATATTCCGCACGTAAGAAGGTATTGCTGATAACGGCTTTCCGGTGTTCCTACGCGTTTGTTTGTCTCTGGACGGCAACAATTTCTCCAGCCATCCGGAAAATGTCTTCAGGTCAGAATAATGGAAGCACTTATCGTCAATGATAAATCTCGCGGAAAACTTAGATCCAATATTAGAAGGCACTTGAGCAATATTTGGTTACTTGAAGATGTAGCTTATTGCGACTACTGTTTGAAATAAAATCTATATGTTTTTGTTATATGGCCCTCTTGTTTGGCCGGGTATCTCATATTAACACTTTAATCATCTGGATGTAGATTAGTTAAATAGCAGCTGCTGGTATCTTTCGAGTGATATTTGAGTCGAACAATCAGGATATTCGTTATTTTTTCGCCCTATATTAATTCAGTCCATTCAATCTGCATATGGGGTGCTACTGGCATATGTTTATAGGCACTCAATACAGAGAGTTGGCTCAATTATGGGTTAATTTCGTTCCGGAGCGGGAAAACATACGGTAACGCTCTCCAAAATGAGAGATGATGTTGTTCTCTACTAATGAGGTAAGCTTGCACCGTTTCCCAGTGCCAATACATAACGCACAGGACACAGGTTAGCACAGGATGCGTTGAATTTTCATTTTGTTTTTGTCTATCTAACGGAATTTTATAATCAAAATGTTCGTGAAGCATTGTAGGGTGATAAGTGAGGTAGTGGAGCAGGGTAAAGGAGAATTTCACTTCACCAGGGTAAAATTAATGGAAGTTCCTTGTGATAACTCTAATTTCAAGAATTTATCAGTGTTTGGATATTAGTGGTTCTGTTATAATGGTTTTTATTTACCTTTGTTGTTAACGTTTCATTTGGGGAAGATATTTTACATTATAAGTGTAGGTAGCTTCGATTTGACGAATGTAGTATATCTTATGCCGACCGATTCTTCACTGATGGTCTGGTCTTACGGATGCACTGGTGTTCATGTATTCGAATTGATAATGAAATTCCTCTATGAAAAAAATCATTTTATATACGAAATAAAGTCGAGGGAAACTTTTTTTTTGTTAGTAATGAATTAGTCAAGCGACAACTCATATTATGAGGCAAATTTGTTCTCTCGATTGATGTCCATGATGAATAATTTGTTGACGATACTGACGATTCAATATATTTTTTGCGTAACTTTTCGAGAATGAATTGAGGGCATTAATATAGCTGGAATGATTTCATAGATACAAGTTAATTGGGGAATATTGGCTACTAATTGCGGGGATATTGTTTCAAATCTTACCATGAATACAGCATAAGGAATCCAAATTTTATTTTGCTGGAAAATTGTATTCTAAATTTCATAAGAATATCATCATCATCATAGTCAATAATACTAGGATTGGTTTGACGCAGCCCTCCACTCGATTGTTTTACCGGCCAACCTCTTCATGTCAAATCAACTCCTCTCTTTTACAACCTTCACAACTTTCTCCATATATCTCATACGAGCCCTGCCTATTCCATTCTCCTGTTCACTTTTCCCTCTACGATTATCTTCATTAGCCCATCGTGTCTTAAAATATTGCCGATTAAGATGTCCCGTCTTCTTTTTGGGTTTTTTTAGGTTTAGGTTAGGTATTCAGTCTCAGTTTTCTAACTCTTCTTAAGACTTCTTCGTTGGTTCGGTCGATAAATTTTACCGTCATCATTCTTCGGTAGCACCACATTCCAAATGCTTCCGGCCTTGATTTCTCTGCTGCTGTAATCGTCCATGATTCGCTGCCATATATTAAAATGCTCCAAATGTATGTTCTAATGAAATGTTTCCTCACTTCCACGTTTGCATTTGCAGCTGTAAGTGGAATCTTCGTTTCGTAAAATACCCTCTTTGCTTGGGCAATTCTACTGACAATTTCTCCTTCACTTCGTCCATCGCTGGTTACTCTGCTTCCCATGTAACAGAACTCTTTCACCTCCTCGATTTTTTGTTTTCCTGGTTTCTTTTCATCTACCATATCTACCTTTTATCATACCAAGACCTTAGCCTTCTTTTTATTGATCTTCATGTGATATCTGCCAATATTATTTCCATATTTCGTAGTGTCTTCTTTAAATCTCCTTCCGTTTCTGCCATGACTGCTGTGTCGTCGGCGAATCGCAGCATGCTGATTTTCTCCCCGTGGATATTCACTCCCGGAGACTTTTATTTGACTTCTTGGAATGGCTTTCTCGATGTAGACATTACTGATTTGATAACAGCCACCTCGTTTTTATACAAGCTGTGGATAACTCTTCGGACAGTATAAGAAAATCAACAACTATTTTCTCAATGACATGGGCAATGCACTTCATGAACTCAGTACCGTATTTTTAAATTACTGATTGCTATGATAAACTAAACTTTTTGGGTAAGAATAAACTTTTTGCTATTAATTATTCCCGCTTCCTTTGTCGATTCCTTTTGAGTTGTTTTAAAGCTTAACGTAATATGATAAAAAGATATTATAAAAGTCATACCATAAAAACCTTATGATGGTCAATGTACTGACATGATTTGTGCATTCATCCATAAAATTGGATATGAAATATTTAATGTTGATTATGTTCCATATGCCTTTTGTATCTTTATTGGAATTGGCGAAATTATGACCATTTTATCGCCGAATTTCAAAATAGGCACCTTGGGACAAAAATAAAATTTACTAGTTCAAAAAGTGAATTTGACCGAATGGGAAAGACATTTCTGCCGCTGAATGCGCCCTCTCATGCTATTATATTATTCCGACTGGAAACCAAAGACTCCTGACCTAGGCGATCCCTTTTTCTCTTTGTCCCAGATGCCCCATCGGTCGCTTGTAAAAAGTGAAGGCATTAATTCATGCGGACCACTGGCGTGCACCGAAATTTTTAATGGTGGGGACGCTTTTAAAGTTTAATGTCGAGCCAGGGAGTTGGACTGTTATACACTACTCGAGAACGGGAGGGAAGGGAGGTTTCCCGCTACATAATATATGTATGAGCGTTGGACGGGTCACAATTTCCAGTTTCGCGTTCCAAAACCTCCGATTACGGCGCCAGTTCCTTCCTTAAATCACTGCATTTAATCAATTCCCTCAATCGATTTAATACTGACCTGATTTATGACGCCTATATATGCGTTACTTTTCAAAATAATGATATCAATAAACTATTTTTTTTATCATCAACATAATGAGCATTGGAGAGTAGAATAACAACGTGAGCTAATATTACCAAATTCCCGTTTGAGCTTTTTCATTCAATTTGACGTCTTCGTATAACCGTCTTTTTCATCCCTTTAACAGAAAATTGAATGGGACTGTATTGGTAAAAATGCCTTATATTTTCGTGCAGAATTATTTTTATTCGGGGACTGATTTCTAGAAGCATTTATTTACATCCATCATTTATCATTTTAAACCCACCTTCTGAGTCGCGAATAATCGTTTGGTTAAACGAATGCTTACAAGTCTGGGCAATTATGCTATTCTCAATTTAGGGGTTGCGCATAAATCGACTCTTCTTTCCATTTATCATTTAGGAAGTTTTGTTCTCGTTTCGCATCACAAAAACACAAAATGCCTTGATGGAACCACTTCTTAATTGAGTCACCTCTTAAATCACCATGCTAAATTCACAGAACTTACTTTGAATGAGGTCTCAGGGGATTTTAGCTTAAGGAAACATGAATCACCACGGAAGAGAAATTTGTGACCCCCGTGAGAGGCATCTGCTTAAAGTTTGTGGCCCAAGGAAAATGAGTCTTCAACACATTCCTCTTCTGTGAGCAGAATACTAATAGGTTCCCCACAATACAAATCACTATCGCAGATTTCCTACAGGTTACCTAATATGGACAAACTGATGATTCATTTGTATGGAATCTTCTTTATTATTTACCTTGACGACTTTTGCCTGTGAAAAAATTTGTGACATATTTAAATAGGCATTACTTTAATTTGCTCTAGATTGTTTATTTTTTTATTGGCAAAATCAATATACTTACCTGTTCTGCTTCATTTTTTCTCCTAGATATTACTTCGAATACTGCTGTTTCAGGGGCTATATATATAATTATGATTTGATATTAATTTTAGCTCTTCCAAATTTTTTCACTCTTAGTTATAATTTAATCACCCTATTGGTTCTGAATTACGGTATGAGTTTCTTGGAGGGAATTAATTAGAGAGATTGATTGTGAACACTTTTTGGGAAAGGATATTTTTAATTCGCATCGTACATGAACACTAAAATCATTACGAAAGCGAACTCTGTGGTCGGAAGTATAGTTTGCATTTCCATATCAATACCTCTAAATGTTTGATAATCTGGATATGGGTATTTACCCAGTTTTATTTCGCTCATCATCATTGGTCAACAATCCTTGGATTGGTTTGACGCAGCTTTCCACTCGATTCCTCTATTGGGCAAAGCGTTTCATTGAGACGTAATTCTTCTCTTTTATATCCTTCATAACCTGTTCCATGTATCTCATATGAGGACTGTCTTTTCCAATCTTCCCGTTTTATTTCGCTATTATCCCTTATTTATGAATTATTAGAAGCCTGGGGACATTTTACTCTTCATAGATTACTTCTCTTTCAGAAATCATGTTTTATTTAGTAGCATACGACTTCAATTTTGGCCTTCCTCTTTAGTATTCCTACTAAGCTAGCCAGCCACCTACGTCGTGATATTCTGATTAGCGATCGCATAGGTCTCTACTTTCTTCTTTATTCAATCAGCACTATGACTTCTTCCGTGATCTAAAGTTGTTGAGAAGAAGCCATGGATCACGGAATAAGTCGTAGTGTTCATTGATGAAAGAAGAAAGTACAAGAAAGTGAAAACCTAAGAAGGGCAGATTTGCTGCAAAAGAATAAGGAATGAAGTAAGTCGCAAAGCCAGGAAAGCTTGAGAAATGTGAATGAACAATCTATGCAAAGATGTACAAAACAACCTTGCCCTTGGAAAGGTTGAAGCTGCCTATAGGATAGTGAGGAACCACATCAAGGAACGGAGCGCAAGATGCAATGCCATAAGAGACAAGAATGGAGAACTTTTGATTGAAAATGAAGACAAAGTGAAGAGATGGAAAGAATATCTGGAGAAGTTATACAACGGAAGCAATCTCAACACGAAAGTGATTGCAGAGGAAAGCGAAGTCGAAAATGATGATATGGGAGCATCAATATTAAGATCGGAATTCGACGCTGCAGTAAGGGACCTTCGGATGAAAAAGCCTCACTAAGCCCTCTGGAATTGATTATATCCCAAAAGAATTAATAAAAAATGCAGGAGAGAAGACATTAACTCATCTCTACAAAACCATCTGCGACATGTATTCAACAGGAGAAATACCTAAGGACTTTGAGAAAAACATCATAATTCCCAAAAAGAAGAGAGCGGAGAAATGCAAAAATTTTAGGACTACAAACCTGATGACACATGCATCGAAGTTCCTGACCAGGGTGATCTACAGAAGAATAGAACGCAAGACAGAGGATTTTCTGGATGAAGATCAATTTGGATTCAGGAAAAATAAGGGTACAAGAGATGCAATATTGGCCCTGGTAGTGTATATTATCTAATTCCAATATATCAAACTCCTATTTCAGGGTTTTTATCACGGTATAGGAGGGTACATAGCTGAAACATTTGGCTCTTACCTCTATTTCGATAGGACGGGTAGCACGAATGGTGCGATGACTTCACACCACACACTTGTCATGCATGCAACGCACAATTCTACTTATTCAGGATAGCCTGCAGGGCAACTGAAAGGTGTGTGGCATGGGGTGATGTATCACCAAACATCCACCACTTGCTTTAATTGATAGTAGGTATCGTTGTACATAGTTAGAGATTATGTTACTTCAATTTCATCTGTAATTGTCCCTTATTATACGAAAATAGGATGTCTTTTCTCATTTAGGATGTCTTTTCTCATTTAGGATGTCTTTTCTCATTTAAGACTCTTTCCCGTTATCATTCTCTCCTATGGTGACTTACAGGATAATGTGTGGTGGTCGCAGTAATATGTGAGTCGGGGAGTAGGAACGTAGAACTTGCGTAGATTATTGCCATGCAAATGCTCCTATTATTACTGCCTGCGTTACAGATTTTGCGGCTTTCGATGGCGCCACTTACAGGATGTTCTTTTTACTCTGAAACTCTTACTTTGTTTTTCACCATCATCATCGTAATCCTGGGTAACAGTACTAAAATTGGTTTGATACAGCTCTCCATTTGATTCACCTTCCGTCTTCATATTTACATAATAATTGTATTTCACACCCTTAGTAACTTAACCTCTATTTCATACGACGCCTTCCTTTACCATTCTTCCCGTTCTTTTGCCCTAGACGAATATGTTCGTGCTTCAAGATATGACCGATTAAGTTGTCCCGTCATCTTCTTAAGGTTTCAGAATATTTCTCTCTTACCAGACTTCGTTAGTTACTCGGTCGATCAATTGTTCCTACATAGGTATTTTTTCTACTTCACCCTATTTCGAATGCTTCCAGACTTGATTTATCTAATGCTGCCTTTGTCCATCTTCTACCTTTGATTATGGAGTGACTGAATCAAATTTACCCAGGGATCAAGTTAGCTTGTAATGGCGAAATATCACCCAGTGGATCAGATAATGCACACGTTTTGTTACATACGTCTGTGATCATATGCTAACCATAGAAGGAAATGGCTCAGTGTAATTTTAACTATCACCATGTGTATCATGCCATATCAATTAGAACTTGTTTCGTGTGGATTCATTCCGTCGTGCACCCTCAAGATGGCTTTCAGGCTGGACAGCACACGTACCTAAATATCACATCGTGGCACAAATATCACAACGGACACATCTGTGGCAAACGGGGCTCCCCCGTCATCTGTGGTAAACAGGGCACGATGTGATATTTTCGTAAATAATGTTATTCTGCTGCTTCCTGGGAGTCATAAAGTTTTAAAAAATAACCAATATGCGTTTAGAAATGGAAGGAAACTGAAGTTTTAAGGAAAATTAAATTTTTTTGAAGTCATGACAGAATTGAACTCGAAAATATTTTTTTTTTCATTCTTCCCTATTAGAAATCCTGGTAATTCATCATGATGTCTAAATTATTTTCATGTAAAAAATATATATATCTATATTCTCATCAATATAAGTCATCAATCCTCGGAATTGGTTTGACGCACTGTCTTCTTCTATCGGCTAATATCTTCATATTTACGTATTTATTCTCTCTCACATCCTTCATCACCTGTCCCATATATTTCTCGCGAGGCCTTCCTTTGCCATTCTTCCCGTTCACTTGTTCTTCAACGATTGTCCTCTTCAGGCCGTCACGTCACATGATGTGGACGGTTAGGTTATCCAGCCTTCTTCTTAGGGTATTCAGAAGACTCATCTTAGAACTTCCTCGTTACTTGCTCGGTCGATCCATTTAATCTTCATCATTCTTCTATAGCACCTCATTTTGAATGCTTCCATCCTTTTCTTTTCCGCTGCTGTCATTGTCCATGCCTCATTGCCATAAAGAAATACGCTCCAGTTTCTGTACGTTCTGATGAATTGTTTCCTTACATCTGCTCTGGTAAGTACAGGTTCTGTACACTGTAGATTTCCCTTTTGATAGGATACCCTCTTTGCCTGGGCTATTTTGCTGACTATTTCTTTCTTGCTTCTTCCAACTTTGGTTGCTCGGCTTCCTAGGCAATAGAATTATTTCACCTCTTCCAGTTTTTGTTTTCTTAGTTTAACGTTGGTTTTTGCTTAGTTTAACGTTCTTCTCTCTTGCTGCACACCAGCTTTCTTCTTATTGTTCTTCAGCTGATATCTGGCCATTAGTTATAGTTATAGTCCATAGTTATTAGTATATTATTCAGATCCCTCTCTGTCTCTGCTATGAGAGCTATGTCATCAGTGAATCAAAGCATGCTAACTTTTTTCTCCATGGATATTCATCCCAGAAAACATCTTTGATTTTTATTGATTGCCCTTTCGAAACAATAAAACTTACAGGAGACAGTGCACAACCTTGTCTAACTCCTTTCCTTATCTTTGCTTCTTCAGAACTGGGTCCAGATTTTATCACAGCTACTTGGTTTTTATACAAACTGTGGATAATTCTTCGATAGTTTTAGGACTCTCCAATACCCTTCAGAATTCCAAGCATTGAATTTTCAGGCACTGAATTGCACTTCAATTTATGTCCCCTGGACTAAAGCAAGAAAATACTCTTTTGTTAATTTTAGGTTAATAATATTATCTGGCCACATTTTAGGGGGCGTTTTGTATTTCAAAGTAAGGAATTAAGCTGAAGTATTCGTCAGGTTTTCCGCGCTGGAATTACTTCGCTAAAATGGAAAATTTTCCCATTAGCGATAGTTTCTCGTAATGAACGAGATCACTAGTGAATGATGATGAACTTTAATTTCAGAACTATTTCCAATAGATCCGTACCAGATAATCCTGAAGCCGAAATCGCAATATTTTGGCTTTCGATGGTTTGCATTCTGAAGCATAATGAAAATATATTCTGATAAAACCTAAACATAAAAATGCCGCTGTCGAGTGCTAATGTGTACGGTGAGTAATGTCTATTCGTATTTATCCTCATCCGAATTTCGGCCAGCGCAGTGAAATGGAATTCGTTTCATCTTATCTTTTAATTCCCCCACCTCCCTTCTTTCTATCTCTCTCTTTTCCCTTAAAGGGGATGTAGCGTTCCGGCTAATTTGGGCTCCTCTCGCCAGGAGGCGTGGTCGCTCTTCTGCGCATGGCTATGGTCTCTTGTCTCCGAGGGAGGAGAAGGCGGGGGCGTAGGGTGGGGAAGGGATAGGGGAGGCCACGAGAGGGTACGAAGGGTTTAAGCGGCAGTCAGTCGCATTTCGCCCGTGCGGTCGTATAAATACTTCCCAGCGCTCTCCGCGTCAAGGGGTCGCGCTCTCCGACGAGACGAGCGAGTTTTATCAAGGGTGAGAAATTCCACCAACTTTTGCCTCACGAATATCACTCTTAAGCCAAATATCTTAGCCACCCCTGTGGGAGGAGATTTGATTGAACTTGGACAGGGGGGGGAAAGGACGCGGGCGTGGTGCCCGCATGAGTTTTTTTGAGATAGGGCAGTCGTGAAAAAAATTGGGAAAATTACACCCCAGAAGTTTCCATAAAAAGGGCAATTTCCTCCCCAGAAAAAAAAACTTTCCGTGCCTGCCTGAGGTCGCGCGTTTTCACTTCAACGAGAGTTGGAGCGGAGTCCGGTAAAAATCCACGAGTGATTTCGTAGAGCTACATATTGGTGCTTCGCTTAGAAACGTATCCTGCTCGCATTTTGCTTCCCTTTCGAGGGGAATACGAAGTGTTCAAGAGTCCAAAGTTGTGCTTCGCGTGCCTCCGAACACCTTTCCCTTTTATTTCAGGTTGGGAAAAGACTTGAGGACCGATTTGTGCTCGTCTCGACACTTCTCTCGTCGAGATCATGTGGTGAAGGCAGTTGCGGCAGTGGCGGAGACCAGGGTCGAGGGTTCTCTCTGCCTTTCCCTGCGCTGGAAAGAAAGTTATCACCACGGCACCGGAGATTGAAGAGCTACGCGACCGTCTGCCGCAAGTGTCATCATCTCCCCGAGCGAAGATCCAGCTCTCGTGTTCCCACGGATTGGCTCGACTCCTCTGAAGGGTTCTTGTGAGAATTATTGGCGAGGAGGACTCAGAAGCAGTACTACGCGAGCCGGTCTTGTATCCTACCCACTGGATCATTCCCACTCGTCCACTTTCTATCCAATCGAAAGGAAACAGGCTAGCCGGGGAGGGACGAAATAGGACAACCTCGGCTCGTCGACCGGCGGCCCTTTTCATCAGCAGTCAGTCGTAGCCGCGAGGCGAGGGGATCTGCTGGGGAACGGGATGTGTGTTGTGGGAAGCGATTACCTCATAGGAGTGCGGAAGGCGCGGGCAGATGAGGATGTGATCGAGGAATAGTGAGGTGACAACAGAGTTCTATAAAACAGACGTTCAGAGGTGGGGAAAAGAAAATCAAGTGGCTGGAGCAAGTTTTCGGGAAAGTACCACTGGAAATCACTTTTCGCTCATCGCGTAAAAGAGTATCGAATGCACCCGTGGTATTTTGAGAGCAAAAATAGAAAAAGATAGCAGCCGACGGGGCATAAAAACGAAACCACGGAGGAGAGTAGGCCCTGAACTTTACGCTGATCTTACCAGAAGCGTTCTTCGCGGCACTCATAAGTTAGAGTGTTAAGGTTTAGATCGGCAAATGAACGTTCGGTTGAGGAGAGCGAAGGAGTGACGCGGCGAAAGGTTTTAAAGTCGCGTAAAAAATATTGAAAGTCGGAAAGGATCAACCTCGGCTCTTTCAAGATCGCTGAACTTCAAGAGCGACGGTCCTACACCGCTTGCGTTGAAAAAGAGAAGGGATAAAGGGAGTGCAAGGTCGAGTCCCCAGAGAAAATAAAGCGTTCTCGAAAATCCAAAGCTGGCAGTGGAAAAACAGGAACTTTGCGTTTCTACTCTAGAATAGTCGAATACTGTGAAAGTAGAACGTTTAGAAGAAATAAAGAGGGACAACATTTTTTTCTCCTCCTCATCGTTCGTAATTTAATTGATAATTGTGCATTATAATCACGAAATTAGAGTTTTACTTGGGATAGAATCAGTATTTTGTTCTAAGTTTATATAAACAGTGGGCCAAAGCTTAGTGATAAAGAGGAGAGAGAGGGTACTTTTCTGGAAAAGCAGTGAGATAATAAGAGGGAATAAAGTGTGTAGGTTTTTTTCATTTTAGTATACATCCCAAGTTCTCGTTGTCGCTTTAAGAAAATATCTTTTGTCGCTGTGTGGAGTCCAGTTTGTCGAGTGTTCAGAAAGAGAAGAGTGAAGAAAAGAGAACGTAAGGCCCCCCCCAAGTCTTTTTCCGGTGTTCCTTCCGCCGGCGAGGAAGAAGGAGGCGGTTGGGTGAAGAGGAAAAGGTGTCCGACCACCTTTTGTTTAGTGCGGCTTGCCGATTCTTCGGGAGCAAGAGAAAATGTGTCAGTGGGGCATGGGGTCGGAGGTCGCGGAGAGGCAAGGGGGACGTCGACGGGGTGGAGAGGAATATCCCGGGAGGAGGTGGACCTCGTCAGCTAAGGAGTCGTCCCTCGGAATTCTCTTCTTCCTTCTTTATGGTGAGTACATTTCTCTCATCCGAGATCTTTTACAGCGCTTGAAGGTATCCATTGTTTGGCTGGACGTTCCGGACATACGACTTCATGCTGAACCAGAAGTTTTGTCTTCCAAAGGCCCGCTCTTTTCTTACTCACAGCGAGAGAAATAGAAAAAAATTATTTCTTTGGTTTTTATCTTCTGTAATTGGGCTCAGAGACTGTGGCCTGTTTAATTAACACATATTCTACCGGTCTTATTTTTGGGAACACTGATAAATGTTTTTTTTTCGCGATTGACTAACGTACCGGAAATTCATTTTCTGGATGAAAAGTATAAGGTTCATGGTGGCTATTCCAGGCTCTTTTCAGGCCATTGCATCGTAATGCGTCCTTATTGTTCACCCAAGTGCACACTCAGAAAACGAATTTGATTATGAAGTGTGGCAGTGGTTCAACGAACCGGTCATATACGCTAGAGATGTGAACTTCAAGCCTTTCCATTGATTATTTAATGAGATAAGGCCTTCGGAACTTTTTAAGTGTCTATTTTTCCAAAAAATAACATGGTGCCACAAAAGAGTATGGTATTTTATTCATTTGGCGATTTTAGAACCACACTGATTTGTGAAACAGTCGTCACTTGGGATTATGATTTTTGTTTTACTTATTTGCCATTTACAAGAATGTCTGTATCTCGATAGTCCAGATATAGTCATACATATCTCATTTCAAAACGGTATAATTATTAGCAGTAGGTGCGCCTAAATATGTAATTTTACTGCTACCAAGAACACTACTTTTTTACGTTCTCCAATCAGTTATTCTTAACTTTTAGACAGCTAGACGTTTTGTTACCACATTTTTAAGCAAAATATTTCTTGCGAATTTATTTTTGTGCCTGTTTTTATCCTAATTAAATTTTATACGGCTTCATTGAACACTTTCAGTCCCATTTTTTTCATTTTTAAAAGCAAAAAATTAGACGATACAACCGAAGTTTACTTTTGCTAAGTAAATTCAAATTAGAGACAAAATATATGTCGATGTATTGTGGGAGAAGGTTAAAGACTTCAATAATTGTGGAATCCGCTTTAATTACTATTTTACACAAATATCGGTTTCAAAATTATTGATACAGAGCCCAAAACTGACGTTTTAAACAACGTTTTGAACCATAACTGATGAATATCCGAGAAAATGCTACAAAGTCGCATTCCTTTCATTGCCCCCCTCAATGATTCCACTCCCATCGTCATCATCATCATTACCAATCATTATCCTATGGTTGGTTTGATGCAGTTCTCCACTCAATTTTCCTTTCAGATAACCTCTCCATATTTTAATATTTCTGGTCTTTCATCTCCTTTACCACTTGCTGCACATATATCAAACGATGCCTTCCCTAGTGATTCACTTTTCTCTTGACAATTGTCTTCATCGGTCCATGTCTCAATAAGGTGACCGTTAACGCTGTTCTGCAGCATCAATAGTTACTCAAGGGTGACGACTGACCCACCTAACTTCATAGGCTATGAGGATAATTGGGTAGGAGTAGGATATTTATGAATCGAGGAAATAAAAGGTATGGTGTCTGAAACGCACTCGCCATACGCGTTCCATTGTCGTATCTGTAGGACTGACAACTTCAGCATTAATATTTTATAAATACTCTTCACGAACCTCACTTATGGCTATTGCTATTCTAAAAATTATACCCCTGTCCGTTCCCCTACATTCTTGGCGTAGAAATTGTCAATGGCTACTGAATTTCATTACTACCCTGAGCACTGATTGAGAATCAATAATGTATTTGTGATTTATGATACCTGTAAGCAGTTTTGCTGAATAGTTTGTATCGTAAATGCTTACATTTCTCAAAATTATTGCTTAATAGTCTGCAAATGTTTAACTTACCGGTAAACGGTGGACAGTATTGCTGTTAAAAATATAGCTTAGCTTCCTAGCCGAATTTCAAAACATGAAGAGAAGTTTTATTTCGACTGTTTTAGTATATAAAGAGAACCATCGTCAAATATTCTTCATTATTTGCATGAAATACCTAAGTTTGTCTCTGACTATAGTATATATAGCACTATAGTTCTGCAAATGTTTATTTGGTGTATAACAACAGCCCTCTATTTTCCACGAGGTATTATTCGTGAATAAAACTATTATTCTTCCGTTTTCAGTACTGTGTGCCGTCAGACTATCAATTTACCTACTTTTTATTTTAGCTATCAATTTTTCAACCTCTTGCATGAATTTACTCTAATACGGAAAAAGCTTGGTAAAAAATATTTTACCGAATTTTTGTAAGGCATAAAAAAAATAACTTTTCCTAAAGTTTTGCGATGGAACCTAATTTTTATTTACCGATAATCGAACAAGAGCTTACATAACTTGAACTCTTTTGATGTTCGCAAAAGATGGGATAAAATTAAACTACCCCTTTCATGTTCTCCTCTGCTTATTCTCTGAAAGAGAACAGACCAAGACCGTGAAGTGTGGGGAACAAATAATTTTTGTGAGGTAAAAAATTTGGGCATAAACGCATTTTTCATGTTGGAGATTGGTTCATTAGCCGTTGAGTTACCTTAGGGTGATTATAAAATGCTTTATATTCTTAATTAGTTGTCATGGAATATTATTCCGTCGTTCAAACATGCTACTTAAAAATCATAGCTGGTCATATGTCGGTCAAGTTTTCACGGAGTATGCCAAGGTTTTTATCCGTTCGGTGACCGAAAATAATCTTGAACGGCTCTGTATATAATTGCACGATAATGATGGAACATGTCACAGATACTGTTTAGCATAAATTTGAGCAAATTCTGAGAGAGGTATGGATTGAACTTGATGCAGATATAAAGGTAGGAGGTGATATAAATAAATACGTATTATTGATGATCAATGGGTAGTTATCCAGCCAGTTACTGGCGACAACTGACAGTTGTCGCCAGTACGCGTAAATGCGTTGTAACCCCAGTGGAAATAAAACTTAACAAAGGTGAACCATATGAAAATTAAAACGATGGAATTTTCTGGAATGTAAATGGTCAGGCTAAATGTACAATTAGAAGGTCACAGGCTAGATTTGTTGGAGCATTGTTGCGGTGAAAGAGGTGCAATTCGTAGGTGAGAACTAATGACAAGGCCTTTAAGTATTTTTGCTAATGATATTCTACCGATGAATGTAGGTATAAATGGCAATTGAATTTTTTCAATGACTCACCATTTCACACGATGTCGCTCTTCAATCCCGCATGTTTCCTACCTCCCAATAATTTATCCTGACGACGCCTTCTCATTCTCCCTCTATCTCTGTTACCCAACATTCTTCCCCCTTATATGTCCTTAAAAACGCACTCACCCTTTATAACGTGCTCCATCCAGACATTACGTCTTCTCCTAATTTTCTCATTCAGCTTCATTTCCTTTCCTACCAACTCTAGAACTTAATTGTCAGTCCTCCTTACTTTTTTCACCTTACTTTACAGTCCACCTTACTTTTTTCATTCTTTTCATGTCTGAGTGAACTCATCTTTGTTTTCATCCTCTTTCTTTGAAGTACATTCATTTGCAAAAGTCCGTGGGCAACCTCCGCCGCGCCACTAGCGGCAAAGATTTGAATCCACAAACTATGATGACACCACGATCTTAGAATACTGATCTGGACACTTGGCACTAATTCCGTATGGAGCGCGCGGTCTCTTAGTGAGGCTTTAGTTCGTTCCTTTACCGCTAGGTGCGCTTACATCTTTAGGCTGAAATTTACATTGTACCAGTTCAGGTAAGATTAGTTTTTGTGATAATTGAGCAAGTTATTCTGGATTTTTTTCTAATATCGTTGGGTACGATATATCATTGTAAGTCACAATTACATGTCGTGAAAAATCCTTTAAATGTCGAATGATTGCATTTCTCATGGGTGCGAGAGTGGATACGATAGGTGTGTCGAAAAAATTTCGATATTTGACAATCCTAAAAATGAAGCATTACGGTTGAAATGAAAGAGAGGTTTTTAAAATTTTGTCCTTTCGCCGAACCATTTTTTTTGTGCAAAAACATTTTCCCGAGCGCTACATTCTACGCGGCAAGGAGCCACGGACAGAGGGAGGAAACATTGTAGCTAGGGTCGATGAAACTCGTATTAAGCCATATTTAAGTATTCCTTTTTGCTCATTCTTGGTTTTCCGCACTTCAAAATGTATTTCCTCCTGAATCCTCACTTGTTTTAACCCAAGTTGGGTAACGAAACTTAAGGTTAGGGATTACCCTTTGCAATGTTTCCCCCAACTACCCATGGTATCTTTATTCGAAGACTCCCACCGGCAAATATCCGTCTCGAAGATAAGTAACGAGAAAATGTGTGAGATGTAATTTTAGTGCTGCAGCCGGGATCAATGAATTTCTATTGATCAGCGATAAAGTTCGGAGTGAACTTGACTTGCATGACACATCATTAACATAAAAACCATCTCTCAAGCGCCTATGACTCCTACAGAGATCGTTTCACTATCAATGTTCAAGCACGAATACGTTAAATGAAAATAAAAGGCAAGAAATGCATTGCGACAACGAGTAGTTCTCTAATTTCATAACTTTTGTGTATTTATGTCGTCGTCAATAACAACAAAACTTAAATGAACATTACCTTTATATCTGTGAATATTGGAATAGTGGTCCAGTCCCTAGATATACTCGTATATAGGTATGCATAAATCGTATTCAGTTGAATTTATGGAGGAGTACTCGCCATATGATTAGTGAAAACGTTTTAGTGTAGTGATAATGAGGATTTATAGAAGAATACGTGGTGCGCTGCTGGTAAAATAGCCGAATACGATAATACCTAGCATCTAGTGTTGGTGGTGCAGGCACCATTAAAGTAAGACTCATCGGAAGATAAATGACTCAAAATGAGAGTGGTTTCTTTAATAAATAGGTACTATGAACCACATGTATTCAAATGATTATTTAACCTACCACTCATACGTGTTATTTTATACTGGTGAACTTATTGGACTGCATCAAATTAATAGCGCGAACTGTTTTGGATAGTGAAATGGAATCCACGTAGCGGGTAAGACATCTTTCTGGTGTAGCAGTGATATTATTTAATTATTCATGAAATGGAGCATAAATTACGTAACGACTGCGTCTGCCTTGACTAGGCCAAGTAAATTTCAACGACAACAAATGTCTTTATTTCTTACTGCGCACGCTCGGAGTTTCATTTTGTAAGCTTGCTGATGAAACTATATCATATGAAAAAGAGAAATGGACTGAAAATAAACTATTAAGTGAGAAAAATTAATCTTCTAACGTGCTATGGCACGACACTTTGCGGCAATATCGCAGGCGTAATCAGAATATGAAGCAATTACACGCATTTTTCGAGATTTATTTTACATAATAAAAGTGGTAGGGCCCTAATTACAGCGCAACCTTGAGCCTATGCGCCGTTATTATTCGTTACCCATAATTTTTTTTTGAGGACCCTGGCATTAAAATCTAACATTTTTACATATCGTGTATTACCGTTACCTTAGCACAAATTTCCTCTACCACAAGTGCCAACATAGTTTGTGGATTGAAATTTTTGCCGCTAGTGGCGCGGCGGAGGTTGCCCACAGACTTTTGCAAATGACTGTACATGTTTATGTGCTATGTATTACCACCGTTCGTATTAGTCTTCTCACTTTTCTTTTCACCACGTCCCGGCTATTTTTATCCTCTACAAGTTAATACCTTCTTCGCCTATGCAATTATTCGGCTTCAAACTTCAAGAATGCCACACCCATTTTCTTACTATATAATACGTAGGTAACTACGTTGCTTTGTCTGCTACGTTGATACCGTTGCTACGTTGTTCCTACTTTGCTCCGTGTGCTCTAGTTTGTGACCTACTTTTAACCGTAACCTTGCTATTAAATAAATCTCATTACTTTCGTTTTCTTATGGTTAATCTTCACTCCGAACCTTTTGGAATGAGTTTGCAACGCATCTGGTATTCGATAGAATGAATTGAGTGAAGTATTGCATTGTTCCAAGACCATGTGTTTAATGTTGGAGGTAACAGGATGTTAATAGACTGCCGCCTTTCGAGATGTGGGCGTTAGAAATGTGGATGGAGAAGACGAAGAAGGATAAGATGGATATATAGATAACAAAGGAAGTGCTGGGAATAGAAAGGAAGTTAATTGGAGGCATAAACAGGACAGAGTGAGTGAATGGAACAAGTAATGGGGTAGAGAACGTTTCGGAAGACGTGAATGAAAGAATAATGTTATGTAAGTGGCTTGAGGTAGAAGATGAAAAGACAATTGTGTATGTTGTTAATAGGGGAGTCGTTTTTGGCTGATGCCATGTGCTCAAAATAGAATAAGTAGATGAGTGGGTACAGTCAGGAGTTATTCTGGTTGAGAAGACTAAGAATAAATAGTAAGAGGACATGCATTTCGGGCAGTAAGTTACTTGATGAATAGAATAAACTTGGTTATATTCCACAATTATTTATTAACCGACCGGTGTCGACATTCTCAGGTCAGCCTCAGGAGTTTAATGCCGTAAGTTCATCGATTTCATACAGTAAGTTACTTCTTCGAGATAGGCGACCGTCAGCTCCTTTTGCGCCATGTAGGAGAGGTGGGAATTTGGAATCAGGTAGGATTTTAGGGACTGGAGGAATGATTGAACGATACCCAGCGCCGTCAACAGAATGTTATTACGCCAGGCGAACAGCGAAAATCGAAGTGCTTTAAACACATCACTCACATATGGACTAGTAAATCACTGAAAATTTTCTGTCACAGTCGAGATTAAATTAGGGTTTTTGGAACGGGAGCCCAATACTGTAGCCACCACACCGAAGTTCGATTCGCGGCAGTAGCTGGATTTTTCAGTGGTAAACGTGGTCCCTGCTTGTGTGCCTAGTGGAGGGGTCTCAGGTTCAGTACTCCGTCCATCGAATGGGACGTTAAAGCCGTGGTCCCCTTGGCGCCCGTCGTGAAGAGTAGGCTAATCCCGACGCCGGCTTTCTCTCCACCCTTCCTCCATTACCTGAAACGTTCCAATCCAATCCAATCCAATCCAATTATCCACCTCTCGTAAATGGCGCAAAAGACCTCAGCTGTCGGTCGCCTCCCCTGGATAACTAAGAAAGATGCGGGAAATACACACAGCAATAGAAAAACATAGCATAAAAAAATGTTGAGTGAGAAATTAGGAAGGCAAGTGGTGGTGGGGTATATCGAGGTGGATTTTAAAATTTTGGCACATGGTGGTTTATGAGGTTCTTTTCAGTTAATTTTCAGAGAGGACTTTCTACTCCAAAATTCGGTGAAAAAATAAAGACGTTTCATTAAATTTTGATTTAAGTTACCATAACTGGAAGGACTCTGATATTAATAGTAACGAACATTTTACACTAGGATATTAATGCTAACACTTCTGAGCGGATTAGGTTAAATTGACTCGATCCTATTTTCCTTTGCCACTTCATTTAAAATTAT
Source organism: Platycnemis pennipes (assembly GCA_933228895.1). Classification (NCBI taxonomy): domain Eukaryota; kingdom Metazoa; phylum Arthropoda; class Insecta; order Odonata; family Platycnemididae; genus Platycnemis; species Platycnemis pennipes. Next base: position 30,285,431 of record OW121857.1, on the reverse strand, counting down.
TGACTATTTATTCAGATCATCGTCATGAATAGCCCTTTGATACTTCTTACCATTTATGATTTATATCCTTCTATTTTCTCGCCCTCGAAGTTTTCAGCATCCCTCTTCCAGTAACGATTATTAGCACTTAAACTTTTTTCAATTACATTCCTCCACATCTTCCACGCCTCTCGTATCAAATCTTTTAATGTAGCACCACACTCCATAGAAAATTTTCCTCCGGTATATTTTCAATTTTTCACTCATGTTATCCTTTATTGTCGTGCGCTTTGCCTTTATTCTAAAGAAACGAGGTTATACTCTCTCCCGTGATAATTTTATCCCATGTTCCAGCTCGGAAATTAGTACTTAATCGTGATTCTTTATAATTTTCCCTTAAATATGTTTCAAGGTGCTTTAATTGATCCAGCATACACCGCAAAACATGCCTTATTAACTGTTGGACGCTGATACTGAATTCTGGATGATAATATTTCCGTGGAGAATTTGAATTCGATGGGACTTACGTTGCGCTATAAACTTTGAATAGCAGTATCAAAATTGTCAGTAAATTCACGCAAATCACATGAGGATCAATAAAAGGAAAATAAACATGGTGGTATGAAGCATGGAAGAAGAGACCAAGACAACCTTTAAAGCAAAAGCTCGAGGACAGAGAAGTGTATATGTGAAGTCGAGTAACCAGAAGAAAGGAGGAAATAGCCAGGAGAATAGCCAAAGGGGACATTCCACTAAAAGGAGCATCTACTAATTGCTAAAAATACAAGCTTTGAAGTCAGCAAACAGTTAATTATAACATTCATATGGCGCACGTTTCTCTGTGCAAGGAGGGAAAAGGCATGGACGATAACAGCAATACAGAAGTCAAATCTGGCAGCATTTGAATGTGGTTCTACAGAAGAATGATGAAGATAAAAAGTATATACTGAGTGACTAATATGTGTGATCAGAAGAGCGGGAAAAAAGGGAAGTATTCTAAAAACCTTGACCAGATGACGGGGCGAATTAATCGGCCATTCTTTATACATGATGGCCTGAAGAAGACAATCGTTGGAATGGAAAAAGTGGGTGAGAAGAATGGAAAGGAAGGCATCGCATTTGTAATATGAAGCAAGTAGTGAAGAATTCCAAGTAGAAAAACTATGTAATGAAAAGGTTAGCCAATAGAAGATTCTAGTAGAGAGAGCCATGTAAAACCTACCTTCAGATTTCCTATATTGTATCGGCCGCCACAGCAAAACTTTGAATCACTAAAAATATATCATCGAATTGTTATTTGGTCTCTAATTAATTTTTACTTTCAAATGAGGCATTTCAATGGTTAATACTGGTAGTTTTCAATATTTATATTAAAAAAAAAACATGTTTTAGAAGGTAGACGAATTTTCGATCATCATCATCATAAGTCATCAATCCTCAGATTGGTTAGACGCAGCTCTCCACTGAGTTCTTCTATCGGTTAATCTCTTCATATTTACTTAATTCTTATCCTTTACATCCTTTATCACTTGTTCCATATATCTTGCACGAGGCCTTCCTTTGCCATTTTTCCCGTTCACTTGTCCCTCGACGAATGTATTCATCAGCCATCATGTCTCATGATGTGGCCGATCAAGTTATCCAGTCTTCTTCTTAGAGTTTTCAGCAGACTTCTCTTTTCTCCCACTCTTCTTTGAACTCACTCGGTCTATCAATTTAATCTTGATCATTCTTCTATAGCACCACATTTCGAATTCTTCCACCCTATTCTTTTCCGCTGCTGTCATTGTCCTTGCTTCGCTGGCATAAGGGAAAACGCTCCAGATGTACGTTCTGATGAATTGTTTCCTTACTTCTACGCTTGTATTTCCAGCTGTAAGTAGATTCTTCTTTTGATAGAATGACTTCTTTGCCTGGGCTATTCTACCTACTATTTTTTTCTTGCTTCGTCTGTCATTGGTTACTCGGCTTCCAAGGTAACAGAACTCTTTCACCTCTTCCAGCTTTTGTTTTCCTAGCTTAACGTTGGTTTTGGCCTCTTCTCTCTTGCTGTACACCAGTATCTTAGTCTTCTTATTGATCTTCAGCTGATATCTGGCCATTGCCCTTTCCATGGTTATCAGCATCTTATTCAAATCCCCCTCTGTTGAAATTTTCGTCCCCTCTGTCTGAATTTTTTTGAGTACAAGTTTTTGCGTCTAGGAGTTTTTTTTTTCTTTTTCGTCCTTTTTTATTATTTCTTACTCCTAGACTTGTATCGATTAAGTAACTGATTTTCATTTCGTTCACTTCACTGTTTATATGAACTGAGCCATGCATAATTGTTGGTAATTTCGCATCCATGTTGGTTTTTTCAGACTCATGTTGGTAATTTCGCGTTCATTCAAGGGTTGCTTAGAGCATTGACCTCCCAATCCGTAAGACCGGGTTCAAATTCCGGAGTTGGAAGGATGTTCTTTATTTAACCGATATTATTTACCATTTGGAGAACACTTTAAATGCAACGCTCAAGTGCACCAAAAATGTGGACCACTTAGCTTCTTTAGTTAAGACCAGGCTAATGTTGACTAAGTAGTTTATTTCCTATTCTTTTCTCTTCCATTTTCCACTCATTATAAGTTCACCTCTTATTCTTAATAGTGCAAATGATCTTACTTGTCGATCGTCTTCTATAAATTGAACAAATGCACAATTGTATAATAGGTGTGGATTAGTAATTTACCAGCATGGCGCCAGGTGTCTCTAGCGTTCATGAGGAATAACCAAGATCCATATGCATAGGGTATATGGATCTTGGGGATAACTAATGATAGGGTACCGACATCGCTAACGTCCTATTAACTTACGTTGATTAAATGAATGCCTTGCATAGTTTTGTACAATTTAGTGATCGTTAAGGATTAGAATAGTAGGGAAATCAGGCATAGAGATATATTACAGTAAAACCAGTAAATCAAAAGATTTGTGCTAACAGTTCACACCCTCAAAATATGGTTTAGCGTTTTAACTGGTTGACTAAATAAAGTAAGAAATCTTAGATATATACCAAATACCATGATGTTATTATTGTTATTTTGGTGGCTAAATACGTTTCGTCCTCGTTGTTTATTTATGACGTCTCCATCTTGCTTCGCTATGTAAAATAGGGATGCCACATTGGCTAAAAAACATCGAGTGGTCAATGTTTCGATGTTTATAAAAGTACTCACCACTTACTCATTATTCATCGAAAAAAAAATCGATGTATCGAGTTTTTATGCCTTCATCTCCGAGGTTAGGTATTATCATAGAGGTATTTTGTATTAGGTATTATGCATCAGAAATTTTGCATCTTCTTAAAAACTTGCAAGTTTGAAAATTATTCGGAAATCGGACCTTATTTAGTAAAATATTCATAAATAATACGCAAATATTTTTCCATTGAATTTATTTTTAAACATAGAAAACATATCAATGTTTCATAATGAAATAAAGATAAATAAACATAATACAACAAAAACCAAATAACACAATAAAGTGGGTGTACCCACTAAAATATTCTAAGCTTGGTAGTATAAAAAAAATCAAATTGTAAAACAGTGGGTTTAAAACGTTTAAACCTCCCAGTATCGGTAAGGAACACTCTTTGCTTAATATACAGCGACCCCAACCTACTCCTGTTATCTTGTACCACCAAGTTGAGAGCCGATACAATCCTCTCAGAAGGTGCTGATGTAGACATGGTGGATCATGTCTTGGAAGGCAACACTGGGATGAAAACTTGAACGATTTTATACCTTCACTTGTTTCCCTACACGCGAACGATAGATGGCGTAATTAGGGAAGGTTCGTTCGAATTCTTAGAAGGCTTATGATAATCAGAAAAATGAATTATTGGTCAACCAAAAACATTTATTATACCACTCGTTTCCTAAAACATCGCTGCGATGTTGAGTGTTTAGAAAACATCGAGCCGATGTTCCATCGATTGTCTTACCACTCGATGTTTTCGATGTATCGGCAAAAAACATCGAGTAATCCGATACATCGATGTTGATGTGACATCCCTACACCATTGTTATTTTGGTGGCAGACGTTTCCTGCCGAAAATACTCCTTTCTTCCTCGTTGTTTATTTATGACGTCTCCATAGGAGCAATCTTTCTCCGCCATGTAAAAAGATTTTCTTTCAACATAAATTATAAACAAACAATGTGCTTTTACTCAAACTAAGGATGCAGCCATTCAGAAGCCGTTAAGAAATCCTATTCATTGATATCTTGTCCATCGCTACGGGTTTTGAATTAGCTTTGAAAAAGGATATTGTCAGCAAAAATAATATTTAGGGTCATTATAATTACGTATTTTACAAGCGACTTTCTTTCTGGTGACCCTCTCATGGTCAATTCGACTTTTGTTTGTTTACATCACGCGGCCTGGGCCTCGATAAGGCGTGCGTTTCATAAGGCGTGCGCTAGCGTTATCGTTATTTTTTAATTTAACTTACGTCAGAGATAACGTGATCTCCGTTCTTCATTTTTCGCACAGCACTTCAAATCGCCTGTCACAATCAGTGGAGCGAATTTTATAGACGGTTACTGTTAACCATACGCTACTATAGGGGTAAGCGTTAACAATAAAGATTGCGACAACGCGAAAGATGCATCCATGATTCCACACCTGGTGACGTATTACGCCTACTCTTCCATTGATTTAGCGTGGACCACAAAGAAAAGAAATAAAATCAATAAGTGGAAAACTCGGCCGTTTACTATTAGTATTCGAAAAATGTATTTTCCTTATTCGCCGTGGCTACTTTCCTGTACACGAATTCGATCAAACTTTATTCTCATTGTGTCAACTTTCACATTTTTACTATTTCTATTCGTCCCTAGGCCCATGTTATGAATGATATATTGTACGTTATAGTATTTTTGGTAGTTGTTGAGGAGCAAAATATTTCCATCTCAATTAGTTTTTCACGGTTAGCCATTTATGCATTTAATACATGATATTCTCTTCATATAAATTTTTATCTAGTTCTAAATAATTTCTATTCTTATGAAAGTTTATTTAACTTCTTCCTCCACAGTTATTTTACTTTGTATACATTAAAATTTAACTGATATGGATTCAAAAAAAATTAGGCCATATTTTTGTCTCAGTGTCTGGTACCAGATTGCTCATAAGTTACGTTCTTTATGTAGGTACGTATACAGGGACCTCAAGTTATTCGTAGTTAATTTATTTCTAGGAGATTAAATTTCAGCGATATGAATTTAAATTAGGATATTTATAGGCTTCTCCACTAATTTCACTCTAGAGGTTTGAAAAAAAAACATTTTTTTAATGTAGCAACACTCGAGTACTAGAACTTTGATTGATATGAATACTCCTGAAGTCTTTACTACATCTCTATACTTCAAATAGTGCTTTTTACACCTGAGGTCAAAGGGGCACAAGATTTTTGAATCGTTATATATAACCTTTTCCTTAGGTTTGAATAATTTCTCTTCTTATGAATGTTTATTTTCAATTTCTTCGCAAGTCCTGGCTGGGAATAGCTTTTTTCTGCAGTGATCTGACTTTATTCCGCTGTGATCAGGCTTTCTTCCATCTTCATCGCCTGCTCTGTGTTCGTCCACTTGTGTGTTGTCTGTTCATTTGCCTTGTTCTATCCTCGGTACGTTAGAATTTGAGTGAATTATGCAGGGACGAAATATCTGTAGTAATATTCCAGTCACCCGAATCATTCAGCCTCGTCCAGGAAGCGATTTCTTCGCTGATTGGGAGGGCCGCACAAACACTCGATCGTACATCACTCCCGAAATGAATTACATGCTGGAAACAGCTTATGCATCCATTGCGCTGGAAGTAAACCTTAAAGCGGGCACGTGTTTATCGCAAACATTTGACCCATTGAGGGTTTCACAAGCTGATTAAAATTCACATTGTAGTCTGCGTACGATTGGTGTGTTAAATAGACTATCTAATCGTAAGCGAGTTTTCTAATCTCTCTCCGCGTTCAGGAATTAATAACGGACGTAGGCGTTAGTGACTAAATATGCATTATTTGCAGCAAACACATTATTTGTGTGCACCTGAGAGCACATTAACAAGGTTTGCTGAAGTCGGGACATTGTGTTTTGTGAAGCGTTGAGATTTAGTTGCCCTGACTCCAATGAGTATCCAGAAATTTATATGGTAGAAATGTGTTAATCTCCACTTATTACTCTCCATATTTTGAGTGTAAATTCATCGTCAAAGTTATTGTGAGTGCGTTTATAGCAAATATTTAAAAAGATATTTCATGCTTATTTTAATATACGTAGTACGTCGACTAAATTAGACACAAATATGATTTCTCGGAAATACATTCAGCAAAGGGATACAGATTTGGCTTACAAATGTTTAGTTGAATGTGCGTGCAAACATAAAAGTTCAAATTCTTGCATACATTTCAAAAATTCTATCGAAAAGTTAGTTTACATTATTATATATAAAATTTTCTAACATTTAGTTATTTCTCATGGTTCATGACAGGGGCGCAAAAATTGGGAGGGGGGGAAGCCCCCCCAAAAATCAGTCAGAGGTTGTGGCTCAATTTTAATGGACACTGCTTGATAATGCCCCTCCTCCTCCCCGCTTCTATAGACTTTTCAATTACTTTGCTCCCCCAAGATTTGGGATGTTGTTCCGCCGCTGGTTCATGATAATGCAGTTCGGCGTTTATCTACTGAAAATACTTTTACTACTGATAACTCGAATCTTTCATGGAAGATCAGCATCGTTTCTACTTATTCCTTATCACCTTTGCTTTTGATACTTGCTTTTTCCTCTTTTTTTACACTTGAAATTTAGTGTACGCATAGACTGTATTACTGTATTTGTTTTTATGTATCATGTTCTTTCAGTCTGATTGGGTTTATGATTAATTTTTTGCATTATAGTGTAATAATGGCAGATTTTTATTATTTTTCAAATCTCCTCTGCCCATTTTGGTAGTTGTTAATTTCTCGTCTTTTTTGAATCAATGATCTTTCCAGTGCTCCCGTTACTTAAAAAAAACATATCTTTATAGAAATAGTCGAAACGGCTAAAGAATTTTCTGTAAAAAATACACGGCATCATGTTTTGGCTAACAAATACGATTCCAGAACCAATTATCTTTGCTATCACTGTATCTATACTCCCTTTGCAACATTTATGTATTTTTTGGCTCTTCCACAATACATTTTATTGAGGTCGTCCCGTGATGAAGATGTATGCTGAGAACGGGAAAGAATTCGCTACAATCAGGCAAACTAACTATAGTTGTTCAGACGGATCCTTCAGCTTCCGCCACTTCAGCTTTCTTGGCAACAGTGTAAATTTTGAATCACATTTGCGATCCTGGGACTCTGGTTTTGCGTGCCGATGGCATTATTATTAGTTTCGGGCATTTTATTGGAAAAAAGCTTTCTATGGGTTACTTAATTTGTTAAAAATACTTTGTTATACCTCTTGTTGATATGGCAGAGAAGAAATTCTATTATTATTCATATTATTCTACAGTATACAATATTTATATAATGTTGAAATGTTAATCCAAATATGCATTCAAAAGTAATAGGCTCATTGGTAAAAACATTTGGAAGCCTACTCTGTGAACAAGGATCTAAAAGAATTACTTCTTGTTAAAGTAAAGTTAAAAACACTCTTGAAATACTGCATGGCAGTGAGGGAACACGCTCTTTTAGAGTTGAATATGTTCAGTTGTCAATGTACAAAAAACAGTTCTGTCGTCAATTTCATTACATATGGGATACAGCACGTGTATTTATTTTCCTAGTGATCGAATTTCTCCAATTGAGGAAGTTGCAGCTTATATCACAATCCCAATAGCAGAAATTTCACACGGAAAAAATCATTTGCCTTGACCGGGATTAGAACTCGGATCCCCTAATTTCCGGAATTTTAGACCCACAGGGAAAAATGACACCCTCGTAGCTTAACTAGTTAAAGCACCTGGCCGGAAATCAGGGGATCCGGGCTCGAATCCCGGTCAAGGTAAATGAATTTTTGTCTGTGGAATTTATGCTATAGTGCAATCTAAGCGGATCACGCCGTTAAGGTTCTCGCGGCCAGTTCGCGGTCTTTCAATTTGTTATAACTCGATCAATGTTTTAAAAAATTTTTCAATTCAGAAACTCAATTTTTCTGTGATAATTATTCAATCATGCGTACCATTACGTTGAAATAAATCGGAGTATGGCAATTTTTTAACTTAGTTTCAAAATTCTGTAAATGATGTCTAACTCCGCAGTATGAGAGTTTGTAGCGAAAATGCACAGTGTAACTTAGCCTTGTTTTCGCAAGATGGGATTCTCTGTTGAATGACTAATAACTTCATTTTGTATTTTTAGGGCAGTCGTTGAGAGAAACCAATCTTTCCCTTACTCTCATTTTCGGAACTTTCATTGAGTACCTACCTACTCAAAACTAAGTTATTCTCTACCACATTTTTCACCGGCATCTTCTGCGCAAAGAATCGCGGTTTACCTTTACGTTAAATTCGTTGGCCTCATTAATTTCTCCGCTTCTCTTTCGGAGATTTCGTCCGGCTTAGCTAAAATTCTCCGAACATAGTACCAACTCGTGTCTTTCGATTTTTTCTTTCATATGAGACTTAGTCTTTAAGTTCCACGGAAGTTCTTGCAAACTTTGCTCTTACAAGAGTTCAGTACTTGCACCGCACACTTTCCTCGTGTCTATTTATGCCCAATATATTTCGTAATATGTTTTGAATTGGAATTTTCCAAGTGCCTTGGGTTTGAACTTAAGTAGGCTTTTATTCATCGTCAACCGCGGGGTTAACCCCACGGTTGGTAAACCACGAAGTATACGGCAAACCAGGGGTAAGGTGTCATGTTCCTCTGAACTTTAGTTAAGATTAACGTGATTTCATTTTTCCTCAAATGATATAAATGTATATAAATGCAGAAATATTCCCTTCCCAATATTAGGTGGTTATCTTGGGTACTGTAGCTGATTTCGGCACAGAAATGCAAAACAGCAAAACCGCCATCTGTTTTGAAATTAGGAACTAAATGCATTCCATTTGTTCGAAATTAAAATGGAAGGAAGGTGGCTTATTGGTTTTGCTAGTTGGAAACTGGGAGATCCGGGTTCGATTCCCGGTCAGGTCACATGATATTTTGAAAAGAAAATGTCATTCCTTCAAGCATATATTTGAGCACTCGTGCGCGTATTTTGTGCACAAAATAAATAGTGAAATTATGAATATCGAAAAAAACGCATTAGATTGGTCAGAACCGCGCATACGCTAGGGAAATACCGCGGTTGAGAAAAGTATTTCCCAAACCGTTGACAGCGGACAACCAAAAGCCGCCGTATAAAAAACCACGGTTGATGAGGGATACCTGTAGTTATTTGGGGAGGGGATGGAAAACAGGTCTTTTTGCCAGAGAGGATACATGGATAACTGGGTAAAGATATTAGTTTTTAGGAAAAGGAGGAAGGATGGAGAGAAAGCTTGCATCGGCATTAGCCTACTCCTAAGGAGGTTCACTGTGACTCCGCGATTCAAAATCCCGTAAAAGAACTATGGTATTTAATGAATAAATATCGATCCAGAAAAACGGGTGATAATGCATACACAATAATTATATGAGTATGCTATTATATAGCGTTTTGTAGTTGCACTTTATTTTTTACAAGCCCTTTTAACTCATTTTGACTTCGAAACATGACTGGCGTGTTGTTGCCACGTTTAATTTCCAAAGTCCGAATACATGCTCATTCCCGCTAATACGCATTCTAAAATAGGTTTAATATTTTCTTACTTAGTTTTAAAATATTCCCTTGCAAATAAAACTCTTTGTTTTGAATTTTATTGATTTTATATTTACGAAAATTGATTGCCAACAATGACGCTGCTACCATTTGGAAGCATTGATATTAATTACAAAATGCCAATAACCAATGAAATATTTAAATTACGTAAACAATGTTAGAAGGATCTTGGTAAGCAATATTCCGTAATTAAGTTAGTAAATAGGCTTGTAAGGACGTTCCGTCACCAGTACCATTGCCAATGATAACAACCTACTGTAGCGTCACTTTCATGTAACAAAGGCTTTTCTGCTTTTTTTCGAGCAAACATTTATTAATATAAATTAAACAAGAGTGGTAAGGCCAGCACTTTTTTACAATGCTAAATTCTGCATAAAATTGCGCATCATATGTTAGTTTTTTGTCAAAACGACATTTCTCTTCACATTATTAAATTGCAAATTTTACTTGCAGAACCATGCTCTGCCGTATAACCACGTATAAAATAGCTGATTTTCAACGTCTTTTGCTTCAAATATATGATGGAAAGGCCTCATTATTTTATTGCCAATCGATAGAAGGTCCAAAAAATGATGTGTCCTGAAATTTTCACAAAAATTACATCTACTTCATAATTCGGTGGAGCCTCAATGAATGACGCCTAGCGGACCATGGCTTAACGTCCCATCTGACGGACGGTGTACGGAACTCGAATGCTCTCCAGAAAGTACTCATGCAGGGACCGGTATAACAAAGAAAAATCCGCCAAAGACCGCATTTGAACCCGAGCCTCGAGATGGGAGGCCAGTACTCCAGATACCCTACCAACCCGATCTCTCCGTTCAATTTCTCCTTGACTACCGTCTTCATCAGACAATTATTTTTTCAGTCTGCTGCATGCGTATCTAATTGTATTATTAGTTTGCCTCACGAAATCAGGACTCTGGGAATTGAAACCTTCCGTTTTATTTAAATCAGTGGCATATTACTTTTATACGTTGTGCCGTGGAAGAGTATTTCTCCCGTCAAATATAAAGGGAAATATTATATACAACATTTAAATGAATTTTAAGAAAAAAGAGCCCCAATAGGAATAAAAAAGGAACTTAATTTCAATTTCAAATAATTCTGTATTCATTCACTCAGATGCTTTTTTATGGGGCTTTGATAGAGTACTAAAATGATACAAATGTATAAAAAATATGGTAATCGCTAGAAGAAGGCATTCGACAGCTAAAACATTAAATTTCCTTGATTAAAATATGTTTTTGTGTTATTAATTGATATGAACGCAAGCCTTTTGCAGATGAATTAACGATTAGTTTCATATATAATGGAACGATTGATGTAAATCTAAGCTTTCCTTTGAATACTACCCAAAACAAAATCATGAATAGATTCCGAAAAATTAATATTGCCGTGCTGCACTTTCTAATAATAGACTTCATAAGGTTTTATTTTTTCACTAAGATGCTCGAGAAAAATAACACCACTACCCTACTTGCAGTGTGTTATAACTTTACATGGAGTCCTTGCATTTGCAATCTTGTATGAAGCACTAATGCTTTCTTTATGCATCAATCGCTCAGAAAGGATATCGGGTGTAACTCTATAAGGAAAATCTCATTTCAATATGAATAATCCTTGTTTGCCTTTGCCTTCTTAATACTTATTCGTTTTCTGTTTGTGTCTTAGGCGTTTCTTTGAAATATAAGTTATATGTCGAAATTTTATTTGCTCTGTCATGTCGTCCATTGGCCTTATTGATAAAAAAAAACTCCCATTATCACTCACTTGGCGTTTTTTCGCAACGACATTTCTTTCCAAGGCTAGTATTTCAAACGTACCTGATTTATTAAACATCTTCTTCTTCCCTTACGGACCAGTTTCGCCTTTCCTACTAAGCAATCACTTTTCGAACAAAGATTTCAAAGAAAGTCATGCTTAAAATCGTGGAACGTAGTTTTTTAAACCCTTAAAATATTCCTTAAATGTTTATCTCGCAGAATCTACGGATATGTATCAGAATAGTTTTTGGAATTGAATTATCAATGGTCTCGCTATGACAAGCAATCCTATTTATTATGTTAACGTAGTATGCTCGCTCGCTCGTATGCTCGTATGCTTGTACATGCTCGCGCATATTCACGACGACAAACAACATTTTTTCATCTCCCTCCCGTTTTTTTATCACACTAGACTCATTTTTATGTGCTAACCCATCATTTAAATTACATCAAGGTGGCTATAATGTACTGGAGGAGTCAGTATAATTAGTGGAGCAAAATCATACGGGTTTGCTACTTGTGATGCCAATGGATAAATTTGTTTTTACACGCGGTAAAACTTAGTGTTGTAAGATCAAAGATGAAAAGCATTATTAAAATTTGTTAAATTAACGTAACAAACTTGTGATAACACGCAAATAAGCTACAAATGTGTAGTTTTAATCAGCTGAAATACAACCATGTTTTAGGAGAAGAATTTTCTCCCAGTGGCATAAAATGCATTAATAGGGAATAGCTTTAGGAATAATAAATCGCAACAAATGAGTTGCAATTATTCTTGTGTACGATTTCATTGCTATTTATATTTTAATAAATGCAATCTCCATAAATATGAAATATGCAATCTCCATAAGAGCCATATAAGATTCAAGGTTTTGTGCCGAGGGCATATGGCTAAATTCTTCCCAATAACCACCATTCTGTCTTCATTATCACCGTTAGAATAGCATGCATATACTGCCTCATTACGTTCCAACCTACATGCTTTCCATAACCTTTACCGTTTTTTTCCAAGGCTGCTATTCAATTCTTGCTCTCGCCTTTGCCCCCACAAATGCAGTAACAATGACTGCATTTATGGAAGAGCCAATCAATGACTCTTGTTTCGAAAATGTACGCTAACGATAATGCTAGGGAACTCCACCAGAAGTCGTTGGTAATAATAATGCCGAGGGCCGTTTTGGCTTTAATGAAAAACATTTGTTCCACTCAGAAGCCTCGGGACTGAGTACATAGGGCTGAATGTGTATGCTATAATGAACGATTTAAACCGTGCTAAATTGATAAGGTGTGTTTTATCTACTGGGAAATTGTTTTAATTGAGTTAATTTAGCGTTTGAATGTATCATAAAATTGAAATTATTACTTTCGGGCAATATGCAATAACCAAATATATATTTGCCTTATTTGAAATTGATTGAATATTAAAATTTTCACTCCCTAATGAACGAAAATTGAGTAATACCCTTACCCCAGTGGCGTTTGGGCTAAATTTCACTATTTAAAGGGGTTTATCATGATTAATCGAATTTATCTAGCATTTGTTCTAGAATCTGTATAAAATTCCTGTTTTATTACCATGCCTTACCATTGGCGTCATACAACCGCAAGCAACAAAAATTTATTTTCTCTGATCGCAGCTAAATTACTTGTCATCTTCTGTTGTCTAACTGATTATAAGTAATAAAGATTTCTTTTGAAAGTAGCAAGGGGATAAATTGAATCATATGTGTAGCTCCAGGCGTTTACTTTTGTACTGAATATATCAAGATGTCCGCCCACATTTGTCACAATTTTATTATTTTGCAGAGAAACCAGAAGCTTCTGAATTGTTCTTAATAAAAAAGACTTGGATTATCATGTAGAAATGTAAAACAAGATAAAACGCATATAATAACTTAGATTTATGCAAAACGTTTATTCCATGAAATATGAAAAAGATACTCGACATTTTACGTCAGAGTTACAGAGGGTAAATTAGAAACTTAGCCTATCCTAAAATAAAACGGGAATTTTTATACGAAATTATTAAATTAAGAAGGAAACTGTAGAGGTAACTGTTGAATGTTGAGTTGTGTGTTTAGAAGCTCATAACTATGTTTGTGACTAAAATATTCGATGCGGGCTTGAGGTACTTGTATTTGGAGCTTGTTCGAGGAATAAGTGCTGAGTTGAGGAATTGGAAACATGCCTTAATTACATGCAGGTTGGAAATTATTTTATTGAACTATTTTCTTCTGGAACCACTTGTTATCGGCATCCCTGGTCATTTTTTTTATCTTTATTTTGTCGTTGTCATTCCAGTTCTCCACGCGACTAGACCACGTGATGAGACCAACCTGATGTTACTGCCTCTCGATAATTTCAAGAAAGTAAATCGTGATGAAAGAAAAACATTAAAACCAACTCAAAATAACAGTTTGCATGAACTGCCCAAAACACAATAACCTCTTCCTTGGACTTCCATAATTTTTATGTTATCAATTTTGACGTTCAGTATTGATTGATTGCTTAATTATAATGTGGTTTGATGTTTTTTCCAATTAAAATTTATTGGAATTTTTATTAGTTCTTAGGACATGAACATGTTCCAAATATGAATGTGCCATTTGTTGCATGAAATCGTAAGAAATATTGATTAATTACAACCACTTCCCCATTAATCTATGAAATTTCACACTTCCATTTTGTCCAAGTGATCGCTTAGGCCCGTGATAAGATTGCAAGATAGAAAAACCAAAGGATGAATCATGGAAGTAAAATCACAACGAACAAGGGCAAATAAATACTCTAAAACAAGTCTATAAGACACCGGTTGTACAGCTCTTCCATTACATTTGCGGAAATAAACGAAGAGATGGGTGTTTATTTTTCGATTTTACAGTGATTCCACCGAGAAAAACCTTAAACTTGCAGTCTATCTAAGATCTATGTATCTTACGTGCATTTTGCTTTGAAATTTTAGAGTTAAATATGCGTGAGTCCGTGCTTTTCACTGTGTCAAAATAATTTTAGAAACTATAGAAGCCCTACAGTTTATATAGTAAATAGCCAGTGCCGAAAAAGATTATCACTGATACATTATGCGTCTGAGAAAAAATTAAAAACTCATACGAGGGAACTCGAAAGTCGGGTGGGACTATGTTATACATGCAATAGACCAGAACCACTAACGCCAAAACCTATGTGGTGTGCGAATATTTTGTTAAACCTATTTGCTCTAGAAGATGAGTGATGGGAAAACAAAATTTACACGAATGATAGTTATCGATCTCTTTAAAGTCTCACCTTAGCATTTTGGTAAATACACACAATACGGATTAATCCCTTGATGATTACAGTAATTTACTTAAGCCATAGACGGCTTATTAAAGTGTGGATAAAATATAAATTTAGTGATTAAATTACGGATTGATTCCTTTCCCTTCATTAATGCTTGCAAAAATAAACAGTTTACCGATGAATATTCCGCCTTGGGATGTACCGCATCAATGGAGCACACTGCCAGGTAATTGAATGAGCACTAGAGAGGCAGCATTAGAAAAATCCTGGTGTGTGTACCTCATTTGTCCATACGTATGATGCTTCTCAAAACATTGGTGTTGACCCAGTGAACCAGGAGACTAAGGAAGTGTATACGCGGCAGGAAAACGGTACGGGAAGCAATGTGATTTTGAGTGGGAGGCATGAGAGTTCCATTCGAAGATTGAGGGTGCAGAGAATGATGGGAAGGATCTAATTCCAAGGGAGCGAGAGAAAGATGGAGTGGGTGAGCTAAGGAATTTTGATTTGGCCTAATAGATGAAAGAGAAGAAAGGGGGAAGAGGCGTAAGAAAAAGGGGGTGCGAAGGATGAATAATTAAGCAAGGAGTTGGGTGGCTGGTATGGTATCGATCGTAAATGAAACAATGGGGAGATGATGGAAGGCTGAAAGAGTAATAGAGATGGAAGGAGTGTGACGGCGTAGAAAAAGGGAAGACGTTCTGGGATTGAGAGCGAGAGACAAAAAGGAATCTAGCAGGAGATGGACGTTTTCGCAGGTCTGGTGGAGGCTGACATCCAAGGCTCAGAAGGAAGGATAAGTCTCTCTTGCGTGAGCCGTTTTGTGGAAAATCAAAAAGGTTGGATGGATGAAAAGTCTTTTGTTCCCTTGAGAAAAAGGGGTTATGTTGCTGTCTCTAATTCAAAGTCTTCCATTAGCTGCAGTTTCAACGAAAATCCTACTCCCTTCATGTGTTTAACTTAGTGATTTGAGTCTTACTCTTCTTGCCTGGTTTCCTCATGGTTTTCGCTTAATCATTGTTAAGTCGTGTTGTGCTGCTTCTTTTATTTTATTGCCCACGGATATTTTTCTTAAGTATTTTTATGAAAATGTTTAAAGATTGCCTTGATGGTCTGTGTTATAAGCAGGTTAGTGAGCAGGTTGTTATGGAGGGTGGCTATTCACGTATCTGAGACTTAGAATACAAGGAATGATGCCGAGAAGAGATTGGAAGCAATTGAAATGTGCATGTAGAGGACGAAATAGAGCCAGTAGATGAATGAAATGCAAAGAGGGTAGGGGTTTTCTATCAAAGTACAGGTGGAAAAGTATCCATCAATCAAGGATGTTAATCACGCACAAAAATTGTTGCATCGTATTTTTATGCCGGATGGAGTTGAATTGGCTGTATTCAAGCTACAAAAACTTTTACTTAGAGTGCATCACTTATTTTATGAATCTGAATATGTATTCTGTTTTGGCAAAAAATGGCTAGCGTTTTTTTTTCTCTAAATTTAAGCTTTCCTACAGCTCTTAAGCCTGAAGAATGGAAGATATTCTTATAACTCTCACCGATACTTCAACATTTTCGCGCGATACAAAATGTTTTATGCCGTTTGATGAAAATCTCTGTAGGCACTGAGATATTTTTTATCATGCTGACCTTAACTGAAGGACTATCTGGAGTATGTTTGACAAAAATTTGTGTTGAATCGAGTACCTACTTGAGTGGAAATTTGTTGAATGTCTCAATGATTATAGTGTTATCGAGCATAAGAGCGGTATAAATGATTAATTAAGCCTTTTCGTAACTAATCTTAGATGTCCATAGATGTTTTGTATGAAACTTGTAATCAGATCAACCGCGGAAAAAATCCCTATTTACTCATATCGACTGAAATCGTAAATGGGCAAAAGAGCCGGAAGAAAGGGACTTGGTATTCAGGACTCAAGGCCTTGGTCGAACGCGTGGGAGGGAATTTCCGTGTGCCCGGACTATTCCAGCCGCCCACACTCTTTCAAAACCTTGAATTCTCAATTCAATTGCGATTAATGATGATTGCACTCACGGGCTTGTAAGTGGAATGTCAAAGGTGGTTTGTGAAGTGGGCGCCAAGGGGTGGGGGAGTTAAAGGTGGTTCCTCAAAGATCCTGCTTTGCTCCCCCAGGATCCGGTTGGATAGTGTAAGCGGTCTTCCATCCTAGATAGCCGGGGTTGAGTCCTAACAGTTATAGCATTTTTTTATTAGTATAATGTACTCTACTAGGTCACCGTGTTGAGAGTACTGAGTTCAATATTCCCTTATTCAGATGGGATGTTAAGCTCCATTCATCGAACACCTCGAATTCATCGAAACCTTCATCCACCCCTGCAAAACCTTAATTCTTTAAATAAGTAACGGATATTTATAAATAAGTGGCAACAAATTGGTTCCTGAGGACGAAGCCAAGGAAGTAGATAATGTAGAGGATGAGCTTCATTGTGAAGTGTTCAGAGGTATCTTCGCTGACAACTGCAGCCATTTGTATTACAGAGAAAAATGTCCATTAAAAGCCTATATTAAAAGTTAACCTGGTCGTTAATGAATTATGGTCAGTATGTGAGCTGATTCAAAAACATCTTATATTCTTTCAAGTTTGCGCTGGTATGGTGGGGAACAGGAAAGGAACTATCAAAGAAAACGGGATATACATGATTTCTTTCGACATTACAAACATGAAATGTATTAGTTATTTACTTCCTTAGCATGATCTCGGAAATATTTTGATAATAAACTTACAACCTTTGGTACACCTAGGGCAAATAAAACAGGAATGCCAGCTGAGTTATCGTACACACTTCTAGGAAAACGTTTCTACTTTATTTTGGATTACAAATAACGTCACAGTGGAAAATATCTTGAAATAAATAAAGACTGTCATTCTCTTGTCTATCTTACATAATGAGACTGAAAAGGCAGACTCATAATTTAATTCCAAACCCAAATTATGCAGTAGTGAATTATAACTATTAGAAGGGACATATTCTTGTGCTCGTAGTAAAGATACTCATTTAGAATATTTGTGGAAATTATAGTAACAGCTCGACAAAGTATATTGTCAACATATAAATTGGATTATCTCCATATCTTTTTCTGTATGCATCATCCAAACTCCACTTATTCTTTTTTCTTTGTTTTGTGACTACCATTTCGGTACTCTTCCTACCATCTTGTCTGTAATATGTGTCTATGATGCCCAAACCACTCCTACTTGTGGTTTTACTTATATTTTTCCTTTGATAGCTCATTGTGTTTGAATTTTTTACCGTATTTCCATGTTTGTCGCGTGCTTTAGTCTAGAGACTATGTACCTCCGTCTAAAAAAATCCTTTCCCGTAGTGTTCGGCTTCTTGTCCCTTCCCCATAGTCTAGGTCTGAGGCATAAATATATATGAGTTTAACTTTTGTATGGTTTGATTTCCTTGAGATATTTATTTTACACTTTTTACTTAAGTATATAATTGTTCTCAGATATTTAAAATCATGTCATAGACATATTCTTTTACCACCTATCATGATGAAGCAATAATCGTCCCTCGCACTACTGAGAACTTAGTCCTATTTAAAGGTTTTTGCTCGATATATCTATATGATTAAGTCCTAAATAGAAGAACGATATTTTTATATCAAAATATAGAAAGTCGACATTCTTCTGTCAATAATATTTCTTTATATCTTTTGTTAATTCCTTCAAGCTGCCTAATCGCCAAGAGACAGAAATTGAGATTACCATAGACTAGATCGGAAAACTAATAGTGGTGGACGGTTCCCGGTGCTATCCATCACGAAGTAGGTCAATGAGTTTATGCCCGTTTTCAAAGTTTTCACCTGAAGTATAGGTATAGATAGGACTTTGAGCCTTTTTGATTTACGAAGCACATTATTTGTGAAACGTAGCGGTGTATTCAAATAGCAGGGTAACTACGATGAATAACTGAAAAAAGGGTATCTATTATAGTGACACACTCATTTCTTATTATCTCTGCCGCGTAGGTATGCAATAGCTGTTATTTTACTATCAATAAAACTTTGTGACTGTCGCACATTCAACCTTCCACGTCAAAAAATAAAAATAGTTCTCTTTTCTAATTTGTGATCCTGTGGAATGTATGTACAATGTAGAAAAGAGAGTTTATGTGAAAATATTTACCATACAATGCCTATTACTCTTCGTACTACTAAAAGTAACATACTTGTCTCATACCAACAATGTTACCTTCTTCTTTACTGTTTTTTAACATCGTCTCCATGGCCTTCTCTCGCTAAAAGATATTCTCCTTACTCTCGCCCTGTTTTTCAGAGTGCTTCGTCATAAGCAATTTGTGGAAATAAGCGTAAAATTTTAATGTGGATATTACATTTGAAATTATAATATTTAATCATTGTGTTTACGCCGGTGTAATTACCATCTTCATTTGTCATTGGTCATCACGACTTTTGTGTGTGTTATGTTTATGAAGAAGTATTATTCATCCACATGCCAACCTGGCAACAATGACTGTTGTCTTGTATCTAAAATAAGTTGTTATTTTAATGATTTAAATGAATACAGTCCACTTATTTCAGAAGAGAACTATCGCATTTTATTAATTCAGACATCAGGGTGATGTCAACGGTTTTCGCTGCTATTTCTACGGCGGAAACACATTGTTTGAAATTTTTTGTATGCGAGGGATGAAATTTGAGATTCTTTCTTTTGTCATCAATTTTATTCGTCGCAGCTAATATGCATGTCCACGTGTACTGTTTAGTGGCGGTAGAATGAATGCATCGGTACAACGCTGTCTCTTCTTGTTTTCCGACAACTTTTGTTATAGGATTTGCTAGCGTAAACACGTTGATATACCTTTAATAACCTTGCCAACGTTAGAGCTTCGTGATGAATAAATAGAAAGTGAAAGGAAATGCCATCAAGTGTAGTGAATCTCATTTTATTATTATAGTTCAAAAGAGAATGTGAGGTGGTGTCCGAAAGTTAATTTACGAGGAAATAATAAAATTCTGCGGATATGAACAAACCTGAGCGTAATAATGGCACAAATTAATTAGATACAAAACAACACAATAACAGTGGGTTGGCGATTGTTAAAATCCCATTTACATTTTAATTAATTGGAAATGTTTTACTTTTCCAAACATGGAAGGCATTTTACTTTTAAATTCTTTGTTCGGTTCCCAATTGTATTATTTTAACTGAATAAATAGCAGTGTTATTTTGCCATTGAGCTTATTGTGGATTTTTGAATTATATATACCAATCCCTTATGGCATAAATGATCTTGTAGAATGTGTTTTTGATATCATTGCTAGCCAATCCCAGGTTTTTATATTAATATATCTATACAACAAGATTTTTGATGTACTCTGATTGACGATTCTCTGATCTAATTGATAACGGTCTTCCATAAAAAATAGTTAATCTATATTTCAGCCCTAATTTCAAATTCGTCCGTCATCTCAACTCATAAGCGTATAAGCCGATGACAAGGACTGATTTAACGCGTCTACTGAGCGTATCCCATGTCTGTGCAAGAGATCTTGTCTCCGCAACGTTAGTCCATTCACGCTGGATGCCTTTGTGCCAGCTCAATCAACGATAACAGCATTACCCATTATAATGGTTGCTACTAGGAGACTCAGGGGGTCAGAAGTCGGACTCTCCAAAGATGGAAGGAACAATGAACCATTTTCCTCGTGAATGACGATAATGCTTTTGAATGGTCACAGTGACTTCAGCTGCGTTCCTAAGAAGCGCCATATTCATCGTCGGACCTCGACCCGTCCCAAGGAGTCAGCACAGAATGGATATAAGAAAAAAATATCCTAAGCTCATGTTGATACTTCCCTGTTTTTATTGATTATTCAATGTATACTGCACGGCTCGCTCTAATGAGGAACTGCGACGCTCAATAACACAGTTATTCCCCTGACTTTTTCTCCTATGTTAACCCTATCCCCTTCGTCTATATTGATTCCACATATATTCTAAAATAAATAAACTCTAAACATTATGTAATTCCGTTTTTCTTGATAAATAATCAAAGAAAACGTATGATAAGGAAAATTGTTACTGCGCAATATCTTGAAAGGAACTTATTTTTGCAATCTTTTTCTTACCTGTTCCTCAAGGAAGACTTTTTTTTTACATGAGGTTTAGCTCACCCTACCGGATCCTACTTGTTCCATCATCTTCCATGTTATCTTCAAGAATCGAACGAGGAAAATATATTATCTATATTTCCAAAATTGTTGATGTGGTATTTTGGAAATGTTCCGAATATTATTTTATAGAAATGGAAGCAGTGCAGAGAATAAGCAATCCGTACCATGCATATTCGTCTTTCTTCGAAACATAAAAGAAGATCTTAATTGTGTTTTTGTGTTATGAAGATTTTATTTTAGGAGTAATAGGTACATGTTGTAGTTGAGATTGTAAACGAGTTGATGTAGTCGACATTTTTATCCATGAACTACTTTTATTTGTAATTTATTTGCTTCAGTTTTGAATGTTACGAAATGTCGAATCTTGACTGTGACCCTCTCTCTTGGTTAGCATTTACCCATAAATCTACTCAATGCTCAACGTTCAAACTCTTAAGTTAATGGTAGAAGAATAGATTGTATTGGGTACTATTATCTTGTGTAGATTCAGCAAGGTATGTTTCCACGTTGGCTATGACCAAGAGAAAGCTTTCGAAATATTTTGCTCTCGTGGTCGAGAATCAGAGAAATATTTGCGTCCACGTAAATATAAAGTGGAGAGAGTATTCCCGGAAAAATTAGGAAGCCAAGGTACCCCAATGAAAACATCTACTGAAGCCTGTGAGACGTTTAATGAATGGTTAAACAATGCAAATACGGTGATGCGAGCCACAAATCACAGATCGGAGAATATTGTTTCTCACCGATGCTGAGGTTACTGGAGAACAAATTCTGGGGCGAAATGCCCATTTTAGGAAAGGTGGCCAATCCGGTAGGGAAAAGTATATATCTAGGGAAGGTGGCAAAAACCCTGCGTCGGTTATTACCTAAATATAATGACAGGCACCAAAGGGTTCACGATTTAGCGTCCCACCTGCAGGACAGCGCTCTGAATTTGAAATCCTCTTCACATAAAGATTAGGTAGAGATCGGTATCATCATTATCATCATCGGTCAACAATCCTGGGATTGGTTTGACGCCCTACACTCGATTATTCTATTGGCCAAACTCTTCATATTAACGTAACTTTTCTCTTTTACATCCTTCACAACTTGCTCCATATACCTCATACGAGGCCTGCCTTTTCCATTCTTCCCGTTCACTTTTCCCTTGATGATTGTCTTCTTCAGGCCATAGTGTCTTAAGATGTGGCCTATTAATTTTTTTTCGTCTTCTTTTAAAGGTTTTCAGTAAACATCTCTACTCTCCCACTCTTCTTAAGACTTCTTCGTTTGTCCCTCCATCGATCCATTTCATCTTTATCATTCTTCGGTAGCACCAAATTTCAAATGCTTCCAGCCTGGTGTGGAATCACGGATCTATCTTTCGCGTTATCACAATCTTTATCGTTAACGCTTACCCTTAGAGTAGCGCAGGGTTAAACAATAACCATCTATAAAATTCGCTCCACTGATTGTGATAAGCAATTTGGAGTGCTGTGCGAAAAGTGAAGAACGGAAATCACACTCTCTCTGACATAAGTTAAATCAAACAATAACGATAACGCTAGCGCACCCTTTATGAAGATCCATGATCGAGGCCCTGGACTCCTTGCTGTTGCTATTGTCCATGCTTCGCTGCCATATAGTAGAATGCTCCAGATGTATGTTCTAATGAAATATTTCCTCAGTTCCACGCTTGTATTTGCAGCTGTATCTTCTTATGGTGAAATGCCCTTTTCACCTGGGCAATTATACAGGCAATTTCTCTTTTACTACGTCCATCGCGGGTTTCTCGGCTTCCCAGGTAACAGAACTCTTCCACCTTCTCGATTTTTTGTTTTCCTAGTTTAACTTTGTCTTTGAGAGACCGGTATGCTAATGAAAAAACAATTTACCAAGGCTGGGATTTGAACTCGAATCTTCAAAATGGGATACGAATAATCATCAAGGTTGAGAATCGGGCACTGTGCCCTAACGCACTCGTAACCTGTTTTCTAACGAAAAAATCCAATCTAGGTGTGATGAGTGCAATTTTCCTCTGACCGTAAGGCATATCCTGACGGAGTGCACAGTGTATCGGACTGCACATGAAAGGCTAGACATCCGGGGAGACGTATGTCGGATTCGTGGGGATAAACCGGAAAAAAAGTTTCTTATGCTGCACTAACCTTGCCTATAATATATAATCCCCATTTGACAAAAGGAAAAAAAATCGCCTAACTTGTCGATTCCACTGTTCTCATATTATAAAATTTTGTTTTTTTTTCTTCTGAAAGGCAAATTTAAGGTATATTAAAAAAAAACAGGTTATCAAGCGGTGCAAAATGACCACAGCCGTAACGCATCCTTACATCCTCCTACTTCAACGAATAAGTAGTAATTTATATTTTACTGTAAAGGGCTGTGATATGTATTATTGTTATTAATTAAATTATATGTCCACCGTTAAAAAAATAAGTACTCTATACACCACACCGTACCGCTTCCCGAGTTGATAGGGAAATATAGGATGGTGAGCGAGAGGGTATAAATGTGATGGATTTAAGGAGATGAATGAGGAAGGGGAAGGTGGTAGAAGTAAAGAGAAGTGGGGTGGGAATGTCCGTATGTGGGAACAAGGGGTGGAAGAGGGAGAGAGAAGGGATCAAGGGGAGGAGGGTGGAAGAGGTAGGGTGGCATGGAGCCGATTGGGGAACGAGGAAAAAAGGCGAAATATGGGACCGAGGCGGTACGGGAGTGAGAGAAGGGATATCGTAGCGAGGCAAGGAGATAAGGCTTTTCCAATTTCCAAAGCATACTGGGAATATTTTTCAACTCACGCGAGCAAGCGCAAGCTCTCGCACCCATCAAACACACACACACACGTATCTACTTCCTTTCACGCTTAAGCACACACAGAACACCGAGCGCATGTGTGCGACTAAGCGCTTATATGTATGCACGCTTGTTTTCCTGACCACAACGAGTTTGTATGCATGTGCTTGTATGTTTCCAAATGCATACAGGATAAAATGCATACATATGTAGTAGAACATGACGTTACACACTCACCTAACGTTCGTACAGAACGCATGCGTGGTGTGATTTTTTTTGTTTTCCACGCACACCGAAAAAAATCGATGAGATAAAAATTGGAAGCGGACGTAAAAAATATACGAAAATGAGGAATGCTGAGAGATGGAGTGGACGGTTGCGGTGGCTTCGCTGCAGGTGAATTAGAGATAAAAACACCGTCGTATAACGTGATCGCGAAATAAATAGATGAGGAAACCGCGGAATAATTTATTAAGCTCGCGGTTTTTTTTATTAATTGCCTTTTAAATATTAAGGACGTCGAAAGCATTATTCCCTTTGGAGGGAGGGTAGAAGAGAGAGGGAGAAAAAAATACTAAAATATAAGCCACGATTACCGCTGTTCTGTTCATTATTTTGGAGCAAATTAAATTCTCTGGTGTTTTTTCAGATCGGGTGGAACGATCGACAATATTTTTATTCATCTAAGATTTTATTACGTTTCCCAGGTACTGAGACTATGGGTTTCTCGTTGATTGCATTGTGAAATAGAATGCAATATGCTTTGTCGCAGTGCGCACGGGATAGATAATTTCGGAAAACCTTAGGTTGCTTTGCACTGGCTGCGAGTGAGTGGTCAAAACAAACTGAATAGCCCTTAGCAGAGAGTAATATTTAGAAGTAGGTAGAAACCAAAGCTATAAGTGAAAACCATAAATATCTGAAAATATAAGAAAATAAAAATGTTAGCAGATGCCTGTAATTGACTTAGTTTCTTATCCACTGAGGGAAACGTTCTGCGAGTTCTTTTATTGCCTCAATTCGTGTTTACAGTCCAGACTTTGAAAATGTAATCTTCAAGTAAAATGTACTCTACCTGTTATACCACAATTACTGAATAATTATGGAATAATGGGTGTGGAGCATAAATTTACCGTAATTCAGGCATGTACTTTAATGGGGAACTTGCATGATTTTTTTTTATTTAACAGGCGGACAGAAAATTATTTTCTCGATTCAACAAAGAAAACTGCATGTAAATCTGAGTTTTCCTTCGCGAGATATTGAATGCTAAATATAGCGACATTTTAAAGCGCGCCGAAAACTCCCTCCCCCCCAAGCCACTGCGAAAGACTCCCCGATGACGTCAACAGTGCCTAAACAATCGCCCGAAGCAGTCTACCGCTGGGCTAATTGTAAGAGCGCACCAACACGGGTGATTCAAGCGAGCCTACTCAACCCAAAAGTGAGCCCACCTCTGATTTTTAATTCAGTAGGTAATCACTTAATGGTATACAGTTGATATTTCACGTCAATAATGAGTAATATGTAGGCAAGATAGTTTAAATCTCGAAAGTTCATCTTACTTTTGCAGTGCCCGCTCCATGCATCGACCCAACTCCCTAGCATTGTAATTAGCCAGCGAGATGAGTTCGAGGCATAAGTATTGTTTAACACCTGCTGTAAAAATATCTCAACCAAGGTGCCTAATAAGCTATTTATTAGGTTGCCTACAAACGCAAGAAGTATGTACAATGTCAATAAGTGACTGACTAACCCAGACTTCTATCAAAGGTGAGGTGTAAGCGTCCCACTCAAGAGCCCGACGTATCTCTTTCTCCCGTGGAGAAAGTGCGCATCTCGACAGTGATTTGTTGATTACTTCCAAAACATTCATTGCTCTGCGAATCGTGAGAAGCAATTTTTCGGCCCTGAGTGGTGTTTTAGTAATTTTATTGGCAAATTAGGTGACAGATAGTATTGTTACTCGATACGAGTTACAAGTTAGAGTCAAGATAGTTTAATTTCCGAATCCTTTTACGTGCCAGCTGAGTTGAAATGTACTCACTGTGCGATGTGTTTTTTTGAGAACGTGTGTATTAGGTCTGATGCTCTCAAGTTAATAAAAAATGCCTTTACAAGGTAGATATATTTTGCTATTGATTTGGTGCCGAAGTTTTTTTTATCTTAATACAATTACATCGATCTGTAACGTTATGTAGCGGCGTAGTGCAGTGCTCATCATAATCTCTTTAGCATGACACGAGGCAAGTATAAGACCCAGGGTCATTGTGTCTTTTTATATGTATGTAATCGAGACTTGAGAATGGTTTTATGTTTCGGTGGTGTAGTTATAGTGTTGATGTTCATGAGAATTACATTCAGGTAATGCTATACTATACTCTGCCACAAAAGTTGTTTGTGGCCCACATAGGTATTTAATTAAAGGGCTACAAAGTACATTTGAAAAAATTAGGTCTTTGAATTATTATAGCCATTTACAAACTTTATGCTGGCATTGAATGTGATATAGTGATGATTAAAGAACACTGTTTAGCTTATACTAATGCCTTTCCATAGATTGCTGGGTGTCGGACGGTAATGATTTTTAAATCAATAAGCGGGTTCATTTGTGCTGAGTGTTTTGAATAGCAGGTGCTACTTTTCCTTATTCCACTACCATTTAATGTATGGGATAGAATTATGGGATCATGCCCCAATGCCCCCAATGTATTTATTCAGCAAAGAAGGACGATCAAGATCAGGTTTTATGTTTTAAAATTGCACTTTAAATTCCTAAATGAATTTACTGAAGGTAAAAATATTGACATTCCCTTCTGATATTGATGTTAGTGTTGTTTTTCTTGACAAAGATTATTGCAATGTATTTTGCTGAATGTACAATGATAATAACTAAGTCATAGCACAGCACTTAAACCGGTGAACGTTGGTAGAGAGGTAAATGTGAGCATAAGGGTTACGACTTTCAAAATTCAGTGATACTTCTGGCGAAAATAAAGATATGTAATAAGATAAGTAATGCTTCACCTTCCTTTTACCTAACATCCAACAGCATGACGTGGATGAACGTGCTTCGTACTATTGGTCTTGAAAACAAGACAACTATTCTTGTTATAACGTAATTAATTATTACCAGTATACTATTTAGTGTCATTGAAGAAAATAAATCGTACGCTGGGAAGTCCATTCCCTATAATGAACTTCATACGAACTATTAAATCAAGAGTAAGTCATTCCCGATAAGGCCAATCCTCTAGATTTGTGCCTCGCTCTGATAAACTAACCTTCATTCTCCGAATTAATAAGTATTATAAACAAAGGATTCAAAGTAAATACCTCTCATTTATTCTCGCTGTATTCATAAAAATCGAAATTTTGAGGCAAACGACGGTAACTTCATGCCACTGGCTTTAAATGCACACATGCCCACGATGTCACACAAGTATTATCGAAAGCAAATAACGAAAAAATCACTCGCATAACCTCATTGAGCTACATTACTTCTTATCCAAAGGTTTGTTTGCAAAATTACCGAAGCAAAACAGTTGTAGCCACCATCATTTGAAGGTACGAGACTTTCCATTGGTCCTTACGAAGTTCATCAGCTTCGCCTTACAAATTTTTCATAACGAGAGTTTTCTCCCATCCGGTCAGGAGAAAAAGTTTTCTTTTTTTCCGCAGACGCATAGCAATCATTTGTCATAACAAATGCCATGAGGGTCATGGCATCAATTTCAGGAATATTGTCCGAAAGAGCGGCAACGTAATCATCCATTTTTTTTACCTGAAATATTCGAGGTAAAAAGTCTATTTTATCATCCCGAAAGTGCATTTTAAATATCCCAAGTAATAATCGTGACACAATAACAATAGGAAAACTTACCCAAGAATAACAGCACACGAACAAGTGACGGTGAGCGACTAAATCCTCCACCAAAACAATGTTTACAGCATGCGTTGGTGTTTTTCCCGACTCAGACGGCAGATTAGGCACGGATGACGTCACACCTAGCCTCGGCAGAGCTCGGGTGTCTTCGCGCAGTGGTCGGCTCAGAGAAATTTTGCTTGATTTTTTTAGTCAATTTTTTATTTCTTCTGATGATGAATGGAGATAGTTTAGTTATTTTTGCGAGCTAATATTTCCGTTTTACCTGTTCAAAATAGTTTTTATAGCAATCGTCGACCCATGCAAGTTCCCCATTCATTTGGAATGGAAGCTAGTAAAAAGAAGACCCTCTTCAAAATTCTTCTCTAAATATTTTGGAATCAAATAATTCTTTCTGTTCCGTTCATACATAAGTGATTTCAGTTTTTCTCTACCAGCATAAATTATCAGAAGAGTCATCAATATTTCATTCCATGCGGTAAAGAGGATGGTACGAGTTAGGATACGACGGTATAAGCCCTCAACTATCCTAAAAGTAGAAATTAAAAATCGTCGTAAACTTTCATCTGTTCTAAAGTTAACATGAACTTTTCAATTGATTTGGCATTGTATATTTCATTATCTGTAGGTATCAATTGGGGATCCACATATATAATCTTGGAATTCCGCAACTAATACCAACCTTTTATCAACTAAAAGGGGTTAATTGTCATCTTGAAATGATCATTCGGACGTGAGCCGTTCATCATTGATCGGATATAACGCCTCGTGTAATATCCATTTCAAGTAATGTTTTAATGAGTGATTTGAAAGGTATTTTGGGCAGAACAGTGCAGTTTATGAAATAATTCCTTTGATTTCTGCTTGTTTCTGAATTGTTCACGCAATAACATGTTGAGTCGGGGTTATTGATGTCATTGTACCCCTCAAATAGTAATCCAATCATGGTTTTGAACTATCCAATTGAATGATCTAATTTTTACTTTTGATCTGTTGTTCACAGTTTTTCCGTTTTGCCGGGTATTGAGACGGTTTTAGCCGGCTAATTATTTGTGTACATTATTTCCTTATTAATTTTGCAATTTTAAAGAATATCTAAACATTATCTTTTTTATTTTATACTTCTGATCGTAAATCTGCCCTACGATATGTGTATCATGCCCCCTATTGAATAACGCATTATCGTTACAAACCAGCAGGCTATTTGGATTTTCTTTTTTCAGTGCTGTGGACACATGTATAGGTCTGATACGTAACGTGTCAACGGAAATGCTTAGCACTGAATGGGTAAATATTTTCATTCTCATAATTTTTGTTTCACCAGCAGATATAAGTTTTTTTATGTGCACGATATGTGCTAATCCATACATGAAACAAGCACTAAGCTCAGAGAACTCGGAATCAGATTTATTCACACCATGTTTTTACGATGATTTTATTTTACCTTTTATTATTTTTTAGCATATTGAAAAGCCATAATGTCGAGTGGAAATATTTCCAAAATATTCCCTCATCACGGATCGAGAATATAGAAATCCCTTTCAGCTGAAATGTGTTGATCTCTGATTGTTTTTATTCACGACATTGTTTCAATTGAACTAATTCCTATTATTTGTAGTTCGCTTAAAAGCACATGAAAACTGCTTCCATCAAACGATGTAAATCACTTTTTCTACGAGTAAACCTTAAAAATTGGAGCGTTTTGTATCTTTTGACATCTGCACTGTTTTACTTACTTTCAAACGACTATCGTATAAATCTCTTCATTTAGGTTACCGGTGAACGCTAATGCGTTTCACTAATGTAATTGATTTTTAGACAATTCTACTTTTATGCTGTACTAATACTTTTTATCACTCAAAATAATAACAATTGCCTTTAAAAATCAACTCAGGCTATTGACACCCATTGCATGTGAAATGTAAGGTGCTGAATTATGGAACGGCGTTTCTATTGAAATTATTTCATTTATTCTTCAAAATATGTGTATTATGAGTAATCTTGTGACTATGCAATGAAATTATGCTGCTAAAAATATATCCATGATAGGGAGAATTGAAAAAACGGTAGCGTAGTGAGTCGAACTTGGGCTGCTGAGTTTCGGGTTCAAATTTTATTAGAAATCTTTGGACATAACTTGAACTTAATTGGATACTGAAAACTTCTTGTAAACCGTGGTCGGGACAGGGAAAGGATCTGGTCCACCCACCATTTCATACGCTTTGGAGCTTAGTAATTGATGAGCTCTACCCTAAAAAACTTGACCAGTGGTTCCCAACCCAGTCGGTGTGTCGCGGCACTTCAGGGAGCTGGTAAATAGCTAGGGGTGCCGCGAAATTATTGCGAAAAACGAAAAATGCTTAGTTTGACCAGCTTTTGAATTGATTACGCTCCTGTCTAACGTATGGTAAAATAATTCGATGCACTTCTTCCTGCCTAAGGGCTAATTACGCTAAAGTGCCGATTATCCTTGATAATGGAGAGGGAGGCCCGATCAGATGGGTGAAAAAAAATATAAGAAAGGTTTACAAAGATTCTAACCTCAGTCTTAAGGATGTCGCCATCGTAAAAGGTTCTGAATCCCGAAACTAGATTATCATTTGAGTTGGAAACTACTTTTTGCTTGAGGAAAGTTGAATGTCGTGCAGTAAGAGACTGTATATTGAGGAGGTATCGTGAGGAACAGGAAAAACTTTTATTTCACGTTTAAAAACATCTGATTACATCCATGGATTGAAGTAGGTGTCGTGATGGCTCAACTGTGATTCCTTCAGGCGCGACCCACAAATATTTTTCTCTTGTCTTACAATCTTCAGAATTTTTATAAACATATATATTTTCCCTTTGAAGTATCGACTATTCCTCATTCATTTTACTAATGTGGCCTTTCATCTTCCTTCACCGAGGCCTTCTTTCCTCATTGGGTCCCATGGAGACGAGTAGCCGGTTGCGACAAAACCCCAAATTCAGTTTCCTCCGTTTCATCCGAGTTGGGCTCGCCCCAGGGGAATTACGGGAAGCCAGATTAAAAAATCCCCGACCCACCTTTTAAATTAACTCTCACTCTCTCCATTCCTCTCCCTTTTTCCTCCCTCTTCCTCCAGGAGCACTTCCCCTATCCACCGCCTCTTATTTGTCCCCACCGGTGTGTGTATTTTCAGTGGCGAAAGGAAAATATATAGGGAAGAGAATGTTCTGTCCCGGCGTCTCTCGCTACAGAAACCCTAAGGCTTACGAACATCGTAATTGGACGATATACGGGTTTCATTTTTTTGTAATTCAAATGGATTGGAAGGTTATTTTTACTTTTACAATAAATTGGTTAGTTTTTAATGCCTACTTAATACATGGAGGATTATACAAAGATTCTTTATGTCGATTTTATTTTCTGTTTGTGGACAAAATAAGGTGACTTGGTTAGTAGGCTACATCAGATACTAAGGGGTTTGTGCAATGGCTTGAGTACTGTCCTCTCATCTTGAGCGCACGGGTTTGAATCCTAGCGGTGTCAGATTTTTTTAGTGGTTTGCAGGTTCCTGTTTAAGTGTATTCAGGAGAGAATTTTGAATCCAGTACTCCAATAGTACGTCGGATGGGACATCGAACTGTGTTTTTCTCTGTCGTTTCTTAAAAAAGCTCTCTTTCATCCACCAAAATTCTTCACTATTATTATCCACAGAAATTACTTCAGTTTTCTGTCACCCCTACAGGTGATTATAACTAATTAAATGTACAATTACGTTCCAAACTTTTGAGATTTTAGGCCTCATTGCTGTCATTTAGCAGCAATATGCACTCATTTAGCAGTAAACAGAAATAGCAGATGATTATAGGGAGTGTTCACAATTCTTGACAACATAGAGCTCGTAGATGACAACAATATGACTTATTGTTAGATTTTGAAGACTGATACGGTATAATATTGAGAATGTGATTTCATCTTGGCATCTCATAGTTGAGGATAACAGCAAGGATTCATTTGTATGCATTTTCAATTGCATCTAAGGTATTTGTATTAGGACTTGGGGAAAAGGCAGTGACTCTCAAGCAATTAGAATGTTCGGGTTTGACTTGGCCAGTTAGTGGCCTTAATTTCGTATTCGGTAACCTACACGTCGAAAATTCTGAAAATTCTCCGGCTTAGGATTTCATGACATCATGAAGTGTTATTTAATGCAATCAGAAAGTTTTATTCTTTAATCATTTGATTAAAAATACTTGTTTTCATCATGGTTTAAAAATACTTGTTTTCTTTCTTGTTTAAATAATAAAAGAACTGAAGTTTGCTGTGGTGACTGATTTCAATAGGAGCACGCCTAAGCTTTGAAGCACGCGTTGGTAGTTATAGATTTAATTTTACTGGCCTTTAACTGCATTTACCTAAACTAACCCAAAAAAGCGAAGCGAAGCGAAAAAAAGGCTCCAGAGGCACATTCTGATGAATTGTTTCCTTACTTCTACGCTTTCATTTCCAGCTAGTAGACTCTTCTTTTGACAGAATTTCTTATTTTTTGTTATAGGTATCCAGAGCTCCATTTTCAGTCTTTCGCCCTAACAATTTATTTACCTCCTTGCGTGTTGCCAAAGTTATTTCACCTGCCCCTGACTACCTGACTAATTTTCCATAAACGTTTTATTACACTGATCCCTGGACTTTTAATCTTTCGTCTGCCTCTTTGTGAGTTTATTCCACTGTTTTCGTGTTTTTGGCAATTTCCGCCCTTGAGAACTTCTCCTATAATCATAACGTAACTCCTCTTGAACTTATTTTTTACCGTGATCTCCTAATATTTTTACCTGGAAATTTCCTTTGGCATATGAACTTTGCCCATAATGCATGTAAATTCTGAAACAATAATCTTGATGCTTTCAATAATTTTTCCCAAAAATGTATAGCCAGTGGCTCTTGGTTATGCTAACGTTAACACGGATTATAAAATTATGAGTCAATATTTTAACTGCTATTGAAGCCTTTGCCGATTAAGTGTAGGTAATTGATAATTGAGTATCCCGAAAAAGTGAAGCACTAGGCGAACGTAATTTTATTTTTGATCATGATAAAATAAGTGGGACCAATTATTAACTTGGGCTGAATTTTTTCACAAAAGTAGTTTTAGATTATTTAACAGTGGGTTAAACTGTAAGGGTAATATGGCTGGTCTTTTTTTTAGATAATGCCGAGGAAGGGCTAGTAAAAGGATTGAGATAATGAACCGTGGATTTAAAGTTTTCTATGACATGTCAACCCAGGGGAAATAAGATTGAAACAACCTTCGACTTTTAAAGTCTGTATCCGTTTGGCGAAGGATGGGTTGCGATGCACAGAAAAAACTAATGGGGAAGCTGATGAGATGACGGGGGAAGAGGAGAAGATTGACCGGGAAATTTTGAGTAAAATTTAAGTAATTAGTGACGATTAGATTGATAAGGTGAATACCGAAGGAATATCTTTTTTGAAGGTTGAAAGGAGAAATAGGAGATTAAGGAGGCTAAAATGAGGAGAGCAATACTGTAGGAAAGGAGGCATCCCAGAAAAATAACTATAGAAATAAGGAAAACTTTGGGTACTGTAAAAATTACCCCAAAACTTTCAATATCAAATTTAATAATATTTATCAACGTATGACCAAATATACTGTTCATTTTCAGCGTGATATCGAGGTTATTTATGCATTACCCAAAGACATTCTGAGCAAAGGATTTTCTTAAAGTCTATTTTACCTAAACACCAAGGATGATACTGTAAAGTGTATGCTCCCGGCACCATCGATTTCGCTCGATTGCCCTTGTTTGAACAACCAGTCGCGGTAGGCGAATCAGCCTCGTGGGAGTAGTGATCTTATTTTTTTTACCGTGGCGCGAGCGAAGGGGGAAAAGTGCTCCATCCTCACTTCTCTCAGGACCCTTCCATAAAGCCATAACTGTATGCCTTTTTTCCTGAAACACTACGGTAGCTTTCTCCTGCCATAGTCGATGAGAGGGTGACGGTGCCCGAGTTTTTATTTTAATAAACCGCTCGTGCGCTTTCCTACCTTTTGTTCTATCTATCCTATCAACCCCACTTCAGGATTCTCAAACTTTTCTCTCTCATCACCACAGCAGGAACACTCCACTCCCGGGTTAATGGGTATTCACGAATGGCACTAAACGTTGGCTCTGTTGAAAGTGTAGCGGTTGAGAGAGAGAGTGGCTGCCTATATATGTATACAGCCTCTATTAGGAGCTCTATAAGTTCGCCGTAAGTATTCAGGAGATGGCATGGGGCTGGAAAAAAGGTGTGAGCTTGGGAGAGACGACCAATGCTACACATACACCGCTTCCGAATTCATACCCTGAAGAACTCCTTTCAGCTGGAAAGGGGTGGGGTGCTTGGGGGATAAAAAAAGGATACAGAACGCTTCCGTGCTCACCTCAGCTCTCCTTCCCTCTCCACCCTAATTCTGTTCCATCCTCTTCCCCTCCTGCAACCACTCTTCCCTCCTCCCTCATTCCAATACCCAACTCTATACGCTACGTTTGCCGCTCTGCGCCTGCGCGGAAGCCCCAATTTTACCGACCCAAAACACACCCCCTGCCACTCGCACAAACACACACACACATGCTAGTGTGTAACGTTCGCCATCCACCCGCCCACACTTTACGGAACCCCTTCGAAAATTCACGAGCGAGAATGCGCGCGCTTCCTGCGACGGGCTTGGGGTCGGAGGGCCTTACTAAAAAAAAAAGGAGAAAAAACATTCATCTGAAGGCCGTGTGCGTAACGTAGAGCCCATATCACAGACACACACAAGATGAGGATGGTGAATACGGTTGTCGATGATGTTGGTGCTTTTCATTCTTAAGCACCAACCGGCTGTTGGTTATGGGTGCCGCACTATGATGTAGGAGCACACAAACTGTGGTCAAAAATTCTCTGCATCGCATACATATTTTTAGCAAGAACATGATTGAAGTGATTGGTGATACTACAAAATACGTCATTTTCTACGCGATTAGTTCACTTTTGGCCACCTGAGGCAATGTGAAAATGGAATCCCATCAGTTACCAGTTGCAGCGTACTAGTGAGTCGTAGGATCGCGTATACGTAAAATCTACGTCATATGCTGCTGACATAACCGATATTTATTCACTGAAATGGAATAATCAAATGAAGGCCAACAAAAGTTTACTATCTCTTGCAAATTTTCCGTGTTAATGTATTACTTTCAAACAGAATTTATTTAAACAAAGCATTAACACTTATTTTCATCGCGGGGATCAACGAGATAGCGGGGTGAGTCCCTACTGGCTGCTGTTGACAGTCATTCGGTTGAAACATAGACGTGTTCATATCTTTCAACTGGCAACCGAAACCGAGAACTGGCTGGCGCTGATTGGTCGAGAGAACCAACCGACAACGGCAATTGTATCCGGCAGCCGATAGTGGGATACGGTCTTTAAGGCCGGAATAAAGGGGTGAGGAATCCGTTATGTGGGCTAGGGGAAAATGGAGTTTGGAAGAGTGAGGTGGGTTGGCTCGTTGTCTCAACGAGCAGTTAGCGGTTAATCGAGGGGAAATAATGAATGAAGAGGGATTGGAGTTGAAGCGAAGCGTCGTCCCAGGCTTTGGGAATCCGAACGCGAAAGGAAATTATGTCCAGTCCGACGAGGACTCCGGAAAGAATGCTTTTCTCTCGGTTCCATTTCCATGGGAATCCACACAGTGGGCCGGACGCAGGTCGGCTTTTACACCACCTCGGCGGAAATATGAGTGACCTGAAAAGAGGGAATCCCCGAGCAATCCAGTTGGAGAGGATATCACGAGGTTCTCAATTGGAAAAAAACGTTGTCCTCACTCACACCTCTGTGGGACTCCCAAAGTAGAAAAAAAAATATCTTCGCCTTTGACACGGTACGTATTAAATATTTTGAGAATTTTTCTCAAATTGCATGTAAAATAAGAGCTTAAATATTAATTGAAACTTTCCTCACAATCATATTTAATCAGAAAATTCATTATTTTTATATTGTTATTATATTTTTACTGGTTAAGGTAGGTTTTGGTGGAATTTTCCTGAACTAAGTAGAACTTCTATAAACGCATACCTCTCAGTAATATTTTTTTTATCGGGGATTTTGAAGGAACAACAAAACGCATTGCAATTCACGCCTAGAAGCTTTATATGGCAAATAGAAAAAGGAATTGATTTTGCATCATAGCCATTTTAATTTTCAGTAGCTCTCTTTTTCTTCATTTTCCACATTGGCCTAATTTAGACCGCGAGAAATTATTGATTTGAAAGTTAGTAGTTATTCTGAATTAATGAAAGGGAATATTTATAAATTAATTTAAAGAAAGCAATTTGAAGCGCGTTGTAAAACAGGTAAGACTAATTGTGTGAGCACTACTAATTATTTAAAAATATATTCAAAATACTACATTAAAAAGGCATTAATATTTGCAATTCATTATTAGTAGCTAATTAGTCATACGGAAATTTTTTCATGGAAAAGTTAATATTTACTTAATTTTGCAATAGCAGATTCTCAGGATAATAATTGGTACGGTACATTGGGTTTATTTTAGTAATTCAAATTAATGACAATTATTTTGCTTACCGGCAGAGGAAGCCACGTTTGGTAACGCGCAAATTTAAAAACATGAAGGCCGTGGGTTCGATTCTCGCTTGGAGCTTGGTTATCGTCTTTGTCTTAAGTATATTATTTCTTTTTTTACTTTTTTCAGATTTGGTTTTTGTCCTTAACGCAGTCAATTCATTCATTTAAAACCGTTATTCAAGTGCAGTCGTTAGCATTAAATATTATATTTCGAGTAAATGCTTGCAGTCATTTAGATGTTCAACTCGATACAGCAACGTCAATCCAAAATATCAAGGAAAATTCTACTATGAGGGTCCTTGCACCGTACACATACTTAAAAAAGCTACGAAAGCAATATTACATGTACCTATTCACGTGTCAGCATAATAGCATATGCGTTATGATATGATTTTATGCAGTTGATGGAATGGGAGTGTGTATGTATGTACATCGGTTTGTCGTTAATTGGAAAATATTTTTCATGCGTGCTGCCATTCCCATTTTCAGGATACGAAAGTTCCCATATTGCCTCAGGCTGCAGTTCCACTCATTCTACGCAGATGGGAAATACGTTGCAAATGAATAAATGGAAAGTTTATATAGTGTGAGGCTTTTATATGTTCAGCAAGGTTGCTATCGGTTTTGAAAGCAATATTATCCATTCTGACCGCCAAAATTATGCACATTTTCCACAGTTTTACAAGTTTTTATTTAGAGAAGGGAAGCTTTTGAGCTACTTTCTGATAAAATGCAAAAGTAAACGTGCTGATTCTTCAAATGAAAGAGCTCAGTTAGTGTTAAAAACCAAATAGATTCATTAAATCATGTGATGAGCTTAAAAGCCCATGAGCAAACGGTTCCAAGGTTCAAATACTTCTAGAGTTGTAATTATCTACGGTGATTACGTAACTATCGCGTGACCCATAGCTTCTCCACTTGTTTAATGTAAACCAGGTAGCATATTATAGAAGCAGAAATGGTGGCTGATGTCTGCGAACCGAACTTCACGGTAATAGAAGGTTGACTGGCTAATCATTCGTGATCAAGGACTCTTCGTGTCAACGTCGTAGCCTAACCATGTCCTAGCTGTCGTGACGCATGAGAGAGTCATTTAGCACGGCCCCGTTTAAGCTCGCAGGCTGATCATTTTCACGCCTCTCCGCTTTCTCCAAACCGAACGGCGTGATGAGTTTGCGGAGAGGGATAAAGGGTTGATTTTAGGGGTGGGGAGAGTTAGGTAGGAAGGTTTATCTGGTGGTGCGGCCGTAGGGAGAGAATCTGGGATGAGGGGGGGGGGTAGGGAATTCGGATTTCCTCGTATATCTTTGCATCCGATCACGTGATTCCCAGCTGATAAACGAAGTGAAAATAATGTGTAGGGAAGGCTGAGAGGGGAGACTCAATGGCGAATATATTTGGTGCATTCTTATCCCTTAATTGCCATTTGGGTGAGGAGGTATTTCATTATTTTTTCGGAATAAAATAGAACTTTCACTTGCGATCGCCTGTGCTTTTCCGGCAGAATGGTCCAGGATCTCATTGAGAGCATAACAACGGATTTTGTGTCTGAAACCAAACCGGTTTCCCTCCGCTCACTCCGACTCACGAGTAAGCCTCCGGATACAAACACTGTCGGCATCCCAGATAGCTCCCGAGTCACCCGAATGCTTGCAGCATACCCTGTGCAACACTAAAGGGGTACCAGCGGGTGTCACCCCAATTCAACTCTTTTTAAACCCCCCCCCCCCAACCCCCCCCTAATATCCCTACTCTGCCTGTCCGCTTTTCCGCCCCCACCCATACAAACCCTGAGAGCCCTAATGGATACCCCTCCCTCTCTCCCGGCTGTATGGACCTCTAGGGTGCTCAGATACCGTGCCCGCTTTTAACGAGCGAAAGGATCGCTTATTCCGTAGTGCGTATCGCGTTCTCCTCCCCCCCTCCCCCTTTCGATAGTTATTTGGACGCGCGCGGCCGCTAACGCACTGAAGTTTTTGTCCACGGGGGTGAGAGTGTTGGTGTTGGGCGGGAACGTTACGTCGGTTTATTAAAGCGAGGGGTCACTTTCGCTTGTCCGCGGCAGCATTTTCCGCAGATCGAAATGGAGTTGGTGGAGGAGGATGGGGGTCTATAAATTGCTGGGCGCTTGCATCAAGGCATTGGTCGTCTGTTGGAATTTGAGAAACAGTGGTGGCTGAGGCTGGAGAAACTTCGGGGAATGTTAAAGTGTAGATTTACGAGGTGTTTATATGCTAAATTTTTCATTTTGACTTGTTTCTACGTTTATGCTTGGTGTATGAAACACTTTCGCCGGAATACAGATCAGCATTAAATAGATCGATACATAGTTTTATGAATACAATAACTGGAGTTTTGGGAATAGAACTAGATATTTTAGATTGGATAGAAAATGTTAGCGAAAGAAACTTTATTGAGTTTATTATTAGAATAATCCAGTAATTGTAATAAAAATTCTTTTACCTGTTGAAAATTAAATTTGGGACATTGAGGTGATTATTAAGGGTTAAAGGTTAATCAGTTAAGGGTAAGGAAACAAAAGGTTTTACTTTTGCCACTTACGTTTTTATTTAATATTATTTTCACTTGACTTACGTTTAAGTCCCAAGGGCAAAAAAAAAAATGAATGCAAGTTCTGGTTAAAATAAAGTTTCAAGCTCGTTGGTGGTCATCATCATCGGCCGTAAGTCCTAAGATGGATCAGAACATTCAGAACTCACATATTTTTGACAATTCATCAAATAAATTAGAAAAATTGATTTGAAACTAATTATATCAAATTACGCAGTAAATAAACTATTGTAACTGTACTTTTATGCTTACAACGAATGCCTTCTTAAGATATAAGGGCAAAAGGAAAAATGCGGTATATAGTTAACCTGATTCTTTTCTCAGCAACAAGAACTGAGAACCAGGCTAGCGTCCCTTCCCTTCGGATACTTTACTTCCCTTGATTCGAGAGCTGTTAGTGAAAGTTTAATTGCGAAGGCACACCTTTTATTATCCGTCCTTTCCAATGCATTAGTCGTTTCCAATTTACCTGGGCATGCATCGTTCCCTCAGGATTTTATAACTCGAGATATAATGACAAGCTTCCCTCCAGAAACCATAACTGTTTATTAGCTTGCTTCCGAAATGGTGGTGAGAAGGTGGTGGTACGTATGGCAGTGTATCGTATCTCAGATAGACAATCAAGATTGTCTAATTATACTCCATTTGTTTTGATGACGTCGTTCCCGTGGGATCCTCATGATCTCGAAATGTCGCTAGTCGTAAACTCAAAAGGCTTGCGTGAGCCTTCCGTTAATCAAAATTTATCGTGATTATTCTTTGCATTTAATATATGCTACTCTCGCGAAAAAATCTAATGTAACTCTGCTTTCCCCGCTGGCAAGTGGCAATGAAGTTAACTAGAACTGCTATTTCATTGTCGGCATACGCTTATCCCCAGAAGGTATCAACTGTGTCAGGCAGGTGCATGTGATGTCTACAGCGGTTCGCGTAGCATTGGTTTGCTGAGATCAAATTGTGTCAATTCTCAACCCTCGTGGAGATTTTCGGCTGAAATTTGAGACCAGTTTCGGCTCTCTGTTTAGCACATGCTTACTTTCACCGAAGAGAGCCCTTAACTATGGGGTTAAGGTGAAAGTTTTGAAAGTCATCTTCCAGGTCGAACCTGGTATAATCCGTATTATTTCAATGCTTCAAAAATTCGTATTCTTCTCTGATGAATGTATTTGGGTCATTAATTACTACGGCGCAAGATTTGCTAATGAGTGAAATTTAGTGAAATTTTCCGTTTTCATCCCATTGTGGTGGCTACTAGTTATAAATATTTTATGATGAGTATTTAGTTCAAAATATACAGTTACTGCATATTGACGCTCTTAATAGCACTGTTTACGTAATTTTTACTTTTAGTAAACGCTTTAAAACATATTCATTAATAATACGATAATTTTGTAATTAACACTATTATAATAATGTTAGCTTAATCGGTGTGTAGAGAGTGATTTGATACTTAAATCACTTAAGACAAACGAGTATTTAACAGATATGCACAAAAGCAACAGCATGATATTTCCTTAGTGGTTTTCATGTACTGAAAATTTTTAACCACGGCTTATAATACTGGGTCCGAATGCATACACAAATGAGCATATATTCAAATTATACTTTCATATGGTTACCCAGTTTTAATTCCAATTGATATAGTACTAATCAGAATAGGTAACGATACGGATCTAAAACTGTACTGAATTTCTTACTCGCCAGGTTAACGACTAGTGATGGGGTATAATTTATTTCCAGTTATTTATTAAATATATTAATAGAGAATTAGTAATTGCGCCATCGGCTTCTCTCATGAAAAATACGAGCTTAAAATATTTTTTTGCCGAATAAGTAGGGTACTTGCAAATCAGCCACATTCAGTTCTGTCACATTGATGGAATATATGCAATGAATATATACTTGGATAGTTGTGTTTAAAAGAAGTAATGCATTTGACACAGATGAAGTTAGTAATTTATTTGCTGTGTGCTTGTAGTAGGGCTTGGAATATTTCCAATTAAATTATCGGACTTAATGCAGTTTATCTAATTGTCTATTTCATTATTTCAGTGTAGAGGCATTCGGTTTTACCATGATTGTAGCATCGTTTACAGCTATATTCCAGTCATTAAAATACGTGCAAATTGGGTCGAATTGATAACGCAAAATTATGATATTAACTATGGGAAAAATTATAAATTTCCTACCATTAGAGGTTTTTACTGCACTATGACACTGAATCCTTGGCTTACAATCGTGAGTTTTCTCTTAAAATCTAGGCTACCATGATGTCTCTGTTTGTTAAAGTTATCCAAACGCTCCGAATACATTTTCATCCAATGCTTGCCCAAGTCCTGGAAGTTATTTTAGATGTCATAATTTAATTTTGACGGGTAAATTCATGTTTCACGAACCAATAACCGGCTCGAAAATCTCGGGCGACCTCGTTTTCCCGCCGACTGCCGAGGGGTAAGTATTTATTTATCTGAGATGCCCTTCCCGAATACTGAAATATAGGGTTGGGAGAACGTACCCTTAATGCGACCCGAGAATGTTCGGGCATTTGTGTGCTGTTGTGTGAAAAAATACATGCATGTGTATTCTTCGATTTTTCCATCTCCTCTCTCTGTGACAAAAACAAATATTTTCGTCCTTTCTGAGACATCCGTTTTGCTTTATATCCCTGAATACTTTAGCCGCCGACGCCTGTGCCTTTCTCAGAGCACGCGATCCATCCGTATTTTTCGAAACTACCTGGTCCTTTACTCACATTTCCTAAATGTATTATTCCAAAAAGTGCCTCTTAAAGCGGCACTCCAAGAAAGTAGATGTGATATTAATGTGTGAGCGGGAAAAAGAAAACGGTAAAGGCATTACGGGATTGGCGTCTGCTCCTTCCTGTCGTGACTTGCGATGGGAAAGAACTGGTGGCTGAGTTGTGGCAATTACGTGGTTAAATTTTAAAGAGAAATCAATGAAAAATCTCGTGTAAGGTTAAGAATCCTGTACATTTTATGGGAAGCCTCTTCAACGCATTAAAGCTTCGTAGGTTCTCTCCTTTCATATCGTTGGCCCTTTATTTAAGAATTACGAGTCCTAAATTTCGCATAAAAACGGATTTTTCCACCTTATTAATTGTGAAAAGACTGGATCATGGTGATGCAAAATTTAGCACATCAATACTCCGGAAACGCATGTTTGAACAAATCGTGACTCCAGGTCGGCTCATCTGCTGATGACGCGAATTTCAGATTTTGTAGGCGAAAAGAGGGTATTAATTGAAAGGGTTAAAATTGGTAGGTTGTTATGGTATTGGTAAGGTATTGTTTATGTATTGTCAGTCAGTTTAGAAGAAAAGTAACATTGGAAATGTAGGCTACCTTAAA
Source organism: Platycnemis pennipes (assembly GCA_933228895.1). NCBI lineage: Eukaryota > Metazoa > Arthropoda > Insecta > Odonata > Platycnemididae > Platycnemis > Platycnemis pennipes. Next base: position 30,243,168 of record OW121857.1, on the reverse strand, counting down.
AAATTGCAGGAATATAGGATAAATATATCAATTCTGCAAGTCAATCGCAAAAAGATTTTATCTAAACGCTTCATGGATAAGAGTAAATGCATTTTTTCTTCAAATTTATCTTCATTTATGTTTATGATAAATCCATCGCTTCTCAGGGTTTGTCTAAAATATCTGTACATTCTCTATTGAAGTTCAATCTACATGTTTCTGTCATTCTCAGCTCCACCATATATTTTTTTTCATTTTATCAGTCCTTTTGATATTAAGATTCCTAGGTCAAACTAGTTTCGAAAAATTCTCTACTTCAATGATCAGCTTTTACAATTGTTCACCTCTAAGCCATAGATTTCCGTACACCATAAAAAGTAGAGGTCTTAGAGAATACATACATTGAGGTGAGAATATTTAAAAACATAAAAAATTGAATTGCTGTTAGAATTAGCTAAATTATCCCAAAGCATTTCCACAATTTACAGTCTTGTAAATGCAATTTATCTATAAGGATGTTCGAAGTTATTTATCAGGACTGCTTACAAGGGAGTGTTTACCTAAGGAGTTGATGGGAAAATACAAAATTTATTGGTAATTACTCTGAGGAATAGAAACCTTTGCTTAGGTAATGCTTGAGCATTTTTTTAATGCTTCACTTACATTGTCAGTGTTGAGAAATATTCTAAATAAGTTTTATTACGAGCAGTTAGCAATATATTATTTTGGAACTTTGATAAGACACAAGATATAGCACTTATTCCACAGGTTTCATCAGGTACCTGATGATGACTTAACCGCTGGAACGCGTTGTACCACTAATAAAAACCTGTGCAATAAGTGCTATATCTTATGTCTTATCATGATATCATTCCACTATGTCTCACCGGACACAGTTACGTTCATTTTTGAACTTTGTTTTAGAAACATTTTTACTTGAGAACAGAAGTGACATTTTAATCAATTTTTTTATTAAATTTACTTGCATACATTTGTTAAATTTCCCAGTGGTCGTTAGGTATTCTTAATTTATTATCACTACTTCCTATAGGTCTGAGTGACTGTTTCAAATGTCACATTCTTTTTCCTTAAAAAAAATAACGTCACGCCTAGTTGAGGATTGATTGTTGAGTGTTGAAAAAGCATTAGGGATCGATAAGCAATATATCATTTACTTGAAAGTTTTAATGAAGTGGAAAAATGTCCTTTGCAAACGAACCATGAGTATTTGTTTCTATATTTGTTTACTATTAGCTCCCCGTATCCTTGTCATTCATCTCATTTGTAATTTCAAGTCTGTTTCCGAATGAATAATGTGTGTGATAATAAAGTGATTAATTTATTCATAGTATTTTCAAATACCCATCTTCACTGAATAGTGAGACTCACTGACAAAAGTATGCTCTTCACGACCATACAAGCGTGTTGATCTCTTTGAAAGTTTTCATGGAAATTACAGGAGGGTAAAATTCACTATTAAAGGGGATAAAAACCACGAAACTCTTAGGGATGGGAAACTCTTCCTCTCACCCAAAGTTCATCGTGGTTGAAACTGACTGATGTGTACGCCCTCTGCTTGTGATTAGCGTTGTAATCAACGGAAACATTTGCGAAACTAAGAAAATATGCCAAGTTATCATTGTAAATACTCAGCATGCTCCGTTTTTCATAATGATATCATATTTAGGGGCTCGCATGGTGTAATATTTTCGCTGGAGTTTCAGTATTACCTACATTGGATATCACTGGAATAGAAATATCATGCTGTGATAGAAACTGGTAGTTTACCAATTTAATTGTTAAGCGAAGCATTTCTTGGCCATAAATAGTTTTTTCCTTTCCAATCTGATTGTCTAATAGCCCTGAGAGTGGCATATTTATCCTACTAAGTTATTCAATTTATGATTAGACTCTTATATACGATTTGTTGAATGACACAAAGCTACGTGATATACATAATGATGTTTCAGAGTGACAAGTGATACAAAATCTGATGTCCGGTATTAAGAATCGTGTATTTTTGTGAATACGTGATAAATCCTCTAAAGAGATTTTTTTAAAAGAATATAATGTGAAAATAATACTCAGTTTTTCCTTTTAATTTTCGTGAATGCCCTATTTTTTTTTTTTTTTTTACAAATATTGATATAGTCCCTGTTATCAGAAACAGGAAAAAAATTGTCTATGTTATTATCACTGAAGATTAAAACGCACTGGGATTAAATGTTATCTCAATGGGAAATAAAGGTTTGTAAAAAACTAAATATGTTTGGATTGACATCCTCAGCTAACGGCGTGGAATCTAAGTTGGTAAAATCTTGTTAACCAGAGGTCCTGAGTTTAAATCTGGACAGCCCATTTTTGATCCATGTATGTACATAAAACTTTACCGAATGATTGTCTAGGTTACGAATATTTCTGACGAACCATATCTAGAAAATGTATATGAACGGGCCTTTTCCTAATTTTTGGATTTCATGCTACGCTATTATTGAGCTCTACCAATACCAACTGATCAAGCTCCAGCTTAAATAACTTTCTTTTGATTTTTCCTTATCTTTTCTTTGTGCATACTCTGTGCTAAGGTTTTTTTGATGTGTATTATTATGTTTTTGGGAGTATTTTAGAGTTAATTATTATCTTTCTCACCCTCAACAGAAATCGTTCATGAGCGAGCCAAGATTTATTAGTGGACATCATACTTTTTGAGTTAAATCTCTCAACGGGTTTCATGTACTACCAAGCGCTGATTTTCCAATTTTTTTTACCCCACTACGTAACATTTACCAAGAACCCATCCACAAACTACGTAACGCTGTCAAAAAACCCTCTTCTGTGTGGATGATGTGATAGAATTTGTTTATAAACTCGACTTTATTGCTCAATATTGAACATTATTCACTAGTTATCACTTGCTTCATCATTAACGCTTGAGCAAAGAATGAGTTTAGAATGTATCTTTCTTCAAAAGTAAAGGTGGATATTCTCCCCCTTCATTGACTCGTTACGTTTGGCATAACAACTCCACGCATTAAGCATGACATAATTTTTAGACGGTTTCTATAGGAAATGTGTGGTGTCGTCGAAACTTGCATTGCGTCAATGTTTACCTTACGGAGTATGCGACGTCCCCGGTGTGGTAACCTGAGACCCGAATCGCTTCAACCTGCCAGCATCATCCTTCCGTCGTTCGACCGACTGTTTATTCAAAAATTTCCCCTTTTAAAAACTTTGTTTACGAACTGGAAAGGCTCGGGCGGGTTCCCCTTCTATTCGTCTCCGTTTCCAACGGAGGAGGAGGAAAAAAATGCCAGCTTTCCAAACGATCCAACTGATCCTCAAAACAGCCTTTCCCTGCTCTCTGACTAGTTCCTCTTTATTTATTTTGTTCTGCACGCGCCGTAAGTTCCCCTATGACCGGGAATACGATCTTCTGTGGATTTTATTCCTCGTGGGAAGATATGTCAGGGCTAGGTATGGGTGGCGATCGTAAGGTGGAGGAGGGAAAGTCTGAAGAGGGTGGTTTTTAGGGGCGACAAATAACCCTGGGAAATGTTTTATTTTTATTTATGAACTTTTTTAGTTCCAGGAGTCTCACCCTGCAACTTTAACGATGTGTGAATGTGTATGTGGGCTCACGAGCGATCCCTACCTCCTCTTATCCCTACTATATATTTTTTTGTCATTCATTTCCTTCCCATACTTTATTTTTCCTTTCCCTGGAGGACTCAAAATTGCGAGACCTCGGGGAGGACACTTTTTAACGACGTTTCATATCGGAGGGAAAGGGGTACACGAGATGGAGATGGGAGGAGAAGTCAGAGCGGAAAATGGGGGGATGGGGAGTGGAAAAAAAAGAACTTTTAAAAGAAAATTGACGTTCGAAAATATTAAAGGTGCACACCCCATGAGTGCGCGGCTCTCCTCGATGGTAGTGGTGGAGGATGGCTTAGTTGGTGGGGGGAGGCCGTGATGGAGTTCTGTGTGTATTTGTGTGTCCCATCCCCCTCGACTACTTATTGGGTTCCGGAAACGCCGGCGAATTTTCGGTAATGCGCTTATGGAGTGAGGGAACGCGCCCAGACTATGGAGATGTCCCAGACATTCCCCAGGGACCAAAGTACTTGTTCTAGCAAATTTATCGCCCGGCGAAGTGAACTCAAAATTGAGGGCTTTAAGCAGAGCGGTGAGTGAACGTATATCATCCAGCGGTTCCTGATGCATATGGTAAAGTTATCGTTCTGGCGGAATTAATAATTTATGGCCTCCCGTGCCGAATTTGTGTCCCCTTTTGGAAGGAAAGCAGTGCATCGTTGGTGTTTTGAAGCTCCGTGCCTTATTTTTTTTCATCTCAGTAAAGGGTTGTCCTAACATTCGAGCAAAACAGTGGGTGATCTTTCTTTTATTTGTTTACGGCCTCCGATCTAATTTGATGTTCCCCATTAAGCAATCATTTCGGAAATTGATCGGAAGCAGCGATGCTATAAAGTCGAGTTGAGTCGAATGCAAATCAATCGAGATAATAGTCTAAGTGCATTATAACGGCGCGGCGTTCAATGTTAGCTAGAATGAAGAATTATCCGAGACTGGGATTAATATGCTCGGGTGAATCAATCCCCACGCTGGGTGCAGACAAACCTCATTATAGCTGATACATAATTGATATTCAATTAATGGCAAGTGATAGTACGGTACAATTTTAGAAATTTTGGCATGGAAATACCTACTTGGGAGACATCACTGAATCTATCCATGATATTCCTGACGAGTTCTCTAGTATTTGTGAAAGTATTCAAGTATTCATTCAAAAAAAGACCTCATTATAGCTGATACTTAATTGATATTCAATTAATGTCAAGTGATAGTACGGTACACTTTTAGAATTGTTGGCATGAAAATACCTACTTGGGAGACATCACAGAATCTATTCATAATATTCCTGACGAGTTCTTTAGTATTTGTGAAAGTATTCAAGTATTCATCTAAAAAAAGACCTCATTATAGCTGATACATAATTGATATTCAATTAATATCAAGTGATAGTACGGTACACTTTTAGAATTTTTGGCATGGAAATACCTACTTGGGAGACATCACTGAATCTATTCATGATATTCCTGACGAGTTCTTTAGTATTTGTGAAAGTATTCAATAGTAATTCATTTAAAAAAAGAGATATTTCGTTCTTGATTATTTGTGAATAAGGCAAATAATAAATAAATAGGCATAAAAACGCAATAATTTCATATCTTTCATTTTATTTTACCCGACTTTTCAAGTTAGGTACATCAAAAAATTTATTTTTCTATTTGAGGGTAAAAGTTGAGCATATTTTTCAATTAGTAATGTAATTATTTGCGAACGCTTTTCACAAAAAACTTGAAAAGAACACTTTTGTAAATATAAAAAAATGAGGGTTATTTAAAAGTGTAAAGAATAAATTTACAGTATGGGAAATATAAACAAAAATCTTTTTGATCTTTTGGTCCAGAAATATTTACTTTTTTAGAGCTTCCTAACTTGGTTACAACGAATGACGTCAGTGTTATCATAAAAACGCCGAATTTTAAGCTCCAATTATACGTTTCTTTAATAACTGACTTTTTATTAGAGCCGTTTTGCGATATTGAATTGTTCATCATTGAAAAATACACAAATTAGATATGTTGGCGATGAAGGATATTCCATTTTGGTAATAATTTATTATTTCGTGCATTAAAAATTCCCTTAATGAGCATTTTAAGGTGGCAATTATTAAATAAGTTAATATTCCCAAAGACTTTAGTTTACTGTTACCAATCAGAAAAATTGGCAAGAAATACAGACATTGCCTATTAGATATGAATGCCGTATGGCAATACTGCGCATAAGTCTATGGTGTCTTACAATGGACTCCTTTTCTGCCATACTCCTTCCGCCATACTCCTTCCGCCTACTTCTTCCGAACAACAATCTTGTGAACAATTTTAACCCAATCATAGTGCCTTTTCTTTTTTGCGCTATTTATGATTAATCAATAATTACTCCTTCAGTAATGACGTTCAATTTCTGCGTTTCCATAAATTCACTTTCTTATTGACTCTCTCTGAATTTAAACTTCATCCGTCGGCTCTTTATCACCTCAAAAATTTACTCAAATGAAACTATTCTCGTCGTATATTCCGAGATTTTTCTATAGGTACCCTTCCTATTCTCAACTCATTTCTGCCCTTCCAGCATTTTCTGCGCGAAATGATATATATTTATGTTTTCTGAAGCAAAGTGAAATAGAAAACGTGTTCTCTTGTCAATGAATTTTTGCCTATCGGGTCTGTGTATTACCAGCTTATCCCAAATAAGACCTATTCTAACCTAATATTCCAACCTAAATTTTCATTCTGAATTTAATTCAAATTTGATTCTCTGTTATTTTGTCATAAATTCACTAATAAATGGATGTTTTCCACCAGAATAAATTTTTCATCAGTGGCAAAGCTAAACTAAAGTTCTCGTGTGAAATTGTCATTTTGTTATGGCATAAAAAACCGTCGTAATGTAACGTGTGGATTAATCATAATTCTACTTTGAAATATTTCAATGGAATTTGAACGTGCATTGCCTTACTTTTGAAATGTTGTCTATCTTTTCACGTAATTTAATATTAAAAGATTCTGTAAATGATACCTCAGGCTAAGAATCCATTCATCATATTTTCCATCCTTGTTTTTACTGGGGAAAATATAATCCCATGTGTAATTACATTTGTCATATTCATCTTACTAAACAAATACCTCTCAGGTATAACCTAAAACGAATCTGCATTGAATTGTGCTAATCGAACGGCAGGTATATTATTAGTTATGAACTCGAATGTATAGAGCAATAGAAAAAGCTCCAAAGGATGTGCCAAAGAGACAATTTATTTCTGAGTGTGTTGTATTCATTAAAAAATTTGCACCATCGTGGGTATCGAGATTACAAATAAATATTTTCAATAAATATCTCAAAGGATAATTACCGCAGTATTTCAGCCAATACATATATAATGAATCATATGAGAATAGTTTGATTGAAGGTATGGCTAGTATATATCTGTGTATGAATTTTTGTAATTCATGCACTGGCTCGAACGTGAATTTTGTCCGGTTGAATGTTTTGGCTTTAATCTGTTTTTTTTCTCAACTAAATATATTAGATTGTTTCAATTATTCTGATAAGTTTATGGAATAAAGCTTGGGGATGAATAGTAAGATAATCAATATTATATTCATTATAAGAGCTTCGTTAAAATAGACATTTTCGTAACGTCCAGAATAATACTTGCATGAGCCAGAGATCTAGACCATTTTTCAGTTTTAGAAAAAGATATATTGCTTTATCTTCTTTTGCGTTGTCTTTTAAGATCCATGAAACAATAAGAGAAATTTGATTTGATGCCTGACGGGCCGAAAACGCTGAACTCGTACGTGAAACGTTCTCATTGTTTTAGAGTTATTTTTTCATCGGACTGACCTATAATCGCACTCTGTCTCAGGTACAGTTTTATGCATCATGAATCATCTGGGGAACCACACAAAAAAACAGCGCAGGTAAGATTTTGCACACACATAGAACACTTCAAGCTTCGTGGCACACTGCTCCCTTCATTTTTTTTACGCAAACAAAGATGCACTCATGCGACAAGATTTCCACGCGAGGTTATTTTTTTTAAAGTATCACGACGCCACTTCACTGAACCGGAAGGACTAGTGCATGCGGGAAGCACACGCTTAAAACCGCGACTGCATCATCCGGAAAGTGTTCCCAAGTCGAAAAACAAATTTTTTTCCCTATCCCACCCACTCCCCCCCTCCTTTTCAGAGCAATGTTAACCAAACAAAGGACGGTCGTGTTTTGTTTTCCCGTCTCATCGATCCGCTTTGTCGAATTCGACTGTTTTCGCTCGTTAGCGCACGCTAGCGGTCTCTACGTCCTCGTTCCGATTCTTAAGCCGGGACGATACATTCCGGGAGATCGTAAATAAAAATCAGTTATTAATTAAGTTCCAGTGTGGTTGGTGACGAGGATAGGAGTCAGGGAAGTGCTTTAAAGGGGATTTTTTATTTTTCACTCAAACGCAGTAATGTTTGTGCTTAGTAGTAGCGCACAAAAACGATATGAACATATCTTATTTCAGCTTTGAGGGAAACTCTTGGTATCACGGTTCGTTGCAATCCTCAATGCGTCTGTCCTGTATCGGTCATGAAACGGAAATAATTTCAGTTTCAAATGACTAAAATAGAGGGATTTTGGAGAAGGGAGAGGAAGGAGAGAGCATTCCAAATGGGAATTCAGACACACGGGCATGTGTTCAGGTCTGGTAGGCGTTTGCGGTGGACGGCAGACCATTTTTTTCCCGAAGACCTTGCCTCCCGAACGAATGAAACGGACACACTTGACCCGAATAATTTTGCTGGGGGAGGGAGAGAAAGGGTATGGGTGAGAGGAAAAGGGGATGGGAACACGGATGAGCGGAATGGGGAAGGGGTGGAAAGTGGAGATGGCGTAAATAACCGCATAACCGAATCCGAGGGACGGAAGAGTGTGTAAGTGTGTGCATGTGTGCGTTTGGGAAGGGTGGTGGCAGGACTTTGGAGTAGCGCCGGCGCCAGAGGCACGGGGGGGGGGGGGGGGTGAGGAGAAAGGATTGGGTTGGGAACAAAAGAAGAACGGCAATTAAAGCGACGGGGGTGCCCCTGGCGGCCACGGCGACCGGAGGAAGGACGACAATAGTCTCGCAATTTGGCACCTTATGGGGGCAGAACGTGTGAGGACACCGTTTCCATGGATACGGAGGAAGAGGTGAAGTAAGAGGTGGGGGTTTAAGTCGGGGAGGATTGTAGGAAAAAGCAATGGGAGTTGGGGTAGAGTGGATTCGAATGAGTGAGAGTGAAATAAAGATTTCTTATGTGGGAGAGGGTCGGTGTGTTGGTTTGATGGGGAAAAAGGAAAGAAATATGCATTGTCGAGGGGTGGTATTTGTGGAATTCAAAAAGGGACTAGAAATGGGATAAGGCTCTAAGGTAAATGGTTGGGGTGTAAATGGGTAGGAAGATGACGTCATCTTTAATGTCCCCCGGTACCGCTCCAATTAAGGCACCCCTGGCCAACCACCGTAGAATAGCCGACCCACTGAAATCAAGCACTTTGCACCCTTCCCTCAAACCCAACTTTCTCACCCTACTCTCATCTCCATCCCTCTACAGAATAAGCATCCCTTCGTCCTTGTCCTCTCCAACCCATCTCCATAATTCTGGAGGGAATTTGAATAGAGGAACCTTCTCCACCGTATTTTTTCACGTGTCTAAACGCCCACGCACATTCAAATTCTTTGCATTATTTGACGTCTGTCTCTTCCCATCGTCTTTTTCCTTTTTGATGTTTTTCCCTTTGGGTTCCTTAAGTGGGAGCCTTATTTTTTGAGAGGTCGTTACAGGGAAGAAGACAAGCATAACTTGCATTTGAACCTTATGAAACTTAGTATGATGGTCTCATTTTGTTTAAAGATACACAGGCTATATTTGCATCTGGAAGCTGTGAAATAAAATCCATTGCATTTATATGTATAGAATGATTTGAAAGGCCACCGAAAAATATAGAACAGATTTCAATAATTTGGGTTTTTGGTCAATAACTCATATTGGGTCCCACCGTATATTGTGTTCTACTTGTCTGTTATTTGATGATGGAGGTTCGTTTTTAACATTTTTTGGCCCAGGCAGAAGCTTGATATAAGCTATGTTTGCTATGTCATCCTTCATTATGTTAAAAAACATCAGCCCCAAGACAAGTAAAGTTAATGTTCGGGATATCCTTTATTACATCATTTGTTTTTTACTTCGATTCTACTTTCTTCTCAAACTTAAACTCCTGCCATTAGTGATTTCGAATATGCACAACACTTATAAGCAGCTCGGACCGGAGGGAGAAGTTTAATTATAGGTTTGTTAGAATGAAAATGAAGGTAGGCTGGAGGGATACCCCGTTTCGGCATTGGTCTGATCATTACAAAATGCATTGAGGGGTCCAAAGCTTCCTGACGGACAAGCTATTGATCTAAAAATACTCTCGATACATGTAGAACTAAATCTGTTTCTGGTCATTCTGATCTTCCTCAAACTTTTCCATGCTTTTTTATATCTGGATTATTATTTCAACTCCAATTCTTACTTTCTTTTGTACTGGGGCTACCACTCCTCCACTCTTCTATGCTATCGTGTGATGTACTACAAGTATTACACGCCCATGCAACTTCAATCCGCAGGATTTTATTATTTCTGCAGTAGTTCATTAAAAAATCTCTATTCTAGATTCTTCTTTTTACTCAACGTTTGTTGAGACTTGCAGTAGAAAGATTATGTAAAACGTTTCAAAACTATTCCAACTTTCTGCTGCCATCCATTGATTTATTCTTTTTTATTTCCTAGGTTTTATGACTATTATAACAGTAAATGTTGTACTGTGGTGTCATTTATTCTGTTCTTAGTATTTTTCGTTATATGTAGTGTTCATCGGGTAGTTTAAATTCTATAAGGGGGTTGCTATTTGGACTGAAATATCAATTGCACTAATTACTTTTATGTTTATGATTATTCCCAAATATTTTTGTTTCTGTTCTAGGCTTTTTTTACCATCATGCTATTATTAATGATTCTACCGACCTTGTATTCCTTTTTCCTTTTGTAATTCCTTTTTGTGTGTTTCTCTATTTCGAGAAGTAGGGATTCTGATGTAAATTCAACCGGAATTCAATCGAATCGGAATTTATGTTTGGAATGACAACACTCTTCCCACCCTGCATTGCTTCCAAGCATATTTTAGCCAACTTCTCATCTGATTTCTGAGTGGAACTAGCGGATACTTTAATCCATTTGTTATTCACAGTTGTTTGGTCCCCCTCATTATGCGCGTGGCGTGGTGGGAAAATTTGCGGCGTGAGACTCTGGTGCTCACGAGGCATAAAGTGACCATTCCATTCTGGTTCACAGTCCTAGCCCATTGCCCCATTGGCTGCTGCCTTCCACCCATATCCCGTGCCATTGAAGAGACACCGCGAAAATCGAGTTCAAAATTTTGAAACGAGCTTCACTTCGTGCGGTGAGCCCGCTTGAAATTATGGTTAAGATTATTGCAATTGAAGTGCATTTTGGAATTTAGTTTCATGATGGACTTTTGTTGGTGATGAATTAATTATTGTGTAATTAAAACTTTGCGTCGGAGTGGTAATCTACAGTATTTTTAAGTATCAATGTTTCCCTCGCTATTTCCCGTTCTCGCGTACTCCTTTAGTGATGGTAGAAATATGTCTACTATGTTTGTTTCAATCTTGTGTAAGTTGAAATTTTCAAATTAAGTTAATCATAAAAACAACCCTAGTGTCTCTGAAATTTATAAATAACTCCTTTCAACTGCCAAGCATTACTTTCTATACGTTCATAGGAATGTGTTGCATCAGGCGCAGTCTTGTATTGGCTATGACTATGGGTTTAATCACTCGAAGACCTTATCAAAATAGGTACCGCTATAATGACGATACTGAAGCACCATTGGTGACGATTAGTTATTAAATGTTGATGCAAAGAACGTATTTGAAATTTTTTTTCTGACGAGGCTGGAAAAAAATAATGAAATGAATGAAAAAGATAAGTGAGTAACCTGTCCATCTAACTGACTTTTTCCGAATGTTTTTAGTCTGAAAAAATTCTCTTCAGCCAATTTACTCTCCAAATCCACGCATTGCCAATGGATAGCGAACAACAGAAATAATAGAAAACTATAATTATTAACCTTATGGCTGTAAAAATAGTAAATATTTTGACATTACTATACTATGAACTTGTAGGCTTCCGGCATTTTTGCGTAGTATCTGAATATAATGGGGAAGAAGAGACAAAATTTCAATTTGCTATTGCAATTGCAATTACACAGTTTAAACAGTGGTTAGTAGCAATTTTGTTTCTCATACAGTAATTCATTGTCCCAGTTTTAATATATTCCTTTAGCAGCCGTGAAGAAATGTGAATGGGAAATATTAAAATCCGTAGGTGAAAGTATAATTGCAATTATGTTTCAGCCCTCGTAATTAAGGTGGGGACATAAAACGTGTAGGAAAACATGCTCGTCACCCCCATGTGCCTAATTTCCGCAGCGCATGTGTGGCCTCGTCGCATCGCCTAAGCGATGGTACTCTGGCAGTTCGAAAATTTCCCATTACATCCGCACACGTGCTGCTCCCAGTGTCGAGCAGTTTGCATATCTCTTCGGACCACAGACAGCGTTACGGTTGCTTCCGCAGACTACACTCACCTCAGCATCCTGCGTCGCCGACGTGCTTCTATTCTCCCAGCGCGAATTCGCGAAAAGGAGATGAATTCCAGATAGGTCAGGATGAGAGGAAAAGAGTGAATAAAAATAAGTAAAGTCTCTTAAATTCGTACTTCTTTATTTCCCTGAGCAGATTTTTTTAACTACGTAAGTCCGTTTATTTGACCCCTCTCCGTATTTTGAACAATATATGACAACCTTTCTTTTTATCATTCCATATTTTGTCTATTTGGGACCAGTTCCTAGTTTATTTTTACGGTTATAGGACTAAGGAACAGAAAGACCGTCAAGGCCAATAAGTAATGCCTCTTAAATTCATACTTCTTTATTTCGCTAAGCAGATTTCTTTAACTGCGTAAGTCCGTTTATTTGACCCCGCTCTGTATTTTGAACAATATATGACAACCTTTGTTTTTATAGGTCCATATTTTTTCTATTTGGGACCAGTTCCTATTTTATTTTTATGGTTATGGGAGTAGGGAACAGAAAGACCGTCAAGGCCAAAATTTCTCATTCATGTTTCGCTAATATCGATATTCATTGCAGAAATGTTTTAAGGCAGAATTATAAACCATGTGTATTTATAATAAATTTTGACCTATATTTAGAGTTTACAATTATCTAGAAATACCTAAAATTTTGAATTCCGCACGAACTCTGAACGCTCTTTGTCGTTGGTTTTAAATTTACGCATTTACTAACCTTTGTGGTAAAATTTTGGTGATGAAGGGTTGCGTAATTAGGCCAGTTTTTGTGAGATTGTGCAGATTAGAACGTTAGTTTCCCGGTTTGTAATATTGCTAAGCACTCTTTTTACAACGACACACATTTTGGTGTTTCTTTTCTGCAAAACATTCTTTTGTTTTTACTACTAGCTTTTTGTCTGACCGCAGTTTGCAAATTATAATGGACTCCCTCCAGGTTTTTTGCTTCCCAACGAGAGAGCCGGCTGCGTCTTTGATGTCACGCATTCATCCCAACTTTTTGCTACTTCTTTCGCCCACGTAATTGTTTTCTTTTGTGCCGTTCTCACCTCTTCTGTCTTTACTTTGCTCCCTGGCTTTTAGCTTCTTTTTTTTTACGTCCATTGCTGCAATTCCTTTTGCCCCGTGGTCTAACCTCTTCTCTCTTCCACGCTTACTTTTTTGTTGGGATTCACACTTTTGCACATTCTGGGGATATCTCTCATTTTCTCGCTCGGCTCACCCTAACTTCACTTTCAACTTCATTCTCTTTCGCAAACTCCTTACCGTCACTGCACGCAAAAAAATGTTTTCCACCCTTTTTTCATCCAGTTCCATCTGAATTTTGAGGGGGTGGAACTAACTTTTCGGGGAACGATTTAGTAATGTCATCCTTTTCCCTCATCCTCCAGCTCCCGCCATTCCCATCTTCCCCGTATTTCTGTTGAATGCGCAGGGGAGCAGCCACAACCAAATAAAGGAGACAATCTTGACAGACCGTTTTCCCTGGGAAATGACGTGAGGAAGGCGGGTGGGTTGAGAGAAAAATGCTCAAGTGTCTTAAAATGCCATTTCTAAAAAAAAGTATGAGGCTCTGCCGCGAGAAAAGTGTGAATATGTGACTGCCGTGTAGTTGAAGCGAGAAGCGTAATGAAATAAAACCAAAATAATGTTTCTTCGTCCCAGCTTTATTTAAGCTTCACTTCCAATTTCAGCCGGCACTTAGAAGGGATTTGATGGTCAATCTGAATTATTGGGGTAAGAAAATTAATTAATGCTAATTTATTTAGCCTGTGTTTCTGACTTAACCTCTTTCTGCGTGATGAAAAGGCTTGAAAAGGCTGCGTGTTGAAAGTAAAGTTTGTGATTTAATAATCATTATATTTTATAATTTTCGGATAAATTCTTCTTTTAAATTTCTCACGGGTTATTGCACAATTATATGTAATCATTCCAGTGAAGTATTGGGAAAATTTTCTTACATGTAGGAGTCGTTGATGAATAAAATGCGTGAATATCTTATACAAAGGGAGCACGGAATCTGAAAATTTATTTTACCGGAACCTAGAAATTTATTGAAAGTAATTGACACGAAGTAGCATCGTTTGGGGAAAAGTGAGTTCTTGGGGTCATTGGGTTTGTTTATGAATTAATGGTTCTTTTTTGGGGAATATTAAAAAAGGGATATATATCTTTTTCAGTCCAGCTATAATTATCTTAGCTATTTGAACTAGCAAAGTACCCAAGCGTATTTCATTAGAATATGCTGAAATAATGCGTGAAAGTTTAAAATGAACTTTACTCTTTGGCAAAAGATGTTCGTGTGATCTTTGGCGCGTACATTGAATTTATTTTATAAACACAGTCATGCCAAATTGAACTTTCATAATGGAATCATCGATGAAGTAATCTAGTAGGTTGTACATTAATAATTAAAAAAAGGCTTTTATATTGTAAAATTTAATTATCATCCAATAAACACATTTCAGCTCCAAAGTGAAGTGGACATTTCCATTTTCTAAATGAATACAAATTTTAAAAAATCCTCTTAATCATTAATTGAAGTGAGTCGGCCAGACGTACTCATTTGTTGAGTGAGAAAAAAGTAAAAAATGTGGATGGCAATTCGCATGTGGTCGAACACAGATGGGGTACTACTAAAAACGCACCAAATCAAAAATGATTTATTTCGGCCTCCTAATACTTTCTCTTCTGGTTAGGTATCCTAATAGTTATACTGCATTTCAATACTCTCAAGACGAGTTGAAAGCTTGCCTTCGGAAGGCAGATGTACTCCTGTCAACTAATCATTTACCGTTTCACATCGGAAACAGCATGAGGTCTACAAATGACACTGTACTAATTTTTATATTTAGAGAATCCAAATTCAAAAAATACTGCGCTATATGACATTTTTTTCAGTTCACAATGCTTTTCAAAGACAATTTTTTGAGTGAGTTAAGGTATGAATCTAATTCCTAAAGTTGTAATGTCTAAGTTATCTCCGTTCCTGTAAAAGTTAATAATCGTGATTGCGTCCCTTCGCTCATTAGTGTTATATATTTTTCTAATTAAATGGGTAATTTTTTTTAAAGATAATTATTTACATGCATACATAAAAATGTAATTAATCATGTTAAACAGCTGAAAAGAAAAGTGGCATCATTTCCTTTCGCTCAAAGATCACTTTATGACTTCATTAAAAATAGAACTTGATGGCTGATATCATGGCAATGATCCTAAAAAATAACTCCTCCACGATTTTTTCCGTTTCTTACTTCCTAATATAAAAAATGTAGATTCCCACTTCCTTCCACATGGCTCGTTATCTTAAATTACCATAGTTCCGAAAGTATTTGGAATGCTGTTCCCCGATCTAAATTAAGAAGTAGGAGGAAATGATTTAATAGCGGCCATATACGCAAATTCTTCTCCGCGTCTAGACTCCTACCCGCATTTTTTTACTCCATTCGGGGGTAAAAAAAACTTGAGAAAAAATGAGGATGAGGGAAGGGAGAATGCGATAGGGGTTGAAAGGGATGACTGCGGACGTTGAATGGGGTGTCGGAGGTCTAAGAAATAGAGGGAGATGTCCTCCAGTGAGAAAAAAGATAATGGGAAAAGAATAGGAAAAGATTAGTTCGAAAATTTATTTTAAAAAGAAAAAATAAGTAATAGAGTTTGTGGTAAATCGTTTTCAAAGCGTGTTATTAACTAATTATAACAAAATTTTGATTTCGGAACATAAAATGATATATAAATACGAGAAAAATGTATTTGTATCTTAATCAGAGGATATGAATTTAAAAGTTCAATTTTTTAAACATGGTTTAGCAAAATTTATGCGAATGAGGTGAATTACAGAGGTTAGGATGCATTGGAAAATGAAATTTGTACACATATTGGGAAAGAAATATGCCAACTTTTCAACGCAAGTAATCCGATATGATTGTTTTAGCAATGAATAGGAAAGGCTATTGATATATTATTGGTTCTTTAATATTTTGGTATGATATGTCACCTAAAATATATCGAGTGTAGTATGACGGGAAGAAGTAGATGACAATAGTTGGACTTGCATGTATTCTAAATAGATTCGCTGTGCATTGTTTGGTATTGATTGTGATTGGAAAGTATAACAAAAACGTTAATCAAGGCTTACTATATATAATGAGGTTTTTATAAGCAAGGATTAATTATAAAAATGAATTATTTTGTTTGGGTAACATGATTAGCTGAGAAATTTCACTCTTCCTAACATTACATTTTTCCAATATATGCACAGATTTAGTGTCATGCCTCATATCATCTATTTCTCCGAGATAAAAGTGCCATTGTGTTCATTGAAATGCCTCAGATACAAAGAAAACAATATTTGAAGCGATGGTACTCGGTAATTCTACACCTTAATTCTTTTTCTGAATATATTTGAGTGCTAAGCTGATAACGTGAGCCATTTTATATGTAGTTAAACGATGTATATGATTTTAGTGTGCTCATTTCTCTTGACTTAGATTGATTAAATTACGCTTTTTATTGAGGTAAGTTAGAAAAAATACTACCAAATATGCAATAGGCAATAAATCTCACTCGATGTAATGGGAAAATTGCTGCTTTCAGCGTGATTTAACAACTTTTTGATATTCCTGACAATTATTCTATTCTCGGCTATATGTAAGTAGGGTGGTGACTTATCGGTAATACATTTATTCTACGATTTAGGTAGTCTTCTTCAGCTATAGTCGCATAATCTCATTAACTCTTTTAAGACGATGGCAGAGACATCATTGAAACCTTGATGTCCGAAATACTGATTTGGAGGAAAGACTTTAGATTTTATCCTGTTTGTACCCCAAAACACATCAGATCATTAATTTTTCAGCAGTTGTTTTCTGACAAAACATTGTGAGAGAGGATGAAGATTTTTGTTTCCTTTCCTTGTAAAAATACGAGTAGAAGATACATGAAAAAATATAACTATACGTTGAAGAAAATTAAAAAACATATTCTTTTAAATGTTCACTAGGATATTATATGATACTGTACCATTATTTTTTTACACCATAGTGTAGCCTCTTTTAAATTTCAGTTATTGCATTTGAAATGCAATCAGTTGGTCTGGAGTGAGATAGACCACGTCTAACAATGCTTAGCTAGGAATCGGAGATGTGAATGCAGCCATTGAGGGATTAAAAGTAATTTATATTTTGGGTTATGTATACAGTGCGGTCTCCACGAAACATTGAAAACCAAATAATGAAGGTACTCATCGTGTACTTAGTAATAAGGATCCGGGGCTCAGTTACGATTTATCATAGTGTGTGTAGTCACAAGGTCGGTGGGGTTCAGGTTGGTGTGGTGGCTAGAGTAATGGCCTCCCATACAGAGGGCCCGGGTTCGATTCCCGGCAGTGGCGGATTTTTCAGTGGACTACTTGATTGCCTAGTGGAGGGCATTTCAAGTCCAGTACTCCGTCCGTCGGATGGGACGTAAAGCAGTGGTCCCCTTGGCACCTTTCGTGAAGAGTAGGCTTCGTTTCCTGAAAACTCCTACCATTACCCATATTATCCACCTATTCTAAATGGCGCAAATGACCTCAGCTGTCAGTCGTCATCCCTGAATAACCAACCAACCACAAGGTTGGTAAATTTTAATTGCCCTTTGGAGAGCAAAAACATGATCGACTCTCTCGTGATCAACCTCTTCAAGCTTTTTATGCTACTACAATTCTCAAATCTCAGCTCGTAAAAAGACAGCGACAATGAATTGCACGCTTATATTGTAGTTAATGTTATTGATAGCAATAGAGAAGACACGGACACGGCCTATAATCACCCACCGATGGGTTTTTGACTGTGTATTCCGGTTAACGTAGAATATCAGATATACTTAGGCTGATTGAGAAACAGATGAGAGCTTGAGTCTGAGCTTTCATCGCTGATACCCGCGAATGATTTTAAGGCTGCGTATTCAAAGAGTAGAAGTATCTCCGAAGAAACATTCCAAATAATACACCAATGGCAATAGACAATGTTTTGTCAGTTTAAGACAAATTTTGACTGAGGGTTGTAAATATCAGGCGGTACGGAAGAGGCAAAACATTCAGGAAGATGAAGAATTTTCCCGCGTGGCAACCAAAAGTTTAATTCAGTTATGTTCAAAAGTTCTATTTTGTTATGTCCAAAAGTTCAGTTGTATTGTATATAAGTTTAAATGCTCAATTTCGATATTATGTGGCAACCAATTAAGATTGCTGCAAAATGACCATAGTTGTCGAGGCAAATTTAATAACCCTACTACTCAGTCCTGATTGGCCAAACTTTACTTTTTTCTCAGTATTATAATATTTGTGACTGCAGGTTTATTTCCCTTGATACAAGTTTCGATCATCTTTCGTGATATAAAATATATTGTATTTAATATGAGAAAGTAAAAATCATGTTCACTGTTTGACCACACACAAAACCATCCGCGTCATCTGCATAGTGTTAATGAATTTTGACTAAAGTTATTGAAACACAGAACTGCGATCCATAAACTATCGGATGATCCGCAGTTGACTCATTTTTAAATATGTATTAAAGTACAGTTATAGCTAATTGTATCCCTCTAAGAAGATAATTCACTGGAATCATGAAAACCTTTAAACGTCATTTTAATAATCCACTCACAGCCAAAATTCAAAGTTCACCACCTATTCCTTTCACCAATGGTTTTATATTTTTGGAGTTGTGATTTTTAGGCAACGCTAAGATCTGAGAGTTGCCGAGAAGAGTGGAGACAGGAGTGAATTTCGTCTCGGGAAAGAATTTTTCGAGTTGGTGGGGAAGAGTAAAGAGTTGAAAGAGGAAGAGGGTGGACGGCGAGTCGGGCGTTGGAATGAAACGAAACAGGATTGGAGGAGAAAGTTAGTGGGGGGATGAAGGGAGTCTAGGGAAGGGAAGTGCCGTGTGCGGACTTGTGGAGAAGAAGAAAAGTTTTCTCGAGGAAAAAGGTTTCGCGAAGGAACGAGTTGGGGAAGTAAGAGGTAGTAGGAGAATAGGGGTGAGGAGGCAAAGGCGTGCCCAAGGGTAAGGTAGTAAGGGTGTGAGAGGAAAAGGAGCTGGGAGAGAGGAAGGAAGGAATGGTTTTCTCCCTTGTGGTGAGAATGGGTGTGGAGTGAATTAAAAGGGTGTATGTGTAACAAGGAGATTAGTATGTACTGGAGGAGGCATTGCAGCTCATATGAGAAGCCAGCGGGCATATTGGTAGGCACTGGTTTGCTATTCGTGACTCTCGTGCGGATGAAGTTGTTTTTATCACGTCCTAAACCTTGGAATAATCATTTGAGTAATGTAATGTGTCTTTAAAAAATTTGCCTAATAAACAGAGAAAAATGTGCAAAAACACTAATAAGCCCTCAATATGCAGTTTAAATATGCTAATTTGGATTTAGTGTTAGTGATGGAATTGATTTACAGGAGAATAAATGAATTAGAGCCTCTCTTAATTAGCCTTAAATGGAATATAAAACATACATAAAGGAATACATTTTTAACATTTGTCAAAAAAATAGAGAAAAATGAACAAGCACGCAATAAGCGCCAAATATGTAGTTTCAGTAGTTAAATTTGAAGTATTTTTAGTTATAAAATGAACACACAGTGGTATATAATACAAATATATACGTTCCTTAAACCCCCTCATAAAAATTAACGGACGCCACTGTGATGAAGTTTGGGTAGGATTTCGTAACTGCTTACGTTTTAATGCATGCCTGTAGTGAGGTCTCCATAATAAACCGCATAAAACGCACTATTTTGTACGAACTAGGAGGGGTCTAATCGTTCCGAAGCAGCCACAGTCTGGTTCATTGTCACCCATAATCTAGCATGCCAATGTTTGCTTCGAGGGGGTGGCTAATTGTAGCGTAGCGTAACTTGAAACAACTTAACTAAACAACAACAATTCGGTGCCGGCATGTTAAAAATGTCTTCCCTTAATTTTAAGTTCTTGGTATTTACTTTCACAGTGCCCATCCCTGTCTCTTCCCACTGGACAGGTTCACTGCTTACCGTGTTATGAAGCAGGTAATTTGACCGGCCCTAGAACAGAAGTTCAACGCATAAATTCATATCAGATTGAAAAGATCAAGTATTAACCATACACATGCATTAAACTATGATCACGTTTCTAGGCACTAAACACTTGAATGATACGCAGCGTAATCCGGATTATCATGCCCAGTTAAAATCAGAACAAGAATACTATTGGCAAAAATTTCGAGAGGGGCTTCATCCCCAGATGCCCCTTGCTACGTGCCTGCTAGGAGGTATTGTACGAAATGAAAGCCCGACCTAGGAGTTCGTACGAAGGCTACATCTGTCCTGCATCGTCTCTCACTCAACCATGAAGCGGTGGACCTTAGGCACTCTTCATTTTCCCACTGCTCTCCGGTTCTCCCACGAAGTATAATGCACTTCATCGCACACCCGCTCAGGCAACTTTGTAAATAATAGAATAACTCATTTTTCCATCACGGAATAACCTTGTTTGGTATTTTAATGGGACAATACTCAGTAATAGATGCTCTATTTTCTCGTCCCACCGCAGAAAAGGTGGACTGCGTGAGTTTGCTTTCTTCCTAGAAGTGTGGATGAGTGTGTCTTGGAGAGGAGGGTGAGACTCCTTGGTACCGTTGACCAAATCAGAAGATTAATTAGCGCTCGCCGTGTTTTAAATATGGAAGTGGTCGTTATCTCGATGACTAAACGGAGGTGCTTACGTTATTGCTTTTTCCGCAGATAAAAGCATTGCTTTTCATCTAAAACAAATTTGAAATTCAACTGTGCCAAGGGAAAATTTTCGTGGGTGGAGATTTGTTTGCAGCCGCCTCGTTTTAGTATTCATGATTAATTATGTGCGTCATCAAATTCTGAGGAATTTATCGCGAGTAACCTAATTTTCGTGTAACATTTTTTTTTGAGCTAAACTCTACCCGAAAGTGCAGCTGTCATGGCACCGCTAATGCAAAACAAATTATGAATATTAATAATTGCGAACGTGAAAAAAATAACTGCGAAGGAATTAATTACCAGGCATAAATAAATGATTGGGGTGAAATAGCGTTGGAGGGAAGTGGATATTAGGGGTTCATTTTCGACGTTTCGACGCACTCGCTAATGCGATGCAAGGAAAAACTACTGGTGTGTATAACTGATGCAGTTTTTATTCAATACGTGGCGTAACATTCGAGCGGAATTCATTGTGGAATCAATCAACAAAAGGTTAGCGCATCAATGAACGCTCATGGCGTATGAACAGTATTTGTTTGAGCAGTGAACCATGTTATAACGAATTAAGCTCGGTTATTTCCAGTTTTTAAGGCCAAAAAACAAAGAAATGTTTCCACCTATGCTAACATAATCAGATATACCTATAAAATGGTAATCTTGCGTTAAACAACCATTTCTTCTTTTATTACATGATATTAGATATTTAAAAAGGGCTATAAATATAATTCGTATCAATGTTAATCTGGTGATTCGAACTACCTGGAGATGAATGGATCAAATCCTGGCTCAGTTGGATTTTTTCGGATGAAAATCTATTCTATACTTTTGCACTTCCAATCCAATGAGTAAATACTATGGCAATGCGCGAATTTCAATGTTTATTTGACTACATGTCTGCTCACATGTATGATGAGTGAGAAATGATGGAACAACTAAGTTTTTTCAATTCCTTCTGTCCTAGTCTACGATTATCACGAATTGTAAGATAGAAAACGTACACGGACTCAAAAAATTTCAATTAAATTTGTAAGTTTTTCAAACTGTCGCTCATTTGGTTTTATGCGCAGATTAATCTTCTGTGATGATATCATCCTGAAATGCCATTATTTTTCCGTAATTTCCGATCTAAATATTTTTCAGATTTGACATAATGCTTGTGTGCAGCCTAAAGTTTTGAAACTTGACTATTCTTCTGATGTTTGCGAAAGTATAATAATTAAATCATGGAATACTGTGCAATGAATAGCGTCCATAACAGACTTAGGCGTGTTATGTTGCGGTATGTTTTTAACGCTACTCAGTTTGCCAGGTAAGAATTTTGCTGGGCCAACATTGATTAGGTTTATATGAGGTGATTTCAGAATAGAACACTCATAATCTCTCTATATTCTAATTACATCATTAATTGCTCTACCCATGCAAGTTCACAGTATCTTTTGCATTAATCCATCTCATTTGCACTCAGTTATTTTAAAGAGGAACTTATATATCCTAATTTCTGTTCTCTATATTATTGTTACCTCGACAATGGGCATATTTTCGCTTAATTGGTCCATTAAACCTCATTCTATAGTAGCTCACAGAGCTGTGATCATTTTGATATTTTCACTGTTAATTTCATCATCATCTCAAAATCTGTAAAATGCGTTGTGCTTCGGTTATTAATTATTTCCGATATATTTCTTTATATTTGTAATTGACTGAAGTCATCATCTCTGGTCAGAAATCCTTAGATCAGTTTGACGCAGCCCTCCACTCATCCACTTATCCACTCGACTAACGTGTTATTCAATATATTATTCGAAATGTTTAAATAAGTAGGAGAAACGGTATCAACTCTGCTGTTTCCACATACACGTTTATTGGTTACGACCATGGTTTCGTAGCAAGGCTACATCATCAGGTCACCTGACTTGGAAATAGCAGAGTTGATACCTTTTCTCAGGCTAAAACGTCCACAAAGTTTTGCCTGAGACTGTGTCGTATATTTAAATTAAGTAAATATGTGGCCCAGTTTTGTACATTACAAGTTGGTGTAAGCTTTGAATCTCATTTCCCTCGAATAATTAGCGATAACTTTTTTTGGAACACAAACATTGAACCGAATCCTCCAGATGTGATATGGTTAATTGATTTCGTAGTATTGGTACCGTGCGATTCTCATAAGTCTGCTGCTTCAAATCCTGCTTCTTTTTTAATTAATGATCTATAACCAACACTTCCAAACAGAATATTCCATCTAAGGCTGCATCTAATCTTGAGAAGCAAAGAGTATGGAAATTCCATTAATTTTCAGGGAGAGACGATGGAAATTGTCAGTCCAGATCGAAGCCGCTTACAGACCCTTCGCATCGCACCGCTCAAACATTTTCAAATGTCTACTCAAGCTCTTTTAAGGCTTACAAATGAGTTCAAGATTGGAGTTAGTAATTTGGGACTCCTTTTACTAGTTCATTTCCAAATTCCTTTGCATTTACCTCATGGCTCCTATGTCTTAGAACCTTCGTCTACTCCGATTGAAACCGGTGCATTAAAGAATAAACCTGGATGGATATCAACGAAGGATAACTCAGGGATGCTGAAATTGCATTCCCTGTCGGTATAAAATTGTCAGGAGAACTCATAGTGAAGTTGGGGTGAGAGGATGAAGAATATTCATAATTTTTCAATATCCAGTGTGGTAATAGTTCCGTCATCCTGTTGTTAAGCCACTGTTTATTATACATTATGCTCCAAGTTGAAAAGAACATGGACGCAAATAAGAGTTAACGGAAATATGTTCCATATAAAACCTACATAATTTTACGTTGTGATAGGTAAACGGTCTCTCAATCATAGGAAAATACTTCATCATCATCATTAGTCAGCAATGCTAGGATTTTTTGACGCAACTCTCCACTGAATTCTTCTATCAGCTAATCTCTCCATATTTACGGATTTCTTCTCTTTTACATTCTTTGTCACTTGCTCTATGTATCTCATATGAGGCCTTCCTTTGCCGTTCTTCTCGTCAACTTGTCCTTCAACGATAGTCTTCATCAGGCCATCATGGGTCATGATGCGGTCGATTATATTGTCACGTCTTCATGATAGGTTATTCTGAAGACTTCTATTTTCTCCGACTTTTCCTAGGACTCCCTCGTTACTTACTCGGTCAATCTATTTAATCTTTATCATTCTTCTGTAGCACCACATAGCAAATGCTTCTACCCTTTTCTTCTCTGCTGTGATCGTCCATGCCACACGAAGATACACGCTCCAGATGTACGTTCTAATGAATTGTTTCTTACGTTTCCTTGTCACGTTTGTATTTCCAGCTGTTAGTAGATTCTTCTTTTGACAGAATGCCCTCTTTTCCTGAGCTATTCTACTGACTGTTTCT
Organism: Platycnemis pennipes; assembly: GCA_933228895.1. Classification (NCBI taxonomy): domain Eukaryota; kingdom Metazoa; phylum Arthropoda; class Insecta; order Odonata; family Platycnemididae; genus Platycnemis; species Platycnemis pennipes. Next base: position 30,218,728 of record OW121857.1, on the reverse strand, counting down.
TTCTTGGTTCATCCATCGTTGGTTACTCGGCTTCCCAGGTAGCAGAACTCTTTCACTCTTCACCCAGGCAGCAGAACTCTTCACCTCATCAAGTTTTTGATTTCCTAGTTTGTATATAATAGAAGTTTCCACAAATTTCCACTAGAACGCGTGACTTACTTGCTCTACCAATTACTGGGTTGGATACTCAAATTTTGAATTTAAATGTAAATATCCTAGTGATTGATTTTCCGTGAAAAAATTATTTTTCAGTGAAAAGAGTTATTTCCTTCTTCTTTTATATACTGTTAAAATGTTTACTGTTTACGGATAAACACATATAAACACGTACTTGTGCGCTCCAGGAGATTTAACGGTCAAATTACATCTTCGTACATATACAATGCAATTGATTAGTATTATCACTTTATTATCAATAAAAGATGTGGTATAAATTTAAATAATGACGTGTGAGTACCTATACTATGGCTAGGTTGGAGAGCCGACCTCTACATTCTAGCATTTAGCTGACTAAATATGCTAATTTGCTTCGTAGGTAAAATTGGGCCGCATTCAGAAGTGACATTTAGCCTGTTCTGGAGTTATGCCGATTTTACTTATATTTAAGAAAACTTGTCGTATTCCGTCATCCCACTTGGCAAGACGATGTTGTTAGCAACTTTGCCCTCCAACAGGCCCTGTAATAATGCATAAATGCATGTACGCATGAAACAAGTTAGACCATAATGGGCTATTCAGCGGTACCTTTGATAATAATCTTGTTTACTGCCCATTATACGGATGGGGAAGAAAAAAATCCTTTTCGCAGATGGCCTACTATTTTACTGTTATTGACTCTTTATGTTGACTAAAGATGATAGAATCTATAAAATATTTAGGTCAACTTAGTATACCTAATTTAATATTTGATTAATACACAACTAATAATGATTTGTGATATTTATCTTTAAATTATGTATTTTGCCATAGAGTATTATTGTTTAAATGTATTCCATAGTCTTCTATTTTGTGGTGGAATGGTAAACCACTTTGAGAACTTCTTACGTTCAGTTTGCTGCTCATACGAGTATCATCATTTTTCTGCTCACTATAAATATGGTTTCATTTTATTCACGATCGCTAGATTTGAATACCGTCAAAAAGCAATTTAATTCTGCATGTATTCATCATGACTACCTTTTCTTATTAAGTTATAGTGGGGATAAATGCATTCATTATTGGACTGAGATTTAGCAGTACATTATTAAAATTACTAGGTACATATTTACAAACTTTGATAGGTTAAGACCTTGTAATACTTATGCAAGAATGTAAGAAATGCTTTGAACACTATACATAGGGGTCATATTTGTGATTCCGTTTTACATTTTTCATTTTGCAACGAATACTAATTAAGGGAGGTTTTTCGAAACTGGTTCCGTATTTATATTTTGTTTATAATTATTAAAAGACAAATAAATGGTTAAAAAATTATCTCTGTTCATTTTTACTAGAATTCATAAATGTATTCAGTTTTTATGGTAATAATTTTTTGATTATCTCGAATCGAGAGTTCCTAAAGAGAAACATAGTTCACCAAATATGTTAAGCAAATCGATAGGTGTATAATAATTTCTTGAAAATTCCGTTGATAGAGTTTGGAGTTTTTACCGCCGTATTCTTTTGCAAGCATTCTTAGGAATTGATTCCTGACATTATTTTTTTCATCCCAGAGGGAATTATTTTTATGGCACTATTCATTCCCGCAGCGTTCAAGTCCCTGGGGGCTAATTTGATTAATGATCCTCCTCAATCAGATCCTGTGCAAATGATTGACTCCTTTCCTAGATATTATTTATAACATGAAAAGTATAAACTTTAAATTCACGACCCCTTTTCTCTATCCCTTGCCGCCACACGCTAATGACGCTGCTAGCGTCGATTCCTATCTCAATCTATAGAGCCGGGAATACGCGACCATTTATCGTGTTTCGCCAAGTCACCCGGAAGAAATGGGTTGCCTCAGCCATTTGGAGTGTAGAGGGAAGGTTATTGGTACGTTTATCGTGTGACCTTCCGACCCTCTTCCCTACCCCTCCCCCCTCTGTCTTTCCCCCATCCCTCCAAAACCCCAGACCGTGTTCACACTTCTCACGAGGTCTCTCGCGAGTGGCGGTCCCTCCTGGCGCTGATCTTAATTAGCCGGGAGAACGGTGGAGGCACCGCTTTGGGCGCTGGGAATGGCAGCGTTGATTGCGGAACCGCAAAATACGATGAGTAGTCGATTACAATCCGGAACCCCACGTTGCAGCGCAGTCCAAAAAGGGAGAGACAGGCCAAATGGATTTTTTTCTCGCTATTTAAAGGTTTTCGAGGGTTCCCGATCTCGCTCTCCACCTTTCAGGATATCCCCTTTAAAATAAAATCCCCACCTTTCCCGCTGAACCCAACTCTCCCCTTTCTCTCTCTCTTTCTTTTTCGCCTTTCATCCACTGTTATCTTCCGTCAGACCTTCGATCTTCCAAGACCCAGTCCTATCTCCCCTTAAAAAATAATATTAAAAAGAAAGAGGATAAGTATGTGGAGAGGTTGGGAAGGAGAAAGCGTGTTCGGTTTGCTGTTTGGACGTGGTTGGGAGCAGACTGAAAAATGACCGTTTTCAGTGTTTTTGCCCTACCTCATAATGAAGCGATATTTTCGTTGGTCGGAAGGAGGGGAGTGAGGAGCCGAAGGGTGTGTGAGAAGGGAAGGGGTGGGGGGAGTATAGCGGCCCGTTGGGGCGTTTGTGGGGGAGGGGTTAGGGCAAAGGGTTCAGCGAGGGGCATCATGGGAATTCCGAGCGACGATTTGTTTCAATGAAGGGCTCGGGAAAGATATGGGAGGGAAAATGAAAACTATTTTAAACGCGTTATCGGCCGACGTAGCAGCATGGCGGAGTCGAAATTTCATCGTCTCATATTTCACGCCCGCGAACGTTTTGAAGCGTGGTGGCAATGTGTTTTGTGGAAGCCACGTTTTTTTGTCTTTTTTTTCTCTCATCTGCCAAGAAAGGGAAAAGTGTTCTTCGTTGAAAAGTATTCTTCGCCACAAAATAGTGATTCACTATTCAAAACCGGTCAAATGACGAAGGGAGCATATGCATACGAGTTTCGCATTTCCAGTTTGTGGTTCCATTAAATACTCTCTGGGTGAAGCCATAATGTCCCGGGATAATCAGGAGCATGACTAATTAGGTCATTGCTTTTGAGTTCAGCGATGCACATATGCTGAGAGCTTAGAAACAGAAGTAATGGGAAAAAAGTGATTAGAGGCATGAGGACGAGATGACTTATTCCAGGTTCAGCGAATTAGGACTTGCTGTTAATTCGCAGGTTAAAGTTAACCATTCCCCGCTACTGCTAGTACATTTTATTAGCATCATGTGATAAATTTCTTGCTTAGTCATGAAACATCAAAAAAGTCCCAGATATTACTACCAACTCCACTCTTTGAGGTCTGAAATATTATTGCGAAATTTTAACAGGGAAAAAATCCACCTTGACCGAGATTCGAACCCCGCACCACCTGATTTCCGACCAGATACTTTTCCAATTGAGATCTCAAAGCTTCCTTCTCTCTTGTGGAGAATACCACCTGTGGGTTTCCGGGTTCGAGTCCCTGTAAAGGCGGATTTCTTTCCCTGCAGAACTTCTGCTACCGAGTATTTCAGCGGGTGACTTCGCTTAGATACTCGCGGATAGTTCTAAATCCTTGATATGGTTAAAGTATTACTATTTTTATTCATTTTCTCTGGGTTAATGCGTCGATGGCCATAAAACTCCTATTTTTCATATGATGTCCCACATCAGTTTCGCAAACTTCATAACATCCAATCTTTACCTCTCTTTACTCCATTAATTTAGCATTCGTACCCCCTATTATGTTCTCCAAAGCACCCTCACTCTTCATCGATTACTTTAAGCACTCGATTTGCCTTCTTCTGTCTTGTGTAAATGATTTATCCTTCTTCTAATTTATCCAATCAGCCTCCTCTTTTCCCCTACGATCTTCAGAACTTCCTCGCCCGTCTCATTTCCACCTATATTTCATTTTCCATTACCATAAACATGGCTATGATTTCTTTTCTCTATGGCATTTAGTTTTTAGGTTCCGAACCTCCAAAAGTATCAGAAGTTGGAGACAATGTTGGCATTTCTTCTATTTGCCACATGTATCGCTATGAAAATATTTTAAAGGTATCCATTTACAAGTATTTGATTGAACGATATTGTGGCATTAATCGCCAATTTGCACCATCATCTCTTTTAAAACAGTGGACACTTATTCACGCATATATATTTTTACGTTTGGAAAAAGATAAGGGAGTTAACTAAATGGTAAGAAGAGTGCGAGGAAGTTAAATTAATGAAAATACGAGTACTGACACTATTTTGCTAGTAAATGATGTGATGAAGCAGATGATGCTTAAGCAAGATCCAACAGGAAGCCTTATAATCGCTGTATGAAATGGTATTTTGTTACGAACTGCACCTCTCTGATTGTAAGAGCGATTTGGTCACATTCCCGGTTTAATCCCGTGGAATCAACAATACCTTTGACCATGTGGTTTTGTTTTTTCTACGAATGAAGAACTTCGTAAGCCACGTAGAGTATTTATAAGCTATGAAGCATGTTAACTGCAACGGAGGTGATTTTTAACAACATAAGGGCGATTAAATAGTTGGAAATAATCGATTACCTAGTATGAAAATAATACGATTTTACAGCTCTAATCACTAATCGCTCTTCACACTTCAATGCCGCTAATTAACTCTGAATAAACAATTCTAGGTAATTTACAGAAACAAGTTGGTGGTCGGTATGGTTACAAGTCAACACATCACTAGATAACCTTTAATTACAATTTGCGATTTTAGTTGTTTTTTGTCGTTCTCAGTGAGATATGAGAATTTACATTTTTTCCTCAATAAGTAAAATTAATCCCCATATGAAGAAGTACACAGTGAAAACGGCATTTGCAGGCATTTTATTGCAACATTACGCAATAATGGAATGTTGGCCACAGGTGCAATTTCGCTGCACTGAATTGCAACCGCTGGGGGGGAATTTCCGCCGTTTACCAATCTCATCATATGCATTTCATTGATGCCCTTCCCACGGTAGCGGACCGGAACAAAATTCGCAGTTATTATTATATAACCTCAAGTGCACGAGACGGCATGAACCGAATGCTTTTGGCATGCATATAGCAGAGGTAATTATTAATCTACTCTTTGAAAGGGAGGCTACCAGCCTCTAATTTTTTATTGTGAGACTCATCTATGCTCTGTTCCTAATTATGACTGATAAGGGACAGAATGTTTCGTATTTAGAGTCTCCGATGACGTCTCTTCATTCTTGTCAGGGCAGCCTATGATTTCGTATCCTTTTCAATACCCTCTCTTTTCTAACCTTCTTGCTAGTTTTAACAAGGTTTTAAATGTATATCTGTCCACAGTAGCATACGTGTTTACGGACAAACAACAGAAAAATGTGAGGTAAAATCAATTGATTACATCATTATACTTGGATGCGATAATAGAACAAAATGAAATTTAATGAAAATACAGTCATTAAATGTCAAAGTTAAGTATGAATTGATTGAGTCTTTAAGCAATTTGAAAAAATGTATTAAAAGTGCAGAAATTAAACGAATTATATTTGAATTTATATTTGAAATCAACCAAATTATATTTAAATGCCTATTATCCTACCTAATTTTAGAAAATTTGCTACTGTCATGCCTTTAACTAATAAATTGGACGAAGAAATGATTAAACGTATGCAGAATAAAATTGTGAGACTAATTTATAGTCATTGGCCATTATATTTATCTGATTAAAAGTTTTACCAAAATTGAACCTATGTTAAATTTCGTAATAATCGGTAATTAATCAATTTTTTAGCACAGTGCGTTAATATTTATTCATAAACTGGGAAGTGGTTTGAAGCCCATATAATAAGATTCCATTCTAGCACACAATAGTTAAGTGCAATATTATAGTAGATAAGTAAATAGTAATTCACACCTTCGTACGAGACTGAAAGCGTCATCCCAGTGTGCAATATTGCAGTGAGGACTAACACAACACCTGCCATACACTATAACAAAACACGTTAAATTGTTATAAAGAGAAAGGAAAATTTAATGAAGATGTCTATTGAAGTGTACATTTCTATTTCACATGTGTTTTTACGCAGGGTAAATCTGTGCTTGACAATTCTGTGAATTAATGTGGTTATATATGCAAATGTTACCACCACTTATTTGCATGTAAAAATCTGACTATCACCTACTGAATAAATTAGCGTCATATTTTCTTCCACCCTCACCCTGTCCACATACGAACCCTCCACTCTCACACTCCAAACTCAGCCGTGGGACAAAATTTCATCTAACCCTAATTGCGGAGCGATAATTTTCGAGTTGCGAACCGGGAGTGCGCGAATATGGGAGGTTGGGGAGGGGGTGGAGGGGTTTGTTCGTCGGAAACGCATACGTTGCTAAAAATGCCGATCCAAATTTCATCGGCATTGAATTAGTTTGAGTCCGAAGTTATTCGACCTCTTGCGGCTAAGCACTGTCACCTGAAATTACGCGAGTCGAAACGTTTTAATTCAGCGCATTTTAATTCTCATTTCCTCCCCCGCTGAATCGTTTAAGGGTTTAATCGAGGGACTAAATAAAATTAATGTGCTCGCAGTTTTCGGCCGAGTTCATAAAAGCTCTACCAAGGGCATAAAACTTCCGCTTTTAGACTAATTAAATTACTTTGGTGAACCGAAGATAAATATTTGCAGGGTTGTATCTAAGAACAAATTTTGGGATAGGAATGAACATATTGTTACTGATAAGTGACCTTACCATATAAAAAATAAGTTGCCTATTTCCAGATTACAGCTTGTGATTTGCTTCCTAGGGCAAAATATTATATACTTATTAAATTTAAATTTAGCATCGATGTGATCAGTATCATGAGTAATACTTTCTTTTACGATTGAGGCATAAATCGTGACAGTGGTTACGTAATTAAAGGTTATTGGAGTGGAAGGGCAAAGCATGTGGAGTAAACTGGAAAATTCCCACCAATAACAAACAATTTACAGTACGTTGTCGTTTTTAAGCATTTGTTAATGAATTTTACGGAATATCGAACATAATGATATTTAAAAGAATAGCCAATTGGCACTAGTTAATATTCATGAGATTCAAATGCATCGTCTCTACCCAGTCGCGATTTTAGTGCGTAATGCAAAAATTAATAAATTCATCGATAGAGACTTGAAGAACCGTTGTTCCATGGATTTTCACGCGGAGGTAACCTATTATTTTAACATATTTTTGTTCAATGCATATTGATTATCTACAATTTTACATTATATCGATGCCACGACGTGTTTACTGTGAGTTTATGTTCTGCATTAAACCGTCACAATTTATTTTTAAACTTCACTATGAATTATTCATTTCGTCTTGTCATCAAAATGTTCATTCCTATCCCAAAATTTGTTCTTAGATGCAAATCTTCTAATATTTATCTTCGGTTCACCAAAGTAATTTAATTAGTATAAAAGAGATGAGAGCTAACGAACACACGCTAGAGTGGTTTTCCACCAGTAACTTGTTTATATCCCCTCTAGAGGGTACCTATTGATTAGCGATTCTCTTTACACGGAATCGTTGAGGAATGAGGCAGGAGATTTCAAATATCCAATTCATTTTTTTTTTTCATATTCACGCATTTTTTTTTAAATAATCCGGAAAGCATCACGCAAACAATTATCAATAAAATAAAGATTAAATTTAGCACGCCCCGTATAAAACCGCACAATTCATACAGAATCATCATCGCCAGAACCCTCCCATCCACTCAGTGAACGCTAACGTGGTTGCCATCGTGCGCTAAGCTCTTCGCCGACCGCCAACAATCGAAGTATTTTATCTCTCCGCTTCAATCTGGCCGTAATTAGGGTGGACACTTAAAATGGATAACTGGATGTAAATCAAGCCGGTCTGAAGGGAGTGGGGTGGCGAGAGAGGAATGGGAGTGGGTATAGCAAGCGAAGGGAAACAGGCCTTGATGAGTATTACAACAGTGGGGAAAGGTTGTGGATTCAGGCCAAAGATAAAACTAATAGAGAAAGGTTGAAAGGTTTTGAAATGACAATTTATAAAACCTAATATATCTACAGTTAATAACTACCCGGCCACCCTTCTTGATAGTGTCATATAAGCTATGAAACATTTTAACAGACGCTAAAATGTTTGTGTAGTAGCAGATGTGATTGGGAATAGACTTAAAACAATAAACTATTAAAGCGCGCATTGCTGTCTGGATAGTATTATATTCATCAAATTCCATACCTAATAAGAAGGACTCAGTAGTAAATAACCATGTACTTATATGGCCCATTTGTTGTCATAACATGACATGGCTTGTCATAAATTACCTGTTTGCTCTGAAATAGACGTAGAGTGCTAGTAATTTTTACGTTGTTGTCAGCGAGCTTTGAGATATTACACGTTTATGCTTGAAAAAATCAACATATCGTTCGTTCATGATGCATTTCAAAATGTCTGCCTTGATCCACAATATACGCGCGAAGTGAATGGAATATAATTCTCGTATTCCATACACGTTACACGTAGGGGGTGGATAATCACCCAATAGGTATGATTTACGAATAAACGCCAAAGATGAAATATTAATTAAATGAGGAAACATTACATTTATTCATCCATCAGACACTAGTAGTGCTAGTAAATTCTTTGTGCCTAAGGAGTAATAAAATATTTATAAATGGATTCAGTATGCTTTAGCATTCATAAAGCTACAACTCATCTAAGCTCATTGATGAAGCTATATCTAACTCATCTAGCTATAACTCATGTAAGCAATCATGGGTGCAAAAGCGCAGCTAAAATCATTACATAGTGTTAAGTGCTTAACTCATATATTCTACAAATAAAACAACTTTCGTTACTCCTACGCATGCGGTTATTCTGTGTTACTCATTATGATCTCTGAGTATTCGTGGAAAGTAAGCTATTTTAAATCTATCCGTACGAATTCTCTCTCTATTATTGGTTCCCTGATCAAATTGAGCGTATAACATGCATCTCCCAATGTATTTATAACGTCTACGGAACACAAACCAGCTTAAAATTTACTCCTACTTGGCAACTCCATCCGAGGTCTTCTAGTGAACTTTTAACGCATGGAAACATAATTATGCACATATTAATCATTGCATAAATTTTACACAATTCTAAATATTATTTAGGTGTACGTTCTATTTCCTAAATAATAGACCTAATCACCAAATCTCATATATGACAGGCGTGATGAAGGAAAAGTGGCATCGTTCACTTAATTTATTGTCTTATTTCCTAAGAGAAACTTCCAGAAAATTACTGCTTTAAGGTTTACTAGACGAGTCATTTACCATGCGTGCAATTATATGTACAAAGAAACATATGAATAAATAGAAGAAACATACTCTAACATCGTGGGTTGGAATTTCTCTCGTATTCCTTATAAAGTTAGGGGCACCACCGCAATACGGAGTATTTTTGTGCTTGTGTGTTTATTTTTGAATTGTATTTGTATTTATCATAAATTAGGGAACCTTATTATATTTGTAACCCTTGGATCTTTATTATGGTCCCTGGCCACGGGAACGCGGAAATCCTGCTTCCCCTTCCACTACCGAACCCTTCGTTTCCTCCCGAAGAGGAAACCCCTTTCCTCCCCAACCGATAAGATCGTTCGTTACCCACGGGCGTAAATTGGGCGTCGGACCGGTTTCGCGCTGGCAAAGAGGTGGGAAAAGATGAAAGAGATAGAATGCGTCATGCGGAGTGACGAGAGAGGCGAATCGACGGAATTAATGGTGCGGCCATTGGGGATTGGCACTTAATAGCGCAGGTCCGTGTACATTATTTGCTACTCGCTGTAAACAGCTGGACGACAAAAACCAGACTCAGCTTTTGGGCCCCATAAAGGCTATTATGGTCGAGGAAATTCCTTCACCAAACCAGTGGAGGCCAAAATGCTATTTAACCAGTATCACGATTAAGTAATCCGTTTGTGAAGCACGTTAGGACCATGCTCACAACAGATCATGAGACTCGTTTTTCGTGTGCTGCGGCGTTAATGGATTTTCTGCTTAGTATGGCCAGACGATGGCTCTTCATTCAGCTATGCATATCATGCTATTAATAATTTGTTGCTGCAAATTCAACTTGCGGTCCTTGTATTCCTGCCGTTTGTTTTCGTTTAAAGCCTCTTGACCTGCATTTGAAGGAATCCCTTTATATTTGCAGTGATATCGACGCAATACGTTATCCACTGCGTACACATATGAATATGGTGACGTATATATATATATATATATGCCCTTCAATCAATGTTTCAATGTTTCCGTTATTGCCTCCCTCCCCCCCCCTCAGATTCCGCCGTCAATCTGCACACACTTGAACAAACTTGCATACTCCTCCTCAGGGCATGCACCCTCCCTGGGCTCAATGTGTCCTTTTAACCGACACTTGTACTCATTGTGACTACAATGTGTCCCCACCACTTCCCCTCCCCGTTTCTCCTTCTTCCCCTCCCCGACTCTCCGTTTTCCCCTCCATTCCCCTTCCACTCCTAAACACCCTTTCCCCCATATCCTCTCAGTATTCCTTTCTGGTTGAGAAAGACAGCAACGCTGTTCGAAAGCTCCTGTTTTATTCGTTTGTGAGTGTCCCCTTTTTTGTGTTTTCTGTGTTTTTTATGTCGTCGCAACTAGTGACTATTATACATGTGTTACACGTCACGTGCTTCCTGAAATTGCTATATATATATATATATATATATATATTACGAAATTCAGAAAGTACGGCTTTTTACTATAAATTACGAGCACCATGTGTATTATTCCCAAACAATTGAAGACTAGACTCTCCTTCCTGTTGATACTGTATCTAAATAGTTGGTCCGACTACTTGCCCTACATTTTGGCGTTGTGTAATTCATGTACAGCCCCTTCTAGCTAAGTTTTGTTCCTTGTATTGCATTATTTAGCATTAAAATCGCCATTCTCATACACGTCGTAGTAACGGTGCAAGATAATTACATAAGTGCACCTATAATGGCAAATATGTGTTATTTTAATTGTGGTGTAAATAGATCGGAAGAAGAAGATGGACTTTGAAATGATATTTTGAAGTAGAACGTGACCAATAATACTGATTTATAATATACGGCAAATATTAATGAGATCGTTTTACGAATTATTGCCCATACGTTCATCGAGGGATTTGGAGAATCTGTGTTCGACATAATTGGATCATTCACTATTATCGCTTGACATAAATTCAGTTTGCCATTGATTCCAATTAATTTGAATCACTGGCTCATTTTTGGACATTTTTGACACCATTTTTTATATTTAAACTGGCATGTATACAACTTACAAATCGATAGTTAAATTGTAACTGTTGATTTCATCAAGTTTTGGATACGTTCAAATTATTTTTTTGAGTGACCGTGACACATTCTTTGGGGGAGTTCAAATGCTATCTCTCAACAAATCACAGACGTGTATCACATAAATTGCAATTTATTCCCAAAATATAAAGTGCCAAAATAGAAAGTAATTAATAAAATGCCACAGTTGAAAATAAATGCGTACGAATATTTTCAGAGATATGCTGCAGTTTAATTATCTCTTATGGTTCTATCAATTTATGGTAATATTGAAATAAGGTAAAATATGAATATATATTAACATTTTAGCAGTCAGGAAAGCCATTGTCACAAATTTTAACCCACAAGTGGCTCAGCATAAAAAAATTATTTTTTAATAGTTGGTGAGTGGTGAAGAAACCTCAGGTGATCGCATGGAGTATTTTGGATTGTTTAAAGGTGTTACTTTGAATTTTGTTTTGAACTTTGAATATTTCCATATTGTTTTCATTAGTATTTTAGGAATGCGGTAAGTTTTGTTGTTAGCACTTGCAATGAAATGAGTCGTTTTATTTCATCATTTTTGTAATGCAGTTTGAAATGATACAATTTTTCATTCAACTCTTTTGATACAAATTTTTTATAGACTGTTTTGAAGGTTCCTAATAAATCCATCTATTTTGCCAAATAGCATATTTAATACACATTTAAGTTCTAACGAGTGAATAAACACAGAGGAGTCTACTGACGAAAAAGTTATTATGCCGATGTATTCAGATTAAAATGAGTTGAATCATCCAGTGGCGCACCCAGAATTTTTTAAATGGAGGTGACCCGCCATCTGCCTTATCTTTTGCAAAGTGTGACCAAGATGTTATTTCAATCAGCAAATTTTGAATGTTATAGTAGGAGATATTTTCTAATATGCAAGAAGTATTCAAGAAATATGGCCATATTTGTTCTAGTCATACTCGAGTAAAATGATGTAACGAGTTTTTCCTATTTTTCCAATTGCTGCTACCATGTGAATGTGACTTGTCAATTAAAGACTAAGTTTTTGTAGAGAGTTAAGGGGGTGTGGCAGGACCCCTTTGGTACCCTCCCGGTGGGTCTGGTGCCACTGGTCTCATCCATCAGTATTTAATACTTGGCATAGGTCACAGATTTTTCTGGGGGATGCTATGGCGAATAAAGCTTATGGCTCACATAGCAAGGTCAGCTTAGATCTTTATAAAGTAGACGAAGACGTAGACGGCACAAAATTTTCTTCAGTGTCCTTGGGTTTTTCCTACTATTTTGTCCTACTATTTGCTACAAAACTAATAAATTTAAATTAGCTAATGTTTATACGCTATATGAATTCCACATCCTTGTTTTAGCTATTTTCGTGGGTGTTTTGTGTGATAACCGTTGATATTTGTTTTATTTTGGTCAGTGTGTCGGCTATTAGCTTAAATCCTGCAGTATTAATGATATAATCTATTTTTTTTACGCCCGTAAAAAAGAGTTCACCAAGATACCTTTTAGATCACATATGTTATCGCATTGTAATTATGTTTTACGTGATCTAAATATACAGGCGTTGTTGTCGTAACCATTGATATTTCATCCATGCCCATAGTAATGTAATATATCCTGCTGTCGACAGAAAAGCCTCCATTTATACTTTGTAGGCTATGCCTTAACACGCTCCGAGAATCTCGCATCCACCTTGACCCTTGCCCGTTGAGGCTAATGCTACGATAGCATGATGGCTTGCCACATTTTCTGTACATTGAAGTTCTTCTCATGCACGAGATCTAGTCACGTCGAGCGTCTTGAATAAACACTGGAGAACCGGGGCGCAACTGAAAATAAATTTGCATAATGTGCCCGGCTAAGGAAAAGTCTGCAAAGTTATTCACATCTTACACTTGCAGGAGTTGTGGTATCAAGTTTTCTCGGGATCTATAAATTACATTTTCCAGGACTCAAACGATTGCGTATTATCGGGTAACCGCGGGAAATTTGGATGAACCGCGACTATGCCCTTTTCTCTTTAGACAGGGAGCTGGATGGTGGATTGTTGTTCTTAATGTGAGCATTTTGGATCATACTCAGCAAGTTTTTTGTCGTAGGTATCAATTAAGTAATGGATAAAAGTTGCGTTCGATTTGAAGTTTTGTTAGCTTAGATCTCCTGAAATAGCTATCAAGTCCAACTGCGTGTAAAATTCAAAGGTCAGGTTGATTGCTATGTAGAATGACAGCCCAGTAATTTTTCCTGATCCACTTACAATTTTTCAGATAGATTTTGTACCCAGAAAATATAACAGCTTATGTTTGTTTCATCATGTTCAAAGTACCCTCCCCGGATCTAAAGCCGGAATTTCCATTCAGCTGCCAGACAATCTACTCACAGTGCGATCATGATAACATAGGCTACCACGTAATGAAAATTTATGCTCGATTGGAATATCAAAAATACGTTGATGAATGGCTAATTGATAAAAAAGAGAAAATAAAACATTTTCACCATGCTACCTGATGTTTGCGAGTAGCGGTTTTCGGATTATACTTTGGTAAACACGCTGGACCGAATTGAGGTTAAAACCCATTACATCAACGAGCGTTAATAAAACTTGCGTTATTTTGTCGCACATTTCAAGACTTCTCCTTGTAAGTGCATAAGATTCAGTTCCTTATTTATCATTTCCTGGGAATGGGGTTTGAGTGATGGGATTACTTTTAAATAGACTTTCTTCCGAGTATTTTTGTTTCTTTAATTCACAGCAGAAAAAATATTCTGTGAAATGCATAATTCCTGTTACAGCTTTCCTTTTACCAGAAGTGGTCTTTTAATATACTACTGCTAATGGCCATGATTGCAGGAATAACCTCACAACTTGAAGTTGAACTTTCTTCACCCTAGCCTATCCCCAAATCGTCGCATGGGTACTGCACTTGACAAATTGTTTCGACTGTGCGAGCTTAAAAAATTACCAGCACTTTTAAATCAGTCAAGGTAATTTCATTTTCATAGATACTGTACACACTTTTAATCCCAAATTATAAGCCGATATTCTATCTAATTTCCGGCATAAACCCGTCATCCAAAGAACGAATTTTTTATTGCGTTTTCGTTCAGGAATAACATTTCGATACGCAGTCCTTAGGCCACGCAAAAACTAAAGTTAAATAAATTTCAGATTTGAAACCTTTTTGCATGTCCTTCTTCCAATCCTTGGTTCCATGGAGGGCTGAAGTTGCCGAGTATGAGTGCAAAAGTGAGGTGATATTCAGTTATTCATCAAACCTCGTAAGCCGTGTATTGGTCGTCAGTATTGAACCAATTTGCGTGGGGTGGAGTGCCTAAACGAGTTTCTTGCCCTTATCCCGCCTTTCCTTCACAGATACTCCTTTCTTCGTTGACGCTGCGCTTCAGGTGTATCCCCCAAAGCACTGCTATTTCACCCGGCCCTGGCCGTTGTTGTTTCAGTTGCACCGCCCCTTAGTCGATGCCGACTCGGGTGGGGCGTCGATACCCTAGGGGAAGCTCACGTGCCTTCGCCAGATATCCTAGAATGTGACCTCGTCAGTATCATGAGGCCTGCCCGGTAATTTCAATCCGCGCCCCGGGCCTACAAAGCCTCACCTCCACCTCGGGGGTAGCATTGTATTGCAGCATGCATGTTGTCGAAGGCATTAAGCTTGCACCAGGGGTGTCAGGTTAAAAAAACAAGGCTGGTCTAGACGTGACAACCCCAGCATAGATCACTGTACCACATCGTGGGACAAATGAGAGAGGCTGTTATCTATGCGCATTATAATAAGTAATCCAAGAATGACGGCCAAATTGTTAATTCCCCAGTTTCTGTTCAAATATGGGCATCTTTTTGTTCAAGGCGAAACTCATTCGGGACTTTGTTTGATATTTAACGGAAGATTCAAGAAAAAAAACATGAATCACCATGTCCTATTAAGTTATCAGGGTTTATCCCAAACATAGTTGTAATCAGATTATATTTAGCTTACATATGAAGCTTCAAACTGACAAAAAAGGACCAATTGAAACTCATCTGAAGCATGTATAATTACTGACGATGTAGGTACACATCTTAAATTTATACTTACATGTATATCAGTGCATGAAATATTTATTAAAATAACATTAAAATGATTATGGTAATTATATTTTCATCTAATTCTTCATTAACGAAACCTCGCTTCCTTCAGTACGTCGAGTTGGGTTTGCATTGTAATAATAAGAACTTCCTTCATTTCTAAACACAGTACGCATGGATGGCAATTGTTATAAAGCAGTTTATATTACCGATGGAGCACATTATATTTATCTGCAAATAAAGACAGGGACTATTTTGTACAGCTCGACTAATTTAATTATGGAGTTTTCATATTCTAGTTCATTAGTGATGTCGTGTTATAAAGTAAACTAAAAACATTTTTAAAAGAATAATTCGAAATAGCTTGAAAATATGCGGAAAGCTACTAGCAGTGAAATTTAAACTTAATCAGCAACGTGTTAATCAGAGCAGCCACCATTTTTAATTTTTGTTAGATATCCTAAGGAGTCCATGCTTATGCGTATCTATCTAAAAAAAATACAATCAATATCTTTTCGAAAAGTTATCATATTTATTCCATCCTTTGTAATATAAGCGATCCAATGGCAGTGTTATCCATGAACTTTTTTATAATATACTCTGTAAAGACTTATTATCTATTGTCATATAAACCATATTTCTTCTGGTGCTTAGATCCGAGCCAATTTATCATCCAAATTTCGAATGCATAATTTACGTCTCGCAAACTCACGCGAATTCTGATATAATTTAATGTATAGTGAAATAAAAAATTTTATCTTATTTTACAAAGTTAGTTGTATTTGCTATAGTTAATTTTGTTCCATAAAATGTGAACATCCATTCGTAACATGCAATAATCCAGAAATTTCTTATTCATAACTATGAAACTGCACCAATAATGGAATTCGAGGCATTTATAGCAAAGATGTCCAATGAATACGGAATGTGGCAATTTCGGTCTACTGAAAAAATCGAGGAGAACATAAGCGTTTATCTTCCGCATTACCACTTGTGCAACAGCAATTAGAGTTTAATTCCACTTTTCAGGCTCTGGCCGACCCCGGAAGTTAATTTATTTATTGTGGCAATAACATGCCTTTCTCGAATTTTCCAAATAAGTGTTCCCTGGAGTTTACCTCGCCAGAATCATTATGTGCCTAGCACTTTTTAGCTTTAAATAAAATTTAAATCCAAAAAAAAGGCAACCCCCTTGCATTTTTTCGAAATGGAAGTTGGATAATATTACCATGCATAAACTTCAAAATTTTAAAATGGGCTTAACAGTGCCCCGTTAAAATTCGCTTCGAGATGAATTAATATTTATTATTTACCTTATTTACAATCTGATACTCATGTTCATGGCTAATGGTAGGCTTATGCTTGCCCGATCATCCTGTGCTTTAGAATTAAAAAGGGGTTGCTGTAAATAATTGTAATGGCATATTATTTTTCTGGATTACAAATTCATGATTGTTTATATTTTTAATACCATGATTTTAATTAACGAAATTTTATTTTTACTTTTTTCTAATTGATTGGTAGACCACTATAATGTATGCTTTAAGAGCAATAAAGTTTTGAGATAACACCATGCATTTGACAAATTTTTAGGGAAGGCTTCCGCGGGTCTAAGTGAAGTTCAGATACTTACTTCATTATTATATCTTGGGAAATATATAAATACTGCTGTAACTTATGAAATGAAGCATTTCAGCGAATTTTTTTAACATTGATTTCATCACAGTTCACATATTTAAGCTATGACGTTTTGGGAATAATATATGTTGACTTTATTTAAATGTATCCGATGCCGAAATGTAAAATAAAAAATACATTTTATCAGACACACAGAGTAGTAGACCAGTGGGCAGTGCATTGAGCTGCTGACACGAGATCCCAGGAGAGATATATCTAGTAAAGCGCACACACATCGTATATTACTAAAATTGCTCGTGTTTTACTTGAAAAATGATTAAATATGATATTTTTTTTACTAAATTGGAATATACTATGTAATATCATTTTGTGTTAACAAGCGGACTTACACACACAGTATTTAAAGCATACACAATTTGGACATGATATGGTGATAGTAGTGTAGTACATATGAGGCGCTCGGGGCTAGATAATGGTAAGCCACATTTAGGAAATTTTACAGGAGTGACATCTGAAGGTTCGAAAAATTCCATAAATTAGGTGTTCTGTCTTGGTGCAATACATAACAACAAGGTGTGTGCTGTCATTGGTTTCTTCAAATAATACTCCACCAGTGGCTTCCTATCGTCTAGAAGATAAGAAAGGCGTACAGATCTTAATATATCTCAGTGTGTTGCTTACCATTATCGAGCCCCGAGCGCCTCATATATTAACTAGCGAGTACAATGCTGGTATTCAATAGGAGGATGTTTATTTCGAGTGTACAGAGGAGTTAAACCTTCGAATGGACTTACTGTTAACTGAACAATCGATTAATAATTAGTAACCTTTATAAAAAGCCAATAACCATAATTTGTTCATATTTGACGCGTATTTCTCTGCGATCACTATTAACATCTACATCAACGATATAAGGTTCAATGCACAAAAATGTTTTGGCCATGCTTGATACTTGAATCGCAATTATTTCATGAATCTGGAACAGTTGTTAACACTAAATGCTATGCTGTCCTAGTGGAAGAAAATCGGTACGCAGGTCAAAGAAATCGTTTGGCTAGTTGAATACAGCTTTCTCCATTCACGAATTTAACATGAAATTCAGAATTCAGCCTTGAATTTTAGTCATCAGAGGGTGCTAAACCAATTTAGAGCTCTTCGGCGTCAATATGACCGTTCACTCCTGAGTTAACTACCCATTTACCGGATAGGTGTCCCCACAAACCTGTCTGCGTTACGCACGAATCACTGTTCCGTGCTGGGGCGATCGACTTTTGTCGTTTAAACCGAAAGCAGCCGGCCAATGCTTGACTTGGCACTGGGGTGGTTTGAAGGCTATGATGCTCTGGTATTCCCGGGGCTCTGGACACCCCCTTCCTTCATTATCCTGGGCTCATTGGACCCTGGTGAGTGATAGGTCACCTAGGGTCACGGATTGCGGAGATGCGGTGAATGTGGGGTGCTATAGGGAGGGATTGAACGGGGGGCGGTCTGGAGAAGATAATTCCGGGGACTGACTGGGGTGTCGCACGAGCAATGGCAAAATAATGTTGTCTGAAAATATATTATGTATGATAGAAGATTAACAATTTAGCGTTGCTATTTTCTGCGCTTTCGCAGTATGCAATTTATTTTGCGCATCATTGAAAAAATCTTGTCAACACATATACAGTGGAAATTGAAAATAAGTCGAGAAAATTCATGACATGCTGGCTTGATCTTATTTTCTCTCCTGTAATACCGTTAAAGCGTCAAAGCTTGGAACGATTCATTGTCTATTTTCATGAAAAACATCGGAATATACAGATTGTTTAAATATTTTCGTACACGTAAGGACAAATCATCTAACTTCAATTATTTCATTTTCTAGTGCTATTCATTATTTCTACATTAAAATTAAAAATGCAACCATGCATAAAGCTCAATTTTTTACTCATGAGAGTAATACCTACATATCATAATTTACCTTTAAAAAATATTGGAGGTAACGTTTTCACAGAGGAATCAACCTCTTAAGGTAATGAACCACTGATAAAAGAGTTTCTTTAACTATAAAAATCATTTATAATACCTTCGTGTATATAGAACTTCGAGATGAAGTAATTCTGCCTTCTTCTCGAAGCTATCTCGAAGCTAAGATTGCTGGCTGATGATGATGATTGTACTCCATTTAGCTAATTCTACAATTGATTCTTTGTATCCTTTTGATACAAATGTACCCTATGAAATATTATATTGTACTCCACAGGATGTATACAGGTGTGAACTTAGAGATAAACTGCAAAATGTCTTAACCCATCCAGGGCACCAAAGAAAACGTCTAGTAATATTTATATTTGTTCAACGGTTCAACGGCATATTTATTCGTTAATAGATATTTTCGGTACCGAAACATTATTTTTTATGTGCTCTATTATTATTTTTCATAAATTTCTAATTAAAATTTTACAAGGTTTATAGGCGGGTGTAAATCATCACCGTGGGATGTGGTGTTACTAATTGTCATAAAATATTGAGAGTGTCTTTTAAATTACTATCGTAAGATTGATTATACAACCGTGGTAATCTTAAAAAGGTTATGATCAAAGTTTTTTGTGCAGCACAATACACTTTGTTAGAGCTACAACCTTTACGAGAGCACAGGTACGGCACCAACAATGCGCTCGTAATATCGTGATAAAAATGCCCCAATGTATTTTATAATTGAAGATATAGTGAATTATGTCAACAAACCGAAGATATGCATAGTATGATGTTTACAAGGATACACAAGCAGAAATTAAATATCATCCCGTGTCGTACGTGAAAAAATATCCCCCACATGGGTAGAAACTATGAAAAGGCCGAATAGAAGCGATTACTGCAAGCCATACTGAAAATGCATTTCCGTGACGTAAAACGAAACTGCTCGTTCAATGGCTCAAAGTGAATGTCATTTTGAGCGATGGTTCATAATTCCACCTGCAGCACATAGATGACGCAATAACACCAGTGGTCTCGCCATTTTGCTAACCTATCAGTCGCTACAACTCTCTTTAGGGAGACATTTTACTCAATATTATGTATATGATTGTGTTCTTGCGGTTGAATTACCATTGTATTGAACTGAAAAGTGTATAGTGCTTCATTAAAAAGTTTTAAATTTTTTATTTACTCACCAGCGTGAAAAGAAAAGTTCGGTAAATGTTGCAAGTCATTATATGTAATGTGAAAATAAAACTTTTGTTTTGGACCATAAAATATGTCAGAAAAATTAGTAATTTTTCTGCTATATATTTGTCATAATACCAAAACAAACGCTTGATGCTAGGTTTTATGAACTCACTTTCATTTTATCCATCTCTAGATATATACTAATACAAAGTAGCTATTGGAATATATATTATATACATGTACTCAACGGATGTACTCGACGCTAATTTAATAAATAATATATTACCCGTGACTGATGAAGATATCCTGAGAAGAGTGAGAGAACAGAGAAGTCTTTTGAAACGTTTAAGCAAACAGCACAATTTAATCAGACTAATCATGAGACGTGATGACCTGGTGAAGGAATTTGTTGAGGGACAATTGAACTAGAAGAATGCCAGTGCCTAAAATTCCTAATTACTTGCGTAAGGTGTGGAAGTTTTTAATATCATAGGATCGTTGGCATGAATAGCTGGAGTTGGCTAGCAAAGGTGGGCTCGAAGGGCAGTATAGACGGGTTTAGGGACCCGAGAAGACTGCATTAGACACGTATAGGAAACAGTGAGGGATGAGAGATAGAAGAATCGTGCAAATATGAAGAGGTCAATCGCAGAACTAATTGGAGATCTGCGTCTAACTAATCTTAAGTTTATTGACCGATTGCGATGAAAATATTCACCTTTGCTAACGACTCTGTAAATTGATTGTAAAGAGAAAGCGCGATCTAAAAGGATAAAAGTTGGGATCCAATTACGTATTTCTGAAGGCGTGCGGAAATGTTTTGTATGAATCCTAACCAACAAATGTAAAATAATCAGTGATGTTGAATTGGTATACATTTGATTAGAATACTGGATGAAGCATATTTCATTGATCGCTCTCTTGAGTTTAGTATTTGATATTTGTGCGAGATAACCTAGAGAAAAATATCGCACACACTCCGCCAAAATTCCTAATCACTTGCGTAAGACGTGGAAGTTTTAATATCATAGGATCGTTGGCATGAATAGCTGGAGTTGGCTAGCAAAGGTGGGCTCGAAGGGCAGTATAGACGGGTTCAGGGACCCTAGAAGGCTGCGTTGCGGTTGTATGCAGCTAGAGAGAGAAGGCGAGACACGAGATGGTTTTGGGGTCTCCTGAGGGGGACTGGTCTTGATGGACACCGAGAGGTAGGAAAGGACGATTTAAACCCTACTCTGCCCCTTGCGCGTCGGCTTGTACGTTCATCCCCGACCGGGCTATTCGGGGTTTCTGCGAAGGGTAGCGGCGGTGCAGGGGAGGAGGGGGTGCTAGGTCCGTGTGGGAATTGGTAAGGAAGCTGTCAGGCACCAGGAAACTATACAAGCGTGATGCATAACCATTATGGTGGTCGTGCGAGGATCACGAGGGCTAGGACGGTGTGCCAAGTGCATCTGCAATGCATTTTTTCCCCTTACGTCGACTCAGAAGAGGAGTTGAGAAAGGTAGCTCCAGGTAGGTCCGTGGAGTTTGATGGGGAAAGTCCTGAAATATAATGTTCTGTTTTAATTAGCTTTCCTTTCTACGTTGATAAGAATTATTATCCTAGCTACAGAGATTGTTTATTGATTTACTTGAGTATCATCAGCGGAAATTGAATTGAAAAAGAAGGGACATTAATTCATTTAATAATATAGTTCTAAAAATTGGGTGATGAGTTACACTCTAAAGGAGGATATATTTAAATACCAGGGTATGTTATTATGTGTGATAAGAGTATGCATAAATGCCAAAATTATTACGGAAATGCTGGTGCTGAAATATGGATTGTGCCGAATGATAAATATAGGTAAAGTGGTTTAGCAGAGCCTAATCATTTTATGTGCAGCTAACCAACTTCTCCGAGTTCTCTAGATGATGTCGTCTTTTTTAGTTGCACTAGACATTAGGTTAGCAAGTTTCAACTTTACTATATGCTTTTGGCAAGTAGGTTTATATTTGTGTGGAATTGTACTGGTATAATTTTGTTATGAAGGTTTCCTTTGTGTGACAAAATAAATATCCGCATGGAGATCGTACGTGGGAAGCAAAATAAATTTTTTACTTTGGCAGAGTTATACTTTTAGCATTTCCACTTCAGCTAAATCTCTAGCAGTTTGAGAAATAAATTGTCAAGCGTGACGTTTACCCTGCTCATTAGAAAAAACTATGGGAATTAATTTTATCATCATCTTTCGAATAAAAGCAAGGAAATAAGATTACGCCGCTCTCTAGTGGAATAAATTTCGTCATCCAGTTTCACTCGGTGAAGTACCAAGGTCGAGAGCGTTTGATAATTTCTCTGGGTATAATTTTCACATTAATTGGAAAGGAATGATATAGGTCACACGCCGCGTGTGCAGTATAAATGATATGTATAAATTGAATCTCTTGGGAAGAGAAGTCTAGAAATGCTTCATTTATTTTTTCTATTACTGGTTGCGTCATTTATGTATTTAGGAAATAGCGCTTTAAATTTTTTAGCCTACTTGGACTCAATCTAGAGCTGGAAGAAGCTTTAGAGACTGTTTTATATATTAATCCTCTTATTAAGTGATATTATATATTCAGGAGAGATATTTTTGAAAATAAAGGATATGTATTGAAAAAATAATGGGATGTCCATGTAAATTTTATTTGATCTATTTTCTGCTATTATGCACAATATATATTTTTTAAAATATTTATAAACTAGTGTAGTTTACGAACTCTTAAGTCTATTCCTGTATTGTATTATATATTTGTCTTAAAATCCATATATCAATCCTTGTGCATCTATATTTGCCTAGGTTTTCTATTTCACGTTTAACGATTGTGATCTCCTAATAATAATCGCTGCATATGCGATGTTCACAACTGAGCACGAAGGCCATTACGATACATTTTTCGGGTTCACTATTGACATCTTGTTAGATGCTAGGAAATCAGATGCCATTACAATTAATCAACTCTTAGCCCCAGTTATATATTCTTAAAATTAGCCATAAGTTACTAAAAATGTTATTGTACCATAGTGGTTGCCATTACATTGTTACTAAAAGTTATATATTCGAAAAATTAGTTGATAGGGCATATTAAGTAGAAAAGTGGAACAACCGTCTTCGGATTTTGATGATAAATATTGAGGAATTATAAAAACAGTTTTTTATTGGCCTATGCTGTATTTCGTATAATATTTTCCGTTGTTTTGTAAATGATTGGCACGTCACCAGAGATGGCATTATTGGTCCCGATCAACATGGTGCTAAAAATGAATCAGTCATTGCCAGGAACCCTTGTCACAAGAATAGATATTTGACTCCATTACATCAAATGAATTTAAAATCAGAAATTTTTACGAAATTCAAGCGTTTTAGTATAATATTGATATATTTTAAAGCCCTTACATTGAGAAAATTCAATATGGAATTGAATTGTGAAATATAAACAATATTATAAAGTTTATAACATACATATTAAATACGCATACAAATTAAAAAATTTTGCCAGAGGTAATATTACATTTAAGAAAGAAAAATATTTTTGAGATAAGTCGTACACCCGCCGTATCGGGCGTACACCTTCACTCAAATCCCATATCAACTAAACGGTAATATCCGTTTAGATGATATGGGTAGCGCTCTACCTTCCCCGTTGTTTTCCCAGAGAGTAAAATTCAAATGGGAGATGGTAGGCGACGGAATAGTGCACTCTTTTCTTTGGAAAAAGAACTGAGAAAGAGGTTTCGGAGAAAATTCTAAAAGAGTATGTGAGGAGGTGTGTGTACTGGAAGCCGAAGACGGGAAAAGGTTTGTCGATTTTATTCCGAGGCCAGGTGCCTCTCTTATAGATTTTAAGGCTGTGGTCACACCTGGGCGAAGCAAATAGCGATATGCACGGGCATAGAGTTGGTATACGATTAAAATTTGGTGAGGAGAAGATGAATGAGAATGTTACAGAGATCTGAAGACACCAGAGTACCATGCAGTTGGCCGGTGGGCATACACCTTCTCTCAAAAATATTTTCCGTTATGCTAAATTTGGTCAAAATCGATGACTCTAAGGGCAATCATCTGTTCGAATTGACATGGAATGACCCAGGTATATGTCATTCCTGCTGTCAGTATTCTTTTTTCTGAACTTATACAGAGCCTTTAGCAATGATATAGTATTAATTATGCGTCAATAAGCTTTTTTAACGGCATGTGACATAGTATACGCTGTTTTCGTTGAAACATACTTTTTCTGATAATTTAAGATGAAAGAATCATATTCGGCCAAAATAATATTCAAATCAACGTTCCCAAGGATAAAAATAAACAGCGTAAATAAACAGCGAAAAATGTCGAGCATGGTAGGTGTGATTAAGACCGTCGGAATTATCGGTACACAATAGGTAACCAAGGAGTCACGTGATACCGACATAAACGGATCGCAAACTTGTAGTGTTTGAATCGCTCATAAAAATGTCAGCCATGTCAATCAAGAGATAAATCTCTCGAGTTTTATATCACCCGGGTCTCTATGCTTGACACGGATGAAGAAACTAAAATAAAAACAAGGAATGAGATTTTTCCAAGAATGAGACACAGCAAATTTGAGAACCATTTGTGTTTGAATCACGTGACTCGTTGGTTACCAATTTGAGACAATCCTGATGTTTTCAAAACACACCTCACAGGAGACATGTATTTTTCTTTTAATTGTGAAAATATATAACTAATAGGCAAGTGTTATTGTCCATTGTATATGCGTTCACCTTCATATTTGCTATTTACGCGACCCTGACTATTTCATTGCAACAACACAAAAGACCAAATCTTTTTATTTGGTATGGGGTATTGAATGTGCGAATATTGTTCACAGGATTATTTGTTAATAATAATTCTATTAACATTAAATTTTCTCGTAGGATCAATACCTCACTGCGCATGGAATCTCAAATTGCGTGCAGACTGAAGAAGGTGACTTGGCCATAGTGTGGGAGATGAATCTGCATTCAAATTTTATGAGTCAGTCAGGCAATTGCTTGGTCCTCGGCCATCAGACTCGCCATCCATTTCAGGCGTCCTTTTGTGTATACATCTGCGTTGTTGCGGTGAATATGCTAACGGCTAATATGTACCTCTCGCGACAAATACCACCGCCGAAAGTGATGAGCAGATTGCGAACACGTGTACCAATTCTCTCTCTCTCTCTCTGCTTTTGAGGTCAAAGGAAAACTAGCGATAATACGCCTGTAGAGGACGTAATGACTGCACCGATGCCAGTGTACAATGCGGTTTTTAGGATGAAACCGTGGAAAGGCCTATTTGATCACTTTGAGCATACCACTATCCATTTGCATTGCCGAAATAAGCCGATGGAGGCCACTTGAGTGCAGTGCGTACCCTAAGCTGGTACAAAAATGGGTTATCAAAAATGTTTGAAAAACCGTGAGTCGGAAACGTTGATTGCAGTTTCAATGCATCGCCAAAAATCATTACACTTTGCAATCAGTATTACCTTAATTATCTTCAACTTGCGCTTTTTGTATCAACTAGTATTGAAAATTAAGTCATCAATATTTCTTGCCCATACGTCACTGCCTTTCTCCATAAAATTGGGTATTTCCACTTAAATAAAAAAAAAGTCCTTGATGATTAAAAAAGTGATATCAACTATCGTTCCTATATGATCTTGACTTGTAACCGTTTAGCCGCGGATATCTCTATCACAATATTTTAGGATAGGAAAAGGCAATGTTGGATTTCAATTCATTCTTCCAATTTTTCCGGAAAAAATTATCCCTCTCACTAATTACCAACTTATCGTTATACGTAAAATTGCTTAATCTATTAGTCACCACCCCAGTTGGAAACACTAAGAATGCCGAAAATATTTATTACAAATGCATTTCATGTTTAACAAAAAGTGAATGCAATCCCTTTGAAAAATTCAACTGAAGACGTATTTTAAAATATTTTGAAAAACCTACGCCATTGTGCACAGATATTTTAACATTAATTCCATGATTCACAAAAGTGGCGGATTACTGCGGTTGTCATAGAGTAGTGTCAATTCATACCTTATTTGAACAACGTTAAACAAAGATTAATATTGGGAGGTCTGTCTACGTATTATAGTGGAAAATGTTATGCACAGCAGTAATCATGACAATATTGACTTATTGAGAGAAATTGCGAATATCAAACTAATATTTTATATTGCTAAATTTAGCGCCCAGATCCCTTTCAATGACAGAAAGGGCCTTTGAATAGTTTACCACAGCCATAACTGGAATGCCTCTGACTCGGTATTTCATTCAATATTAGCAATTAAATGTTAATGATGTGATGTAGAAAATTTCAACCATACGTAACTTTGCACTTACGACTTATTAAGTTATAAAAACAAGTGGTGCGGCATCTGCTAGAATAATGATTTTTACTTTTGGCCTTCAATCATAATGGTAAATACTTTTTAACTGGAATTCATGAACGAAAAGAATCCCTTTCGTGCAGAGGCTAGTTCATAACTAGGAGTAATTTCTGAAGAAAGCAGACAGCTTCACTCCGTCGTGAAGAATATTTTCTGCACCATACTTCCAGGATATGAGCTTGTCTACGATTGATATCAAATTTTATGTAGAGCGAGGATTAAGAAATATGCCGAATTACGGGAGAAAACTTTCGTCTCTCTTTTGAGAATACCATCATGAGGAAAGATATACAATCTTGATCCTTAAGCGCGCCTTTGAGGCTCCCACATTAACTCAAGTAATTCTTTTCAATTAACCTCTCTCTTTTTTTAACCACCATAATGATATCATTCCCGGATAGGAGGGTTGGATGGTAACGTCACCATGGCTGCAGGGTCTCGCCCTTCCCTATCAAAGGTGCGAACCCTTTCCCATCCCCCATGCCTTCTATCTCGTCAATCGTTTACTACCTCGCTGGATTGCGTCACAAAAACGAGGGAATTGAATAAAAAAATTGAAGAAAAAGCCCTTCCCACCGCTGTAATGACCTATATGGATGGTCCTAAACGAGAAAAAGGGCCGTTTAGCGGAGTTCACATTCCCCTCATCTTTATCAAGGCTCTCCCCATTTCGCAGGCACCCCTAGCCGTTACCCCTACTCCTCCATCTCAACCCTACTCATAACCCCAATAGCTCTTACCCTACGAGTCGGCCCAACCCTTTTCACCCACCACCACCTTCACCCCCACTCCTTGAGCTGTGCTCACCCCATCCAAGCCTTGCGAGAAATAGAAGGGAGGATCCGAGGATTTAGGGAACGTGAAGGGGACCTGAATAAAAGGGAATGTTTCGAGGCATCCCTTTCACCTTTTTCATTTCTCCGTGAATTTTTTTTCATTTTTGGGTCGAAGTTATTCGTGAGACAGGTCAAGAAATAATGTTTTTGATAAGGAGTGGATACCCCTCATCCGACCGTTAATGTGCTCCTAAACGTTGTCTGGTGAAGTTTTCACTACTGTTTAGGAACATGGAACATTTCACCTGTGATCTCTACAAAGTAGGCATCTCGTCGGTCATCAGTGAAAATTCTCATTTTCGGTAGCTTGCGGAACTCTTCCTTAACAAGAAAGAATATCGTTATATAATTATAAGACACGAAAAAAAGCTTTATCTGGCTATATCATTTTCCCCATCTTGCAGCCCATAGGAATTGAAAACTCTTTGGGAATTAATTGGGAAGTATTTCTCCCATATAATTGGTCCCATATGTTTTAGAAAGTTAATTGTAAACAATCTACGTATTGTCAGTCAGAAATGATAAGATATATATTTTAACTGGTCATAGAATTGTAGCGTGAGAGGCTGATTGTTGGACACCGACAAGAGATCCCGGGTTAATTTCCGGTAAGAAGCTTCAAAAAAAGTTTAGTACTCCTAATTTATCATTTTTCTGGGCAAAAATTCTTCCTGGGAAACCACACGTGGTGTAGGGAAAGGAATTTCCCCCAGCTCTATGTGTGATTCCACACGCCATCGATCTTAATAGACAGCTGATAAGAAGGTGCCCTTACCAACAAGAAAGATCTAATTTTTAGACTCTGTAGTTGGCTGGTGGGTATTAAATTATATAGCTGTTTATGCAATTTTGAAGGCATAGTTTAGGTTCTCTAACTTGATGAGAGAAATGTGAAGAATAGTAGTACTTATATCAGAAATTCTTTCACACAATTTATTGAATTTAATAGGTTTTCTAAGTAGTTTTTCCTTATGTATGGGAAGCAAAGGCTATCGGGAATCAGATTAGATAAGTTACGTCGTTACAAAATTTCATACTAGTATTGCATATTAAGAATTAACAGCTTAGTATGTGAGTGACAAAATAATTTCTAGGAAAACAATGTCATGGACGTCAGATAATCTGGAGCGCCAACTAGCCAAACAGCAGGCTATTTCAACTCGAATAACCGTAGTAAATAACAGAGAGTCAAGTGATCATGGAAACTTTGAACCATTAGTATCTTCACAGCTTGTCTCATAAATTAGCTGTAATAAAATAAACCATCATAAATCGTCAAACAACACTAGAGGGATCATTGAGTGCTGCTATGACATGGAAATCACCATAGGTAGTATGCATCTTTATTCGGTTAAATTGTTTCTGTAAGCAAACTTGTATATTTTTCCTTGAAAATAAATTAATCGTTGGCTTTTACGCCACCACAACACACACATCACCATTTAATAACTGCTTTAGACAAAATTTTACTCACTAAAAGATTTTAATAATTTGAAAATAGAAATATATTTTTTCAATAAAATGAGTGCATGAAATTGAACAGGTTAAAGAAAGATTTTATTACAATGAGCTCAATTTTTTACATTGCTAATAACTGTTTTAAAATTTGCTGACATGAAACAATTCACCCTTATGAGCGTTATTGAAAAAATCTGATATTTCTGTATGTCTATCACCTGCTGTTATCAACCTTAGGTATATGTGAATCTCAGTCTAATTCCTGATTTTAAATAGAATGTAAGGATACATCAGCATGAAGTAAAAAAAGACGATGAAGGTAAAAATTTTGTCATCTCTTCTCACTGAATTTTGTGTGATACATTAGCATTGGATGATAAATGTGGTCTCTCATGCTCACTCATAAAGAAATGGAAAATGCTTACGTCAGAAATAATTCAACTTCATTTATTTTTAAATAAGTTATGGGAAAGACTTCATACAAACTATCAAATCATTTACGGAATTTTTAGAATACCATAAACCGTCATTTTATTTCCCTCCGCATGCTTACACGATAATATATTTCTATCGATATTCTTAGCTCCTAAGTATAAATACTTCACGTGCAGTTCCGTATGATAAAAAGTATATCGTTTTGCTTTTTCCTTGCATCTAAGAATACTTGGTGAATTTATGAGCCCTAGTAGGGGTTCTTTTTTAAATTTTCCACATTCTTAAATGTTTTTAAACATAATAGGACCGACGTGATATATGATGAGTAGAATGGCTCTGTCGATGTTAGGAAAGAGAACTATAAGGCGTCGTAATGTAGTTTTGGAAATTTCATTCCTCTCATTTTCTCCATCGTCTTAGTTCTGATATTATAGGAACGGAACGCCTCCACTCCCTGCAAGAAGCTTACGAATACACAAGGCGCCTCTGTCTATTCATTATCGCTCTGCCCTGCTGATAGTGCGCAATCAATCTTCCTTCTTTCTCATCCGTCACTCAACGAGGTCACAGCAACCCTTTTCATCATTATCCCCACACCACCGCCCTTCCCTCCGTCAACCCCTTTACCCTGAAAACACGTTGATTTTGCTCTTTTTAGCTCACACCATTTGAAGGAAAGACGAACCAAGGGGCGCCCTTACCTTTTCTTCTCTTCCCCCGACCCTTAGCGCTGAATACCCCTGGCAATCTTCTCTCTTACCCTTCCTCCAGTTCTTCTTCTCATGCTCAACCCTTTTCCTTTCATTTCAGTGCCATTTTACGACTTCTCTTTAACGCCCTTGCCCTGTTATTTCTCTGTCTTCTGTCCTGTCAAGATCTCACTCACACGCGCGCACACCAAAACATATCCGAAGCTCCATTTGCTCGCCGTCTTCCCATTCTCCTAGCCAATACTCATCCGTGAAAAATCTAACCGGTGTTCTCCACTCGAAAAATATACGCTGATGTGGGGTGAGGGTTTGTGTGGTGATTTGAGTACTGGCTTCCCATCCCGATAATCACGGGTTAATATCCCGACACTGGCAGGGATTTCTCAGTGGAATACCTCATCCCTGGTTGAGCGCTGTTTGCAGAGCATCTGAAGTTCAGTACTCCGTCCGTCTGATGGGACGTTAAGCCATTGTCCCTTTGGCACCTTTTGGCTAATGACGACGCCGGGTTTCTCTCCACTTTTCCTCCTTACCCTTCTATTCCCATCCTTGTACCATTCCCCTTGGTCTGAAGCAGTTTTAAGTGCGCAAAAGATCTTAGCTGTCGGGTCACATAACCGGAACGACTACTGCCACTGATGGGTATCTTCTCTCTGATGGGTGATCGGACCTGCGTTGAAATCCGTGCATACTCTTTGTGGCCTAATTTTCTCCCCTAGATTTCAATTCCCATTTCTTTTCTATCGTTAACCACTGTAGGGTAGTCGGTAGCGTGCCGACCTGGCAAACCATTGAACATTGCGAAATCATTTTAAACTTTACACCACGGCACTTTATGTAATACGATTCTTCTATTGAAGTATATTAGGATGAATTTGGTCGTAATTGAGAGATTCTGCAATGATTGTAATTTAAAATACTTCAGAGTTCCGGACATTACAACTGTGACCGTTGGATGTGAAACTGAACAAATGCTCATCTCCTGTAGCTGCTGGCATTGTGAATTTGCTGCAACAAAGAGTTTCACGGATAATGTTTATATTTGTTTAATAATATAAAACTGAACCCGAAGAAATTTTGTCATTGAACTTGGAACAGTGATTACAATTAAGACTAAATTAATAGGAATATTATGTTCAGGAACCGTAACAATATTTCCATTACATATGGACTATAAGAAGAATCAGAATGTCCCATCGAAAATGTGGGTCATTCTGGGTCACCCATCGAAAATGTGCACCACATCCTCTATCGCTTTAAGTGGCAAGCATGTGGCTCAAAAGGGTCCGTGATTGGCGTCGTTGACCTCAAGAAAAAGTGGTCTCTAATATTTTACAGGCAACTCCTATAACTACCCCACGTAGTGAGGGCTGGCTACTTGACCTGCTGCAGAGAATCAAATAATGTCTTTTTTAGTAATCATATTATGTATCGGAATTTAGGTACTTCAACTGATAAGATTATTATGCTGCTAAATTGATCGTAAGAGCAATAATAGAAGAAACTTAACGCCCATGATGGAGGTGAGACTCGAAACCATGACTTATTTGTTGATAGGAAGAGTCGTTACCGGCCTTGCTACATTGACTGGCCTCTCGTTTTACTGTCCATTCTTCTGCACAAAAGTAGGAAACCTGGCCAAAATCATTGACTCAGATTTACGGTTTAACTATAATATTATCTCTTGCCGTCAATCCTGTGATTCGTTTGTTACAGTTCTGCTCTTTTTGAATCGGCTCAACTCTCCATTCTGGCAAAATGCATCTCTTTCATACATCCTTTAATTAGTATTTAGTATTTGCTCCATGTATTTCATGCGAGATATTCCATTGCCATTCTTCCCAATCATATTTCCGCAGTAACTCTTAATCGGACTACCGTATCTTAAAATATGTCCAATTCCGTATCCATGGCGTCTAATTGTTCCCTTTTCACTCATTCTGATTAGAACATCCTTCGATAATATCTTATTTAAATAATTTGATTCTTAAGCATTACTTCTGTATTCTTCCGTTATCCTCAATGCCAAACTGCGGTGAAGAAGCACGCTTGCTATGCATCTTAAACTTCAAGTCCAAATATATTTAATATACCCATAAGTATAGTTTTCATGTTTTTTCTTTGTGAAGTGACATAAAATTCAACCCAAATCGGGCACACCCTGTTTAACGGTAGTTTAATTTTTTTAAAGTAACCACCGTTTACTGATGCCGTCGCTATGTTTTCACTTGAAACGAAATCTGTGAATTGAGATGTATGGGGTAAAATGCTCATTCGCTTCGTGACCATACTTTGAATTAGCAATCGCCATAGCCTGCACACCCCTCTAGCATCCCTCCCCCACTTCGATCACGAGAAAGCCAGCCACTCGTTAACTGCTCTCCATTACGTCGCCGATGCAACACCACCCCCGTTTTTGCCACACCCCCACCGCCGCGGAACCCTTATCCCGTGGACTCCATCCCGTGCCACGCCTCAATTCATCGGGTAGCGACATAATGGACCGTTCACGGCTTGAGGCTTTCTGGCAGGGGTGTCTCGCAGGCGTGCGTGAGATGAAGGGGGTTGCCGAGGGAGGGGGAGGATTGGAATGGAGGGTTTGAGTGACGTTGGGGCATTTGGTATTGGGAGTATCTTCTCCCCACCCCTCTCTCTCCTTCCATCTCTCTCGAGTCTCATGAGGTGTTCGCACGTACGGAGTAGTCGTCCAAACGAGCGACGCTACGGCCATCTCGGGTGGTATAAATTGCGGCTGGACGCACTGCAGTCCTGTTTCCCAGTCATTTGAGAGACGGGTCGGGAACTGGGGAGGCGAGAGGTAGATCCCAAAGCAACTTTCGCCGATCCATATTGCTGGATGGCAGTAAGTGGTTGAGTGCCTGGAGTTGTTACGTATTCGAAGTCGCAAATGCAAGTAGAATCCTGGAGAAAATATCAAATAAAATTTTAAAGTAACCCGGTTACTGACGCCGTTGCTAAGTTTTTCACTCGAAGAATAATAAGTGCCCCGGGATGCAGTGGCGCAGCCACAGAGGGGAGGAGTCAAAGGAGCCCTGCCCCCCCCCCTTTGCTCTATAAAAAACCCAAATTAATCTTTAATTGTCCAGTCAAAGTGACATTGTAGCAGCAATTAATAGGAAATAGGATAATAGGAAAAAACTCGTTACATCATTTCACTCAAGTATGACTACACCAAAGGCAAAAGAAAGACTCTTTTACCTGTGCATTGACTTATAACCAACTTAGCATGGGCCTAAAAGTTTATGACTGTTTTTGTCTGTAAATCTGATATGGCTACTTATAGGATGCATCTAATATAGCCTGCAATAACGTACCACTATAAATACTGATTAGAGTGACATATTTATTACACTTTGCAAAAAAAAGGTAATTGGCGACCCCCCCAGTAAAAATGTCGTGGTACGCCACTGTCGGGATGATGCATTCAAATATCATACCAGCGGGTTGAGTATAACGTTTTATTCAATAATATATATTGAAAATGGCGAAAATAAAATTGATATCGAAGACAAGACGGGGAAGGGAGGAAGGAGGTGTAATATTCAGTATGTAGGTAATTATTAATAATTCAGGAAAATTATTACCTATATTCTAATTTGCATTATTTATGAATTGTTCTAAAAAAGGTTGGCATATTCAAAAGGATAATAATGATGGTTGTTTTATTTTTATAAAGATTTAACAAAAGAATTGTCAGTAATGTGTCAATGCTTAAAACCTGAAACCAAAAGTTACGAATTGGGCTCAACAGTTTTTCTGAAATTTCTGAAAAGTTCCAAGGTGATTGATGAGCTCACCTGGATGTGTTACCCGGGAAAAAATAAGGATTTGATCGGAGAGAAATTAAAGCATATGAGAATTGTCGCAATATAGTTTTCTAGCTGTATCTTTAGGTATACTGCGAGGCAACATTTAAATGTGGTTATTAAATATCAGTCAATTTTCTTCTGGTTAAATTTGACTCTATTATGGAAAATTATTATATTTTCATTATTTTTGAATTTCGCGAACATAAAGTTGGCGCATCAATAGGAAAAAATAATAACGGTTAGGCTTTATTTTAATATAAAGCATGAATAAAAGAGTTTCAAGTAACATGAGTGTTTTAACAATGAGATGGATTGGATGATAGGCAATTCTTATTTGCAAAAAAATATTTCAGAGTCGTTTTTAAAAATATGGAAAATTTGAAAGTGGTATAAGACTGCAATTACAGTGAATATTTATAATCTCCACGATCGTAGTTTTAGTGCATGACCAAAACACCAGATTGCGTTTTGCATCGAAACACTAAGGTTGTGGTTGAAAAGATAAAGCTTCATCAGAGACCAGAGTATGGATGGATTCCACAAAATTATACCAGAGTTACCAACAAAATATTTTTATCAGCTGTAGAGCAGTGTTATGGAAACATTATATCCACTCACTCATCAGAACGCTCGTGCTTCATCAATGAAAATTAAATTTCCGCAAAATTACACCCGAGAAACCGACAAAATGTTTTTATGAGCTGTAGAGAAATGGAATGGAAACATTATACTCACTCAGCCATCGTTAAGATCGGAGTTCAACAATGAAAAGAATAAAGGTTGTAATCGACCACTTAAAAAGAGAACGAGTTCGTTTTCTTTCGCTAGTGACCGCTTGACTACTCATCCTCTCCCTCTTCCCAAAGTGACCCTTTACGCCAGTGTGCATAACGGCACGAATATGGGCACTCCGTCACCCTCTCGCGTGAATAAACCCCTCTAGTTACTCCCCCTTAACACGTGTACATATCGAAAGAGTGCCCGCAGTGTGTGTTTCCTTGCTTACTGCCCTCCCCCTCCATCGAATCCCCCTATTTCCCCCTTCTCCCTTCATATCACCCCTCAATCTTTGCGCCTTCCTCGTCCACGCTCCATGAACCGTTGCGATAAAGTCCCTTCCTTCCACTATCTCACCCTTTCACTACCGTATCTCTTCGCTTTATCTCTTGCATTCTACACCGGACCCCAGCATCACTTCACCCCACACAGCCGCTTACCTTTCCTCTCCTATCCTTCATTACACTTCGACGCTCCCGCGTTCCACACCTCTTCTGTTTACCCTCGCTTATAAAATCTGCTCCCCACCCACCTTCCCGATCAATTAGGTCGTAAATCTTGCCTGCATCCACTCCTTTTCCCCTCTCACTATCCTTCCCTCTTCCTCTTCATTGTTACGCCTAAAGGATGCATATGCCCCAGCTTTGGAATGGAGAAGGGGTGAGTCTGGATAGCCGTAGATCGCCGGAAATAAATGATGTGTGTTGCCGAATCCCTTCAATTGCGTTGGAGGTGATGTCGCCCTCCAGATGTGGAAGAGGATGATGTTTCCGCAGCTTGGTCATCGGATTATTAAGGTTGGATGGCGACTGGAATTGATCACGTTTGCTTTGATGCCTAAGATTGGTTCTTATCGTCACTATTAAACATTCATATTTAATGCGTCTGTGCGTTTTTTGCAATATCTTCAGCGCTCCTGCCAAGAAGACGTGTGAATAATCGTGGAGCTTAAAAATCACACGGAAATAAGCTCTGTTGCCATATTTTTTTAATGCCGAATTCGATAGAATTTATAGAGTAAAAATACCAGAATTTTTCCGTTCTTCGATCCATCACGTAGTTTTCGGGTTACAATTGGCGAAAAAATGATGTTTTTAAATATTTTGGAAAAGTGGGTGGGCGAAAGACTTGTGCTTCATATCTTCGCTAAGCCACAACTGAGACAACCCAGCTGTTTTGTCCAATTACAGCGGGGGATGATTCTGGTAGTATCCAGCTTCTATACTGTTTTCTTTGTCCGTCTTTTAATTTTGCTCATCTTGAAGCTCTGCCATGATATTTCCTGTAATTTTATTCACCTATGGTTCAGTTTTAACATTCCTTACGTTCGTTCCCTTCGTTCATTTACATAATTACCTCTTACATAATTCTGAATGCTCATGTAACACAAGGGTAAAGTGTAATATGTGCACGCACTCTCCAGGGACGGACTCCAGCCAGAGATCTTGACGTTCCTTAAAATTTTCCATGGACACCTCACCGTGTCTTTAAGCATCAGTGATGGTGTAGGTGTTATGTGTTCTGCATTGTCAAAGTGTGTGTACTCTCAAGGTTTTAATTTTACCTAGCGGCGGTTAAATTATCGTCTCAATTCAGGAATGCAATGCCAACTTTCTTACCTTCTGTCAGCTTCTTTCTTCCATGGCTCTGTAACTATCCAATAAGTTTCTGCATAAATGTAAGATATCCTTCAATGAACGCTGGAAAAAGATTTTTTTCTCATAATTAAAAACTGGATGCACTATTTACTACAATTTAAATTTTATTAAGAGTGCGAAAGAGATTAATGGTTTCGTTATTTTTAAATTGTTGAAGTGTTTACATTCTGAAAATGCCTGGAGCATGTTTCCTTTAATTTTATTAAGAAGTAACGAAATTAATTTCGAGAAGGGTCTACATTTAATTTTAAATTAACTGAGATTTAATTTACACGCACATATAATTTACTCGGCTGTAGCATCAAATGCGTAATTTGTGCTTGAAATAGCCCGCTTCCTCGAAACATTACTACTACTACACTGCAGCATTTTTGAATGCTATTTATTAGTGTATTAATGAAATTTAAAATGCAAGGCAGCTGGAAATGAATAGCACACAATCAGCAATTCAGAATTTCAAATGACCAATTTAATGAATTATTAATCAAGACAAAGGGTGTGACATTTTAAGTGTTAAGGTCCAATGACGGCAATTTTACGCAAACATCCCCACTTGATTTGCATTGATATTCCAGAAAAATATCACAATTCAATGAGACTCGATTTGTGCCGAGTAAAGTAAATAATTCGACTGCCTATCCTTCTCAAAATGCGATGCGTTGGTTATTGAATGCAACCTTAGCTTTCCTTTTTGGAGTTCCCATGTTAAATATTTTGTTTGTTCATGATGCATAACCCCGTATTTGCCATAGCGTTCTATAAGAAATATTCAAACTGAATTTAATGGATCAGCCACGATTGGAATGTTTGCTGGGCAGAATGCGACGGTCTGGCGCCTGGGGATGTGCAAATTGTAATTTAAACTGTTCCGTTTTAATGAAATTAATTCTGATGAACATGTTTACGCAAATTACATCCTGGACTCGCAAAATGAACGACAGAAGCCAATTGATTGGGACGTTTATTCCTTCACATCCCCCCCGAATGTCGAAACTTTGAACAATGTTTGACCTGATCGGGCATGCTGAAACCAAATTGAATGAGCGTCGTGAAATGGACGAATGAATGCATGGGCCATATTTCTTTGTGATCCACTTGATAAACATAGGAATAAATTTCTTTGTCGGCGATGGCATGTTTGTGGGTAATTTTCACGTCACCTGTCGTCCATAAGGTTTTCACCAAACACATATATTCTGTTTTGTCCCATCATGTTTATAGGCTTATAAAATAGGGTAACGTGTGGATTACAGAAGAGGTTTGCAGACCCAAAAACCTCGCTTTTCACTCACAAAAAAAACTCCCTGGCCCGGTCAGCAGCACGGTCTCTAGCTCAAAATTTCAACAACTGATAATTTTACTGGGCTTTTATAACTGTGTTCTTAATGACATTCATTTTAATTAGATGGTAGATATAACAACATTTGAATATCTCAATTAGTTCATGTTTTTTGATGACTGATTTCAGTTGAGTACAATTTTTAAAATAATTAGAGGCCAGCATAGATTTTTAAAGCGTTTTCCAAGCTTAATTCGAAGTAATTATGTGATTTATTTTTCGGCCCAATTACCTATATTGCAATCCAATAAAATTATAATTTACAGTTGATTACATGTCATTTATCATTTGCCATCATGGCTACTAAAAAAATTGTTTATATACATTTCCGTTTGACGCCTTTTGAGTTTTAATTCGTTTCGACCATTTCGGAGACAAAACGGAGTTTCGCAGATATTCCTTACCACTTTCTCAGATCCGTGGTACTCAAGAACAGTAATGGTCATATGAAACTATCGTCACCTGAATGGACGAGAGAGGCAAAAACTTCGAAATATCTCAAAGGAATGTCTCAAGTTCCCTCATTGGAAGCTATCATGCTTTCCCCATGCTCTCCCTTACCCATCATTCCCTCCTCAGCCACCCTTACTTCTTCATGGTCTCTGTGTATATCTCCACTCCCCTTTCTTGTGTTCTTTGTATTTCTTCACGTCCTTGTTTGCGCATAAACAAAAAATGTTTTTGATAATCATGATGGCATGGCGAATGATAAAGGTCATGAAGTAAACTGGAAATGATAATTATATTGGATTGTAGTAGAGGTAATTGGACCGAAAAATAAATCACATAATTAATTCGGATTAAGTTTTCATCCCCCATATGCAAATCACACTCCTTTGGTCATCCTCTATCCTTAATACCCAGTTAATCTATTTCCTCCTCCAAACCCACGTTTATTAGGACCTCCCAGCTACGTCAGGCTATTCCCTTCAATATTAGTCTTCCAGGTAAATGAGTATGGAAGCCACACTCCGACTATTAGGATTCAACAATAACTCTTCCCAATACCAAGGTTTATGCTGTAGGTTTTACGTTCACCAAGGTATATCAATTGAACTCTTTACATATGTATTCTGCACGTCTGTACTTGATAGTGCCTGCCATTGCCTATATTGATATTCATAGTCGTTCGGTAGATTACGAATTATAAATTGTATCAACATGGCTAAATCGTTAAAAATAGTCGACCGCGATAGTTAGGCCGGAAACGCCGGCATGGCTACCCGAAGGTCTCGGGTTTGAATCCTACCCTGAGCATGTCTGTAAGGTTTGTCTTTGCATTATGACTATGAGAGACGCTATGATGAAACTTCAGACCTCGGAGCACTTAAAAAACCAACTTTATTACTCGTTATAAATACAGATGCAAAATTTACAGTTTAAAAAAGCATTTATCTTATGTTTGTTAAATGGCAGTTTTAAGTGAGTAGAGTCACACAAAATATCCTCATTAAATAGGAAATAGAACTTAAGATGAGAGAAATTTAATACAGTACTGACGCATTTTGAAATTTAATGCCCTTTATGTACTATTAAGTTCAATTGTCATTCAGTGAGTGATAGTGATGTTCATCATTTCGGACATTCGAATGATTCATACTGACTTACGCTCTTATCGGAAGAGGTGGCATTTGATAATTATTAAATCATTCCATTTATTTCGAAATGGAGAACAGTATGTGTAGTAACTTGGCAACGGAGACGTACTTTCCGTATCGATTTAAAGAAAAAACCTCATGTCAGAGGGTTCCTTTTACCCTCATGAAAATTTATTTTTGGGTTCAAAACAGCTGACGAATCATACCACTTCTCATTGTAAATTTTTTTTCCTACCATTTACGGTGCATTTTTTCCCTATCTCTCTGTATCGTAATGACAGTTCTTTTCGACGCACTTAATTATACTTAATGCCTATCCAGAATTCCAGAATCACGCGCAAAACCCTATTAGTTCGTAGGATATAGAAGGAGTACTAAAGTAGATAAAGAAAATACCCTTCCGGAGTGTATTATTACGTCCCAGGCTGTTTAAGTGGCGCTGCACTTCACCTTTATCTTCGTAGAAGGCCCCTGGCACTTAGGTATCGATTGAAAATTGAGAAGGAGCGTGACTCACGTATTTACGCAATATGCGTAGATATAATTTCACATATTAATCCTCAAGAACACTCCTAATAACAGCTGTTTACTTTAGATATGGTCCAACAGTCGTAATATCTGGGGAATGGGGTTGGTGTGGTGGTTAGAGTACAGGCCTTCCATCCCGAGGGCCCGGGTTAGATTCCCGGAATTGGCAGATTTTTCAGTGGAAAACCGGTCCCCACTTGAGTGGCTAGTGGAGGGCATTTCAAGTTCAGTACTCCGTCCGTCGGATAGGGCGTTAAACAGTGGTCCCCTTGGCACCATTCGTTATGAGTATGCTAATGCCGTCGCCGAGTTTCTCTCCACCCTTCCTCCGTTCCCTGAAGATGCCTACCATCACCCAATTATCCACCTATCGTAAATGGCGCAAATGACCTCAGCTGTCGGTCGACCTCCTCTGAATAACCAATCATAATATCTGGCATGTCATGGCTTGGAGATGATAGTTTTTCAACTTGAAAATGAAACTAAGTATACAATGTGGTGAAACATCTTTTGTTACTCAAGTTAGTATTTAAGTATTGTGACGGAACGGGCTTGATTCTCCTTTGCCCGTTGACTCGCCGCAGTCCTTACGCCTTCGAGTACTGGAACCCTTACCTTTGCCTCGACACCTCGTCTCCTTCGGACTTTCCCGGGTGGGAAATGGTTTTGAGAAAAAGGGATATCGCGACCTTTGTCGCGTGTTTGAGAAGAGCGCCACCTCAAAACCGCGGCATCGGACCAGCTCAGCCAGCAAAGCAAGGACGATCCAAATTGTTCGAGGGTCGGGGGGACTTTAAGCCAGGGCGGACGGTAAAACAGTGAGAGCCGTATGACGTGAGCGCGGGAGAAATTACGCGAAGCGTAAGAATGAACCTCTGCCTTTTTTTTTTTACAATTAACACAAGCAACATTTATTCACTGAAATGAGCATGAAAATGAACACAAAGGCACTCTACAGCTAAATAACACAGGTCTTAATGACTAATGAGGGATGAAGAGGTGAATGAATGGCGAGACATAAATGGAACGAAATTAACCACAATGAAATAATAACCCTGTAACACTTTGTCCAAATAAATGACCAAGCATGAAAAATAGAATAAAATAAACTACTAAATGGAAAGAATTACACGCTCCTCGTCCTTTTATGAATACTAATGATGAGGACGGGAGTAAGTGATACAGAAATATGGTCCCGTAGGACTATGATTGTCCACTCTTGGGATCAGTTTGACTCTTCTCTTGACCTGAAGGGACTTTAACTCTGTTTGGATATCTCGTACACCACTTATTCTGGCGCACACGGGTTTCACAGCGGGGAAGCGTGAATAAGAGGGTTGAAACCACTTAGGATTGGGGGAAATACGGGTGTGGCGATACTTATGTGTGAGCTGGTGTGGAGCTTGACGGCGAAATCCAGCGCGGAGAGACTGCACCGTTGAATTTTCGGTATGGTGGCGTGGAGAACGGAATTCAACAACTCCTGTTGAAATAATGCACCTTCCGACTGAAAGGAACTCGTCCAACCTTTGGTTCCGGGGATGCGGCGACCCGCTACCTTTTGCGGTCTGTCACCCTTATCTACCCGAAACCGCACCTCCTCTTTGGGGTGCCGGGATCGAGGTCCGCTGCGTCTGGTTCCTCTTCTGGGGCAGAACGCAGGAAAAACCGCTAGGGAACGACTTTGTCAATTCCTCGCGGAAGTCGTGGTGATCTCCGTCTCCGATTATCGCCTCTCTCTCTCTCCGTCCACACTCTCGCCTGGCTTCACCAGCACACCTTGAGCTTCTCTGCTCGACTTCCAATCACCAACTCCCAACTGATATCTCACCCGACTCAACCGTCGGCGTCCTCCTTGTAACGCTCATCTCCATCACACGTGACTTCAATTCAAAAATCACCAATAGATTCACGGCTTACACTGCCCAATGACCTGGGTAGACACAAGTGGCGTGATCCTCACTCTCAAGGAATCCAATGCACAAGACAAAGGAACATTTTACCAGATATCCACGCAGAAAAAGGCAGGCGTTCATCTCGCTTACGTAACGGGGACCTGGCTTGGGACGCAAATGACCGACGCGGGAGACGCGACCAGGGAAAAACAAAGATAAGACGGCCAATCCGTCACAGTATACATAGATTTAACGCTAATTTTATGCTCGATGATGGTTCAGTGATTAGTTTGTGGCTCATCATGAAGGAGTGTGGGCCAACCAAGGATGAAGCGGATTAGCAGACATACCTAAAGACGGTGAAGCAGGCGAAGACGAAATTTTACTGGTTGTATATTGGCTTTGTGGATAAGGAATTTCGTTCAAACCAGCAGCAGTTATAATCAGATGAAACCGTAGGTTAACCAGGACTTGAATGGATACTGACCGCAACTGACCACTATTATATTGCCCATGTCTTCGGTAAATACACACTTATAAGTGCCGATGCACGTCCAAGTCCTTGGGAGCGCACATCATTAATGTCCCTCGCACAATAAATTTATAAGCGAATGCGCCACTCCGTTTTTTCTGCAGCACCATGGTGATAAAATCCAGAGCTTTATGGAGCGGAAATTTCGGAGTCATTTGCTCTGAGGGGAGTTGAATTAACTGCCAGACATAGACCCATAAGCAACATAAAATGGATTTTCTGCGAGGAGAGGCACGCATGAATTGTACGCACACTCACACACACACCGTATAAAGATCCCTTGGCGAAAATGCAATTTACGTTTGAATGAGTAAAACGGCAGCAGTATTAAGCAACCTTTTGGTCCTAAATATATACATCAAAGATTCACTTTCAGGCTATAATCAGGGGCTTGAAAGTAAAGTAAATTTGCATATGGCTTCGTTTCATTTTAAATGCCAAAATATAAATTGGAGCGACCATGAACTGAAAGCTGTTAACATAAGCGGAGTTCTATGCTACAGATGGGTAATATTTTACCATGTGAAATTCAAGAACTCTTGCTAATAAAGAATTGTTGTTTTCATCACTGAGAGGGATATGCATACATCCTTTGATAGAACTTGCATTCATTGGACAAACAAACCATTGGGTTTGGGTCTGTTGCTCAATTCAACGATTTATAAGAGCTACCACATTGTCATGATGTACACTTTACAGCGCATGTATTTTTGATGAATACATTGATCCGTTCCTTTCTTTAGCTTTAAAATGCTAAGTTTAGTTTATATCTCACTATAAGCTGGCAAAAGTGTGAAAT
This sequence comes from Platycnemis pennipes, assembly GCA_933228895.1. NCBI lineage: Eukaryota > Metazoa > Arthropoda > Insecta > Odonata > Platycnemididae > Platycnemis > Platycnemis pennipes. The sequence goes on along the minus strand of OW121857.1, from coordinate 30,175,537 downwards.
AGCAAGAAATTTCTCGGATGGTTTGCAAATAGGTACCGTAAACAAAATCTAATACACCGTGGACTAAAGTTTATTCCCTTTACCCTGGAATTGATGTCATCTGTCTTTTTAAATAAACCTTAGCAAAAAATCTCTTTCTTCAACAGCTTGAGTCTCCCCTAAACATTGTACACTTCCATTAGGAGTTATAATGCAAATTTTTATTCCAACTTCATGGTGCTGTTTATTTATTCAATAAACCGTTAAAATTCTATGTTGCAAACAACCGTGAAATATATGAAAAAATACATAGATGCTAATTGGAGGATAAGTATTTTAGGGTTGCATTGAATGTTATATTCGATAAAAATTGCTATAAAATTTTAATCGCTTCATTTTCTCAAAACAAGGAAAATTTATTTAATTTAATAACTTGGTATACGCTATACTGAAGTTATTCCAGTTTAAATAATTTTTCGATTATAAAATTCCCAATTTTGTTAATTACTTCTCTCATGAGGCGAAGGAAATATACAGTATCAAACCATTATCTAGTTGAGGATAATTAGGTATTAAAAATTTGTTTCTGATTTTAGCAGGTAAAACAAAGCAGGAATATGATTTGACCTCAAATTCTCTTTTAATTTATCCCGTTTCGGCTTCATTCAAATATTTGCATTCAATTAATGCGCATGCGATTCCGACGGGTGCGATGCTTGCAAAAATATGCACACATCTGCAACTTTTGTGGAAATTAAATCGGTGGGAATAACTTCATTATTACTCTGCTGGCTCTTCCTCTCTTTGTATTCCGCCCATTTGATTGTCCTTTGGTGGTCATAACCCGAGGATCTAAGGAATGAAAGGGCGAGAGGAAAGCATTGGAAAAAATTTATGAAAAAATACCCCCTCCAACTTTCCGTATCCTTTATATTTCGCCACCCCTCGTCTCCACCCTCAATTGTTTTCTTCCATTCATTCGGTTCCACCTCCAACTCTCACCGTCCTTTTGTTCGGTGTATCCATTTCCTGTCCCTTCGTCGACCGATATTGGTCTTACTACGACGAACTCGGACCGGGTATCGGAAAATTTCCGACCACCTGCAACACCCCTGCGACAACGAGAGCAAAACCCTTGTTTCCCCCTCTTATCCGCAACCGTTTCTCCAGCCTCCCCTGTACCCTGCCGATACGTCCCCACTCCCTTAACGAAGATTCCCTTCCTCTCTCCCGACCTCACTCCTCCACTGCTGAGCGAGAGTGCTATGAATTTATTGGCACACCTAATGTTCTGCTAATATCCTGACGGCGTTAGTGCATCTGGCTTGTTAACGGTATTCGGCATTGTGTGACGTAACCACCCCATACGCTCAGTGCTGCTCTTGTTGTACTCTCACGACTCGCCGCCTGCCACTTAACGTTTCCACCTCAGTTAGACTCCCTACGTATACACGTCTTTCCACTTCTCTCCTACACTTTCCTTCTTCTCCTCGTCTCCTAATGTTTCAGGAGAGTTTACTTTAAGGCATGGTGAGGCAATAGTGGCAAAAAGGATGCTTCCACGCCCTGCCCGTATTCCAAAGATAGATGTCACCAATTGAACCAAACCCGGGTCGTAATGCTAATAATTTATAGCGGACCATTACCATGCGTTATAATTTTTTATTCTTGATTTCATCATGGAGAGTTTCCACATAGTGGAACATAAAGCCTGAATTCATTACCAATATTATCCGAAGATTGTGATTAAAAAAAACATGGGTCGTTGTTTTAGAAACGGCTTATAATGCACCGTGTTCCGTGATTGAAAATTAACTTAAACTGGATTCTGTAGGATTTATACTTTTATTTACGAGAGGATTTCTTGTTATAACTGGCTATTTATGTTTTATGATAAAATATATTCTTGTACTCAAGTATTCACCAGACTGAAATGAATTATGTCTAATAGGGTGAATGCCTCTCCAGCTAAAGATTCTATTTTGGTCATCATTATAAAGCACCTCTCACTTCTGATCTTTAGCAAGCTAACCTCTGAGAGGAGTCCAAGATTTAGTATGTCCAATAATTCAACTTCTACCAAGCTTAGGTAATGCCTGTTTTATCCACATTTAAACTGTCGAGACACATGCAAGATTTTTCTATTTTTTCCACAATTTGGTGTACGATGTTCAATCAACATGACTGGAACTTACCTCAGCAAACTCTTATTTAGTTTAATGTTTTATCATCTCCATTCAACTAATGCTCAATACTTCAAGTTGTCTTCCCTGTGACTCAGAATTTGCAAATTTTACGAAGCAGGCGTCAAATTTGCTAGCACCGTCGTTTATGAGTCGCTTAACATTCTATAAGGCTACACTCTGCATTGCAAATACTTATGCTCCGCCTCTAATTAAGCAACGAATAGAATTTTCCGAAACAGAATCTGTTCGTGTGTCGTATTATCGAGACGTGTAGCAGTTTACTCACGGCCCATTTGCAGGAACAAATTGATATAAGAAATAATTCTATGATAAGGCCAAATATTAAATTCACAAGAAGGATTTTTAATGTGCAATTTGTGACTTGTAAAATAACTTCTAAAAATTGTACGGCGAACAACCATCTAGATTTCCGCTCAGCTGGTGCCGTTTTAGTTGTGTTTGATAAGAATAATTGTATTTATCAGTCTTGCGTTCTTACGATGATGACCACAAGTTCAAATATTCTTACCATCTTGGTCATGTATCAGAATATCCTAATATTAATATATTTTTAACCTACTTTTACGTACATATTGCTGTAATTAATAGCTTAGAAAAATGTTTCAGAAGGGATTACGTTAAGTAGAAATAAGAGCATTAGATATTTACTGCATATGAGAATCTCGTTATAGAGCACATACGTATTTAGCATCTTTTACAGTAGTATATCATCACCAATTTTCATTAGTAGCTGAAACGTACAACTGTCTCTTGTTATAAAATATTCAACATATCCAACATAGATTTGGCATAACAGACGGTTTTTGGTAGTCATTCATATTTTATCAAATTTAAACAACTGGAATCACTTTGCTGCCGTCTGATCATTTCAAGGTTAGTGATAAATGCTGTGAAATATTTGGGGTGAACTGAAGAGCGGAGCGTAGAATTTATTTTTGAGACTCACATGTTCTCTGCTTGTTGGCATTATGACAGTTCTCTAGATAGGAAGCTAAGTGGTTTCTAAATAATAGGAAGCATGCAGTTATTCCCTAGTCTTTGGTTTTATCTAACATCCCTTCCCTGAATTTTCCACTTCATTTACGCCTTTTTTCCATTTGGTTGCCTCCCTTTATCTCCGTCTCTCTCTCTCCCATTTTTCCTCTCTTTCTCTCCATAAGTTCGGCGGTAAACAGAGGATTATTTCCCTTCGACTGAATTTGGCTGGGAGATGCAGAGAATTTTGATTGCACTCGCTATGTTCGGGATTAATTTGCATGCTAACCCGATTTAGCATGGTTCCCGATTTTTTTCACCACCGTGTTAACTTCCGGTCATGTTTGTTCTGCCGTTTTATTTCCATTTCGTTAGCTACCTCTGGGGCCTTGTACATTACATTTTGGCGGAGGCTCCCATGAAAGAACTCCAAAGTTTACTTAGAGTATTTGGAGATTTTTTATTTATCAGTTTTTATCGATTTGCTCGTGATTTGTCGACGTGAATATTTAGTTTACTTTCTTGTTTGGCTGGTTTGTTTGTTTCTTTTATATGAAGTTTATCTTGCCTTACTATCAATTAAATAGTCTTTTTATCTATTGTCTCATATAGTCAGTTACTGGAAATACCTATTTTTCCATAGGGAGATAGCTTTCAAAATATTCTCAAGAAAATCCCAGCCTTGATTTGATTGACCTTTACGGATACGCAAGCACGAGAATAATTGCAAACATGTGCAGTATGTATAATGTTTCTCGGGCTTGCCACCGGTTAATAGACTCCATTTCGGCAGAAATAAGCTTAGGTTAATAGGCCTCATTTCGGCAGAAATGGAGCCTATTCACCGGTGGAATTTAACTTTACCGGTGGCCTATTAACTTTATCTAACTTTATATGATGCTTGCTTTTTTAGTATCGCGATATTAGTTTATTTAATGAATACGGAAGCAAAATATTGACATTAATGTAAGAAAAAAACAAGGTTGATTGCATTAGGTAGAAGATCCCTAGACCATTATTAAACTCGAAAACAAAAGTTGGAATCGTTGAAAGGAGATAGCAATCTGGGAAGTCAATTAACTAGCGGTGGGCGCTGTAAGAAATAAATGCAATGTATAATTGCTCAGAAGAAGAGCATCAGTTTACAGCCAAAAATAAAATCTTGGAAGCAAGGAAACAATTCATCAAAATATGCATCTAGAGCACACTTCCATATAAGATTGAGGCATGGACGATAACAGATGCGAAGAGGTTAAGGCTGGACTCGAGAAATGCGGGCTTGCAATGGTTGAGATAAAATGGATCGAATGAGTAGCAAAGCAAGAAACTGAAAAAAATTAATGGTAAGAATATTGTGAAGAACGAAATTTGTGAAGAAATCTTAAATTAGAAGCCAAAGCCACTAAATCGGTCATATCTCGAAACAAGGACTGATGGAGACTATCATCGAGAATCACGATGAACCGCTAGAAGCCTTGAATGTTCTAATATGTAGCAGTGATTGATGTGATGATAGAGACCAGGTTGCTGAATCCACGATGGTGTTAGATCGTTTACGAGAAAGGCCTTTAAAATTAATATTTTTCGTGATGAAAGATGAATATTCACTTATCGTGCAAATAAATTAACCGCTGTATTGGATTGAATTGGTACCTTAGAAATTGAACCTGCCCATGAAAAACTGTTTATCTAAATAATGGGGCGCTTTTTAAATTAAAAATATATTACCTGGGATTATTTTGATTCGGTATGGCCACTTTCTTGTCGTTTTAGCCTTCTACTAAGAGACTGTGAGGTATTATTTTGGCGTTCAGCAGAAATCTCTGCAATTCTTCAGTCTGAAGAAAAAGAAATCGTATTTTTCACTAAGGATAATCCTCATTGACCACATTTAAATTTGTTTGCTTCTTCTATTCTACACATTTCGGAAAATGAATTATTTTTTTAATGTATCATTTTCCCTTGACATATCACTCTTTTATTCCTTTCCGTAGCAACGTTACGGTAATCTATACTCTCCTGGGAAACTATTGGTGGTGCTGTATTCCCTATATTTCGAATTCTTTGATTTGAAGATATATCTGATAGTAATAGGTATCTATTTTTCCAGCGCATGCTTATAATTTTTTGTGGCTAATTTGACGCATAATCGAATGATTCTAAGTTCTTAAGGTCTGTCGCTATACTATTTGAATTAAAACGGCAAAAGAAATAACTTAAACATGGCTGTAAATTAGGGTATGCAGGTCGACTCGGGCAGACAACTTTTCTTCTAATTCACAAACTACACTCAATACCTGAATTCATGTTGTGCATTTAATTGAGTAGTTTCCCCTTTAGATTCTACAGTGCGTTGTAATAACTTGTAATGCTTATCGTTTCATTATTTCATATATGTCCTTAAACATACATTGAAATCCACTGAGAATGCCATATGCCATTTATAAAAATTCCATTTTAATTATCATATAGTTTAGGAGAGTGCATGAAGGCTTCGAAGTTAGATTCTTCACACGAAACTTTCAGTTTCTAGACTGCACCACTAAAAATTTGGAGATACGGTAACAAATGGAGATAGAACGGCATATCGTTGTTAAAATAGAAACCGGGTAGAAATGATATTGACTAAAGTACTTAAGTGTTAGCTCTATACTTCTATCGGTTGATCTCTTCGTATTCACATAATTCATTTCGTTCGCTCATGAACAACTTGCAATATTAGATGAAATAATGCGAGCTTCTAATTTGGCTAGAATGAAAAAGTCCGAAGACTGGGAAATCCAAGTCGGAAGCCAAGCAGGGAGCTTGGCTTCCGACTGGATTTCTGACAGGTTCTGACCTGTTTCACCTTGCTCTCCCCGTTGATGATTGCCTAGACAATCGAAAAACTGGTTTCGGAGTCATCCTTTTTTCCATCATTAATATGACATTTGGATTTCCCAGTCTTCGGACTTTTTCAACTTGCAATATTGTTTCCCGACGATTGTCTTCATCAGGCCATTTCTTAATGTATGCTCCATATATTTTCAGCAGAATTACAGTATTTCTTCATGTATTTCGTTCGTAGCTCGCCGTCGTGTCATGAGCATGTTTTTTTCCTATTTGATGCTCATATCATACAAGTCCACGAATTTGTATATTTTTGCAGAAGCTATGTAAATCAACACTTCCTTCATTAAAATTATAGATGTGCAATATTTCTTCATTAATGCAATGTAATATAATGTAATTTTTCAGCTGAAGAGAAATTTATTTATAAACCTGCATGTTTCACGCAAAGTTTGCGTTCATAGAACCATGAAATATGTGGAAAACCCTTTTCTAGGAGAAGTGAAGTCAAATTTTACTTCCTTATAATTTCCGTAGCGTGGTTGCCATGAGCACTGCGCGTAAAAGCTGCATTTCAACTCCACCGCGTTTTAGTACTCTCCTTTTTTATGTACAACTCCGATGCAGAAAATTTATTATTTAGAGGTCGCCGTGTTCAGGAAATACGGTGACTTCCTGGACTGAATTCACGTTAGGTATAACCTAAAATGCGATTTGCGGAATTGGTTATACCCTCAGGGGCTGCGATACATTTTTTAACTGGTGGGCACAAACTATATACCTTTTTGACGGCATCCTACAAATGCGGTATAATTTCACGTGAACTGCTACTCCGGTGTTCAAAATACTCAGGTGGATTTTTATAAATGTCAATGAAGATTTATGTATATTGCGTATTTATCCTTTATCCATTGCTTTATTTTTTATCATCATCCTTAAATTTGAATCATAATCATCGGTCAAAAATCATGAGATTGGTTTGGTGCTGACCTACACTCGATTCTCCTATCGGCCAGCCCCTTCACATTGACTTGAAAATTTGAATATTCCTCATTTAATCCCAAATTATGTTGAAAATTATCGAGCGAAAAAGGTTTTCCGGACTGGGAATTGAACTATGTCCCTCTGCCTTGCTAGGCCAAAACGCAGACCACCACGTTACCCTCACCACGGAAATGTTTTGGGGGTTCTTTAGGACCTAGGCCGAATTGGTAAATTTATGCCCAATTTATAGCATACTAAATAGCGAAAAATTTTTATTCATCAACAACAGTATTGACTAGGCATTGACTGTAATTGATGACTATTAATGCTTTCATGTTTATCATTTTTAATTTACTCCCGTCTATTGTGAAGAAATAAACCATAAACCTTCTTTCTAACCGAGCTCCGTACCCTGAATTTTTTACTCCTTCGTCAGACAGGTCAGTTTATCTGAATCGAGTCTAATTCTGGAATAATGCCCAACTCAACATGGCATTTTGACACTTTTTTATCCACAACCTGTCTTCTTCTGGGACGCAACAGCGAAATTCTTAGTTTTATCTCCTCTATCTTACGTTCCGCTTTTCTTATTTTCTTCCGTTATCTCCGAGGGGTCTGAAACTTGTATTTCCCCCTGCCCACCGCTGACCGCTCTTTCCTTATCTCGTATAAAAAACAAGTTTTTTTTTCTTATTTTGCATTCTTCTTTTATCTCTCGTTCTGACCCTCAATGTACTCTCCCCCAATTAATTGAACTCCTACACCAGGATTAATTTTCCGCTCTGTGAATTACCCTAGTTCACTCTAGGTTTTATTTTTCGTCTAGGTTTTATGTTAGGAAATCCAAATAGATGAAAAGAAGAACTCGCTGGCATCGAAGTAAAGGCAATGGCGTTGTTGGAATTCAAACGGAGGTAATTGCTGTACAATTTATGCTTCTCAAGCGAGTCAGGAGTTTGCGCTTGATATTGTTTTATCCATCAGAACGTGGCTGTACTTATGTTGTCCTAATGAAAACGCAGACATTTTATTAAGTTACTGTCTACTGTGGGCTGTGTCCCACCGTGGGTTTATGCCACAATTTAGTCCTAAGGGAACACAGTTTATTTGCATGAACAAATTGTCTTGCTATCGAACGGTAACGACAGTGAAAAAAAGGACGAAAAAAACGACACATGGCAGAAAATGAAATCAAGAGCAATATTTAATGGCAATATTTATGAAAATTTTCTTTCGTATGTATCCATACACATTTAGTTACTGTAATTTTTTTGGTCCTAAATCCACATTTTGATGATATTTTTGTAGCATCTGTGACTTCCGACCAGTTTCTATGCATTATAATTTATCTGTAAGCAATTGTGTCACGAGATAACTCCCTTTAGGAGCACATGTTTCATAAAAAGGCTTATTATCTCCTGTAAATCAAAGTAGGTGAAGATGTTAAGGCCTTTTTTCTTATAATCGTAGGGTCGTCTGACGAATTTATATGCTTAGAACCAAATGATGTTCAAATTAATGGGAATTAACTTGGAATTTTGGAACTTTGGAATTAAATGGGTAAACTCTTGTTATAAATTCTTTTATGATGCCATCCTTGTAAAACCTATTATAAATACCTAATATATATCTAATTATAAACCTATTATAAATACCTTTCTGTGATATAAGTAAAATACATAGTCTGTGTTAGAGAATTTGAACTAAGGGAGGGTTTTGTGTTGACGATGTAGTTAAGAAGTTGTAGACTTTTATTTCCGCCTACACCTACCGTGACCGGTGGGTAACTAATCATAATAACCTATCTAAAAAGCATAGAAATAAAGGAAAACCTATTTGAATACCCTTATTCCTTAAAACATGCTAAATATTTTATTGAAATAATTATTTCATGTTAGTAATTGTTTTGTTTTTATGAAATTTAACTTGCAAAAGAAATACCTTATGTGAAAATATACGCACCATCTATTGTGGTCCGTTATATCCATGGCTAGAATATGAACATATCGGGGAGAAAATATAGTTAGATTACATAAACTGGTATTTTTAGCAATTTGCAATTAATAACCAGTTCACCCTATTTGTTTTACGATGATTTTATGATAGGTATGGTATAAGCATTAAGAATACATATTGGTGATTACGTCTCATGTTAAAGAAGTGGAGAGACTTGTTTATTGATTTTCAACGAGGAAATGTCCGACTTTTCGAGTTTTCCAAGCCCTTATCATTTTTTAAGTATTCTCTTCCGATCTTCCCTGGAGGAAAGTGGGTGAGACAACAATATCAATGGAAACAAAACATCGGAACCACGAGGGTCTCCTAAGGTCTCCCTTCCGGGCAGGGCAATGCATATTTTTTAAACGTTCAGCGGACTCCTTGAGCATTTCGGCGAAAGAACACTCGCATGAAGCTCTGGAAATGGAAGAAAATAAACGTTTGGGAATATTGATTCGAATATCGAATTTTTCTTCTCCCTCTATGACCTAAGCCTTTCTCCCTATCGTGCTAAAAAAAAACATTTTTTCTTTTTTCAAAATCTCTTTCGAGGCAATATAGTTCAGTGGACACGGAGGAGGTATGGGGGTACCAGAATGGAAAAAAAGCACGATGCCATAAGAGAGTCGTTGTTGTTTTTCGGGGCAATACACGCCGGGGTGAGAGGAAGAAAAGAAAGCGGAGGAAATAAGGCAGCTTCGGGGAAATAGCGTGGGGACGGGCGGGCACCAAAGGACGGCGGTGGTCTCGGGGGTAGGGGGAAGGAGTGAGGGTAGAGAGGTTAAAAAAAAAATTTAAAAAAACAGGAACGAACCGCGGGGCCAGCGGTTGAGGAGAGCGAGAATGGAGACCGAAAAATCTTTTGCCCCTTTTCCCCCCAGGAGTAGAGGAGGGCGTTGAGAACTGACGGGTCTGGATGTGTGTTTTTTTGTTATGTGTTTTTATGTGTGCTGGGCTGGCCAAAGTCAGGAATGGGTGGGCAGGAGCGAGCAAAGAGCGAGGCAGAGCGGTGGTAGGAGGGTTGGATGGAGATAGCGACGTCAAGGAAATGGCGAGGAGACAAAGACATGGACGAATTTGGCCGCGGAAGTTGAAATAAAAGGCGAAAAAAGACATACGTGCTTTTTCCACCGAGGTAAAGGCATTTAGGACATAAAATGGATTCGTGAATGAGACGATTATGCATAAGGGGGAGCGTGAAATTATAGGATTCCGATCGGTGTTTGTAGACTGTAGGAACTTCCTGTCCACGGCCGAAACGTCTACGACAAAAGAAAATCGTGGACTCAAGAGCAGAAAGTTCGGGATAAGGGATGGAAAGTTTATATTTTCTTGTCTCTCATGAATAAATAACAAATATTTATATTTTTTCACCTGAAAATTTCCGGAGACATTGATGTGAAAGTGGTTCCGTGGAGATGCATGAGACAAGATAGGGATTTAAATTGAATAATCAACTAATAGACAGCAGAAAAGAAATTTCCAAAACTCGAAGCGTGCTGCGTTAGATTGGACTTTAAGCGCGTCAAAATGTTTAAAGGATATCAGGGACTGGCTCAAAGAATATTTGCTAATCGTCCTAACGATAGAAATTGTGGAGACATATACGCGATATGGTGCAATAAACCAATACTGCGTAAAAAAAGATTTGTATTAGAACATTCTACGTAATTGCTACATGATCTGATTTCTTCGAAGCAAAACTTCATCACCTCAGCATTTAAAAAATGTGTTCATTAAGCATTTATCGCAATGTATGTATCGCAATGTATGTATCGCAAGACCCGTGTTATCATTTTTATCATCTCTAAAATTTGGTTATAAGTACATAATGTGGGATACTTATGTAAAAATATCGTTAGCATCTTTTTCATGGTATGCATTGAAATGAATGATTGGTTATTTAGGGGAGGCGACCGACAGCTGAGGTTATTTGCGCCATATAGGATAGGTGGGTAATTGGGTAATGGTAGGAGTTTTTAGGGAACGGAGGAAGGGTGGAGAGAAACCCGGCGTCGGCATTAGCCTACTCTTAACGAAAGGCGCCAAGGGGACCACGGATTAACGTCCCATCCGACGGACGGAGTACTGTACTTGAAATGCCCTCCACTAGGCACTCAAGTGGGGACCGGTTTTCCACTGAAAAATCCGCCACTGTCGGGAATCGAACCCGGGCCCTCGTGATGGGAGGCCAGTACTCTAGCAACAACACCAACCCGATCACCTGGAATGAATGACTTATTTGCAATATTCATTTTTGAGTCCAGCTGGATTTTGCATATTAAGTGCGCTTGAGTTGTGGTTGATGGCAGAGAAAGGCATTCAAATTACAAACTTGAGGATTGGGGCCTTAATACTTGGTAATGCCTTTCACAAAACATTTTTCTCATTTAAATTGATGGAACTGAGTGTTTATTATTAAATAATGCTAGCATGTGCCACGTTCGTTAATAGTGGTTCAAATTATATAAATGAGTACTATGAGTTCTATGTCTTCTGTGTCTTAGAGATTCAACATTTAAGGACTGAATCCAATTTTAAACTTCACACACCTTACTTATCGAGGAACTGCTGGCTTTCAATTTGCAAGATTTTTTCTGTACTAGAAGTTGGTCTATCACTATATGTCCCTCGCCTTTAATGTTAGTTTTTATTCTGATGACGTTTTCCTACTACTGATATGCTTAAGCGTATTTTGAATGAAACCGTGGCTCATAATCATGTAACTTCTGTTGTGCAAATCTGATATGTAATTCATTAATTTATGATAATGTAATCCTTTTAATAATTCAGTGTATACTTTCACGTTTATATCTTTAAGATATGATAATAATATACCGCATATCTGCATTTTTACGCATTTAAACGCAAATGTTAATCACCTCCTCTAATCAAGCAAAATTCTTTTTCTCCCCAGGTGAGTGTGGCTGATTGGTTTGTTCAGAAAGCGAAAGTATTTACCACGTTGATCGGTGCGGTGAGTTTTCATTTCCTTACATTGTATATACGTTAAGTGTATGTGTATGTTTGCTGTTTAATTTATGCACTAAACTGTTTGGGAATGCGTTTATGTATTATTTTATTATTTTTAAGATTTGGATCGTATATTGGCGATGCTGAGGTGTCGAGCTTAATCATCAAATCAAAGATCTAAGTTCCGTTTATCTTCGAAATACTATTGTCGCACTATCATTTCATCTCATATTTATTGATGATAAAACTTTCTTGGCATGTGAGGCAGATCCTACTGCATCCCCCAATTCACTGTCAATCACTTCTCATTTGCATTTCATCAGATTATTTGGACAATAAATAACGTAACTAATAGGCATAATGATTGATTCCTTTTCATAGATAGCTTGGTTGATAACAAGTCGCGGTCTTGTGAATTCGAATGCTCACGACTTGGTAGGAAGAGGATTCAATGGTTTAAAACTTTATTTCTCTCCGGAATTGATGATTTTTTATAATGTAATTAATGTGATGAACCTATTCATTGATGTTCTCTGAAAATCATAAATAACTACTTGGGAGAACTGATTGAAGTAATGAGTTAATTTAAAGTTAAAGAATTAGTTTTTTATTTTAATATGGAGTGGAAAAGCATTTGATAGATGCTTAAAAATGTGGATTTCTGATGAATATTTTTCTTGCATCATTCCGCATTGAATTATCGCCTCTGCTGCGTGACCCCTTTTTCTTATGACCCTAAAGAAAAAATATTTATCGTAGGAACATGAAACACATGGGCCATAGAAAATTATTTTTGGCGCTATAATATTTCGTCGCCTTACGTGCAGCGTTGTCATATTTCTTGGTGTCTAAATGGAGGAAGGTGCAGTAAATTCATTTCGTTGAAACAAAATTACACGTTAAGTAAAGACCATTATTACAAACTCTAGACAGCATTTTCCACTGTAGCCTTAGATTTATCATACTGTTGAAGCCTTAGACATGTCAGGTTACGTTGGTAAATATTAACAACGTTTGTGACATGTATTTACGCTGTTGAACTTCATAATTTTCATAAAATTTTTTATGAGAAAACATTGTTTTCTATTATTTAATTTTTTAATTCAAAAGTGTATTTTAATCTAATAACGGATTTTACAGAGGAACAACAAAGTTTAGGCATGAAAAGAATTAAGGCTCGTGGTATTGGGTAATGGAATAGAGAAAAATGATTTGTGATTTTCTTTTTCCCTTTTACTTTAAAATATTGAAATAGTATTGCGTTCTTTTCACTTGCCACTGCAATGATGGAAATCCACTGGCTATATATGAGAGACAAAGTGCTATTCCTTTGAATTGAGTTCTTCTCATTTGGTTGTTAAATTCTAGAGTTGTCGTTTGGGTGACGTGAGGCGATTTAGGTCAAAGAGGATAGGGAGATAACTAGGTAAAGCTAGGAGTTTTCAGGGAACGATGAAAAGGCTGAAAGAATTGCGACGTTGGCATTGGAAATCTGGAACGAAAAGGCGTCAAATGGACCACGCTTTAACATCCCGGAGTACTGTACTGAAAGACACTCTACTAGGGGTATCAATGAAAAATATCTTCCACTGCTGGGATTCGAACCCGGTGAGAGGCCAGTACTCTAAACACTACAGCACTACACCAACCCGTTCCCCTAGACACCAAAATGTTATTTCGCAAGAATAAAATTACATGAAAAATTTAAATCAACAAGGCGTGGCTGGGACATTGCAAAAATATTTCTACCTCCACTCATAAGGGCGTGGCAAATTAAGGGATATCAACCGTCGTAACAGGAGACACAAGAATTCGTTTTTCGCTGTCATAGTGCACGCATGCAAATAAAGAAAAGCAAAAGAAAAAAATTAATAAAAAGAACACTTCATTGTTATATCCCATAAATTTTTTCCTACTTATTTTTCAAGAAAATGTAATTTTCAAAGCTAATGACCTATCACCATCCGCCATACGCTCTTGCTGCGGCTCGTAATGTGAATTTCAGTTTCTTACGCAAGCGCATGCTTCTTTGCATTGGCGGAGGTGGAGATGTTTCAATTTGCTCCTGCTTGGGTGGCTCGTGGTTCTTTTCTCATAGCTCATAAGGTTCAGCACTTCGTCCATCGGTTGATTTCAAGCGTTGAGAGCCCTTTGATTTTGAACTGGCTGGTATTGACCACAGATTACTTCTTACACATCCTCCATGAGCAGCGATGATAGCAATCACGCGCAATTTCGTTAACTTATGCGATTGCTTGTTACGGGTTAGTTTCATGTTTTTAGGTACTTAGATATGAATTCGTAAAATATTATAGCAGAAAATTCAAATTTTTAAACTTCTGTGCTGTTTTGTTTGCTATTCTCCCTTCTTAATCATTCGCTAAAGTACACTATATTTGCATATGATCTTCTGGCAAAAATACTTAAAATATTTTGGCTTGAAGCGTGAATATCCCGATTTCTCACAGTCATGCACTTTGTATTTACTTCCCTGATCATCCAGATTTTTTAGCATTATGCTAATTTTGGAAGAAGATTTTCATTGACACTTTTAAAGGACGAAATTTCTTTCAATGGCTTGAATATACATGCTAAAAGTGCATTTATACCACAAATGTGCACCATGTTATTATTCAATTATCCCAAGCGGGCTGAATACAATTTAAACAATGCCAGTGTGCCAGAATGTATTTAAAAGGGAGAAAAACGCGGATTGCTGTTCATAGAAAGTCATCGAAATGCCTTAACATGTGCTAGAGGCGGAAATTGAATAAAAGCCATTGTTTTCTTGCAATTAGTCGTTCTAACCCTGTTTATGATTAGCATGCAAATGTATTGCATACCCCTCTTGAAGATTCTTTGTTCAACGCAGTGGGAAGCTTATTCGATGTAAACTTAAGCTATAAGTATATTACGCTTGTACCAGGGAATGGGTATTTGTATTTCTCCCAAGCTTCAGCGTGGAGTAAGAGAAGTGTACTATAAACTATATTCCGTCTTCGTGTAAAACATATACCTTTTCTACTTAAGCGACAGCAGATTCAAAACTATAGTCTCCTAGGTTGCTCTTGGAGGTGGAAAGAAGTTGTGGAGAATGATAGGGAGTATTAAGTAACTACGCCATATCTGGAGTCTCGTGGAAATTCCTTGAGGTGTATTAGGATAGGAAACACATTAACTTCAATAGTAATGTTTTCTAAAACCTACGAAGATAAATTGACGACTTCCTTTACGCAAACTGTATTTATATGCATGAATGACGGTGAATCGTTCAAATAATGCTATATATTTTTTTCTTTTTAATCAGGAAGTCTAATCATTCATAGTATTCTCTTATCCATTATCCTATATCCCTTTTTATTTCTTTAACGTAAGTTTTATTCCTACTCAAAATGTCAGTTGTTGTGAAGCGAGCCTGATGACGAAAATAATAAAGTCCATCTTCCTCTTTAAAATACATGAGATTACTTTTTCAAAAGAATCACTAACTCATGCAACTAATCCTGTTGTGTGAAATCCTACTCTCCAGATTATTGAGGTCTAAGGAGGAAAAAATTGATATGAAAAACTCAAGTTGTGAGCACAGATTAAGGGACAATATAAAATGGGGTTAGGATGTTTGGGGTATACGTGCAGTAAAGAGGGATGTGGGGAAGGGTGGAAAATAAAGGAACAGGGAGAAGCAGAGAAGAAGAGGGAGAAGGAGGAAAGGAGAAAGGGGGAAGAGGATGAAGTGGTCGCTAGGGAACGGGCCTCCCGCCACCTCCATCTCTTTGGACTGTTGCCATGGATTCAAGCCCAGCTAACCGGCGTGTGTGGGCGAATGGTGGGTGGCCAGCCAGCCGTCCGGTAGGGCAGGGTTATAGGGAGGTGGGAAAGGGATGACTGCAGGTTCGGTCGGCTCCAGAAGTGGCCGTTTGGCTATTCCTCGTGTGCATGGTTTTTCACAGCGAGGTCCAGCGTCCAGCCATAATGGTCTGTCGCCCCTAGGACCCCCACACTTCTCTCTCTCTTCTTTCCCCCTTCTCCACCACCCCTCCTCTGTCAATTCCTTTCTTCTCTCTTTCCTCCCCACTTTCCATTTTCGCCAAACAGCTTTGGCCGCCTCCAGCCGCCCCATCCTTCCCTTTTATCTGGTTTCCCCACTTGCAATGGCTGACGCCGCCGCGCCAGAAGCTATTTATGGTCGCGAGACCGATTATTACTCGACGGTCCGTCTGCCTCAATTGTTTTGCGCTAACGGATTTACATGGGCGGGTCCGGGAAGGGGTTGGGGTCTGTTTTTTGGTTATCTCTTAAATCTCGGCAGATGGGGATCCGGTCGAATGTGTCTGTAAGGGTGTTCCTGGAAGCATTGTGGCTCCCGACAGATTGGGAAGGGATGGCATTCCGTCAGATATAAATATATACTTTTTTTTCCTTTTGGTCAGGCCTTTATTGAGTTGCGGGCGAGGGAACGGATTAAACGACCCACGGAGCCCAAGATGAGGGAATTTATAAGGGAATCCACGTGAAAGATATTGGTTAGCCGATTCGTGGGTGCATGATTTGTAGGCCTCCAACCTCTTTAACACCCTCCAAAGCCAAGGCCATTAAACTAGGGGGCAATAACATGTCACCATGCGGTGGGGTAAGTGACGAATACGAGGCGTTTTTGACTTTATGTCCCGTTCTCCTTCCTCCATTTCTCTTCCTTATTGTTCACAGCGTCTTAATGCCCATTATGAGCTCTTTTACTCAGGCACCGCATCACCATTCCGGCGGATAAATTCTTGTTATCTTACACGGTGACAGCTTCCTGAAGCTGCTCCATTATTTCAAAGAATAACGTTCACCGGGATGGAGTTAATGTTCCGGACGTGGCGGGCGCGTTTGTTAAATTGGAGCTCCGCGAGAGGCATGCTATACTCCTGCAGCTTCCTATAAGCCTCCAACGCGTTTCTTTCTGGGGATGAAGAGTCTAGCCGCAACGTCCGCGACCACAAGCGGCGCACCCACAACATCCACATGCATAAACACCGTCCGCCTTGCTTCACTCCCGCACAGGCAGCAATCTCAGTGACTTAGCGTGTTGTGAAACGTGTTGCCACGTAGGGGCTAACCCATTCACGCATATCGCTGAGTTTAAAGGATATTTGCATAAAATGCGGAAGATACTTAGTTCTTCTTCGCGTTCCTCGTCACCGGGAACGTTGGGGATCGTGAATATACTAGGAGAATGCATTAAAAAATATCGTTTCCGAGCTGCTGGCTCATATAAATGTTTTCGTGCCCGTCAGAGGATTATCGTGTAATCCGTGGTGAACATCCTCGATATATATTAATCCTTTTTGTCCAGCGTTGCAATGAACTGATTCGCTACCTTCACATCCCAAACATATAGATAAGTTCCCCTAATCTGATTAGTTCATGCCTTTTCATTTTATCCACTCAGCAACTCTGCACTTGGTAATATATTTTTAAATCCAATTTTTCTATATGAACGGAGCATTATGGAAGTAAATGCATTAATCTGATATGTAGACAGTCATAAATACGAATATTTCCTTTAATGGAATTAAATATTTTGGCATTGTATCAGGAGTGAAAATTATACTATTGTAAGGAAGGATAAAATGGTGACACATAGATTATAATCTCTAAGTAAACTATTAAAATATTACTATTATTTTGGAGAACTTAAACAAGTATGAAAATTTACTTGTATTATTGCTAGGCTTCCGCAGCTTCTTTTATCTATAGCTGCAGCTGTTCCTTTCGGGAAATGCTGCGTGCGATTCATTCTGTGACTCAACGTTTCACTTCTCCTACTGGGAGCGTTATCAAGAGATTGAGTGTAGTACTCCCAGACCTCCTTGCCTCCCAGTAGGAGGAGTGAAACGTTGAGTCATAGAATGAATTGCACGCAGCATTTCCCGAAAGGAACAGTTACTTTTATTCCATTATAATGGAAATACTCCTGAAAAATGATTGTAATGATAGAGACCTACCGGTAGCCTGGCAAATTAAATTTTTTTGCGGAATCGCACCAAGTCTTCTTTATAGGCTGAAGATAAAGCCCAATAAAAATGTAAGGCCATTTAGGGCCAAATATAATAATTATTATCTATATTATTATTCCGGTAAATGAATAAATGCTTTGAATATTGCTGCGATCATTGCCTTGAAATAAAATGATAACCGTGTACTTACTAAATGACCTAATTTGGAATCATAGTGCCCTCACTTAGTGTTAACTCTGTCAGGGCCTTGAGTCTGTGTCACGCGGGCAGGAAATGAATCAACGATCCAGAGATTGGTTTGCCAGTGATATATCAGGCCGCCACCGAGGCCACCTGTCTCATTATCATTCCGATAGCAATTTAGCCAAAATGTTTCTTCGTTTCGTTAAAAATAAACTGCCTCTAAAAGAAAAAAAATTGAGTCACGTACTTCGCATCTCCAATTTTATGAAAACTGTCACGGGGTTTGAGAAGATATTTGGAGGTCGCAATTTTTACTTCTGCAATGGGAATGGCTTTCGCTTTCTCCTTTCCTGAACGATGACCTCGGCGCCGTCCGTCATAGGAAACTTCCCGTTAGTATGAGTCTGGAATTTGGTCGGATGATTTCCCCCCGTTTGGCGTGTTAATTTGATACAATGCCGCAGGAACGAAACCAAAATTCCATCATGGCAGCAGTAGTTCCGACATCTGATACGATTTCGTTCTTGTGCCTCATCCGCATTTTCGTTGAAGGGGAATGCGGATCGCGTGAGAGAAGGAAATCCGTCAGAGTGACATCAAATCCATTGTTCTACGCCGTACCCACTCCTTACACACCCTCCCCCGAAAGCCTTCTTCCCCTAACTTACCCGCTCACACCCCTCCTCGTTCCACATTCTGCATCTCCATACCGCGTTTTAGGTTTCTCTAAGGAGAGGTCGGCTTGGTTTTAGATAAATTCGACCGTATTAGACGTAATCTGCTGGAGCGGCATTACATGGATTAAATAAAACTGCACAATTAGCACGGTACACTTATATTTAATGCACCATATAATGCACAACACGTGCTTCAACGCCTAAGGTGTCATCGTCAGGTCAACTGCCGACCTCATGATGGCATCTTAGGTGTTGTGACACACGTGTTGTGTATTAGATGGTACATTAAATACCTACATATATATCTACGTATTACCATTAGAGCCACAACGAGGGTGTGCAAAAGGGGGTGAAAAATCATCTTACATGTACTACTGTCATGTCAATAACGGGTAAAGTGATACTACTACATGAAAACAAGTTAGTTATAGGAGTCAGGTGCAACTAGATGGTGTCTACTTAGTTACGAACTAATTATTAGTTAGAAAGATTTTCACTAAACTTAGTTATCTTTAGTTCCCCAGCGTGCATAGATTAGGAATATTAAACCATGCACTACTGCCTACTCCAAGAATTTTTTACATACCTTACCCTATGCAATGCTGCGAATTGTAATTTCTTATGGTACGTGGAAAAAATGACATTTTAAATCTATTGGTAGGATGATCCATCTTTCTAACCCTGTTTATCTAATCAGACCTAGGGCTTTTAATATATATTTAACGTCATCCTTAAAAAAATTAGCTTCGAGTTTACTTAAAAGGTTAAGCCTAAATTTTAAATCCGTGTATTGATCGTATTTCTCATCTTAGTTCTTCTATTAAAATCATAACATTATTGCAATTATCACAGTGGCCTTTAAAAAATCAACTTTACTTTGTCTCATTTGCACCTTCTCTAATTCCTTTATCCTACCTTCTTCTTACGGATCCCATATACTAGGCAAATATAAGTGGGTAGCAAAACCCATTGAAATTTTATTTAACTCTTTGGTTTTAGGTGGTACAACGACTGAGATTATATCATAACATCTAATCCAAGCCCTTAAACTGAAGCCAAGAAAAATATCAATGTTAGAGCCAGGATTTGAGTCCTTAGCTCTTGATTTGTAGGGCCGGTATGTTACCAACCTGGCTACCACTTCCGACTCTCTAAGAAGTGTTACCTTAATGTGTGTTCTGATTCTAAATCCAGAAACATGGTGATCGTATTTCCGGAATTTCAACAAATGAAAATGTTGTTGGATATCGGTTAGGAGTGGTGGCTCAGGTAGGTACTCACTGTCTTCGGGTTTGTATTTCCGGCAGGGGCAGAGATAATTCAACGGGATGCGGGTACGTAATTAATACCAGTGTGGGGAGCACTTCAAGTTATGTGAAGATTCCACTGGGTTGGACCATGTTAAAACCGTAGAATCGTAGGAGTCTATATTTAAAAGTAGTCTAATGCTGACGACGGGTTTCTCTCCATCCATCATTAGATTGAAGAATTCAAGCCTCTATTCAATTACCCACCTATCTTAAATGGTACAAATTACTTCAGCTTCGGTCCTGTCTCCCTAAAATAACTACTCCAAGAGTAAATGGAGCGGGCATATGTTACGTAAAAAGAGTGATAAAGAGTTATTCGTCATGCATAGTGCGAATGAAAGAAGTATGTTAGGAAGAAAATACAACTTTAGACGGCTCGGAAAAGGTAAACAATTGACGACATGCAGCAGAATTTACCAGGTGAAAGTCATCACGCAAGTGCTGCTGAAATAAAGATCATTATAGTTTTCAAATGTCGAAAAAAATCGCTTTTATTCACAAAATTGCTGAATGTCACCGGCATCATGTAAAAAGATCATGTTACCCTTCAAAGACCCATATAATCGTTCACTTAAGGGATGAGTTTACTTCCAGCTGCTTCATATTCCCGTACTAGTTGTAAGTTGCAAAAAAGTGGCTAAAAAGGCACTCAAGACCATTCCATACCTTTCCAAATCTAATTCATCTCAAAAGCTTCAGTAAAGTGCATTAGAAACGTAGTGCAATTAAAAGATCTTCATATCCTTAAGACTAAAATTACAATTTTAAAATTTGGAAGCTAATATCTTCACTTTTAACGCATGCTATCTCATGGAATGGGGAACCTGAGGAAGGGACCTAATATTTATTATTCTGAAATGCTTACATGAGCTGGCTCGCAATACCTTCTTTAAATATTTCGATTAAAATTATTTTAAATTACGTTTTTTGATCCCCTGCATGTAAAATATCAAATGTTTCCCTATTGCCTTTCATTTGATCTTCCTTTGTCATGGAAAGTATTTTTTTGAGCCAAAACTCCTTTTGATATCATTTTGTTGCAGATGCCATCGGGAACGAAACACTATTGTAGCCTTTTTTCGGAGTTACGAGAACATATGGTGCTTTGTATGTATTTTCTCGTCCCTCGCCCACTTCAAGGTTCTGTCAAGATGGAAAAAAAGGAGCACCAACATGTTATCTATCCTTCAAAGAAAAGGATGTGAATCCCTTAAAAAAAAAAGAAAAAAAAAACTTTTTCGTCCTCGGGTTTTTTCCATCACTCGAACCGCAACGAAAACTATTCGTGTCATCATTTTTTGTTTTAACTCGGGGAAAGGCTTTTACTCATCGATCGTCACTCTTTTATGACAATCGTTTTTTCCGGGGTAGAGAAGAGCTAGCTCGGGGAACATTAAAAGAAGAAAAAAAATAACTAAGAGGAGAAGCTAGGGGGAACAAAATGACGGAACACTCCGATGGCGCTGTCCATAAAGGAACCACCGCCTCTTTTATTCCACGTCATTCGGGTGTATGTCTTTTGTTTCATTCGATGCCGTTTCGCGTGTCTTCTTTCGTTTTTTTTTATATCCCAGCATCTCGACCAGCCCTCTTCCTTCTATGTTCCCTCCCTCCCCAAAAGAACTTACAGCAACCTCCGGTCCGCCCCTCTCTCCCATCATTCTCGCTATTTTCATTATTTAAAAGGGGATTGTTTTATTTATCGCCGCGTGTGTGGAATATGGCCGTCACTTTTAAAATATAAAATGGGGAGAAACGCTTTGGCCTCCGCCGAAATGTGCCTATTCCTATTTGCTTTTTTTTTGTTATTCCCCCAAAGTACAAAAGCAACCTCTCTCTCTCTCTTTAATTTTATTTTTTCTTCGTTTATCATGAGGAGTTTATTGGAATTCCTTTCTTGTGTGAAAACTCCCCTCTTTTTCCGTAATTCCGCTTTTAAAAAAAGGGGGGGCGTACAGGGGTAGGCGAGGGTAGAGGCACGTGCGCCTTTATTTTCTCCTCCATCTCCGTAAACGCTTTCCCAACCCTTTTATCCTCCTCTCTCTGCGTTCTCCCCTTTCCTTTCTTCCTCCATCCCCCCTCCATAGAGTCTGAAAAACCCTTGATACAAAAAGGTGACGTTTTTACTGCTATCGCAGTCTTTTGCTTCCATGCCCTCTCCCGTCTCTCTCTTTATTATATCTTTTGTATTCCGCTTTATCCTCCCTCTCTCACTTACCTATGCGCTCGTGGAACTAACCGTTATCATCCCTCTGAAGGTGTCATTCAAAAATTTTACTCGCCGACTACCCGTGTTTCGGGGCGAACGTTTTAATAAAACGGGAATGGATGGAGTGGTTCTAAACTTATTTTCTTCTACGTCCTGCGTAATGAAATGCTATGCCCGCGTGGAAATTAAGAGGCACGCTATCTAGGATTATTTCAACTGTAACATACACTGGAATCCACTAAAAGGGTGTGTAGGAGGGGGTAACTGTTAACATGTACATATTATCAACGAAAAAGCGACCATGTTTGAAATCGATGGTTGGCGACTTCACGTTGTGGAGTGAATGCGTGATAAATAGATGAAACTTGGTTATATTCCACAAATATTTATTAACCGAACGGTTTCGGCCTTATAAGGTCATCCTCAAAGGTTTCACAAGTTATTCTTAGATTAGAATAAACTTTATATTTTCTTATATTGGAATAAACGTGGTTAAACTTGTGGAATATAACAAATTTCATTCTATTTATCATAAGAACATGTTCTTGTTTACTGCCATTCTGATTTTAGTCTTGATCATTAATTTCTGTAAGGGAACACGGCGAAATTACCTGAAAAATAGTACAGTATATATATCATCACATATTATTTACCTTCAAGGTCACTTAAATTTCGTCTAATACTATCCATTTATGTGCGCGAATAGAATTACATTTAAACTCCTTGTTCTGCCACCCATATTTCTAATTCTAATTCTTTACGATCCATCTTATAATAGTAGGTACGCTGTAAATTTAAAGTTTTAAACTTACGAAAAACTTCTTAAGGGAAGGTTTCAACCTATATTTTTCCGTAGTTGAACTTCCTGGCGATCAAATTTTTTCTTCTGTTTTCCTTTAAATCTTTTTCTTCGTAATGTCATCTTTTTCGTCATTGGATCTTTATGATTTTTTTCGCATCGCTGTGGGTGGTATCCTTGGCATTTGCCTCTTTTAATTTTCATTTATCTTTGTTTTTTTTGTTTTTGATAATCACCTCGTGGATTACTGCTTCTTTCATCGGGGTCGCTCACTGAGTCGTGGGTATCTCCCGCTAGCGCCTGACGTTTTAATTGCGTTCCGCTAGACGGGGCGCAAATGCGTGGAAGGCGACTAAACGTATACGCTGGGTTTCTTGCAAACTCCGTCTAACGGAAATTCCTTTGAAGTGAGGAAAGTGTCCATCGTGAGATATGCACGTAAAAAGCGATTGTTTTCCAATTTACCGCTTTCAGGTGCCGTGATAACTACACGGAATGCCGCGAGGGAAAAATTTTTTTTACGCATAATTTATATTTCTAAAGGATGGTTTTCAATACACGTCGTAAAATTCATGAATTTGAATCATGGAGCAAAATAGCAATTCTATTACAGCGTCAAAGCATAGAGTAACTTGAAAGACTTAAGTATACGTTAATTGTGTATTAACAGTATGATTTCTATTATAAAACGAAGTGATTTAGGCCAGATATTGTGGTTCAGATCAATCGCCATTACAGAAAAATAACCTGGTATTCCTTGCTTACTTTTATTCATATATTAAATGGGCAAACAAAAAAATGGAGTTAATAAATTAACGTAATTGAACCGTGTTAATTTATTTTCTTACCACGGCGATTTCTATCGTGTGCAAGAGAGTAGGTAGTAGTTATGATTATTCATGTTATATGGTGCATGAATGGAGTGTAGAGGCTTATAGCGCTTTAAAATTAAAGGTACCTGTACCTACAAAAAAAAATTGCAAAATCACATTACTGTGTTCGCCCCGATAAATATTGACTAAGTGTATTACAAATAGTATTAAGAATTATTAAAGTAATGTGATGTTATTTTTCCCAGGATATATATTTTCCTAATTCTGATCACTAAGGACTACGCTGAATGAGCTTATACGAGACAGTTGCCTCAAGCAACGATAAAATGTTGTCAATTCAAATCAACGACGTATTCGTAGGATATTTTATCCATTTGGTGCATATTTTGAATATGTAATCAATGTTTTACCCAATTTATTTACCAAATGATTGCGATTTAGGAAAGCAATGTAAGCTTACTGATTATCACTGTAATTAACTATCCTTCTTTTTTTTAGTGGTATTCATATGCAAATTTGATATTCCACTGAAATAAGTCACATAACCTGATCATCACATATCACACATGTAGATAATGTGCGCTATAGTTAAACCTTTTCGCTGATATTGTTACAAGAAAGTTGCTGTTAGCATTGTAAACCATTGTGATCCCAATTTTCGGCCGTTCCCATAGCAAGTCATCGTATTCTTTTTGCAAAAAATAAATATCCAGGTATTAATTCATCAAAACCCTAGATACCCACTAATTTTGGATTACAAGGACCGCTGCAGTTCGTGTAAACAAAACTCTGCATGGACTGTCAGTTGCATAAAGTTCAGGTCTAGTTTCAATTCTCTTAAGTACTCGCTCTGACCTTGTTTGCGATTGAAAACTTGAATAATTCTTAGCCAATGTTCTCTAGCTCCGAATTTTGTGGGCATCTCTCCATCGAAGTTCGAACTATCGAAGCAGTTAAGGTTTAATTTTTAGCAATACCACTCCAATCACCTAAAAGGGGTTAGACATAGCACGACGACCAAATTGCCTTATCGTCTCCGCTTTATTGCCTGGCAGATATCCTACGAATGGACCAGTAATCAGATAGCGTTCAGCGTTATACTCCGGCAAAGTGCTGTGCCAGCATCAAATTGTTTTCCTTTATGTGTCTTGGCGACAGCGGAGAAATTGATTGGAGTAAACCTTTCAAGTGTGGATTATAGATGGTTTAAGGATAGGCCATCCTCAATGCGTTCCCTGCAATAAACGCAGTAGCACTCAGAACGGCTACAATTTTCCATCTGCATCGTGTGCGAAACTGCCTTCTTGACAACTTTATAGAACGTGTCTTAACGACCCATTGCCGGGCTCTTCAAACTTTGGAAGTTTACGCCTAACTGATGGCACAATAAAAAGTGCATCTTCTGGAACTTTTCCTCAAGTCCTTTGACCCCGGGCCAAATTTTTCCCCATCCGTTTTTTCGATAATGTCTCCTTTCTCTCCGAGTTATTTGGCACTAATTCACTATTTTCCTGTTCTTTACGTTGTTTAATTATATTGGCCACTTTTCCAAGCGATTTAATTGTTTTGTTAATATTTCCATGGAATAAAAATATAAAACTATTTTTAGTCTAGTTACATGTAATAGTCAGTTATCACTTTGAATTTATACAAGAATTTTATTTGATGTATCCTTGAAATTCTTCATTTTTTCCTCCTGCTAAACTATTCAATATTTTACCAGATAACCTCCGTGCCGCATTATATGCTCCATTTAATTAGTTCTTCAGATAAACAAGGAAGACAAGTATAAAGTAATTATACTCATGCCTTTATATTGAAAGAATCATGCCTAACATAGGAGGATAGACTGCACTGGAGATGGCATCACGGATGATTTGAGATGCAAGGTCATCCATATTGGTTGGTACACACAAACGTGCCTGCCACTCTCGTTACACACGGATGAAATTGTATTTGCACCGTGCATAACTTACTAATGACTAGTGGCGCTTTTTAAAAATTCGTGACGTAAACAGAAAAGTAGGTACGTAAACACACAATCAAGCGTCAAATAGATAGTTTGAATACGTAACATTCGAACTAGCTTTAAGGAATAGAACACCCAAGGGGAATCAGAGGCATTGTTGATTCACGTAAATAAACTTGGAAAGATTAACTGAAACTGTCACTGCGATGACATTTTGGTAAGATTTCAATATTTATTTTTATGTTTCAATACAAATGCAGTCTCCATCATATGCAACGTTTTGTGCCGAGGTTTTGGGGTCTGATCCTTCCCAATTACCCCCATTCTGGATTCTTTGTCACCCGTAGACTAACATGCGTACGCCACCTGTAGTATATTCTTTCCTTCATCACGGAAGGAATTACATTTTAAGCCTCTGCCTACTGCCCTACTGGATACTCAAACCCATATGTGTTTTCATGTCTTTATCCGCACTAATAGGCTCTTCATAACGGGAGGAAAGCTCCAAGGATGGGAATGAAAGGGAAAATAGGAAGGGTGGAAAGAAACCGTCGGCATTAGCCTGCTCTTAAAGAAGGGCGCCAAGGGGACTACGGCTTAACGTCTCATCCGACGGACGGAGTACTGTACTCGAATTCTAACCACTATCCCAGCCCAACCTCGACCTACAAGATACTTTAACCTTTGTGATCTTAAACAGTTGGAGATAACGTCTGCCACCAAAAACAACGTGCATTTGTTAAAAGAATATATGTTCCCTACCAACTCTCCCTTCCTGACCTTACCTTTTCTCTCCTCCCCTACTTGACCCATCTTCCAAACCCTCCTCCTCCGGCCAAGTTACAACTAGTCACTGTCCTCCCCCTTCCTGTTTACCCCCCCCCCTTTTTCCATTGTTGCCCCACCCACCATGGGCATTATTCTTTGTGGGATTCATTCATGGCGATGCATTTGATGAGTCAACTAGATTATGTTAGGTAATACTATGGCGATGCTTGCAGAGGAGGAGAAAGAGAAATTATGACGAAAACGATCTATAATTTTATACTTTGCTCAGAATGCGTAGTGACGCTTTAGCATTCTATGACTATACTTGCACTAATCTTGCTATCAACCCTCATGAAATAGGATAAGACAACTATAACAAAACTATGATTTTCCCTTTACAAAGAAACAGTAGCATGAACTACAGTAGCTTTACTTTCAGAGCTATTGTGTCGATGGGCAATCATCTTTACTACAATTTTTTCTCTTACTGCAAGTTTTAGCGTTATTATAATGCATTTATTGTTTCTTTTTTCTTTCAACTCTCCTTTTCTCTCAATAGAGTAACTTATGCAGACGTCGGGTTTCACTCCACTCTTGCTCTTATTTTTTTTTTTTTTTAAAGATTCATACTCGCATTCAATTACCCGCCAATCCTTACCAGTGCAAATGACCTCAGCTCTCGACCTACCACTTATAATGGCTACTTCTTCAATGAATCAAGAAGATCGCTCCACAAAAACCAATCTTAAGATTGAAGACAATTCATGATGACCGGTAATATCGTTTTACAAGGATCGGAGGTGGACGGATGCTCCCGAAGTGAACAAATGGACAACAAATTACGCAGCCGGTATCCCAGCCATTTTCCAGGGGGGCGGCAAGCGGGGTCGTGGACGAATTTGACGCGGTGCTTGTAATGCGAGGAGGGACTTTACACGCCACCGAAATCACGCGCGGCCACACAAAACACCCGCTCGTCCCACAAGGCACACACTCTGCACCCAAGCCGCGTCTTTTCTTGTCCCTTTAGCCAATCCCCAGTTCCCGCCCCACTCAACCGCGAAGCATCCCTCACTCCACCCCCACACGTCCACACACTCTCATTCCAAACACGTCCCCATCCTCTCCTTTAAGTGGACGCGGACATTCTCAGTCGCCTCTTCACCCCAGACGGAAGTCCTCCCCCCTCCTCAGCGCGGCACCCCAGCCTCCAAGTAAGCCTCTCCCGCTAACCCACCCTTCCTCCTCCTGCCCCGTCCTCAAATGCCTGCGACTCCTTCCACCCTCCCCTTCGCACTCGAGCCAATTGTCCCGCTCTCATATATCTGCCATTTGCCTCCCTCTATATCCCTCTCCCCACTTCTCTTTCACCACAGCACCATTCGCTCATACACTGGCGACCACCCCCCACCCATCAGCCGTCTCCTACAGTCCCGACCGAAACCGCCTCCTCATTCTCCTCCCCCCCATTTCTCTCGTTCACGCCCGCATGTTCTCACTAACTCCGTCTCTCCACACATGTCTCATCCTCTCTCCATTGAGCCTGGGAGTGCTTTAGTGGAAGGAGGGGTTTGTTTCAGGTCCGCATGCCACAGCAACAGACTTGGCAATACTCTGGATCCTCCACTGTCCACAAACCCTTCAACCGAGAGGGATATCTTCGCACGCTCAAGGTCTTTAAATTAAGCTTTGGCACTAATTCAGCAGAACCTTTTATTTACAATTAATTGGATCTATCATCAATGATTCGTGAGCTTACTTTGTGGAGTTTTATGATCGAGAGTAAAATCAAGTAAGCCTTGTTATTCCGCACGATTTGTTGGGTACACCCCTGCCGGTTTCAACACTTCCCTATCATTCTCAAGGGACAATACAAAGGTTTCCTTTGCCGGCTCAATATACTGGCTGAGCTTGGGCTGGACCCAATAAATAGTTTGGATTAACAAGGTCGGCTTGATTTTAATATTTAGTTCATGAAATCAATCATCACTTTATTAAGCTCCTATATTGATTTCACGTATTTCCCAAATCGCAGTCTTCCTATTAGCTTACGTCTTCATAGTTTGATTCTACTTTTTCCACCCTCCGCTATTAGCTTAATATATTTATTGCCTTCTTTTTCTTAGCCGTTATTCTCTTGCCCTTTTCCCTCGACGATTGTCTCCATTAGGCCATTACGCCACAAGATATGGCTGATTAAGTTTCCCCATCTTCTTTTACAGTTTCCATCTGACTTCTCTTTTGCCTTCTTAAGGCTTCTGCATTTTTCACTTGGTCGATGAATTTAATCTACAACATTCCCCTATAGACCCACATTTTGAATGCCTCTAGTCTTAACTTCTCTACCACTGTTAAAGTAAAATTAACCACCTACATCCATTTAATCTCAAATTAATATTTCAAGCGTATTTCATAAAAAAACCCGCGACTTGGGGTAAATGATATTTCACGGGGTTTAAGTGTCAGGATGGCAGGTTAATTGTCGATGATTCAAATAATATTATTTGGTTACAAATTCTCTAAATATTTCCACATGCCAATCCACATTTGCTTTATGTGAAACAGGCTGTTTATTTCTGTACCTTATATATTTCACACTTGTCCCCTCCTTCGTACATTGCCTCCTCCTTTTACGAAAGATACGTGTCCAAATACACGTTGTTCATGGAAATTAGACGATTCTATCAGCTTATTCACAAGTATGTCCGAAGACTAGAATATCCAAGTACCAAATTAATAATGGAAAACGGTATGGATACTCTAGTATTCGGTCATTTTCAATTAAGCCAAATTAGAAGCTCTCATTATTTCATCTATTCACAAATATGTTGATGCAACGAATTTGTCAGTACGATGCAACAATCTCTGGGTATTAAAACTATAAAATATAATTACTAGCCCCTGGTGATGTATCAAGGCCTGGCGCGTGTAATTTTAATGAACTTTCAATTTTTTATCAATTTTTTCGCAAAACTTACTTATACTTTCCAATGAGCTCTTCTTAAACGAGAGGTAGACATTCCAGAGTTGATATACTTTTTAACATTTATATTAGCAAAACACAATTTTTATTGTATTTTCTGTGTTCTATTTCTAACTAATCCTTAATTTCCTTGTGAATATTTTTACGCTTTAGTAGTTCCACTACTTTTGATGCACCGTGACCAAGCTTGTAGGGGAATAAAAGATGTAGAAACGTCTAATTTAGCTTCAGAAATACTACCGGTTATGGCCAGCTCTTGGATGGGGCACCGGATGGGGCCACTTACATGTGTTGGTAATGTGATAGTTGAAGTAGTGAGTTTTCAGGTTCGCGGAATATTCAATCACGGGTCCCCGGCTTGGTGAATGAATCATTAGAATATCATTTTATTTGGCCTTTAACTCATCGTTTCTGTTAAATTTTACATGCTCACTAAGCATTATAACTTGAATAAAAAAAGCGCTTTTTTCTTTCTTCATAGTTGCTTTGTTTGTCTCGTCAGTTTATTGCCGACTGAAATACTCCTTCGTCTCTTAGATATTAAGTTCATCATACTCGTGCGTTGATATGTATCTGTGGAGTTAGTCCTCGTTTACCGAAGGTATCAGTGAATACTTCCAGGAAGGAGGAAGTTCCAAAGTCGCAAAATTAAAATACAGCAAAAATATGCTGAGGATTTGGTGTGTGACACTATGTGGTTTTGGGGAAATACAACGGGAAGAATCAGCACTTTTTTGAAATATGAACATGTAGAAGGATAAAAGAAGTTCAATAGATAGAAATTAAGATGAAGGAGGAAGTTCTTGAGACGGTAGTGATTATAAAAAGTTGCTGGAAAATATTAGGAGAAATTAAAGTTGGTGTGGTGATGCCTTCCAATCTATTGCCTTCAACAAGATGCTGAAGGAAATGGAATTGTTAACGTGACTGCCGAAAGAAGATTGGTAGGTGAGTGAGGACTGCAGAAGAAAGTGGTTAATTTGAATAAAATTCAGTGAAAATAATGGACACCGAAGAGTCCTTCTTTAACATCCACCGACATATAATGTTCAATACTCTGCTTAATGTATTTAAGTAAACGAGTCTGAGACCTCGGATTTCATCCGTTAACTTTTGAGTTGAAGGTCAGTTGGATGATATTTTGAGCAAGATGGAGGGAAGATTTAAGGGTAGATATCTGATCGATGTCAGCGTAAAGTGACTTTAAGAGCCAACTCTTAAGAAGTAATAACCTGAATGGCGCGAATGGGAGAACAAGGAAAGAGTTTGAACTTTAGCTTTGGAGTAGAGAACTAAGGGGTAATCGGAATATGCCATTCCATTAATGCTGAAAGGAAAAAGCTCACATGTTGAGAAAAGATTCACATGAATTGTTATGATGAGACATCATTTGGGAAAATTTAAGACGCTTTATTCTTTACATATGACTTACATAACTTGAAAAAAACAATACTTCTTTCAATTTATACAATATAGGTGACGGAAAGTTGAACGTTGAGGTATATGAGTGGAATTACGGGGCGTGACATAATGAGAAAAGATTACGCAGACCGAAGTGAGTCCTGTTTAGCAAATTATACGCAAATGCCGGTTAGGTGGTTTTGCTATGTGAATGGGTGGAATTAGTATAATGGCAAAAGAAT
The DNA here is from genome assembly GCA_933228895.1 of Platycnemis pennipes. Lineage (NCBI taxonomy): Eukaryota > Metazoa > Arthropoda > Insecta > Odonata > Platycnemididae > Platycnemis > Platycnemis pennipes. The sequence goes on along the minus strand of OW121857.1, from coordinate 30,144,216 downwards.
GAGGCGTTTGTATATAGCGGAGAGGAGGTGTCGAAGATTGAATTGAAGGGCGAAGTGGAAGAAGATCTAAGAGAAATTTTAGAGAGAAGAAGACGCCGCCTTACTTTGGGTGGATTATCAAATAATAATCCAGGAAGTTAATACCAAGCTCTAGTTACAAACAAGAAAAGCTAGTGTTATATAAGGAAATTATGGGCAAAGAATCCTAGATGATTTTTTCCAAAATATATTTGCATATTCAACAAGACTCCACTGTTTTTCTCACTAATAAAATAAAAAATTCATCTATACCTGAGGACCTTTGAAAATATACTCTGCCATTGGTGCCAAACGCAGCAAATTATTTTTACCTATAACTATTAGTCTCGGGCGCAGATTTTTTACTTCGATTGATCACAGAAATGAAAAATTGTAACTTAGTTACCACACGTTTGATTTATTGAACCACAATCTGAGTTCCTTCACTGAAAAGAAAAGAAAAAGAAATCTTCAGGCACTCAAATCATACTTCCTTTTTGTACCTACTTCTTCCGGTGTGGAAAATGAAACACAATTAAGCACTCCTTTCCCAAAATCAATTCAAACTCTTTATTGCTTCTGATCAGTATGAAAAAGCTAATGGTTGACATGACGCTATTACTACCTTTTACGAAATGGGTTTTCTGCTTGTTAAGTAATACCTTATAAAATTGAAGTAACATGCCTGGGCAATACTGAGTTTGACACAGGTCGCAGAACTCTATGTTCGGATTTTGCCTTTGTCTAGAAAGGAACTTCGGTATATTCATAGGTACTTACGGTTGCTTATGCGTTCTATCACGGAATTCAAGGGAAAGAACGCGAGACTCAAAATACAGAGCGTGCATTTAATCACCAGCAAAGGTCGAGATCCCTATGTTTGTTTCCCACGATCCTGACGCCAGGGAAGTTTTTTATTCACCCACTCGTATTGCTCAAGATATCAGCTATGCGAGAGGGAATGAATGTTGAGGAAGCTACTCCCCTTTGTGAAGCTGTGCTAAGGGCAAAGGATGGAGATTATACAGGAAAACACCCAGATAACACATGGCACAGGGTTTGGAGGATCCGACCTTCTCCTCTCTAATCAGAACGTGACCTTAGTTGCCGCATTATTGTTGGCTGTGGACTTAAAAGTCATGCTCTTTTTCGTGATAAGCTTCGTGAAGTTCTTCAGTATTTTATAAGAATTTCAACAGTTTGCCATCTTCAAGTATAATGAATGTAGTTATGTAGGTATTAAATATAGATGTAGGTATTAACCACCAATCCCTTTATTGCTATGTACTAGATAGTAACCATCTAGTTGCATGAGACCCTATTATGTGGCATGTTTCCACTTAGTAGCTTGTTCGTATGTCAGTAGTGCATGCTTGGTGATCTTCAACCCCTGCCACACACCCTCGCGGTGGCTCGCAGGGTATCGCGTAAATGTAGGTACCTTAGTTTTCCCTTCATTGAAAAATTTTAGGTAGCGAAACTAATTAGACTTGAATTTGTTTGAAACTTCTCAAAATTACTGGTGTTTTTCTGAATCATTTATTATAACAAATTACGCCTACTAGCTTTCAATTTATCGAACGCGATTTTTCTATTTTTCCTCCACCTAATATCCATTGAAAGTTTTGCTGTATTTTAATGAATCTGAGTGTTAATTTGGAATAAAATTGCCTTTTTTTATTTCGATCTAAGCGTGAATTTTAATTTCCCTGGATTACTTCTCTCATTCCAACTACTAAGAGGATATGACATAGTCTCATTCAAGCGCATATGCGCAGACATCTATAGTCGTTTGATCTCGTCATCGTTCCACATTCGTCCAACCTCTTGGCATCAGACTAAGAGAGCAGAAGAGATTTTTTTCCCTCTCTCTCTCGTCCCTCCTCCCCTTTTTACACAAGACCTCTGATTTGCCCCCCGCTCGGATATCCCTCTAATAAAGTTGTTTGCAAGTCTACTCTCCCTCCGAATATTTTTTTTTACTCCCCGTTTGTTAGACGCCATGGTCTCAGTGTTCCCCGCAAGGAACGGGGATTTTTTTTTTCATTCCTCCCTCACCCCATTCACTGAGCGCTCTCCTTTGTCCAAATTCAATCCTCAACGGTCTCCACACCCCTCCCCCTCCTTCGCTAAGCCAAACCCCTATAGCCCCGGCCCCCAGTCCGACAAAACCCGCTCCCGGCGGTCCATCGACTCGTCCCTTCGTGAGGTCGACCGCCCACCCTTCTCGCGTCCTTTCACAAGGACGTAACAATCATAGCGTATATTCTTGCGGTCACTCACATCCCTCTCCTCTCCCCCTTAACACGAGTCCGCTTCGCCCTTCTTTCTCCCATTTCTCCCCCCTCTCTATCCCTTCCCCACGGTTCCTTTTCATCGCCTGCAGGAGTCGGTCAAAGGACGATCATTAAGTGTTCCCCTCCGTGCGAAACGGAAGGCAAGATGTAGGAGGGGGGCAATGTTTTATCTTTTATCCGTTTCGTTCTTTTTTTTTCAGTGAATATTTTTCTTCCAACGACTTTATTTTCGCGGCGCGCGTTTTTCAGTTGTTTCCTCGGTTTCCGCGAGTCGGGAAGGGCGAGATTGTAGGTTTTTTTTTAAAATTTTGTTTTTGGAGGGAAGCGGTCGTAAGGGTGGATTTGCTGTGTGTGCGTGCGCCGATGTGAGTGTGCATTTGCGTTCGAGTGAGTCTGTAAAGGCACACGACGTCGTTACATAGGTTTCCATGGAAATAATCGAAAGGGGGAAAGAGTGAGCTGCGCTGCGCTGTGAGTCAGCGGTACTGTTTTCCGTTAGCATGCCAAGTGCCTTTTTATTATCGCGCATCGTTCTTCTTAGATGGCAAGTTCAACTTGATATTCTCATACGTTGCTTAATGAAAAAAAAAGTTGAAGAAATTAATGAAAAAATGTTCGTGTGCGTTCACTGCACGATTTTTGCATTGATTTCTTAGTAAGCATTACGGTGACCGACTTCGAATTGTACTGTCACAATGTGAGATGAGGGGTTAATTGGGAAGAGTAATCATTATTCAAAGAACGAATGAAGCTCAGAGGAAAACCCGGCATCATCATCGACTTATTCTCAAGGAGAATCGGCATGGATTCCACAATTCAGCGTCCCATCTGACGGACGGAATATTGAACTCGATGTGCTCTCCACATAGCAAAGTAGATATGATGATGGGCGAGTTATTACCATTACCCTCAGCCGGGATTTCATGGCTCTCGGGATGGGAAGTCAAAGCTGCAGCCACCATGCCAAAAAGGTTGCGACAGGGAGTATGAGGGACAGTCATCTATTCCTTACTTCGTTTTGTTTCACCTGGGAGTCGGAGATAGTTATTTAGATATGTATGGGAATAAGTACATGTTGTATTTTCTTGTTCAGTAGCAACAATATAATAATAATAATAATAATAATAATAAACATTAATTTCATTCAAAATAGATACAAAAAAATAAATAAACATAAAAATAGAGTGAAATTAGGCACCCCTGTAGGAAACCCCTTCCTTTGTTGGGGTTGCCATTCCTTGATTAAGGCGTTTTGCGGCAGTTACAAGAGAAATTAAATAAATGAAATACTAAGGGCTATACAACTAAACAGAAATTGGGTCCTTGAAAATTTAAATTATCCCAAAGTGTAAAAAGTCTTCTAATCCCTTATGCGTTACATTTAATTCAGGTACATATTTAACAGCACATTCCAAATTCAATAAATATAATACAACATATAAAGAGCAAATTTACTAAACTACATTTACATAACTATATCGAATATACATAAAACCATGGAAACTTTGAACATCTTTATTAATAAAATGAGACGTGATAGGTCTTTGAGGCTTCTTAAGGCCTTAACTTAACCTATGGGATAATAAAATGAATGCAAATTTGAAAGGAGTTGGGGTAGTGGATAGGAACTAATGCTAATAGTTAAGACAATAATAAACTAATTGGGAAAGGAGTAAAATGAAAAAATAGCCATCAGCGGGATTAAAACTTTTCAGTATATATAAGATCTACTTCAGGGCATGGTACCGTGATTTGCTGAAGGGCAATGCTTTTTATTCAGGCGATTTCCATCGGTTGGTGCGTTTAGCGCTCTTTTCCATGCCAAGGGTAGATTGTATTCATCTTCTATCTTGAAATTTTGAGAGTTTTTCCTGATTTAAATGCCTTCCTTTATCAGTCTAAGAAAATAGCTCTTCTTTTTCGCTCAGACTTCAACTTTATTTAAGAAAATTCCGTACCCTGGTTGTGAACAAAGAATGTTCTGCGACGGCTGATTGGCAGGTTTGGTTTGTTTCCGCCATTCTCTCTGGTGCTCTTTCACTCTACATTCCATGGTCCCGTAACGAGAAGTCAACCAACGCGACGATATACCCGGAAGATCTACTTTTACTTAAGGAGGTTATCCACTGAAGTGCACTATATCTGAATTTCCACAAAGAAAAAGTCATTCACCTCGACCAGGATTCAAACCCAGATACCGTATATATTTGCGCGGGTGCTATCGCCAGTTAAGCTACTAAAGCGTCATTTCTCCTAGCAAATTTATAAAGGAACAAGGTGCTTGATGAATTTCCTTCAAATAAAATTACGATTCAGATTGTGTCTTTTGTAGGTCTACAAAGTAGATGTACCCACTAAGGCTCATCGTAAGTGGTATAAATTCTCCCACATACAAGTTTGCTAAATATTTAGCAAGATTTTAGCAACCAATAGCGGAGGAGGCAAAATCTTAGGATTAAAACACGGAAAATTTACTGTATATTATGAAAAACATCGAAGTTAGTCAAAATGATATCCTTTTCAGTTTCAATGTATTTTCCTTCTCCACAAGTATACCCTGTGGCGAGGCAGTGAAAATAATCCAAGAAAAATTTGACAAAGACATTGCCGTTGTGGCTTAAATATGCCTCAACAGCACCTTCTTCCGGTGGAAAGAAAACATATACCAGCAGACGTCCGGGGCTACTATGGGATCCCCTGTTTCACCAACCATGGCCAACATTTGTATGGACAATTTAGAGACGACAGCGCTAAAACCGCGTAGGAGAAACCGAAGATATGGCTGAGGTATATGGACGACACTTTTATCATCTGGACGCATGGAAGTAAGAAGATTGAGGATTTTTAATCATTTAAATGTCACAAACCAGAGTATTAAGTGGGCGATGGAGATTGAGCAATAAGGGAAACTACCCTTTATCGATTTTTTAATCCCAAAGGACGATGGAACCCTAGGGCATACAATATATGGGAAGCCGACTTAGAACCACCGTTACCTCCATGCCACATCGCAGCACCATCCGGCCTAAATAAATAGTGTCATGACAGTCTAATCCAACGGTCAATGTGGATCAGTGACTAGGTGAACTATCCAGCCGGAAAACAAAACCAGAAGCCATTTTACGTCAGAATGTGTACAACGACGGAGCTATCTCTCGAGCTTTGAGGAAAATCAATGACAAGGGCAATAAACACCAGCAAGAAACAGTGGACTCGCCACCTGACAACATCATGATAATGAGGAAAGCCTGTCTCCAGTACATAAAAGGCATGAGTGACAGGATAAGAAATATTCTAAATAATATAAAATCAAGGCCATCTTCAAACCTCAACTACAAGTTAAATCGTTGCTGAGAAACGTTAAAGATAGGACGCCTCTGCAAACAGGAGTTTACGAGATTACATGCGCAGCATTGGGGAAGACGTATATTGGGGGAAACCAGAAGGAGCATTAAAATGGCGATAGAAAAGAATCAGTGGGCCGCTCGACTCGGACAACCTTCGATGTCGGCGGTGGCAGAGTACGCGGCCCTTGGTCATCAAATCGACTTCGGAAAAACTCAAGTTCTCGCCAGGGTCAAAAAACTCAAACCTCAGCTTTTTTGAGAGGCCACCGAGATAAGAAAACCGAAAGACACCTTAAATAGAGATGGCGGCCTCCATAAGAATCACACGAGGATGCCCGTACTATATAAACTTTCTCTCTCAACCTCTCCCCCTCTCCTATTTTACCAACCATAACCAACCCACCGACCTGAAGAGTATATGTACCAACCCACACCGGCATGCATTATCATTCCCTCAGAAGAAGCGACCAGTAGGGGACGAGAAACGTCAGGCTAACCTGATTAAGCGGTAAGACCCGAAAAGTTACTTTAATCATCACTATGAACCGCTAAAGCCTCGACGAATAATAAAGATTTTCCACTTATTTGAACCAGAGTACTTGGGTTGGCAAGTCAGTATTCAATTCACTGGACTAAAACGATCCCCCAGGGAGTTTTATATGTTGCTGGTACGGCTTCTATGGCTTGCGGTGTAAGGAGGATTTAAAGGAAGAGTAGAATCGGGAACGGTAGCCTTCGCCCAATTCCACCACTCTCCTTTTTTCTTTGAGGGCAGGGGGAAGAATAGAGCTAGGGTCCGTGATCTATTCCGGTATCGCCTTGCACTATGGTTCCCCTCGATCCCGCGCCGTTTTTCGAGTCACTCGGGGGAAAAGGACTGCCAGTTAAAGGAAAAAATATGGTCTTGCCCATTGTAACACAAGGTTCAGGGAAATTCTGTGACCACGGGCGAGCAGGTTCCACGCGATCGCCAGAGAGGGGTGAATTAATATGGCCGATAAATTTCAGTGGAAGAACGAGAGGAATTATTCAAGAATATTTCTTATTCCCGAGGTTTATAACCACCTTCCCGCTCTAAATTGCTTAAATGTACTTTAGTAAATAATTTTTAGTAGCGAATGGGGATACTGACCATTGACAATAGGATAGTTGATTCATTGAACTGCATACTGGTGTAGATTCACTCTCTGCATCACACTTTTCTGGCTTTATATAGCTTACAATGTAAGTTAGATGCTGCAATTTAGAAATGCGTGCGTACCATAAGAAAAACTTTTCAGGCATGAAAAACGTTGGGAGAAGGAAATTTTTCAAACCAGTTTTTTAATCGATAATCAATCGAATCGACCCTGTATCTCTCAGCTCCTAATTTTTTTTCAAGAATAATGCATTAAGAATGTTTTTATGAAGAGCTGAGGATGAATAGGCTAATGGGTTATGATCAGGACTACTGTAAAAGAAGAGGGCAGCTGTTTTTAAAATGTTTCGCATCTCCAAAAGGCATTCAGGCTGCTGTTTGTCTGATACTTGTTCCTCGACCAGTTAACACTATACACTATGTTGTATCCATATTAAAGCTAAACTCAAGAAAAGAAAACCACTCTTTGTTGTTACTGACAGAGTAGTAACTAATTAAATTCACCTGGCTACATTAATCGATGCCGTAAACAGTAGTTGATCACACAAAGTCTTACCCACTTATTGAAATCATTAGAAAGCATTTCTATATTCACCCTATCTCTGCATCTTAACCCTTTGAGTGCTATAACGCGATATATTGTCGTTTACTGTTTGTACCAGAGGTGCCAACAACGATATGTCGTTGGAGGCCTGACAAAACGTCTCAGAAATTAAAGCAAAATTCAATAGCAGATTTTTATTTTTATGCATTAAGATGGAATTGTTTATTGTCTAGAGAAGAATGAACTGAGGACAAAAAGTATTAAATTTAAACAAAGTACCCACAGTAGCATACTAAATACCTTCATCTACAAATGAATATGTACTATATAATGTATTGGTGAAACACCTAGCTGCGCTGCTAAAACCTGTGAGGCTAACTTCCGCTATGTCACGGGGAGAAGTGACATTATTTGGCTGCTCTGTTTGCTGCCCAGTGTAGCTCGTATTTGTTCCAATGCTACTCAACGAATGTCCCTCTAACTACTGTGCTTCAGTTGCTCTGCTAATAGCGTAATGTACTAGGGGAAACCCAAACATTTATTTAAAAAAATGACATTAATATTTATTTTCGACATTTTTATGAGATGTAAAGAATAATAACACACTATTCACAATCGCCGTATTATCTATATATTAATTCGCGGAAGGCTGTCTGTACCTATCTTTGTTTGCAGCGCTCGAGGTTGGTCCATTACTTTGAGGTGTTCTACGAAAGTACCAGTCGGAATGAAGTAAGAGTGGTGTCGTTCGAAAGAGGAAAGATGGTTGCATTGCTTAGGCGTATTTTTATTTCCGTTGTTTGACCGCAAAGTGTGAAAATTTAAGCGTGAAAAAATGGTGTTTTCCCTATCTTTTAACATGGGAAATCAGTTGCCAAGCAAATTTGTTTTCGTTGTTAAGTAAAGTTGTTTACATTATTCGGTAGTGCATTTAAGAAGTTGACGACATTGGAATTAGTTTCATCAATCGGTAACGTGAGTACGAAAATATTACTTGACGTTTTCGATGTGTAGATAGTGAAATTAAACAATTTTATACTACCGACGGTTCCAGTGCTGTGAATGAAATCTGAATTTCGAGGTGTTTTGAAATTCTTTTCTAACACTTGGGGCAAGGTTATAAAATATTTATTACAAAAAAGCTCCCAGTTATAACGTTTGTTATGAAAAAGTATTTTTCCATTGTTTATTATGCACAGTGCATTGTATTTTAATTTGCTTTTTTTATTGTAAACTCTTTCGTTGTGCCGATGGTGAAAGAAAGCAATTTTTGTCCATCGGCCGGTCCGGTCTTAGGCATATAGCATAAGAGTTGCATTTACAGTTATTATGCTGATTACAATGTGACTTCCAGGGCCCAAATATTTAGGTAGTAAACACTTGATGAAGAAATTTAAGAATAAAAGCGATACGACAACGATTTTCACCCATCACCTTGCTCAGATACTCAAATATTTTGTGGCGTACGAGTTTCATCCGATATTTTACACAGTCGAAAAGCAGGTGTTTCACCGATAATAATTCCATAACTTCAAATAACTAATTCTGATTTAAATCTACACACACGATTCCATAAATATATTACACCTACCTTTGCATCGCTTTGAGTATGATATTTAACAAATATTACGTCAGAACCATACGATCGACTATACCAAAACCTCCCAGGCCTTACCATTTTCATATCTATTTCAAATAAGACATTCACTTACATCTCCTCCTAAAATATTTGAAAATTCTCAAAGGACCGATTCTATTTATAAACCACCCAAACGATCCCAGAAAAAATATCTCAGTCACATTTACAATGGTTTGGGTGTAGTATTTACCAAATATTTCACCAAAACCAATCGATCGAATATACTACAACCTATCAGACAATTCCGGGGGTGTTTACGTTTTTGACATAGGGACAATATGTGCATTGACGAAGTCGAAGAAATAGGAATTGGGTTTATCAATCAATTGTGAAAATATTAATTTACGGTTTCGCTGTGCCATTAGTGAAAGAAAACAATTATTGCCTACCGGTTGGTCCAATCTTGAGTATGAAATTTTATTTCGAAGCTAGGCGTTTTAAAATATTTTTCAAGTATTTTCGATAAAATTTGTTGACATAGGATATATATATATATATGCATTGATAAGTCGAAGACATAGGGATTAGTTTTATTAATCAATTGTGAAAGTATGAAAATATCAATTTATGGTTTCGCTGTGCCATTAGTGAATGAAAACAATTATTGTCTACCGCGGTGGCTCCGATCTTGAGTATGAAATTTGAATTTCGAAGCTAGGCGTTTTGAAATATTTTTGTAATATTTGTGACAAGATTATGCAACGTTTATTATTAATAAAAAATATTTTTAAATGAATAATATACCTAAACTGTACATTTTAGATTAATTTGTTTTACGTAAACTATTTAGATATTGCTTTATTTTCGGTTTTGTATTAATTTTTGCTGCAAAATCAGCAAATTTATTAGAAAAAATACCCATCATTGTAAGATTTTCTACACCCAAGACATTCAGTTTTTTATCAATTCCAAATAAGACAATTAATTATACCCCCAATTAAAATATTTCCAAAGGATTCAAGGAGTAGTTCTATTTTTAAACCACCCAAACGATTTCGAAAGGATATTACACAAACCTACACCCACTCAAACCATTCGATTAGCTTTACTAAACCCTCCAAAACAAATCCAGGGGTCTAAATTCATTCCATTCGATTCGAATTAAAAACCATTCGATCAACTATACTGAAACCTCCCAAACCATTGTGGCACCGCGCAGCGGTAACCCTAGAGGTTTAACGCGCAGTGCGCGTTGAACCTCTAGTTAGATTAATTTTTGGAGCTACTGTGGCGGCTGTAATATGACATTGCCTCTTGTTCTGTTGCCCCTGCGATAATATCTGTAGGATTGTGAAGTAATCTTGGCCTAGACTAGTGATTAAATAATTTTGAAGTAGGTTAGATCAATAAACTCCAATTTGAAGGCTTTACCTCACTATCTTCATATTTTACTACACTTGTTTTTATGGAAAAGGGCTTAACATGGTCACTCTTACGCAGATGTTCATTGTGTAGCAAGACAGTGGAAAGCCAGGATTTCCTCAAGAAATCTTATCTTGGTAGTCAGTTTGTCTGTATTTAGATGACCGGTGAGGGTGATCATGCAATTCTAAAAAATATAAAATCTGGGCTATTCTGAGTTTATTGTGTCAATATCCTTGATTTATTTTGGTATGGAATTTTCACGAAAATTGAATCACTCTATAGACTTTCTGGAGCTGAAAGCGTTTTTCATTTGTTTTCGTTAGTGATGTGCCGTACAATCCCTTTACCAAGCCTGTGTTTATTTTAGGAAACGGCTTACTTTCGAGCGGCCGAATGAAAAAGGTGATGAACGTTCTCTCTAAATTTTGCGTCCCTAAAATTGATGCCTTGAAGGCTGCAGTCCGTGGACGTCCATTTGAAAGAGTTCCAGTAAAAAAGTAGTCCACTTGAAACGAATTGGACCGAATTGAATTGAAGCACACTCTATTCCCACCAAGTTCCCCCCGCTGAAAAAAATAACCTCTCATCTCTACAGCATTGTGAATCACGCATCTCTCATCTCGTAAAACTGGGAAAACAGAACTAAAATCGTGGAGTTCTCGATTTAGCGATTCCAAGGAAACGGTGGCTTCGGCAGAAATGGTTTCCACTCCAAATCGATGCTCCCGCACCAAGCTACTGCACCGAAATTCTCTAAATTTTTGTCCGCGATTAGAAAATTTGCCCCAGAATTTCAACTCAGAGGGGAGGTGGATAGTAGTCTCATGTGTGGGAATTCAACGCAAGGACTCGCGTCTGCATCGTTCATCGATGAACGAACAGCCAGCGGGATGGAGCGGCATTTGATTTGCGCCGTCTATGACGTCAAAATTAATCCGTACTCATTCTGGTTAAATATTCAGCTCGCATCCTATCTTCCGGTGGTGAGTTTGCATTTGCCATTTCGTGCTGCATTCGTGAGAGAATCATTTGGAGAACCAATCGATAAAGAACAAGCAACACCCTTGGCCAAATGCCTGCATATTTTGAAATATTATTCTTCCACCTGCGTTCATGTGAAATAAAATATAGCTATATGCATGCTAGTGAGCGTAGAAATTATTGAAACTCTATAAAATTCTGTTCCCTCTAATTTTGTGGTAATCTATTGCCAAAAGTATTTTTATAGCAATCGATCTTTTGCACATACTGTGTATTCTAGGCTAATGAAGAAAAATTGTAATTGAATCACTTCCACTGGCCAAAATATTTGCTAGCTGAAACGTCTTTTCCCATACATTCACATTTTAAAAAATCATTTCGTTTTATTTGTACTTAAATTTGGTACTTTGAATGGAAGCATGACCATTCGTCACTAATATTATACATTCCATTGTGTTCAATTACGTTTTCTTTTGGTGATGGAGTGAAGTGTGGCACTAGGCAAGAATCGGCCAAAAGTAGATAAGGAGTTGATGCATGATCTGTAAACTGTTTTGTGGTTGTATTGTTTACAAGATTTTTTACTTGTATTTTTAGTAATCTGTGGCATTTGAGCATTGGTGTGTCAATGTCCTATGACAATGCTTACAACATTAATGGTTTAGTACTTTGAATGTGTTTTGATAACTTGATAATTGCCACGAAGAGAAGGAGAGATGATCAATTTTATATTTAACTGTGATAAAAGGGTTGGAAGGCTTTTGGTTTCAGTAAATAAGGTATTTGCTGGCATTATCGTCATACACGTTGCTTTGAGAGAAAAAGAGAAGCCAAAAAAGAACCCTGATTATAGCACGAAAGAAATGAATATCTGTGGCTAACGTGAAAGCAAATAGATATTATAACTTGAAAGACTAAATAACTAGATGACTGTGGTGTGATATATGGCAAACCTAGTTTATTTTGTTGATGGTTGCGTGTTTGGCTATACCTCAAATAGCTCTTAGTTGCCTGTAAATGGTGCATGTTTGGTATTCTTAACCCCCTTCCACACACCCTTGTGGTGGATCGCAGTACATCACGTATATGTAGATGTAAACGGAATATTCTGCACGAATTTCGTCAGTCAAATGTTTTATCCTAACAAAACTTTTCTCTAAAACCTAACCATAACCTCAAGAACCAAAAGACCATCGAGCGAGACTGCCATTGGTTTATCACTCCTACAAGTTGAGCTCTAGTTTTAAAATCTTTTTATTATATTCTCCAGGCTCTCTTCTTCGGAAAGCTAACGTTAAAAGAAGACGATGGCGGAAGGGAGGTGGGTACGAGAAACAGCCTCTCCTTCTCCTTTCTTAAATCCACCCTCGGCAAATAATCGATGAATGAGAGTTAAATTAATCCGCAGACTATCGGACTTCCCGATCTTTCCTTCCCCTCCACCCATCCTTACCTCTCCTCCCATCCTTACCCCCCATCCTTAGTCCCACCAGAGTGTCCGCCATCTGTTACTAGATGAGTTGACGTCTTCCGATCCGAATGAAACTCATCCGTTTGTCCCCATCCTCCTCCAAGGTCTACTACTTAATGCGTTCCTCAAGGAGACAGAACACTCCTTCTCCTCTCTACCTAAACTCCTCTCCAACCCCCCCCCCCTCTCCACCCCAGATCCTCTCTCCCAGTCTCCATTTGGTTCCCCTCTTCTCAAGTATCCTCCCCCTTCCCTCCTCCCCTTTTAAATCTCCTTCCCCACTTCACTCCTGGAATGACTCCAGCGGTATTTCCAATCTCCATCCACCCACTAAAACCTTCCCCGGATCCTCACTCCATTCATTCTGCTTAATTCGGTTGAGTCGATATCCGATTCCGGCGAGCTCGCATTTTTTCTCCCCTTCCGTATTATTATTTCTTTAACCAAGCTGATCAAGAGGTCAGACGCGGATCAATGGTCTGGGGAATTATCGAGTCGAGTAGCGGTTTCATTTTTTTTCACTTTTGGCCGTCAGCTAGAAGTTTTTCCCTGGAGGTAAACGCTAAAGTCTGCCTTTCTCGGAGACTTTGGTTTGCATGGAAAACAGAGCGATGCTACCTTGGTTACTCCCCCTCCTTCGTTTGATGCTGATAAGGACGTTGGCTGGATGGGATCCAAGAATTTTATCGAAGTTAAGATCTCAGCGTAATGCTCATGCAAGCACGCTAATAGCAGTCGGAATAGTTTAAAAACTTCCAAGCACTGCAAAAACGAATCATGGAATCTACCGTATTTTTGTATCAAATGTATTTTTTTTGCATTTAAAACGTATGACTTGGTTGAAACATGAATGACAGTGATATTTATTCTTGCCTATTTTTACGCTAAAATGTGTAAATACACTTATAATACAGTCGATTAGCCTCAATTAACTGGTGATTTAAAGAAAGAAAATTATTGCCGTCTTAAAAAACATTAGCATTGAATCATAAACTATCATCAGAATCAAAGGAAACTTTTTTACGTACAGCTACTTTGACCAAAGGAACAATTTCGCCAAAATAGTTTTATTTGCAGTACTATATTCATGGTATATATTCATTAGTATTATTCATGGTATATATATGATAGTATACATTTTAATGAAGTTCGTAGGTACTATTCGATTTCAATCACACAGTCACAAACTGCATATTTAATCTCTTTGCAAATGGATTCAGTCATGAAATTACCTTTGGCAGAGTTTTGGCTCTAATTTATCACATACGGCTTGGAATTTGTCCTGGGTTTCGTGAAAAGGGAATACCGGGGTATTTACCAAATAATGTCTAGGCAATATATTGCCTTTAACAGCAATTAATTATGAGTGGACTGTATTTCTATTAGAAAATTGAGAGAGAACTCCCCCGAATCGCTCATACCTTATCGTAAGCCACAGCTATAGTCCTCCTCTTGTCTTATCCTTTCTCCGACTGTCCGCTCTTTACGAACTCACTATAGACGAAATTTTCCCTGTCGATGTCAATTGGGTTGAACACAAGGTAACATTTAGGACGTATTTGGTAATAATTAGCCGCGATCCATCACGAAACTTCAAACTATACTTCATAAATTGCTTGCGTGTGGTGAGTTGCAACAGCAATGACCAGCAAGAAACTAGCAAATATCTGAGGATTTGATAAGACCTATGGCTAAGCAGGGATAAAACCGTCCCCATCAATAAAAATCGCTAATCGTGCTATTGTCAATTGGAAATGATGATGCGTATTAATAAGAGGAACTTGAAATTATTGGGCAACCAATCTCTAGATCATTTTTCAATACTGATAAATCCTGTTTTAAATTATACCGAAGAAAGCAGTAATATTCCCACATTTTTTGGGAGACTGGAAATAAATTTCATCATTATTTCTCTGTATTGAAGGTCGGAGTATTGAACCTGGAGGATAAAAATGATTTTTAAATCCAATGCAGTTGGAGCTTAGCGATCGATTGGCTGCTTTAAAACGGTGCGTTGAGTCTGGCGAAAAAATCCCTTTCTCTTTAACAACTGGAGCGGACGGTGAAGAATATCTTCCCTCAGTAGGAACTAATCTCGTTGGCTTTAATTTAGCTCTTTGAGTAAATCTTTCAGGCAAACCGGCCGATGCATTTTTTAATGATATATTTCAACTCTTCCGCGTTAATGGAAGCTTTATCTTAATTCAGTCCATATACCCTTGAGCGATTGCCTCAGTGGATGATATAATTAGTGCCAAAACTATGAATCATTGAAACTCAGTAATGAAGTAGGATATTCCGTGATTCAAAATAGATTCCTGTTTTTTTTAGACTTATAGAAAAGAGGTTGAGGGAAAATCTCTTTCAGAATTTCTGCCTCTTATTATTAGAATTTGGCATTCTTGGGACAAAGGGCATTCATCACTTCTCGTGCAATAGTTTTAAAAGGTTTCCTTAATGAGATACTGGGTAATTGGGTTTACGGTGGAATCATTTCAAATATTCCGTTTGGAAACTAAAAAAAATATGAACGAGGAAAAACCATTACGGCATTTTTCACCTATCCTGATATTTGATATGCTGAAAAAGAGAAGGAAAAATAATTGTAAAAAAGAGATAATAGATCGAAGCTTGGGAGTGAGGGTTATACAGCGCTTAAAATATATTCAATCCACTAAACTCGCTTTTAGAAGTTGCTGAAAGGATTCCAAAAATTATTTTAAGGACTTTTAAGTAGTTAATTTATGACTAACCAAATAAAAGAAATCATCCAGAAAGTAATACGTAAACAGGAGATCTAAATTTGCGACAATGGATATTTAATAAATCAGGAAAATAATGGTTCTGTCCGACGTCCTGCCAGAGAAAAACACTGGGTGATGAAAATATTGGGGAGAAAAGTTTATGGTAGGTACGATTTGATGCTCTCCCGGTGAATCGCTGCTAATCTGCCCTGATCATCAGCCCTGAGGATGGAGAGCGACTCAGTCTCCGAAACTTTGGCAGGAATGCAGGACTTAACCCGGAGGAAGACCCGAATAGACTTCATAGTTTTAGTTTTATGGCAGGTTTTTATTAATTGTGAATTACAAACGATTTTTTGACATAAAAAGAAAAAATGCTGTACGGAATGCGTGTAAATATTGCAATACTGCGCATAATGTTATAGTGCAATAAGATATAATTTTGTGTGTTTTATATTTCCTTACATTTTCCTAGTAACGTGGGATAATTAATTAATTAATGTTTTTGTGTCATTTTGTATTTTACTTTGAATTCCATATCCGGTAAATTTGTCTTCAAAAATAAAGTTTGTCATCAGTATCTTGATACTTATAATGAAGAGGAGTAGTCTCTTTCTATGCGTACGTAACGTTACAAGCCCCCCTTCCTCATTTAATCCTTTTATTTTGATCCCATTAACAATATATTGACCAAATGGATTAGTTTTGATTGGGGAGAATTACTTAAGCCTTCTTACTTGGCCTCATCTCACTTCCTTCCTTCCGCATTAATTCTTTCGAGTATCGAGCTAATATCTCCATTCTTGGCCAAATTAGGGAGCGACGGTTGCTTTTTAGACCATTCAGGTCGTCCACCCGTGAGAATCGCAATTTACCCTTCAATCCCTTTCCCCTATAGGTCGAGCCACATATACCGATCAAGCCCACCCTTTCCCCGCCTCGCAATCCGAGTCCTGGCATGGTCGTTGGTCTGGAAGCAAAGCGCAATTAAGTGGTTCTGAGGATGGTCTTCGGAAGTGGAACGAGCCTAAGGAGACCTTCCTCGGGCTCCTTCCTCTTAAAGAGATCAGCGCTCTCTCTCGGCAATATCTTCGCCTTCCTCCAATACAAACTTCTTTTCTCGAGGAATGTCATGAATGGCTTTTCCGCAGTTTATATTAAAATACTTTTGTCCGGAGTTTAACCTTGACTTTGCGGAAGCATCCTCAGAATTCTCCAATGCTTAAAGAGTTGTAAAACGAATATTGAAATTTAGGTCTTTTGACTCTGCTATTCGCCAGTCTTATTTGAATAAGTCCAAGATATGATAAATAATGAAATTTAGGAGGGACATATGAAGGATGATAGAAATAAGGATGTTGCGAAAATCTTTTATGCTGATAATCTAGTTGATTAGTTCAAGTATTTCTGAGTGTAGTATTTACTCAAATATTTGTGGCCTGTTAAATTACGGACCTATATTTCGAAATAACGGACACACGAATTCGTTCTTTCTAATTTTGAACCTGAGTGTGATTTCATTTTTCCCGTGTGGCCTCAGATTATATAAAATTTTATTGCTAAAGGTACCTGATGCATTCATTGCTAATTCACGTATTTCAAATGGTTTCCATAATCTCGGTAAAGACTCCAATTCAGCATATACCTGCTTTTATACTCTTTGTTGCTGGTATTTGTTTGATGGCATGGTAGAAATAATAGTAGGATTTAATTTTTATGTGATGCAGGTTCTACAGTTACAGCGTGCTTTCTAACCCAAGGTGGTTTAATTTATAAATGTAACACGATTTTCGAGTCGAATGTGGCATTCGAACCCGCGACCTTTGGATTACGAGTCTGAACGTTAGATGACCTTGACTTCTCCGCCAGCTGGATATGAATGACTTGCATTCTGCTCTGAAGTTCTGGAGAAGGTCATGATTTTTTTACCCATTAAAATATTTTACGACGTATTATAAACGGATGAAAAAGTTTAAAATATTTACCTTTAAATTACTCCACCATTTGGGAGTGGATCATCATGGTTCACCAATCCTCAGATTGGTGTGACGCAGCTATCCTCTGAGTTCTTCTATTGGCTAATCTCTAATGGGAGCGGATGTGGGAAAAGATTTTTTTCCAATCTCATATGTATTTCCCTCATCGTGTATGTTAAAGAAACATATATCATAATTCATAATTTTTATTTGCAACGAATTAACACATTTGGGTAGACTTTCCAAGAAGGGCGAATAGCCTGAGGGATTGGTTAACAGGCAATGCCACCCTCTAGCCTTGTAACGGTCATGACCATTTAATTGCCGGAAAAGTGAAAACGTTTTGGAGTTAGAGAAACTCGTGTCGAAGGAAATAGAGGCAAGTATAGTGAGGGGTTCAAAAATTTGAAAGGTATTTCAATACTTTTTCTGCATAGTAGGGTGGTGGAAAATGATTTCTAAGGGCCTATGTTGCAAAAAGATCGATCAACGAACGCTCAGCAGCTCCTACTATACTGTTACACTCAATTACTACCGTAAATTATATTCGTGTTTAGCTAGTACCTGTTGAACAATTGGAAAAAATGCATAAAATTTTCAACAGCTACAGCATACAGACGTTTTTGGAAACTATAATGGGGCTCACATTACTGGCAATGTAGTAAACAGCCGTTTATACCCCTTAAGAACGACCTTTCATAGAGACGCGCCACTTGTAACCGGTCCTGTTAATACTGAAGCCGGATGACGCATTTATCCTGAGGGTTGACACTTTTGAAATCTTTAATAGGAACCTCTACCGTTAAATATTGGAGAATTGGACGCAAGAAATCTCTTCTTCCGCTCTGATAGCAAAACTAGTGCGTTGAAAACTTTCATAAGAAAGGAGGTCGCTCTTGAAGAGCAAGTGTCAGGTTTGTGCCCTCTTAGGTTAGGCGACAATATAACTGAAACGCTAGGGAATGTGGTATGAAGAGCCATTATCGATCTTGTTGCGAATAACATGCATGAGTACATATTTTCTATTTATTGAATTCGTGCTTTCGTCCTTGAGGGAAGTTCTTAAGGAGATAACAAGGCGTAGGTAAAAAATATTTTAGCGTCATAGCGATAAAGAAGAGGGGAAATGTGCGAAACATATTTAAATGTCAGCATGTTACTAAGGGGCAAGATAGAACCTTAGCGTCTGAGGCACCATTAAAAGAAAACGGTGATGTGCGTAAGGAAATATCTAGTTATTGAATGCAATAAGTGATTCAGGCTACGTGAAATACATATGTTCTGAAGTGAATGCTGACGATAGATTAGGCGAAAGTTTGACAAAATTAAAGATATCAGCTTCATGTAACTTGGATTCATAACGTAGAACAGGTATAACCTTTTATTAGGAATACTGCGAAATAAAGAAAGCATTATTGAATCGAAAACTGGAACAGCAATTGCAATAGGTATCAATTTATTAGATTTACCGAATGATATTCGTAAGAATGTACGATAGAGATTTAATAGACGTACCCTTAGGATCAATAAATCTTAATCGAAGTTATTTGATCTGTTTCAGTCTAGTTTTTTTTCAAGGGAGTATTCATGTGACGTTAGTCCTCCCTGCAAGATTCTGCGTCAAATTTTTTTGACGAACATTTTATGCGACGTTATTAAAGAATTTCTTTCTTTCCCCAATTACCTACTTTGCGTAGTCACCTCAAGGGAAAATATCGATGCCTCATTGAGTTTCGCTGTTGATACCTTCCAGCTACAGTTAGCACCTTTCAATTAGTATTCCAGTACCTATATGGTACGAAATCAAAAAAATTAAATGCTCTTACATATCAGATTGGTTTTATTATGGATTCAATCAAACTTTAACGAGCACATCAAGACTTGCAACGAACCATTAAATTTGCCGGTCCAGTTTTCTCAGTCACTTATCGGAAAAAACTGTAAATGGCCAATAGAATTAAGCCAAGTGGTTTTCTTTTTTCGCTCTGATTTCATGATCACCTCACCAACTCTCTAAATATATACAAAATATGCCCTTTTTTGATAAATAAGAGCGCCAAAATAGGGATTTTTCGTGTGTGGGTATGCCATTACTGTTCTCTCTTAAAATTTTGTATGAATCCACTACCACAGTATTGCAGAATTCTAAAGATATAAGATGGGAGCATATTGAGGTGGTTTTTCGAGGGTCTCCGAGGGTGGACATCAGAACAGAAAAAGGGAAATTAAATAGGAAAGTACATGAAAAGAATTGGGATAGGAATTACTACTTTGCACTAACTCCACAGTAGTGAAATTTATTGAGACGACAGGTTTCACTACACTGTAGTATCAACAGGGTACTATAAATTTAACTATGGAATCATTCATACTCAGAATCCTTGAAAAGGATTATAATTGGTCCATGGAAGACTTCCGTAGCCGACAGAACACTGAGGGAAGGCCTTGAGGAGATAACCATTCATATGGAAAGTGGACCATTAATTGACCATAATCCATTCATGAGAAATATAGAATAGTTACGATGCTCCGAAATAAGTTAAAAGTAAATATTACAATGCATATTCACATTTATTTAATGTTAGCCATTTATCTTACAGATATTAGATTCCGATTAATTAATTTGATGAGTTGAAACCACTGATTTTGTCCATTATTATAATTTTATTTGGTTTATAGTGTTTATGCCCGAATGTAGTGGAATAACCAGACGCTAATTAATTCCAACATTCATTTCTTCGAGGAGGCAGTTTATACTATGCCATTTTTTACTATTTTTTATTTTCCTAATAGTGTAACTATTAATTTATATGACTGAATTGATTCTAAAATTATTGATTACTGGCATTAGATTAAAGGTTTTAAATGCCTTCTGGCAGTGAAGAAATTATCCATGAATTCACTGTCGCCCATAATTATATGTATTATTTTACCCTAAGTGGATGCAATAATAGTTACGATACTCCGAAATAAGTTAAAAGTAAATATTCCAATGCATATTTACATTGGCATTACACAAAGTTGAGCCCAACTCTTTAAAATTCGTAATTTACAGCCAAATATTTTATAGATCATTTATTAATTTTATGCGGTGGGACCTTGCAGTACGTTACGTAATTGGTAAGGAGGTACCTAATTTAAATTACTCGCATGTTGCACATTCATAGGTTCGTACACGCTTGTAAATGGACCTTAAGTTTACATAACCCAGCCTAATTATCTCCATGGTGGCCATACAAGTTATTATCGCCCCTAATTGATAGCTGGATGTGTATTTGAACGGCTACATTCGTGATATTTTGCAGTTTGGTCTTTAATTCATTTAAAAACTAACACAACCAGTAAAATCACATCAATCGTAATAAGGCTGACCAAGCGCTACACGCCTCGCCGGTGTAATATTTCGGTCCTGCAGCTTCTTTACTTCCTAAACGATGGCTGTCTCCCGATTGTTTCTTGAAGTTTATGGTTGCTGCTAGATGTAATTCATATTTTAGTCCTGGAATGGTTTAAGT
The DNA here is from genome assembly GCA_933228895.1 of Platycnemis pennipes. Taxonomy (NCBI): domain Eukaryota; kingdom Metazoa; phylum Arthropoda; class Insecta; order Odonata; family Platycnemididae; genus Platycnemis; species Platycnemis pennipes. The sequence continues at coordinate 30,123,181 of OW121857.1, read as the reverse complement.
TTTTATATAGGGGGATGGTATATGAGGAAGGAGAAGCGTGACTTAGAAACTTCTATGATTCGTTTTCAAATTGTGGGTGTAGTCCCATAAATTCATCAGCAGTCCATTTTGTCTCGTAAAGGTGTCTTTAACCCATTCGCCACGAACGACATTTTAACACGGCGTAAATTTTTCTATGCAAGTGAACGAACGACGTGTTAAAACGGCGTTGCCGCTAATCTAGCCTTAACAGGCCTAAAAGGTGTGTGTTATTAAGGTCTTCTTCTTGGGACGCCGAAGGTAACCTTTGTCCGTACGTGGGAGAGGATTATCTCGACCATTCATTGCAGTGAGCGGCACAGCAGGGGTCCGCGGTCAGTTGCTTATTGGTGCAGTGGAAAAACAAACTTAGAAGTTTTTGTGCAATTGGAAAACTGAGTATTATAAGTACATACATTCCTTATGTTAGCTCTACAACTATAATTTTTAATAGGAGCTCTACCGTTATTTTTAACGTATTTCATGTGTAAACGAATCTCCGAGCTAATATTTGTTAGTTATTTAGTTGGTTAGTGAGTGATTTTTTCATGGTTTAATTTAGTTAGGGAGTAATTATCTTTTAAGTTTCAACAACTGAATGTTATTTTTCCATGAGTTGGTGGCCATATTTTTCATGAGTTTCAAGAAGAATGGGAAAAACTTACAGTATCAACATATTCGCACGATATGAATGTGATATGTGCATTAATTTCAAAAAATAAGAGTTCCGTAGACCGTACATCTCATGAATTAACACGGTGAAAATTTCTAAGTACCGTTTCTTTGATTCGTGCTCTGATGATGTCAATAGCCTGAATAAAGACATTTTGAATTTATAATAATTTTTATAGTTAAAAAAGGATCAAAATCATTTAAGAGCGCGAAATTAAACGACAAAATTATTTGTTTAACCATTGATATGAGTTTGTCACTGGAGAGACTAATATTAATGGTAGAATTTCTTTTAAAAGCTGTAAAGGCACTGTAAAACTAAAATAATTCGATTCCGATAAAATTAATATCAAGACTGCAGCAACAATGCTTTTAGCAAAACCATTGCTTAAACAAATAGTTACCTTGGCGGCATGCCGTAATGGAGACCACAAGCGGAAAAGAGTGAAGATTATCTCGGCCCGGTGGCCGAGAAAAAGGTTCGACACCCCTCTGGGCCTCAACCCAAGTTAGGGAAATAGGTACCTGAGAGCTCCGTACTGGCAATTCAAAGGATATTTTATGGCATTCGTGAGGGAAGTAGTATTTTCTGTAATGTGGCTCTGTCGCGAAAGGGTTAAATTTGTTGAGGGATAAATGAAAGAACTCAAAGGACTCCACAGTAATATTTATTAGAACAAACTAGATTTCGACACTGCCATAATCATCATTATTGTGGAGTCCACTAAATTCTTTCATTTATCCATAGTGGTAAACTTCCATCATAGCTCACAGGAATTGGTTTCCTATATTGCTGAGGGATGTTTTCATGTTTCCAAGTAAGGGAAATAGGTATCTGAGAGCTCCGTACTGGCAATTCAAATAATATTCTATGGAATTCGTGAGGGAAGTAGCATTTTCTGACATGTGGCTCTGTCGCGAAAGGGTTAAATTTGTTGAGGGATAAATGAAAGAACTCAAAGGACTCCACAGTAATATTTATTAGAACAAACTAGATATCGACACAGTGCCATCATCATCATCATTACTGTGGAGTCCACTAAATTCTTTCATTTATCCATAATGGTAAACTTCCATCATAGCTCGCAGGAATTGGTTTCCTATATTGCTGAGGGATGTTTTCATGAAAAGGAGAAACGGGTACATTTATTACCCCAATACCTCATAAATATATGATATTAAAATCCAATAGTAGAATTTTTTGTGACGGAAACGGACCTGCAAAATCTGTACTGAATTATTTCTTTCGTCTTTTGAATCAAGGAATGAACAAACACTTCATTCGTGCACTTGAAGGGAACTTTACATTGTGCCGACATCATATTTGCCGCTGTTCTTTTCTGAGGGTGGCAAATCTTTATTCTGTGGTGACCTCTGCTTGATACACTCCCACCGAAAAAAAAATATACGGTCTCAGCTTCTTCGTTCTCCAGGGAACATGGCCGACGAACGGATGGACCATGAGAAGGGGGTTGAAGGGAGTGTGGGAACCAAGGGTGGAGAGAGAAGCCCCCAGATTAATTCCAGCCCCTTTATATACCTTGGTAATAACCCTCCCACTCCCTCTGCGCCATCACCACGGCCTCCGCTTCCAATTTTTACCTGGCTCTCACACGACAGAGGGTTTCAGGAGGGGTAGTGTGAAGGAGTGGAGGGCGAAAAGGCCAAGACCTGTGGTGTGGAGGGCGGGGGGAGAATTGAAGGGTTGGGGGCATGGAATGTTTTGAGGCAGGGCATGGGATGAGTTCGGAGGGGGGAGTAGAAAGAGGGAGGGGTGTAGTGGCGTTGGATTGGAGGAGATCTGGGGGTTGGTGGTGGGGGGTATAGGGTCAGGAACGGCAGGCGGAGAGACCTTAGATGCAATTAAGGGACTATGGGACCCGGTGGCCTAGAGGATTGTCGTTCACTCTAAGAAATCCCCAAAAGAAAAGCTTTAAAGGTCAGCCCACGATGAGAGAGTAAAACTCCCGCCGGAATTGGTTCTGCAGGCAGGGCACAGCGAGGAGGGAGGAGGAACTCCCCACACATGCTCCGACTCACTCCAATTCCCTCCTTTCCACACGTTCCCTTTCCTTGGCCCTGCATCCCGATACCTTCCCCCTGTCTGCCCCTCTCTCTCCCTTCGTAATATTTCCTTTCACCTTGTTCCTCTGCCTATTCCTTCATTCTTCCCTGGGGGGAAATCAGGAATCGCGAAGAGTCATTATATATGAGTCTCCACGTTCTCGCTTTGATGGACAAATTCTGTCTTTTTTCAAATTCTGAGGAGGTGACCGACAGGTGATATCGTTCCCCGACATGGAGGGTGGGTGGGTAATTGCATATTTAAACTATTATTATTATTACTCATTACATTACATTGGGTATTATGGCTGGTCGTAATGGTCAACATTTCCCTTTACTTAAGAAGTAGATAGATAGATAGATATACAATTTATTTGCACTGGGACATCGTCCCTTAAGTACAACAGGACCACAAGAGTTTTACATCAAGGTTCCGAAAATTTCACAGAGAATATAAAAACACCGTGAACACACACAGTGAATATACAAATTCATACAACACAAAGCGAATATAGCAAATATACAACACATATCCACCTATGGAAAATAGCCAATACACATAAAAATACACAGATAACATACATCAATACAACACTGAACAACAATATATAATTTTTAGCGAAGAACATACAATGAGACATACATTGTGGGTATTACCATGATATACCATTATATTGTGTGTGTGAAGTAGGAATGTTCTCTAATGAAACTTATGACAGATTGGAAAAAACTGCAATACAATAATAAGCATATACATTCCCGTTACACTTTACAATTTGTGAGTGTCTCTTTTTGAACTCCTTATGACTTTTTGGGAAAGGGTTTAAGACTTCTGCAGGTCTGTTTGCGAAGTAAAACTTTCCTGTACCTGATTTTTATTTCCGAACTTTTATTTTAAACCTATGATCTTTTTGCTTATTCGATAGTGCTCGATCGGCCTTTTGCTGATTTTCTCCCTTCCGATTTACTTTCTGTACGCCTTGTACAGATTCCCTAGCCTGAGCGCTTTCCGCCTCTTCTCAAGGCTTTCTCAGCTCAAATATTTCAGCATATCACTCACACTGTCGCATCTCTCATGCCCACCTAAGACGTGTCGAACCGCCTTCCTTTGCACTTTAACACCATTCCCCGTAATTTTTTGTGTATGCTGTTTTTTATCTCTTTATTCAAGATCACACTTAGGCACTTGAGCGTATTATCTCTAGACACCACCCTACCCCTGACCCTATACTCAGAATCCTATAATCCTATTTCCCTGATCCTATTCTACAAGGTACGGAAATATGATTGAGTGCAACCCGGCGTCAGCATTTGATTACCCATTATTACTCATTACTATTATTTAAGAATTTTTGGAAGACGATCCTGTGACATTACACAACAACAGCGACTACAGTAATAGTCAAGATAAGGTGAAGGCTTTCCGTGTGACTAATGATCATGCTGAACGTACTATCAAGTTGATGGAGACTTTCAACAAGACTATTGCATGCAAAGAAGATACTTTCCAGTATTTTCTTCTTTGTGCTGCTCATTTCCAAAGGGCGATGGCAAAATACTTGCGGAAGTCCATCGTCAAAGCGCAGTGTTTTTAATATGTTTTGCTGCTTTATTTACGACTCTGTGACAGTATTAAAGCAAGAAAGTTTTTCTGTGAACCGATTTTGTCACTATCACCAACTAACAGTTTTCCCTTTTAACACATGTATAAATTAGTACTTAAGGTCGGTCTTGTAAGGATTGTAGCTTCGTGCGAATCATTAGATTGTGGACAGACTTGATTGCCAGAGATGATGGTAACATATATGTAACATATATTTTAACCGACGGTATTCTAAAAGGTGAATGCATTCAAACTAATGTGAAGTTTTCAGTTAACATATTTCTATCATAAATATTTCCAGAACTTTACGCTGGAAAAATTTATTTCCATTTGTTGAATTTTTTCGGCTCATTGATATTTCAGAAAAATATTTACCAACGAATATCATGTGAAATATTTTGTATGTACTTAGGCATTCGGAAAATCATTACTTAGTGAACAAAATAATCAAATAATTGAAGAAGCTATTCAGTATAGCTTTATGAATTGTTGCATTGAATGTTGAATTTAGATTCAAACGAATTATTTTTAAAGATTAATACTATTATTCAAAACAAATGTCATGCTCCATTAATGTTAACCACATACCATTTTCATATTTAACTTCTTTATGCCCTGCTGGTGTAGTTTGGGGTAAGAATATATTTCCATTGTCAGCCTCAGATTCGTGTGACTTGGATTTCTCAAATTTAGACAACATTAGTTAGCCAACAGTTGCTATCAGAGTCTTAAGAGCAACTTTATAGCCTAGATAGCAAATTAGCTTTAGTAAAAGGAGGTATTTCAGCCTTTTTTGGGCGTATCATATGACTTAAAACGTTGGATTAAGTATTAAGATTTGGCTGCGTTGAAGCTCGTTTTGCTCTTGAAATCATTGAAAAAATCAGAAAATATTTTGATTTTCTCAATATCTGAAATATTATTTTACCTCAATTTAAAATACTCCCAACCTTATCAGTTCACTCCGGGTATCACCGCAAAACTCCAAACCATATAACACTTCAACATCTCCAGCCAACTTCCTCCAGTTCCACCCTGATTCTTCCCCCATCAGAACTAATCGAGCCCTTTTCCTTAGCCTATCCTCTTCACTTATTCATATTCCATACTCCCTTTCCCACTTATCGTAAGAAATGATTCTTACTCTAGATATTCATAGATCCTTTAAGTTTCCATTGACTCATACTTATTCCATTCCTCTCCTTCCATTTTCCGAGTATGCGGAAATAAAGGGATATATATTTTTTAAAGAGCCAATAGGGTTTATGCAGTCACTGCATTGCATTATGGCCAACTCTGTTGACCTGTATCTGTTGCGTTTTAATTTACAAATTTATGTGTACATGTTAAGCATTACTTAATAATTAACTGCTAGCGGCGGGAATGACTGTATCAGCTTTATAAAGATATTATTGGCTTTTCCGTTCATTGTTTGGAAAGCTTATACTTGTTTAACTGTAGATTCTATAATTTGTAATGGATTTAGGTTTCACCTTGTAAATGATAATGGAATATAAATGCATGCATTGAAGTAGAGAACATTAATAGCTTGTGACTAAATTATCTCTGCAATAATGCATAACGAATTTCATCGCTGTAATATCCTTACCCGTTAATCGTTATTCATAATTTAAAGTCAATCCTTTTTCAACAATTTTTTTGTATTGCCGTTTTTAGTTGAAGGGACTAGAATGCCGGAAGAAAAACAGGGTAAAGGACTACCTTGAAATTAATTAAGAGACTCATATAAAACGAATGTTAAGGCAAAAATATTCTTTATTTATAATGCCTTATCTTCCTTGAATGCTATTATTTTTTCCTATTATAGTTGAATCTTTGAATGTAAAAATGGTATGTTATTACATGAATTAAAATAGATACTGGTAATCAACTCACTATCCGTGTAACTTTGCCAGAAGACTCGCATTTTATGCAGGTGTATTGCCTTTCAAAACAAACTCCGGAAGGGATAAAACTCATGCGCATGCATAAATTAATTAGAAGACTGTATTGGTATGAATTTTATCCTTGCCTTTTATCAACTAAATATGTTTAAGGAAAACGTAATTATGATTTCAATCTTATTTATATCAGTTTGATCCATATCATTTGATGCTTCTCTAACAAACACTCTACACCAGATGCACTGAATGCTGTTCAGAGAGTTGTAAGTGCAGAAAAATTGAGGTGCACTAATAAATGCTAATTAGTATACTTCCAACAAACAAGTCGTAAATGGGGAAAATCAGGTTGGAAAATCTGGACTCAATTGAATTTAATTTAAAAACACTTGCAGAATCTAACTGATATTTATTTTTCTGAGAATTAATCATATCTAAGAGTTATGTATGATATCAAGCGTGTATGGTTTCTATTTTTTTCATGAGGCTTAATTGCTGCAGCCATTCATTAAGAAAAATGAGTGACGTTTTTGGTTAGTAAATGAGATGTAGATTATCTTAATTTTTATATTGGGACCATCGGGACACTTAAATTCACAAGCTCCAGGCTTTCTTCCATTTTACAATACATTAGCTTAATAATACTATTGAACCAACATTTCAGTTTTAGAAAAACAAAATTTCATTGATAAATCAGCATAATGTTATGACCAATTTCGTTCTCGAGTATCGATTTGGGTTAGGTCATTCAGTACTCCAGGGGTTATGTTAACCACCTCGTTTTGGACGTACCTGGCAGCTGTGCAGATCATTATGTTCTTAAGTCATCTCATTATAGTTGATTCTTCATCTCATAATAGTTATTTCTAAGATGAAGAGCGTATTAATTCAAAGGAGAAAAGTGTTTGGTTCAATGCCATTCTTTATTGAAGGAGATTCTGGATTTTGTATCAGGGATATAAGAATGAAATATAAATAAAGGAAAACATAAGTGAAGCATAGTGAAACAGAAGTAGCAGCTCTGAATGATCGAACCAGTAAATACTCTAAATAAATGCCACTGTCTCTACAGCATTCCGATATGATTAGTTTGCAATTTTCGTAATGCTTTTTTTAAAGCGTATTTCTTATCAGTTTGTCGGACCCTCTCTCCAAGAGGAAGAGCGATTTGTGACGGAAACTAATTTTGAAAATAGGCCACCTGTTCTCAAATTCACTGTAAAGCAGTAAATTGGTCAATTTGCATTATTTAGATACTTCTTATACGAGATTGTGTTCAATATCAGTGGCCGCATGCAATTTTGTATTATTTTCTCCTGAAAATAACCCATTACCACTTACTAAAGGACAATTTTCTCCGTTTTTTATAGCAAATGCCTCGGCTTTTATTCACGCTATGGTATTTGCATTGATATCCACTCATTGATAAATTAACGCAAAACGTGAATGTTTTTGGTGACGTTTTTGACGATGGTCTTTTATTATGCATTTTCTTATGTAAATGGGATTTGTTCTATATTATAGGTGACCAATGATGAGTTAAAAAATGAAATCAAAGAAGCACTAAGCTAGCAAATATTGTGTTGGAAGTATATATATCCATATATTGGTTGGAATCACCCCGCAAATAGTTCACAATTTTTATCTATTAACTCGTTGTATGCAATTTTCATCTATTAACTCTGGTTAATAAAATGAGAATCAATTTATTAACTCATTAAAAACGTCACCAAAAACATTCACGTTTTGCGTTAATTTATCAATGAGTTCATATAATTAATCATTCCATAGGCAAAAAACATCAAATGAATAATAGTATTATTTCTTTGGAATATATTTCGTGTGAAGTAAATAAATTATAAATTGGTTTTGTTATTTTCAGCCATAGTTTCACACAAATATTTAAAGGCTACACGTACTTAAGATTGTTATGGATTATTAGACATAATCATGCCATTGAGGAAATGAAATAATCAGAATATTATAGATAAAAATTTAAAATTTCCTCTTCATTGAATGGTCTACCTGAATACATGAATGGTCTATATACCTACGTATACTCAGGGCTAAGATACCGGGCAAGAAAATCAGTATGCTTATTACACTGAAGACCAATGAACTACATCGGAGAACGGTCCACTATTTTGTCAGTAATCATAGCGAATGTTATTTTCACGGTCTGATTAGTAGACTTACTGTGAATTTAAAGGCTAAAGATATGTCGTGAAATTTTTTTGTTTTCTGTTGGTTGCTCCCAAAGGAAAAAATAGCAATAGTAAGCATAATTTTCTTAAATATAAGTCACCTGAATCATCAATCAAGGAGTCTATTTATATTAAATGCCTTGTTAGATACTCCCAGATAATGGAGGCTACAGAAAAAAGTTTGGTAAAAGTTTAATATTTGTTTTACAACTCCTTCTATTACGTAGTCACGTTTTAGGCCTTTTGACACGTTTCAAATTAATTGCTTTATTATAGTCTCCCTGGCTGCTTGTATTTTCTTCACGCATGGATAGCATTTCATGAAATGTGAAGGTAATATGAGATATTAGTGAAATTAATGAATAGGCAAGCATGTTTGGATTTACAACCTATGCACTATGGCTTACATGCCCAGAATAAATGAAATATTCTTTTCTTGGGCGTTGATTACATAAAAAAAGAGTGTTGGTAACCTTGTTAAATGCAAATATAAAATATCGTATATGACACATATTGCATTAACAATTGATGGAAGAAGCATATATACCACCATAACAAAAATATAAAATCTCTATCCAGAATCAACAAGCCTTACTTGATTTAATACCGCTGCCGTCGCTGTACGATGTGATTCACACTCGAAATATTGAAAAGTGACTTCGGTATTAGTAGCTAAAGCCAGTATAAATTAAGGCTTATTCTTTTAAGTTACTATGATGCTCATATGCTTGGCAAAGGCATTTGAAATACATTACCAACAACCACGTATTACGTTAGATTTAATCAAAAAGCAATATTTGGGAGATGAACTGTCATGTGGATAGATTTAAAAAGCCATTTTTCCTACAAGCAACACGAGAACAAAAGGAAGCTTAGTACTTGATTGGGTTGGATAAATGTATTTAGAATCGTCGACAATACACTTGAAACATATTCATAACACTGCTAACTTGTGATAACTGCCCTCTTGGATGACCTTTTGGGATTTAAAAATTAAGGTAATAAGTAATATGTCAATATTCTCACCACTATTCGGCGTTGCCTAACCAGTTAATAATTATTATATTCAGCCGTAGACAATAGTCATTATGTAGCCCATTGCCAGCCGAAACATAACGAACACGTTCCTCTGAAGCAATATTGTTACTAATATTTGTAGCATGTCCGGTGAGTATTATTCACCCGCTGCCACACACCGTCGAAATGGCTTTTAGGATACTCCGTATATGTATATGTGGACTTTTATATTCCGTAGGAGAGCCATGTATAGGGATAACGTTAGGCAATATGCGTCGAGATCTGGGATATGGCCTTTAGTTTGACTCGCGGATTCAGTCTGAGAAAGCTGGGACTGTTTGCCGGGAGATAAAACGATCAACGTGGCACGCAAATATTCGCTAATCTAGATGGCGATAAAATATCCTAGGAGGCAGTTCGTGTGGAATTGCTTCCAAAACCGAAAAGTTCTTATGACTTCCACGGTCATTCACTTCTGAACTGCCTCCGTTCCCCCACTCGACGTTCTCCAACCCCTACACCCATCACCCTCCTATTTTCTCCTTTCACCCTTTAAAAGCCGACCCCATTCGCCACCATCCCTCTCGACAAAACCTTGAAGCGTCGCATCATCCTCCCCCGCGATTCCTTCCACCCCATTTTTCTCCCCCTTCATCCCTTGAGTTGTGCATTATGACCTACTCCCTCATCGCCTCCCCGGCAGCCTATTACCTCTCTTCCTCCTCTCGCACCAGAAATCATCTCGCTCGCACCTACTTGCCCCTCCCCCCTGGGCTGCCGCTGCTTCGACTGCCTCTTAACGCATAGCATCATATTCCCTCTATCTCTTATGGCCTGCCATCTTCCCCTCCTAAGTCGGTCCCCACCTTTTCCTTCCTTCCGTTCCCTTCTTGTGCACGGGAAGCTCGACGAAAATATTCTCATATCCGACTACATCAGAGCGCTCCTCCTGAACGAACGTTTCCACCTGCTTCTTTTTTTTTCTCTTCCTTACATCTACTACGCCTTAGGAGACACTAAATCTATTTTTACGGAAATCCCAAGAGGTTTTAGCTACAATCTTTGTGTTATTAAGCTACGCCTGTCCTGAAACGTTCCCTTAAAGTAAACCGTGGCGTTCGAGTTAGTCTCATTTCCGATGCTATTACCTGCACCACTTGAAAAGTCCGTTAAAGAGTACGTATTCGCTATGTCACGCACGGCCATTGAGTATATAAGTAAGGGGAGGAAATGATCGTTTCCTTTCGTTATACATCTTCAAGAAACACTGTCTGCTCACAGAACTCAATTCCGGTCGTTTATTGCCGCATGAACGTATCTCTTTTCCGCGTGAACGTATCTATGGCTCTTGAGCTCATTTTTAATAGCGAAAAACTACACTTCAAGTCAAAGTTGTTTATTCATTAAATTGTTGCTCTATTAAGCATTAAAGCGTGTGGGATCAGATTCAATGAATGTCATATACGTCAGGTGGACGAACAAGGTCCTTCAGATATAGTGAGCACGTCATTTTGATAGCTCTCCATGGTTTTGCCTATATTTAACAAATGTCGTTAAAATTTCACGAATAAATTGCATATACTACGGCACTACATTACTTTTAAACTTTCATCATTCTACATATCATATTTCATCGTATGTGCTATAGTCATCTGTATTGGCTTAAATTACTTATAAGATAAGAACAATTTAGTTTAATAAGATATTATTTAGTTTATAATTTATCCTCTTGCAGTACCTACTAACGGTTTTCCTGCACTTATTTGCAATGGCAGTTCATCGCCATGTCTTCCAATAATTCAAATGTCTTCCCCTCTCTTCCTCTATGCCTCTGGCTGTGTCAAATCAATTAGGCGTGTTTTCGTTCGTAATGTTTCTTCTTTCTCCCTCTAATAAACTAAGTACTGAGTCTTACCACATGACTTACTACCGAGTGTAATGTGGCCGTTGTAGTTTCAGAATTTAATATGATGCGTGATTCCGATTTATTAGGAATTAAATTATATTTGAGCACTGATTAATAGTTATTTTAACTGGAAAACGATAAAATGAATGCGCGGACATCCATTTTATGTAATATAATAGAAAATAATCTGCACAGATAGGAAGCAACCACCTTAATCTACTGACTTCAGCTTCAATTGAGTCCTTTTTACTTGTATTTCTAACTTAAACTTGAATGGCAAGAGTTTCGTCCGAATTCTTACGCCAGATTCTCTGTTTAGGCTTGATGCAACCTCATATCTTTATTTATATTACCATTATGATAACACTTTCTATGTATAATTAAAAAAAACTTCGCTCAATAATCTTGTCGATGCTTCTTTTAGAGCACATATGATGGCGATAAGTTAATTTTATATTGATTAATTTCGCAAATTTGCTTTTTTGTCTGTTATTAAGAAGCCTCATGTAGATTTATACATGAAATATATTACAACAACTTAAGATGTACAGGTCTAATAGCAAATACCTTATCTCTTGTCACGCTCACTTGAGATAACGTTTCCAGTCATATACCTAATCTAAAAATACACATTTATAAAATGATGTAGTTTGTCGACTATCAGAGACTTGGGATGATGCCCATTCTATAATTTAACTTAACCATGGTTAAATATGCTTACATGTACTTACATGCAAAGATTGCCACGGAATAGGAAGCATAAACATTTTGTGCATTTAATTCTCTCCATGTACACTATATTGATCTGGGAATTTCGTTCTGCCATGTTTTTTTATTTCAAATGTAACTCAAAAAGGTTTTTAATTAATTTTTTTTGGAAGTTACATAAGTGAAATGATGAAACATCACGAAATCATTGAATTTGTTGTTCAAAATACCCAATCATATATGATGTATTGCAATAAGTTAACCACTACCACAACATATTTGAACCTTAAAAGTCCCCAATCGTGTACAATTAATATTACGAAAAGCTTCAGAAATATTGAATTTCATTTAATCGAAAACTGTATTCTGTTATCAGTTAGCTAATATATGCGTTTCCGTTGTACATGGCTAATTTCTCTAATATATCTCAATTTCAGTTATTCATCCGAACATTGCTCGAACTTTTCGCCTAGCCAGTTGTCGGAAACGTTCAGCCTCCAATATGTTTTTCTTTTTATAGATCATAACTGGAGTCTAAGCCATGCCATCCCGAAAAAATGTTTTTTTTTCCCATTTTCCCTGTCGAAAAAAATGCGTTTTTAATGATCCTACACCTTCATTTGAAACATTGCTCGCAAGGTTACTCAAAATATCTGTATCAGTTTATCAGCGTTTTATATTTTCACCTATAATTATCGGAAAAATTTGTGTATTAAAATTGCATGGGATCGAAATGGTGGGGAAAGAATGTAACGTAGAAAATGGTGCCGTTGAACATGAGAAAAATAGTTTAAGCAAAATCCTGATTCACATTTATGTGCGGAAGAATGATTATTGTTCTATTCTATAGGTGTCATTTGAATCATCGGGCTGGATAATAATCACTGGACAGCATATATCCACCAACTTCAGGGTATATTAGGGTATTCCATTCACTCCCCTGAAACTTGGGAATGTTTTCCATGGCAATATTATTTTTTAATGGTGTAGACACGATGGAATTTCTTCATTGATTTTCCTCTCACAACCGCGATATTTCTCCTAAATTGCGAATGTTGTTGTGGTTGAGAACCTTTGTTGTTTCCTTCTCTCCGATCCTTTCGGCCGGAAACTCACCTCTGCTACACTGCCAGGTTATTTTTTTCACCTTTCCCTCTCTTCCGGAGTAACCACCTTGAGCGAACACTTTGGGTCAAGTGTGAGGGAAAATAATGCGCCCAACCTCGGGAGCTTCACGGTGAAAATAAAGACAAATGCGCTCATATCCGAAAAAAACATCCCCCCCAATCCTTTTTGCCCTCTCCTAACACCCCATCTTCTCCCAATTGGTCGCCGCGCCCCCCGCCCCACATCTGCTCCAGCGTCCTTATCCGCACCTACCGACCCCATTACGCCTTCTTGATTTTTGCAGTCACCACCAAAACCTACCCCTTCCCCCAGCACCATTCATACGCCCCCTTTCCAAGACACCCCATTCCGCAACACTCAGTCACTTCCTCGTGAGGACCCTTGAGGAGTTCTGTATAGCCCTTTCCAGGGCAAATACGTAAGTATGCGTCTGTGTGTGTATATATGTATATACACACACGCACATCGCAATATATATTGCAATTGAGGGAAAAGGATGTGATCCTTACACATATATGTATATACATGTGCGAGCACATAGCCGTTAGCTCCTTGCTTTCCACTTTTCACCCCTTTTCCTCTTCTCATCCTTTTTTCTCGTCTTTCACCCCACGCACACTTTAGCGCGTGCTCCATCCGCCATTTTGACGGATATTTTTCTTCCTTTCAGCACCCCATACCACCCTTCCTCTTTTCAATCTATCGCTTACCGAAGACGTCAGCGCAGGTCCCAAGCCGCAAAGTGGTTTACTTATCTTGACGTATCACGGATCCGTTTTTTCCCTACCCACCTCTCTCTCCCACCTTGGAAACCGAACCCTTTCATGACCTCTTTCGTCTTCTCCGCCTTTCTCCTTCTCCCAACTTCTCACAAGACACATAAGCGTTAAGGCCTCAATTCTGCATATTCGTCTCTCCATGCCCCTATCCCTTTCATCCTTTCTCCATTCTGTATTCTCCTCATCTCTGCACCTCTTCTTTCCATCTCTCTCAACCTCCGTTTCTTTTGCACCTCCTTGCTTGCTTTTCCCATCTTTACATCCGTGGTGCTTTTTTTCGCTTTGCGGAATACCCCCTTGGTTTGCGCTCATTCGCGTTTTTCATCTACACTCTTCCACAAAGACTCATAGCGAATTGGCGTGACCAATTACACCCAGGCAGTTGGACAATACTTCTGCAGGTAGACTTATGTGGATTTGGAGGATGTAGGCAGTCAGTTTTTAAGGTAAAACCCGGGGAAAGTTCCTAGTTTATAAGGCAGACGATGATCTATACCAGTGGTTCCCATCCTTTTACGTTGCCAATACTCTTCAACTTGAGGTTGAAAGAATAGGCCACCCTTCTTTCATTATTTCATCCAATTAGGCTTCTTGAACGCTGTAGAGTAGTTAGTGATCAATAGGAAGTAGTGATCATATTACTTTCACCAGATAACTAATTCAGAAGCTGGTCCGGGTAACTATATAGTTATCCCGCAAAAATCTCATGGCTCCACTGTTTTCCCGACTTCCTGAATTGCGGTAAAGTTGTGATGCCATGAATTGGAGTTATTTTGAGAGAAGCACTAACTTCCTTATCCATCAAATTCTTATGGTTTTAAGTTAAATTGATTTCTTTCCAGTTTTGCTTTCCGAGTCCTCTCTTAATGGCTAAACCTGTACTAGGCTTTGAGGTGATGGATTATAAATCCTAAATTCTTTTTCTTAAGGAGTGGAAAATAGAATTTATAGGCTTATCTCATTATATCTTTTATTGAAAAATAAGCCCGAGAAAACTTCCGATAAATAAAAAAATGATAACATAGAGAGTTGTTATTACTTTTCCTTAATTGACTGAAATTATACTAAATTTAAACTTTTTGTATGATGCCAATAAGGTTTACCTGTACGATAAACCAAAATCATACTGTCAATATTTTACCATTACAGTGGTTTACCATCTGTACTACACCATAGAAAGCTTTTGGCAATACTCTTAGCAGGCAGAAATCAAATGTTGTATTAAAATTTTATGTTTGAAGATAATTTATTTGGGAAGAAGCGATATTTCTTATCATCCATAATTTAATTTGTGTGCGAGAAAGTCTGAAAGAAGCTTACGTTTGTATTTACATTGCTCCTTGCTCAATTTCCTGTCACTAATCTCTGGGAGGAATGTGCGATTTTTAATATTCATGCTAACAACCAGGAATGTCTAATGAACTTGGGGCTGAATTATAAGGCATCTTCCCAGCCAAAAACATGCCAACATGCTCGTGGGAAATCCGAGTATTTGGATAAAAGATCGTTGAACACGAACCGTAGAACGATCTGGTAAAATATTATTCCCTCAAGGATTTCGTCGAAGTACTGGATTACCAGTCTTCATTTTATTCTAAAAGAGAATTTTGATTTAGAACAGTTTTAATTCCTTTCGCATTTGAGTGCAAATGTCTCACACGTGTAAGCCATGGCAGTGTACTTAGTAGGGGTGGAATACTTACCTTGTGGTTCTACCGCCCCTATATAGAGCGTGGTAGAGTAAATAATATTTTTAAATTCCCACCACTAGGAACTAATTCTACCGGTAGCTCATGTAATAAACAAGTTCCATACGACAATGTGTTTGTACATTTGGATCTTTTTCAGCTCTCCTTGTTTTACCATATTTACTCACGTTATTTCCAAGCTCGTCTTTCATCACGAGTTCCTCTCGCTCTAAATATCTCTTTGACTGTTCAATCCTGTGACACAATCTTGTATGCACACTTACTTCATCTTTACTCTTTTAGCAGTGTGGTATTAATAGCGTTAGTAGGTATTAGGTATATCATTTAAGGATATGTAACGTGAAACGCTATTAACGAGTAAATGCGTATTGAATTTTTTTAGCCAACATTATAAATTCTATTATCTTTTAGCTCTCCTAGATCGATCTATTATCATTGAAGTAAGGAATCATTCTAACTGAACTTGGAACCAAACTTGTCTTCCTTTTCTTCCTCATGTATTTTACTAAGATTGCCTTTCTCTTTCACTCCCTTACTTCCTTTGTTACTTTTAATCCCAGAAGTCATTACGACGCGCAACTCCATCTCCTGTCCAGACAACTTACACGTTTCCTGAAAGTCGTTCTATTCTAATCCATTTCCTCCCTCCAGCCATCTCGATCTTGTGTTGAGATAATCCTTTCTCACTTATCCGCCCCCTCACGTATTTTCAGGATTCGTCCCCAGTTCCATTCACCCCATGCCTGAAATTTATCATCTTCTATCACCCATCTTATTCCAACTCTTCGACTCCCTCTCTCTCTCGCTCCCTAACTTTTATATTCAACGGATTCAAATTGAATGTCTGGGGAGCGCAACTTTCTGCTCCGTTTGTCTCCCGCCGGGAAAAAAATACTGACTAATAAAGGAGGAGATTCGGCAGTCGGGGTCCGCTCTGCCGGAAAGTGAAAGCAATTAGGTGTCTTCAGTGCTTTCCCCTGTGTTCCAGCCTACTTTTTCTCTTTTCTTTCAGGCCTTATCCACACAGTCGTCTCCTTTTTTTTCGCTCACCAAAACCACCCCTCTCCCCTGCACTTTATATTCCCCTTTTCCAGTCCGCCCCACACGCAGTCAACTCCCCTAGAACTGCACAACCCTCCTTCTTCCATCCCCTTCTCCGCCACAGTTCTCTCTGCGCGAGGCTTCGTTTGAAGACCACG
The DNA here is from genome assembly GCA_933228895.1 of Platycnemis pennipes. NCBI lineage: Eukaryota > Metazoa > Arthropoda > Insecta > Odonata > Platycnemididae > Platycnemis > Platycnemis pennipes. The sequence continues at coordinate 30,106,273 of OW121857.1, read as the reverse complement.
GATCATGTGAAGCTCAATCGCCGGAATAACACGCTCAGTTGAGCGTTCAGCCGACAGAGGCCGCGCCGTAATGCCCGCCTACAAACTCCCTCCGAAGATCGAACGACCCAGACTCCGGATGGGGACGTGCCCCTTAATTTCTGCACCATCGCGACACTTACTATTCCTGCGGGGTTTAGGGTTGTCGAGCGTGTATCGGAAAAAACTCCGGAAAACGACTTCTTTCCCAGTCTTTATCTATGTTTAAGTCTCTGCAATAGAATTATTTCGAAGAAATATTAAAAGTGTTGTTGTGGTGATTAGAGTGCTGACCTCTCACCCAAAGGGCCCGGGTTTGAATCCCGGCAGTTAAATATGGTATTTCAGTATTCAAACCGATCCCTATTTGTGTGCTTTCTGTAGAGCATTCGAGTTTAGTAATCTGTCCGTCGGATGGGATGTTAAGCCGTGGCCCCTTTGGCGCCTTTTGTTAAGAGCAGACTACTGCTGATGCCAGATTTCTCTCCACTGTCTGGAAAATGTCTGGAAAACGGCTTCTTTCCCCATTCTTTGTCTATGTTTAAGTCTCTACCTTCGAAATATTTTGAAGGAATATTAAAAGTGTGTGGCTGTTGTGGTGATTAGCGTGCTGACATCCCACCTAAAGGGCCCGGGTTTGATTCCCGGCAGTGAAATGTGGTATTTCAGTATTAAAACCGACCCCTATTTGTGTGCTTTCTGTAGAGCATTCGAGTTTAGTAATCTGTCCGTCGGATGGGACGTTAAGCCGTGGCCCCTTTGGCGCATTTTGTTAAGAGCAGACTACTGCCGACACCGTATTTCTCTCCACTGTCTGGAAAACGACTAAGGCGTCGAACAGAAAATTTACAGCCCTTCAGAATAGGTGGGGAACGGGATAAAGGTAACATTTTTCAGGGTAGTGAGGAAGGGTGAAGAGAGACCCGACGTCGGTATCAGCCTTCTGTTAGTGAAAGATTCTGAGAGATGAACGGTTTAACGTCCCGTGCGACGGAAGGGATACTAACCTCGAAGTGTACTGCACACAATGAGGAACTGGTGTGCGAATGAAAATGTCAGACCTCAATTCGAGGATGAGAACCTGGGCCCTAAGGATTGAAAGAAATTACTTCACTCCAGCTCAATCAGTAAAACCTGCACCGTGCCAACCCGAACCCGTAATAATTTTACTGCATAAATTTTGTAAAATTAACCCGTGTCTCTAATGCTAACTTATTGGTCTCTTCATGTTTTACTGTTGACTGATATAAAACAAGATTAGCCCTCGAGAACACTTAGGAAAAGTCTTTAGGTGAGATGAACAGGAAATATAAACATTTTGTAAATTTTAATTCTCACCATCTTTACCATAAATTGATCTGGGAATCTCGTTTAAATAAAAAACTGGGATAGATTTTCTTGTCGATGCTTTTTTAGAGCATGAATAATGGCGATAAGATAATTTTACATAGAAAGCCTTCGAACATTTGCCTTGCTTATCTGTGGTTAACTAGCCTCATGTGATTTTTATATACCTTAAGATAAATTGTCACTGTAGGAAATATCTAATTTCTTGTCACGTTTACTAAAGTTGGATTTTTGAACCATTTAATCTAGAAATACAAAATTTATTTAATAATTTAGTTTGCTAAATATCGGAGAATGGGGATGACGCCCATTTTATGATTTACCTTAACTTTGGTTGGGATGAGTCTTTAGGTAAGACGATGATACCACCCTCAAGGAATCCCTTAAACATGTTCACAGGATAAGATTTTGAAATAACTCACAATTGTTTCATTGAATCAATGCGTAAAAATAAAACTTTTCAAAATAAAACAAAAAAAAACAGCTATATTTTCGGGAATAAAAAATTTTATTAGTTCTACTGTTTTCCGGATTTAGTCATGCTTGCGAAGCTTTGATACCTGCCGTGACATGGTGACGAGACTATTCGCGCTCTCGTAAAATAAGTCACCGGTATATTTACCACGGTTCAGCGCTGTGTACCAAGCTGGGCAAAGTGTGAGAATTATACTGGGCGTCTGTTTGAACTCATTGCATACGACCTCTACAGAATACGTTATGTAGAGCACAGTATATACTCGTGTCGTTTCATTTACTTTGACGTCTTTCGCAGCACAGGTTCAGGTGATCCATTGCTTCCAGGTATTCCTAGTCTGTGCTCTCGAAAGTAACTCAGTGTTTCTTTGCTTGTTGGTTTAATTCACGTTTTTCGTCAACATCAGAGAGCACTCTAAAAAAGGATGGTGTTATTCACTCTATATTTAATGCGAGTCAAGGAATTAATGTGAATTCTATCAAATTCCTAGCCTGTTCACATATTTAACAAAGTTATCGTAATCATGGCCTCATCATCTTTTAGACTCAACATTATAGGGCATTAAGGATTACCTTCAGCGTTATTGGGAGCTATATAATATCATTAGTGAGAATGGGGTACCTATAATTATGAAATAATTTTGGATATATTCCCAAATACGATTGGATAAATAGCTAGCTACACGCAGAGATGCATGCCCAGGTAATATTTAAAAAAGTATATGGACCACTTTTAGTGACAGATTTAGTACTGTAGATACTTATTCATAAATGCCGATATATTTTATTGCTGCTGACACTCATGATACTAAACCGTATACCTGATTACCAATAGCTAGCCAGTCGTTTCGGCAATCGCCAAAGTAAATTAGTCTCCATGGATGTACGTATAATGCCAACAATATATTATAAAAGAATTATTTAGTGATGGCTGATATTAGCAAACTTAATATCCATTGATGGCCGTGAAGTCTGTTCCTTTTTCAATCATCACAGCAACTATATAGATAATATTTTTTTCAATATACAATTCACGCATACATAGATCCCTGTTTTAATTGTGAAACTCTCAATTTTACTGACCCTTCATGATTTTGCTCTTACTTAATTTTTTTGTAAATATCATAAATATTTACACCCTAAATTATATTTGACTCTAGATCGTAAATTACATCACGTAAGCATTCATAACTCTCTTTTTTCTTATATCTTTAGTTCTTAATTTTCATTAATTCTTTTAGAGAAAGCATTATGAAATACGGAAATTTTATACATGGATAGATTTACCCCTGAAGTCACTTGTATATAGTATATGGTTAGTATATATAGCGACGGAAAAATACATTATTAACGATTGTGAATAATTTCCTGGGTGACATAGTGTAAATTCTCATGCTGGAATTAAATTGTTGAGTTGGAATTATATTCAGAGGAAAGAAGAAGGCTTGTTTTGTCTTATCTATAGCCAGAAACTTGTATATAATTTTTTTTCTGAATACATTTGAGTCGTAATTTTTGAGCTTTTGTTGTGATACTCCATAGAGCGTTTGAGCGTGGAAGACAAACTCAGTGTTTTGCGACTGTAGGTTTGAAAAACATGTATGTTGGTTGGCATTGAGAATCGGCTTCGAGTAATAGTAATAATGCGTATTTGATACTTCAGGATTATTTAACTTCCATTTTACGATTAATATGGAGCATTAGGTGGCCTCAAAGATCACAGACCTATGGGGAGGCTGCCTTACTAAAATATAGTGTATTTATGGTGCATGACAATTATAATAGGTTCAGCGAGAGTGGAAGAAAACGCAAAGAGTCTAACGAGACAATGGCAAGACACGGCAGAATGCTGGATGGGTGGATTTAGCCGTGGACTACAGCAGTAAACCAATAGAGCGGCGCGGCTGCCTTGTCATTGATTAAGCACTATGGCTGCGTCGTTTCTCAGAGTGATGAGCGATATCGCTGATTCTTTCCCGTGCAGACGATGGGCGGAGACGGCCAAAACACGCGACATTCGGTATGGGCTGCAAAGAGTGGGCAAACATCCAGAGGAGAAATGGGGTGGAGAGAGGGAAAGGGACGTTCAGAAAAGTCCCCGGATGAATTATGGCCATTGGGACGTGCCAAACAACAGATTACAATCATCCCCGTATGCCAATGTCTGGGCACCAGAAATGTGGTCGCCATTTGGCGGCGATTAAAAGGTTCTTCCCCATTTTGATCACCGATGTAATTTCCCAAGTGTTCTCCCGAGTTAAATATTCGCACGAAATAAAACTGGAATGTGTTTTACAATTTAGATTTGATTCAGATTGGGACTGTTGGAAAAACGTCCCTGGTCATTCGTGGCTAACTCAGCCATATATCCTGGTAAGACCAAAGCAATTTTCTGTGTCGGAAGAAAATAATATTTTTTTAAGTGCCTTAAAGGTTACCTTAAAATTTGATCACACGCGCAGATGTTCTGTGATGTTCTTTTTGACACTAGGACTACGAAAATAAAATGCATCTATGTATATTACCAAGCTGTTCTTTTTATTTAATTGTTGACAATTTGCGGGTAATTGGCCGGCATGTTTATACACGGTGTTTATAGGGTTTGGATACTGACCGAAGGTCAGGTGTTCGAATCCGGAAGAGGCCAAATGAAATTTTCAGCCAAATTAGAACTGTGTTCTTTCCGTTTATGAGATCATTCTGAGAAACTGGGGGCATAAGCAAAGGAACTGGCCCCCCACCCCAATTTGTAAATATTACACGCCGTTGGGCTTGGTAATAGTATTTAGTAAGCTTCACCCACCCGACCACAAGTAGGGTTGAGTACAGCTTCGCATTTTTGACATTTTGCTGAGGTCTAATTCCGTTTGGGCCCCTAAGTTTAATGTTTTATCGATACTTAAATCAAAATCCCTATGGTCAGCGTGGGCTCTCCGCCAACCATAACCCAAATACATCAGGTACAAGCAGCACAGAACGCGAGGCACGCAACAGCGTATAAGTGACTCTATCCTCTCGTGGGCAACATCCATTAATCGATCAACGAACAGCCTTACGTCTACCCAACATATTATAGCGGCTGAAACATTACTTATTAACAAGTACGTTAGGCATTAACTTGCCAGTGCCTCACGTATATGTGGAATATTTATGGACTTATACGAAATGGCGGGACAACTCAAACAGCCATATCTTAAGACACGATGGCCTGAAGAAGATAATCGTCTGGGGAAAAAAGAACGGGAAGAATGGAAATGGCAAACCTAGGCTGAGATACATGGAACAAGTAGTAAAGGATGTGAAATAGAATAGCTATACCATTAAGAAGAGGTTAGACGATTGGAGAATCAAGTGGAGAGCTGCGTAAAACCAATCATAGGACTGTTGACCGATTATGATACGAAATGGGTCTTCCTTTAACTGATTGACTCATGAAGCATGAATGCCTTCTTAGTAGTTTAATTCCTTTACGTCTGCTGCCTAATACTTTCTTCACATCTGTGAATTAAATTTTGTCCACGAAAAGACTCAAAAGTTTTATTTCCAATTTTGAAAGTGATATTTTTCAGATGAAGTTCCTAAGTGATGTTGGAAATGTACAGTACTGAAAGCCAAATCTTTCATCAATTATTAAATACTTCCAAAGTAATAGCTTAGTTAGAAACAGTTTAATATCTATTCTGAGAAAAGGTTAGCCGATATGACTTTGGCCATAAGAACTGTTAGTATTAGGAGAGCATGGTAGAAATTAAATAAGCCAGAGAGAAAATATGATGAGGAGTACAGCATGTTCTCGGAGGGATCTGATTTGGAAGATTTTGTATCTAAGGCCTTTTTTCGATCAAGAATATTGATATTGTTTGATAAGTGATAGGTAATATTGGAATAAGTGTCAAGATTTTTCCAAAATGAAACAGTGCATATTATAAGTTTTTCATGCATATCTAGCTTACCCATCGGAAACGAATCAGAAACAAAATAAAGTCTCTCATTGTTATAATTCTGATAACTCCTAGTTATCAGAATAATGACAAGATAAGGGATGCGGCCGTTTCTTCGGGGAGCAGATAGTATGCGCTAAGTGCATCTTCCGGATTTCACCACTTCGATATTGCTTTACTTTTACTTCTACGCAATGCTCTTTGAGCTTCCGCGAGAGTGTGTGGCAGGGGATGATGATCATCAAACATGTACTAAGCTAAGGGAGACAGTAATACTACTTCGTGGAGACATGTAAAAGAGCTTAGGTTAGATAAAAGAGTGACTTTCAAATAGATGGTTAGTATCTACATAAAGATAAAATTATTACTGCTTAGAAAGGCATTGAACTAAATATATTTATCTGTATTCCATTCATGAGAAATAAAAAAATAGATGAAATCAAAATAATCAAGGGGTCTCATGCAAGGAGTACATTTCGACAAACCCCAAACTTCATTTTTTTATAATTATTCGATGTTTAAGGTTGGAATTGTTGTGAGTTACTTTTTCAGAATTTTTTTTCCAGGCATTTCTTTTCCAAGGCGTTTCATGTTTGATTAATAAAAATTAGGTATAATTTATAACTAAAATTTCAAGTGTTTCGTGAATCTGAATGTCTGATATTTTCCATAAAGTAGTGGAATTTTATCTCCCAGTAGCACGTCGGTTTTTCGTGCGCGCGCGGACTGGTATGGCTGGCTGGCTGCATGCTAGTTGGTATACATTTGGATTTCTTGGATTCCAAATGACAGTGATAACTCACCCCCTGCAGCACACCATTCCGAAACTAAAAGGGTATTTTGTAAATAAGGATATGGGTATGTGCATCGTACCGCTGACCAATTGTTATTTACTCCCTTGGTATCATATTATGTTTTTTCTATCAGGTAAAATGATTGAATGTACCGATGACACTTTAAAACAAACGTGTCTATCAAAAGGCGAAAAACAATAGCCCTGAAAATTGTTTCGGGCGCGAAGGAGATTAGGTGATGGGATAACTTCAAAAGAACGAAGCAATTAATCTTGCTTTTGTGTTTTTTAATGATTAGGTGGGAGGATGGCGGAACCCAATACAAGCGCTTCTTTGTACCCTCAAAAAGCCGGGAACTCTGACGTTAAAAAGTCATTTCGGTATCCTCCTGCATTCAATCCCATTCAAGCTGATCCACACTTCCCTCCTACCCAACCCGCACTTTGCGTCTCTCGAAGAGAAAGGACTGAGGGTAAAACAAGAGTAAAATAATGTCACCCAACATCACACCTCACTTTGTTATTAAAATTATTTTAAATATTTAATAACTAAGCATTGTTGAACGCAGAAAAAAATTGAAAATTGAAATTCAAAAACTTTAAATTGTGCTAAATTTGTCCAAATTTAAGGAGGGATATTTGAAATATTTATATAACTAAATATAACTCATGATCAATAGTAAAATAAAAAGTGAAAATTGGGGTTTGTACAAATGTGCTGCTCGTATGGACCCCTAGCTTTCTTTCTTTCGTCTATTTTTTAGTTTTAAGGCATGAGGGGTGAAAAATCTCCCCTCAGTATTCATGAGCCCACAGGTGACATTTAATACTCTGTACTTCTCCCCCTTTAAGTATTCCTAAAACGAGACATTCTTGGCCGTATCTCATATTATGAACATCCTAAGATCCCATTACAGGCACGCAAGCACAAAGATAGTAAATTAAATAATAGGTTATTAAAATTATTTTAAATATTTAATAACTAAGCCAAAAAGAATTTTAGGAATTTTATGCTAAATACAAGTGCGGAATAAAATTTGGGATTCCTACATTGACAACTGAGAAAAAGGCCGAATTAATCACTACAAAACCTTATATTTTCTTGAAACTGACCTTGAAACTTGGCTGCATGTAAAACCTCATGCGTATGGCAGGTTTATGTAACTTCTACAGCAATGTTATGTTAATATTCAAGCTCATTGGTTCAGTGATGCTTAGAAAGAAGGCTACCAATAGCAACAGAGAATATTTATATTGAAAACATACGTACTTTTTCACAGATAATTTAATGGTACGACGTGTTTCACCGTTTAACGGAACCTTAACGTATCAAGTTATTCATAAAATAGTGGGGCATTAACACAGAAAAAAACAGTGGATACACAGGCTTTATGCTGGGGTTCTGAACAATTGTGTGCCAAACAACTGATGATGCCACAAAGCAGTAACACATGTCAAACCAATAAGGTTTCTGTTGAATAGTACATTTTTTATTTTCAATATGACCATTAAACTCATTAAGGAAGTGAGGCCTGAAATTAATTAGTAAACAATAAAGAAACTGGAGATTCCCATATTACGCACTTGTCTTTTATTTGGAACTTTTACATTACGGTTACCGTTTTGCGCGTACTGAAGCTAGTAGCGGGAGTTTTTAAGGGCATCGACGCGAAGAGAAGCGGAGAAGTAAAACGGAGGGGTCGAGAAACAGAGTGCATCATAACGCTCGTGTCACAAAACTCCGTACCGTGGTGATGTCACGTTATAGCAGCGGCGATCGGGGTAGGTCTGTTCGCGGACAAGAGAAGGAGAGAGAAAGGGTGAGAAAGAGCGATAAAGAGTGGGAGATGGAGATAAATAAAACCCGGTGACAAAAGAGGAACGATATGTGCAATAAAAGTAAAAGGGTGTCTCAGGGTTCGCCAAGAGGGGTTCGAGTATGAGAGGGGGAGGGGACGAATGCGAGGAGGGGTTGGAAAGGAGGATTGCGATAGCCGTTACCAAGGGGTTACCGGGAGCTCTTCCAACGCTGGGATGGTCTCTCCGGATAACTCTTGTTTTTTCCCAAACAATCCACTCCTCTTCCCATCCATTACATTAGTTGAGCCATTTATCTGTCCACGTAAAAATGATGCATTTGGTGGAGACGCAAGCTCATAAAAATAGTATGTTTATTCCAACACAAGCATCTGTGCGTGTTGGGAAAAAAACTCTTTAGCAAAATTACTATTCACGATTAAAGCCTTAAAAGGAAGTGTTAAATTCACTGTTTTGGAAGGGAATATTCATGTCTGAAGATTTAATGGTGGATTCGGTCGGTGAAAAGGGAGGAGGAAGGCTTAAAGAAGATATTATGTTGAATATGCTATGGATAAGAGAAGGTAGACATCATCAGTGAGGTAAACCCAGACGTGTTTTCCGTCCTTGTTATCTTTCATCAATATTTTTCTCATAGTTTATTATGATAACAATACATTTTTGATTGAGTTAATTTATTGTTTTCATCACTAAATTGTACATAATGTCGGCTACTAACGCATTTGAAGAAGTAATGAAGTTGACAACATAACAAACTGGGAACACAAACCTCGTTCTTCCTCAGACATGGATATGGACTTAGCCTTCAGCTTAATATTTAGTATGAAGTTCTGATGTAAGCATAGTCAATAGGATTTTCTTCAAGCCTAAAACTATTACCTCCTGGATCAGGACAGGAGACCTACAATGGTAAATGGAAAAAGCTGAAAGATGTCAGATTTATTAGGGAGCATTTTGTCTGAGCCGAGAATAAAAGTATTCATCTCAAGCCTTACGGAATAATGACGACAAAATCTGGCCAAAATAATTAACTGTAAAATCTGCAGGACATTGAACCTAACCCTTGCCCTGTGACGTGACCAAAAATGGAGTTAGGTGTGTTGCGTAAACAAACGTACATAAATGTGTGCATAAAATTTTGCGATATATTTGTTCAGTGAAAAAAAAGACAACTCGTCAAAATTACGTTTTTCGGTCCACTAATTTCGGCAGAATTGCCGCTGGTTGTTGTCAGTACCAATATTTTACCTAGATGGTGGCTTGTCAATTTAAACAGCCCAGTGGAGTCCGGTGTTGACATATTTCTCCGCTGATTGTTCCCCCTCGCATTGTTTGTAGGTTTGCAATTCCACTATTAGGAGGTTTCCTGGATTGATGTTGACAAAAATAATTTGCGTTTGACCGCATTGGTTGTAATTAACAAAGGAAATTAAATTACAACCCGAAAATAGTCTTAAACGCCATTATTTTTGCCAAAAAGGAATCAAGTAATATTCAATTTCAGTAATCACTATCACCGGTAGTTTGTCTTTATTTTTCCAGTTTTGGCTGCGTTTCTTTTAGCTATAATTACTAATGCGGCTTAAAAAGTTAGCTGATTATTTTGATTCCATCATTGTCCAACTTTACTAGCATTCATTGATCATGATCAATCATACGATTATGCGTTATGGCAACAATAATTATACTGGTGATTTATTCTCGTACACATTTGTTTCTCCTTCTTGTTGATATTGGAACAAAATGTATGCGGAATCTCCTCTCCATTTTACCACCATTATTTTGGATAAACGTCTTTGCATGAATATCTGACTAGATATGACAAACTGACACAAAGGTTGAACAAGGTTTGGGGAGAAAAAAAATGTTGCACTCAAATTGTAAATAAAAACCATGCGATAAATTGAGTAAGGCCTCACTCATAAACCACGGCTATCTTTTCTAATAGATATTCCTATATTCCCTTACTTTGCGCCGACAATATGAATGCAACCGGAATGTTTACAAACTTAAAAAAAAATTACCTTTGATTAGACATTTGCAACATTTATTATTTATTTCTTAAATATGGCAATGGTTTGTTATATTTTATTATTGACAGAATTCGTTAAATTTAGAACCACTAGAACCTCTTTATAAGAAATTTTTTTTCTGGTTTCTAGGAAATCTTAGAGCCTCTTTAACGCTCACTGAATATTTCCTTCTTTGAATTCGATTCCTCGAATATCACCTTGAAAGCGGACATGGAGGAATTTCATGTATACGCGAGCGAAGTAAATTGTTTTTTTCATAATTGGGTCACATTTGCACAAAACATATACAAGCGATGTCTGTGTTATAAATCCATGCAATTAGATGTATGAAACAATTTTTAAGAAAACTTATCTTTTAATTCTCTATGTAATCTCCTAACTCTTATGCTCGTAGCCATGCGCTATTTATTAAATGGGGCTGAGATTTCTGTATTTTGTCTCTTAGACGATTATAATAGATACATATTTTTGTCCAGTTATATTTTATAAGTTTGTGCAAATTTTATAAGTATTAGTCCAAGAACATCCCAAAATAGTGGCAAAATATTTCCTGATGATTTTTTTCTTTCTTTGAAAAATGTTCTCCGTCATGTGCTCATGGAACTGTGCTGGAAAAAGATGCAGCACCCTGGCCAAGTAGATATGTGTAAAGCAAGAGGAGTTAACTACGACGGAAATACACCGGATACCGAATTTCCTTTAATATCTTCTGTATTGGAAATATTTGTAACTGTGTTAAATCCTCTAGTATTCTTAAATTGAGTCATTGGAAGGTTATTCAGCAAGTGATAAAAGAAACGTGTTCTCCTCTGTTGTTGTCTCAACTGGATTATGCAGTGATAAGTGAAAATCCATCTGGCCAAATATTATTCATGAATGGAATACATTACAAAATAGAGCAGCGCATATCATATCAAACTTGTTTGAGCATATGACAATCTTTTGTCGGATATTGCGAGAATTTTCGTGAGAAACTCTGAAGACTGGAAGATTTCCTGCCGTTGAAAAGTTACTTGATAAAGTGAAATCATGCGAAACTGTTGCAACAGACATGTGTATCATCGAAATACCAGATTGAAGTAAAAACTGCGAGATGTAGAATACAAAAGTTTCAGAGCTCTGTTTTCCCACACACCTTCGGTGAACAAGGAAAATAAAAAAAACGGAATAATATCTCTATAAGAATCTCTTCCGTTCCTTCGATTTTCTCTGTAACTCGCTGGTTTCTCGGCTGGTGATGGAACCATACCCCGATCTATGTGAATCGAGAAGGCCCTATGTTTCTTTCACCCAGTCTCAAAACGTTTAAGCCATTTTTTTCCAGCTCGAAGATTATCCTCACCTCATAAATTTCATACTTAAATAAATATAGATACTAAATAAACTGCGGTCATTAAAGTGATTTAATCGTGTTCCTTACCACACTGCAACAAAGGCCTCAGGATGGACGCGTTGGAACAAAGAGATATTTTAATGCATGATCTGAATCCAATATCCCCTACTCGATGTATCACTCCGCTAAACTTTCCCTTTATTTTCACTATAACTATCCCCTCCCTTTATGCTCACTATCACTTGGCATATATAAATTTTAAGTTATGCCTTACAAGTGAACATTGCGTGAGTGGAAGCACCAAGATATTTGACCTCAAATCTATGAGCCATGTATCGCTCTGCAAAGCCCAAATTAATCTTTGATTGACAAGCCAGTCACATGGTAGCAGCAATTGGAAATATAGAAAAAAAAACTTTTGCAACATTTTACTCGAGTCTTTTATCTGTGGAGTTACACATAACCAACTTAGTATAGGCCTAAAATTGTTTTCTATTTTTGTCTGTAAATCTGATATGGCTACTAATAGGATGCATACGTGCAGTATCTAATATGGCCTACTATATAATTCGAAATATACTGCTTAAATTACCTTGTGATTACACTATGCAAAAGATCGGGTGGATCGGGACCCCTCACCCTCCCCATAAAAATTTCTGGGTGCGCCACTGATTGTTGGTCATCTCCTCTAAATAGATATTACTACTTAGAGGAGAACTGATGACATTAACGACTTTTGTTTCTAAGGTTTCCGCGGCGTTGGTGTGCAGGATTGCTTTCCATCATTTGTTTCTGGGATTCTACCGCTTGAGTCGGAAGGGGATGACAACAATTTATCCTCCAGTTCCATCCGGATCTTCAGGTCTTCAGGTCGAAAACTGTTGTCAGCACCTGCCGACTCAAAAGCTCCCGGAAAGAAAGGATGGAAGAAAGCATGTGTTGCATTTCGTAAAAGGCTGTGGTGCTTCGACGTAATTAATGAATATTTTAATTTTGAGATATCAACGAAGGCGAAATGGGGGCGTTTACTTGGAACCGAAATCGCAATTTTGTACACGAAATCGTTAGATGGAAACGAAAAAAGAATTTTAGTGAAAAAAATAATCTTCTAACCACAACCATTCACTCATAAATCAAAAATTAAAATAAGCAAAAGGTGATGCCCGCTGAAAAAGCTGCTTTGATATCATTGACATCAATTTCCTCACGTCCTTGACTGCTTTTAGGGGAAGGGAAGAGAGTGGAGGGGGGTTCTCGGAAGGTCTTCTCGCATAGCTGCTATCGTAACTGCTCCTATTCGCAGAGTCAACTGTTTCCCCCCATTTCGATAAACCAAAGTAGCTTCGCGGGCTCAGTTGTGATTGGACGAAGTCAGTGACGTCAGAGGTTGCACCACGCCCACTTTTCCGAAAGGGTTAAAATATCAGTTTTCCGCCGCTTATAACTCGAGAAATAATTGACGGATCAAAAAACGGAAAAATAAGGGTCTTTTTATTTTAAAAAACTCTATCAGATTCGGCAATAAAATAAATATTGTAAACGACCCCATGAAGGAGAAAAAGAGCAGTGCATGTGTCTTTCGTAATACGTAGAAGGAGGATGAACTCAACGAGGAATATTAACTATATCTTGAACAGAAAGATGCTGATTATTCTGATGCCTTGAGCGATAAGTACCTTATAAATCCATGCAAAACCGCTATGCTCAATGACCGCAGGATTTAATTCAAGTAGCAAATTTAAAGGTAGACCTACCTTCGCCATACTACAGTGGCGTGGCTCTTCATTGCCCAGGTTTATGTCCTCAGAATACGGTTTCAGATTGAACATTAATAACGCGAGAGAAATAAGCAGACAATTGTCCAGCAGCAAAAAAGTGTTAAGGAAATACGAAAAAAACTTGGAAAGGTGAAAAAGGAGAAAAAATACTCGAAGAAGGTGCCTCTTAGATTTTACCGATGGATTGGAAGTTGGGGGCGCTTACCACTAGATCAAACCCACCTCTTATCCCTATTGGCATTTCTTTTTTTTTATTTGAAAACTTCTGAAAAAACTAACAATAGATTACGTTATTAGTATAGATAAACTAAATACAATCATCAAATCAAACTAAATACAGCATGCAATCAAATGACCAGAGATCACAGGAGCAAAAATCGGCCTTAATTTAATAAAAATAGAACATTCAAAATGTTGCTTTTGCTTGCTAGTGTACCTGATGAGCCATAAGTGTTGACATCGGTAATATATTTGGTTAAATTGAGGAAGTTAATGATGTGACTGGTGTTTTATTTTACCCAATATCTCTTCACTGCTCTCCTCGCTTCTCCCGAAGTTTCTCCTTCCCATCTTCATCCTCCTCCATTTCTTTCGACCTGCCACCATATTTCTATGCCTCTGCCATCAGTCGTCTCGTAGTGTTGGTGGGGAAGGACTAGAGGGATAGGGAGAGGACAGCTTCGGGGTGCGATGTCACAGGGAAGCTTCGACCACGGGAAGTGCACCCTTGCTCCGAGCCTTTTCCACAGAAGCGGGCGCTTGGATGCGCCACCCTATCAACCCCTCCCCCGAACCCTCTCCCCCGGCATCCCTCCAAACACACCCCTTCATCGTCCTCATCGTGCTATTCTACCGGATGTTCCACCTCTCACTATCCCTCCCTGTCTGGTTCGCTCCCCAAGCGGCTCGTCTCGTAACATACCCGACCCGCCCATTTGTACGCAGAAACTCGATATGCCTCGCTTGCATGATCCCTTCTCGCTCCATAGCTTTCCCTCTGCCAAAATTCTCCCATTCCTCCTTGCACAAATATGTAACTTCCAATACAGATCGTTTTTGTCTCGTCCATCACCTTTTGCTATCCCAGAACCGGAGCAAAATTTATGTTATCCATTAGTGGTTGTCCATTCATTATTAATTTCATATTTTGGATTTGTTTTCAATCGATTCAGAGGGATGCAAGGTTAACTGAAGTTTTAATGGTAAAAGAGATGTGGTACAGGAAACGTATTACCAGGAGAAATCCATATTGATTATTTGAGTACTTTGCAAATTGTACCTCAAAACCTCTTATTTATGCATGTCCTTCAACTATAGGAAACAGGAGCCTCTGAAAGACAGTATTGACTGGTGTCTTAGCAATTATGGGATGAAAAGAGAAAAACTTATTTATCTTTATACAATGAAATACTTATTTATCTTTATGTATTTATTACCTAACAATTAGCTTCGTACTCGTTTTTTGTCTTAAATTCTTCTCAACTCCTAAAGTTTTGATAAACTTTTAAAAATTTTACTCCTGTCAAACCTTTATCTCTCTTTATAATTACAGTTGTGAGTAAGACTTCATAATTATTAGGTGATATCATTTTTAAGAACCTTAATAGTTGGAGTTGCATGAACACAATTGAAGTAGCATTTTCATGATATTGGTAATTCAAAATTTACGCTAAGGCATCATAATATGAGGATCACTTAGCCGTTTAACAGTAAAATTAAGGTATTTTATTCATTAATAGAGTCTTCATTACTTCACTCAACGCTAATATTCAAATCTTACAAAAATACGTTTTGGATAATTTCATCTCATTTATTCAATGTTAGTCCTTGACCATTGGACTCAATTTTCCAACTTAGCCCTCGTACTTTATATGGTTCAATCATGTATTGACAATACTTAAATTGAAATAAATTTGTAAAGAAGAGACGAAGAGATGTTGAGCAAAACCTCCTTGTCATAATTTATGCCAGTTTCTACTCCATAATCAATGCAGGAGACACTTTCACTCATTTAATTCTTCCTCATACTTTACATACTTCATCTTATGTTGGTGAGAATGTGAGATCTTGCACGATTGGTCGAAAAGCAAAGTTAATCAGAGAGAATTCCGTTCAACAACTATTACTTACATTGTGCCTTGTCGTACATGCATTAAACACGTTCCTCGATTTCGTTGGAATTTCTGACGAAGAGGGTAAATTTTCGTTCCAGTCCGTGTGCAAGTAGTATATTTTTATTAAGACTCCATATTGCTTTGCTGTCGAATATTTCATTTATTTGATTTTCTTTTCCTGCGCAAAAGATACAGAAAAAAATCTCTGTCCCTAGTTGGCGTTTTGGTGGATGAAGCAAAAATTGAAAGTTCACTCAATGAGGAAAAAGTTTCGTGAGCGAAAAAGGGGGAAATTGACGTAAATTTCTCTAATCTTTAGAATCACTCTCCTGATTTAGTGTCCAAACGGAGGCTGAAATGAAGTGAATAAATATACTGATCAATTGTCTAATCCCGAGCTAATCACGAGCCAATCATTCGTGCCCTGAAGTAGAGTTACAATTCCAATGAATATGATTTGGGAAATATTGTTTTAGCTTTGTGATGTGGTCCTCTCAGATTCTTGGTAGTTATCCGTAGTTCAAAAAAAGAAGTGTGATGGTTGGACAAAAACTTATAATAGTGCCTCTCAAACTAATTCTTTTTTGTTTGCATTAATCTTTTTTATTCCCTCCCGAAATCATAATGATTCTCTCCAGCCACGCATGACAGTAGATTCAGGAACCTTGATAAATATCTTCACCATTATTATTATCTCGCCTGGAAGGATTCAATGAGCCGTATCTATCCCCGTTGTTAGATTTAGTTTTCTGAAGCGTCGGTTGGTTGATAAGATTCGTGTTTCACACGACTCCAACTTTAAAGTATCCTGTGTGCTATGTAAATAACTTCGAGATTTTAAAAACTTTCAGCTCTTGAAGAAACTATAGGGGAGCCCTTTGAAAGGTCATCCTCATTTGAATAAAAGTGTATTATTTTCTGGAGTGTTTAAGGAATTTTATGCTTCGGAATGAAAGGCTATGTTTATCTTAATTACAAGATTTTTGGGAATAGTGATTAAGGTATTGAGATTATGATTTCAGTATCCCTGAATGTAATAGGGTCGGAAATATTTTCAATTGACCGTTGAATGAACCTCATAATTCATGGTCCTTAAACTGTGTTAAATTGAACCAATTCATGGTCACTTTAAGTTGCAATTTATTCCTACCGTTTTTCTTTCCCATCCTTACATTAATACATCGATGGGTTGACATGAACCTTAGTTCTTTTCACACATGCTCTAATATTTTCAACCAAGTAACTCTCCATTTCCACACTTAGCATGAATTTTGATGCCGTTGATCCTCTTAAATCACGGTTGATGGAGCTTCCCTTGCCCCTGCGGTTTCCGCAACACATACTCACCATTCGCTTCTACTCTTTCAAACCTTCGTTCTCCCATCCTATTGCCAATCTCTTCGCATTCATCCTCATCTCCATTGCTGCTCCTTCCGTTCTCTTTCCCTCTCCCTCTCTCTTGTCTTCGTCCCTTACCTCTCCTTCTACCCACCCACTTTCTCCTCTCACCCTCCCGTCCCAATGGTGGTAGCCTGCTGTGGTAATTCCCTCGTGGTTTTGCCTGAAACGGTTGCCATGCGACATCGGGATACAGGATATGGGAAGGGGAGGTTATTGGGGAGGGGAGAGTTTCGGTGGGGATGGTTTTTAGGGTTGTGCGGTGAAAGGGTGTCGGATACTGGACTGGTGGGGAGAGTTATCCTGGGGGAAGATGGGGTGGGGTGATACTTGTTTTACATCACCTGCAGGGACGTTTATAAAGCGCAGGTGGGGGTAATTTTAAGCGATGACTTATCGCGTTCATGCGATTCATATATTCGATTAAGGAGTGGGAAAACAAGAGGGGATGGACCAGGGTTGTTCATGGTACTCAGCTTCTGTGAGAGCCATCGCTTAAAAAAAACGCAGCGTTTTATTAAAGCCTTGGTTTCATTTATTCATATATTTTCACAATCGGAAATTCATTTATCTACTTCTATCACTAAATGATCCCGTGGCCATTTTAGTCGGGCATTTTGATTTCTGTCGCATCACGCTAGAAGACCCTATTGCATGTAGGTATGCGTTTGCGTTTTTGTCTTTATTTGCTTATTTACTCTTTATATATTATCAGGCGATCGAATGATTGGAGGAGCAGTAAAAGACTCATTAATAATAAAATAATCATTAATAAAAAGTCTGTACACCATTGTTTCAATCCCAAAGCATGTCAAGGAAAAAGCGACACCAAATTAACATTTACCTTGATGCTAAAAATCTGCTCTAGGAGCGTATAGGTAAGGAATTGTTCTTTATATTGTTGTTATTTATATAATTGCTCAATATATATCATTGCAATTACATTAGTTTCCCTTCAGTATATCAATTTAATTTCCAAGGTTTTGGTCATTTTTAAAATTGGTAATTTGTTATTCCAAAAACGTGATTAGAGTGAGTTATTGAGTGAGAAATTTATGATCTCTGCAAAATATTAAACCTCTCCTCAAAAAGGTGGCGATGATATTATTTATTGCAAGACGGTATCATCTCTTTGCTTTGAAATAATTCGAACCATACTTTGATTTTGGTAGATAGATTATTTGGCGCATTTATTCTAGTTTGTCTTGGAATTTAAACCCCGCCACTAATGTAAACATTTACATTAATCGTAAGCGGAGGAGCGGGTTGGTGTGATGGCTAGGGTACTGGTTTTCCAACTTGAGGATCCGGGTACGAATGCTGGCCGATGAACAGATTATTTATTCGTATATGGTCCCAAATGAATATCAGCCCCATTAATAGGTACCTGTATTAACTTGGATGCCGTGGATGGATGTAAAGGGCACTTCAAGAGCTGCACACCATCCGTCGGAATGGACGTTAACCCTCAAACCGTGACGTGAAAAAAGTTACGTAAACCGTGACGTCGGTCTCTCAGACCGGCATCTCACAATCCATTTGCAACCGTTACACTGCAGCAAAATTCGCTCATATTGCCCATAGCTTATCTATAGTTGAGAAAGGCCAAACATAAACACTGAAGATATAAATGAAAAAGGTAATATTGTGATAAAATCAAGCAAACGTAGCACAGTAGGAAAGTAGATAACCATTTCAAACTCATAAATGCATCATCAGTAAAACGCTTAGAGTAATCTATGGTTATTTTGTATACTGTCTAAGAAAAATATCTGCAAGAATAAAAGATAACTTCGTATATAGATAGGGAAAAACGTTTCGAGTGACTTGAGCGCAGCAAAGAGGAAACCATAAATTTTTAACGTGCAGAAAATATTTTCCGCTCGCGGACACGCAACGCTTATTTGAATGATACAATAAATTCGGATTCCTCCGATGATTACTTGCATACATGTTTCGTTGGGAAAAATAAATTCCATCGGAGTGAACAAATTCGGAATTTAAACTGTAAAATATTATTTTATTAACTTATTTCATTATTCATTCCTTTATTTATTACTCGGAATCATAACTTAAACTAATATTTTTGTGCAAATAATTGTGTTATACCGAATAGAGATATATGGTTACCGAAAAAAAATTAAATTTAAGCTGATTTAACTGGGGTCAATATGATCTTGGGAGTTATATTCCCCAAAAAAATATGTTAAAATCCTTAGAGGACACTATTATCATCCGCAGTAGCAAAACACCTTTACCCTTTGCAGTTTTAGACCACTTGTTTTTCGGGAACAACTCATTCTCTAAGACATATTTTGAATCTGCAAAGAGTTTTACGTTAAGTTATATTCAGGAAGCTAAATGTAAAATGAAAATTTCGAAACTTTTGAAATTCAAAGCGTTTTTCTGTCGTGCATAGGATAGATTATGACTATCATTTATTAATTATCACAATTCACTTGAGTGTCATTCTGGGCAGACGTGAATGGAAACGTAAAACCGAGGACTCATAACATGATACGCGGTGACTTCTGTGAGTCCTCTTCCTCACCAATCACATTGCCACAGAGGTACAAAAAACAGGCTATGTTTAACCTTGCTTTGCGTTTTACCATCAATATCATCTACAATTTTGCTCTGATCGAAACTTAAATATTTGAAATTTGCAAAAGGTGATAATCCATCAAGGCAGGTTTCATCTGTATTAATTTTTACATACTTTTTAATTATATTTATTATCGTATATTTGAATAATATTTGGGTCAGAATAAGCGTAAATAGAAATAGTCATAAATTGAAATTTGCCTTAGCTCTAAATATCTGGAACACATCCCAGTAGTATTTCAGATCCCATGCTCCTCGGTAGATACCATTGGATATTTTTTCAGTACGTACGGAGCTATTTCCTTGAAATCGATAAATCCAGCATTAGGTGGGTTCACATGCTGTGTTCAGTAGCCTTGTGGATACGCTGGAAGGATTTTTGTGTTGGATATAACATCATTTTTCCATTCTAATATTCTGGAATAAAATTTTAGAACCTGTCAATTGAGGTGCTCGGGGATAGATAATGGTAAGGCACATTTAGGAAATTTTACAGGAGTGACATCTGAAGGTTCGAAAAATGCCATAAATTAGGTGTTGTGTCTTGGTGCAATATATAAAACAGGGTGTGTACTGCCATCTCTTGATTTCTTCAAATAATACTCCGCCAGTGGCTTCCCATCCTCTAGCACAGGGGTCTCCAAACTTTTCAGCCCGCGGGCCGCATCAACTACCAAACAGCAGTTTGGGGGCCAACTACACACTCGAGATCCAAATGAAGAAGAATCAAAAAATAATGTTGTTTATACCTAATTATTTATTTAAAATTATTTTTTTCAGTTATTATTAAATAACACATTGATATACTACACATGAACACCTGTATTAGTGGGAATAGTGAAATTGTTTCCTGAATGCCATAATAGCAGACATTTCTGGCGATTTGATGTCCCTGACATCAACAGTGACATGAGACTACCATCAGACAAGTTTGTCCTCAAATTGCTCTTCACGTATTTCATTCTTGAAAATGTTAGTTTCCACAAGTATGTTGTTCCAAAGATACAAAGGTGCCTTGATGCAGAAGTTTTGACTTTAGGATAGTCTTCCTTGTGCAAAAACTGGTAAAAACCCACCACTCCATCTTTGAACTTGTCCCTAAGGGGGTTAGTTGCTGCACGCCTCTATTTTAATTCGGTAAAAACGTTACGTCCGCGTAAACGACGGTTGATCTTGGCAGGATACCCGTAAATATTCGTAATTTTTTCCTCAGATAAAAAGATTTCCACGGGCCAGATGAGAGGGCCTTGCGGGCCGCATCTGGCCCGCGGGCCGTAGTTTGGAGACCCCTGCTCTAGCAGATAAGAAAGGCGTACAAATCTCAATATTTCTCAGTGTGTGGCTTACCATTATCTAGCCCCGAGCGCCTCAATTTATTTAATTTTTTTCGCTTTCTCGTTCATAAGTTGAGCATAGGGCGCAATTTGAGCCAATATTACGTCGTAATGTTACCTTTTGAATCCTAATAACGCTATGTTGCCTTTACAGTGTATACAGGCGAACATCATGAAAAAAAGGTTAAACAACTGTACTTTCTTTTGCTTCTCAAATGTTACTACATCCAGCGCATTATCTACCATTTTATCTATTCCTGTTGGTTTAAAATTTCATTATATTTTGGTTTCGTGTCCTTGAAAATCCTATTCATAATACCTTCATGCCCAAATTTTATTTGATACCTAGATTAAAAGCGGATTTCATCTGATTCATATGATTTTATATAAATAATAATAACAATTTTAATTAACAGTAGGGCTTCAGTGAGAGCTTATCATGATATAGAATTTGTTCCATCTGCATCAGTTTTAAACCACATAAGACAACTGTCTACGATAGTAAAACTAAGCAATTCGGCCTTCATGTCTTAAGGTACACCATTAGCGATAGAAGTAAATGCTATAAAACCTAGACACCTTCTCATTTACTCAAGCAAGTGGGTATATCATTTCTCTGGCTGAGTAGCTTTAATCCAGTATTATTATTCATTAATTCTGAGAAATTAACCTTGTATTCATCGCAGTATGAGACAGATAAGGGTTTAAATATAAGTAAGTCGTAAAGTAAACGTAAATCCGTAACACGATTACGCATGATCATGTTAAGATTTAGGATGACAACCATCAGCTCTTGAGCTATTGAGATAAAAGTCTGAAATGGATCGGAGTGGCGTATAATTTCGCAAATAAATTTAGAAGATAGAAGATAAATTATTTTTCCGTCATTGCCAACTTATGTTGCATGTAAAACACGATGTATCGACAGGGATTACTCTCTTAACTCCATAGGTACTTTTTACTCGTGAGAAGAAATATGTAGGTGGTATGTGATGAGTGTTATACAGCTCCTGCGATTTTAAGCGAACTGAAATTGTGACGTAGGTAATTAAAAATTAAGTCGGGGATATGTAATAATCCGGGGATAAACTTCGAGAAAATCGATGGTGTGATTTTGTTTCTGCGAGAAACCGGGCTTCACAAACTTCTGTATTGGAATTCCTCCGAAACGATGCGCTTATAAGGCGTTGGTGAATAATCAGTAAGTTTGTCTAATAAGCATGGTGAAAAAACTCCCTCTAAAATAGAAAATAATCTATAACTTGAGTAAAAATGATCTGTCTTAGTAATTTACTCTCTAGAAATACAGCTACTGCTACTCCTATATAAATAAAGGTTAATAGAATAAAAGAGAATAGAGTTTATTTCACCCAAAAGATATACACAATTTTAACAAATCTAAATGGGGGTGAAACAAGGTACCCCAGAAGAAATAATTTCTTGTTTTGGGGTTAACATTCCTTGAATAAATTGGCTGTAGTTCAGCAGCTGTCATTCACAAACATATTAATCAATAAATAAATACTGGCTCTTATATAACATAAATGTGTGTAATACCTACATCTTTGCCAATGCTTCTTTCGCTGATCAATTTGCTTTCATTTTTCCTTCGATATTATTATGCTTCTATGCCCTCAATTCCTTGAAATAATGCTATTTATTTTTTTCACTCTTATGTTTGGGCAGTTGGATTGATGTGCCCCCACTATTTTAGTACATGTCTGGCATGGAATCATCATCTTCCACACTCCTTTGCGGTGGCTTACAGAATGTAGATATTGAAAGCACTGCAGTAATTATGAGCAAATTGAAGTGTAGGCATATTATTGGGGCATCTACCTGAATCAGATGCAGTAATGATTTGAAATTGGCTGAAAAAGTATTTGGAATGAGAAAGGGTCATCCATTATTACTTATGATTTATTATTCAGTTGTTATCATTAACCACACACCATTGACTGGGCAACTGCCTGATATGTGGTCATCCACTGGTTCAGACATTCTTATTGCCTCCAAAAAAATCTTAATTTTTAGCTGCTTCTCCATTTTTTCATTTCACACTCGTCGTGCTGCATGTTTGGGGTGAATTCACCCTCTGCCACACATCTTTATGGAGACTTGCGGGATATTGTGTAGATGTGCATGTAGATTTTTCACTACTCTTTGTTGTTTTCAGCGAATAATTTAATGAACTGCTGATATAATCGTATGTAAAAAAATAGCAGCGTGAAATTTCTTCAATTTCAAAATTTCTGATTTGAAAGTTTCTTTTTAATCGCCAAATTTCAATTGCACCAGTTAACTTTAGGGTGTGTCGAATTTCGTTCCATGCTTCCAATCATCGGTATTTGTTTCGGATGCCATATCAATCGAACTGCCGTAACGGTAATCGAGTTTTCGTAAGAATTCCTTCGGTGATACATCGATAATTAACATCAGTATTCGGTTCTGGGATATTCGGAAATTCGCCTGCGAAATAATTTTTTTCGGCCTCCAACTAATTAGTGTCTGCTGAAGTGATTGATCCCTCCATGACCGTGTTCGTTTGTGTACACACACCGGGTCGCCGGTTCGATTCTCCCGGGAGCCTGATTTTCAATTTGCGGTTGCCATGGTAGCTCTCTTGTTTGTCGAGAGGACACGCAAGTAAACAAGCCCTTCCTTCCGTCCCTTACCCTTCCATCCCTATCACTCCCCTCACCCCCTACCACTCCTCACCCCCTCCCTAACCATTATCACCCTTTTCAGCACAGGGGATCGGTGGAGAAGAGGCGGCGAGCGGACGAGAATCCTTTAGAACCCTCTCATTGCGTTTTGCGGAGATCTCTGGGAGACCCTTGGTCCCCTTTTGCGTTCGTGCAAGCACGTGTGTGTGTGTGTCAGACGGTGGGTGCGTGTATCCTCCAACGGCTAACGACTTAGGGTTCAGCGGGCCCCTTGAGTTAATCACCTTCCTCGAAGCCCTGAAGACCCAGGGAAGCATGCTCTGTGAGTCCCATGCAGGGTTCTAATCTCGGAGCGTTGAAGGATTCGCTGCCAGGGTACTGGGAGATGAGGATGGTTGAAGAAGTTTCCTGTATCCGGGTGCTGAGTGTCTTTTAGAAAGTATCTTGGGATTTAACCTCGGAATGAATGAGTCGCAAGGTTCATCCGTTCCTGATCCCATTTCAAAGTGTTGTAAATGGTTCGCTAAAGGGAAAATCCTTCTATCTCTGCGTTACTTTCCACTATAAGAGTGTGCTCACCCGGACCAGTAACAGGAATGTTTCTGGGTAGTTAAAAATCTGAAGGAATTATTTATGAAGCAGTTAATTTCAAAAGCTGATGCGTAAAAGTTCGTTACTAAATCAGTAAGTAGGCGCCCTGTAAATTATAATATCTCTCAGTTTCGCGGGAATAATTGATTAGCAGCAAAAAATTGATGGTTGGATTTATTTTGCTTTAATGTCTATGAGAATTTCAACCTACAGCCCATAAGCGTAGTAATTTTCAAAACTGCATTGTGCATTTGGCATGTATCTTAAGTACTTTTGCAACATTTGAAAAGTACAATCTACCACATGGAGCTAGCTTTAACACTCCGAGTACGGACCTGACTGGCGTCACACCAAGCGCGTACCTGGGTCCAATGTGACTTTTAAAACCAATTACTAGCAACAATATTTACTAACAATGCAATAGATTAGTATATATTGATTGAGGACTAATATCTGTACTGAAAATAATGTAAAAATTTTTATATTCCATCAATGAATTTCTTCATTTTACATAATGAAATAGAATTTTTTTCGAGGATAAATTTTGTTATTCTCGGGTTTCCGGATACCCGAGGTCCGTACTCAGAGTGTTAAATAACACGCTCAAATGGATTCGAAGCTAGTTAGTACCTTTGCTTTGGAGCATACGTTTTAATAGACCTCTGGACAATTTTTTAAATCTCCTTGAAATGCTACTTAAAAAATTGTTAATTATACTAAAACACCTTAGCGATGAAAACTATGCATTTATTTAATGTATTTTTCGAGAAATAAGCAAAAGAAATGCCCAGAAAACACGCCCACTCTAAAACGTATTGTGATTGGCCGGCTGAAAGTGACGTCAGATCCTGCAATGCTGCCTGCAATGGAGAGGAAAACGGCGGAACGTATTGTACCTGTGGACGTTGTTTTCAACATTTGTTGTCGGATTTAAATATCTTTGGTGGAGTTAAGGAAGGCTGCGAACATATATGATTTCTTTAGAAGGTATGGAGTCTGAGTTTGTCAAAGCTGACGCAAGAAATCTTCCGAAAATCTCAACATTAGCAATGTTTTCATACGTATCAACACCGTGTTTAAATGTAACTTCGTTCAATCTTCGAAGAAAACATGATTCAAACGGAAATCCAAAGAGTTAAGATGGCGAGGTAAAAGCATGTCAATGTTTGAAAATGAATGTTCAAATTTGAATTTTGTAATATTCATAATATGGCGATGATGAATGCATTGTTGTTAGGGTCGTTCGTGAGGAACACGACGATGATGCCATCGGCTATGTGCAGGTTAACTCGATAAAATGTTGTTCGTGCTCGTGTATGCCCCGAGCATAAACTAATATGTCGTGGAAGCACATTATTTTGATGGGTGGCGAAGACAAGTTGGTAAACCTACTTGTCTTCGCTATAGACTATAGTGAGCATTTCGTGAAGGGATTGCGTACGCCAAGTTCGGGACCACAAAAATAAGATGTATTATGGGCATCTACTTTATCCATTTGTTTACTTTGAATTACTGCTCCAATAAGTGTCATCTCTCTATTTTCAGGCACATTATATCATTAATGTATCATTTGGGATTTTTTCAAGGATTCGGATTAAGGCCTGGTTACACGATACATTAACACGTACGAGTTAATCTGTAAATGCATGAACGCGAGAATGAACGCGAAAATGCACCGTGTAACCACACCAAAATGTACAAATGAATGAATGCGTGAACATAAAATAGAACCTGTTCTATTTGGTTCATGCATTAACGCACAAGTTGAGCAGAAACCATTTACGCAAATGTACATTAACCCGTACGTGTTAATGTATCGTGTAACCAGCCTTAAAGGCCTAAATAAAAAATACAATGAACGTGAAAATCTTTTGTTTGTAGTGGCATAACCTTATGGTGCAGTTATGAGTTTTGATACGATTTCCAAGAACTTCCTTTTGGGGAAATATATATTGGGCTATTGAGACAAAGGGGGATTAAAAAACCCTTGATTACCGAATATACCGAGGATCTTCAAAATTCAACCTGTGTCGCAGCAAGCAAGTGCGAACGTGATTTGGCATATTAGCTGATCTCGACGCAGACGCCGTATGTTGAAACGTGCATCTAATGTATTACATCGTGAAGGTAATGCAAAGAAATAAATATTCCCGTCTACAACTATTTTGGTTTAATAAATTGTTTTTATGTGCACAAGTAGCCATTCACGCATCCATCGTTCACGCTGACCTTCGAAAATTGAAATTGACCGGTGAAAATTACTGCTTGCGATTAATAAAAGTTAGGACATCTAATCTTGAAAAGTAGTTCAGTGGGTTCAGTCTTTTAATCATAATTGAAAGTTGCTTCGCGATCTTTTCCAAACATGGCATATTGCCTGATTTGGAAAAGATTTTTCGTGACATATGTCCAGCACATTTCCCTCGTACTCTGATTACTGATTAATGCATGTATTAAATTTCCTAGCAGTTTTTCAATCAATGAAAATGCTTTACCGAATAATATTGAGCCTATATCCCTATATGTCAATCGCATCAATAGTACTATACTGGCGGCGCTTTGTTTGGCCTAGTTTCTGCACAATTAAGATACAATTAAGTTTTATTTAGCTTCCAGAATTGGTAAAATAAATATAGACAGAGTGAACGCTAAAAAATACACACGTTTGATTGCATAGACAAAGTTTCATTTCGCTTGCACTTCTTTCTTCACCCATATTATCCTGTTTCGGGTAATTAAAAAAAAATACTTGTTGGGAGGCATTTCCATTGGTGTCATTATATTTTGGCACAAGACAACATTTAAAACAACGCTTTGGCATCTTAAAAAAAAGTGCGTTCATGAAAGACATTTCAATAGTGATCTCCTAAACGCTTCAAACTTCGCATAGAAATTTACGCGCCGCGACCGCTGTTGCAGGACCTGACGTCATTCAAGATGGCAGCGATGCGAATTACGTTTTTGCAAGGGACCAGCTCGTGGCGATTCAAATGCTTATATTTTAAAAATAAAATACTTTCTGTCAAAATCGCTTTCGCAGCAAGTAATTTTTTGTTTAAACTCTACGAAAATGCCTTTACTGGAATATGTGTCCAGAGACCTATTGTATTTACTTTGTGCACATTTGGTGATATTTCTCCCTCTCACCGCAACCGACGGTGAATGAAAGGTACTTTGTTGTTGCAGGTACATTGAAGCGATTGAGTTCTCTAAAGATTTGGGGTAGCTTGTGAGCTATCCTCGTATTTTGGCTTCAGCAGAACCAATTTTCCAATGGAATATATTGCTATACGGGTGACTTCAAAACAAGTGCTTCCTTTATTAGATGGAAGGTTACAACCTATTGTTGCCTTTCTTTAAGATCTCTTGCTGAAGCAGAAATCCTTTCTAGTCTTCCTTCACTCTCAGACCCTTTGCGTGTAATCAGACATCCCCAAAAACCAAGGGTTTATGCAATGGATTTTAACCATTGTCACCTTCACTGAAAAGTACATCTATTTTCAAGGAGTTGGCGTTTTTCTGAGTTATATTAAAAAAATAATAACCTATAAGGCATTAAATCGTTACGTAACCTTGTCCGCATAGCACTGGAACTGATGGTTTCATGCTTAAAACTATGGTTCATCCATTTTAATTGCTTACTCATCCATAGATCATGCCTGGTGTGTGGAGTCACCCCTTTACACGTGTGCTGGTTTGGGGGGTCTAGTGAAAATATACTAGAATATCTATTATTTTCCTCCCCCTACAAGAGTATCTTAAAATATTTTACCCTCTCACCCGCTGTATCCCCTCTCCTTTTCTGACTCTCAAAATATCCACATCCACTTTGCTGTCCTCTCACTCAATGCTGATAGAAGAAGTAAACTTATTTTTCGTCTTACACTTGTGCCATATTACACTATTATCAATCTTACAATGATGTAAAATTCTACATGTTACCCTGTGAGGCACCGCAAGGACATTTAACGTTTAGCAGGAGATTTTTGGTTAGGAGTGTTATTAAATGACCTAAAAGACGGAGGAGTAGAGGATATTCTGATTGCATGTGTTGATGGCCTAAAAAATTTTCCTATAGCTGTAAATAGCGTATTTCATAATGCAAAAGTGCGTTATCCTCAACTTCCTTTGTGAAGACTCACTGCAGAGTTTAGCTGGAAAGAAAATTTGCGTTATATAGGCTTTCTAGGGAAAGGCACTGGCCCCCCTACCCTGAATGTGTGACTTTCACACGGTATTGGCTTAGTACAGGGTGAGCCCTACTCTCACCTATCGAAACCAACCTTCGGGTTGAATCACTGAGTGAGTTAGTGATATAGGCTTTGAAACTGTCGGAAATGGATTTTTAATCATGCCATGGACATGCTTGAGTTTCCTCCTCGTTTCTATCGACGCGAAAAAAACTCCGGGTGTGGGTCCGCGACTCTGTCGCAGAGAAGGTGAAGCCAAACTACGAGCGTTCTGAACGCTGTCTAGTCGGCGTAACGAGTTCGGAAAGTGGTGATATACTAATCGCGCTCGCAGTTTCTCGGTTTTTGAAGAAGAAGAAATGTAGGAAGTACAGCGTTCACCCGATCAACTTGAGCAGATTATCTATGGGGCAATTCTATACTTTATTCCAGCAAGTAAGAGATTGCCCCGATAAGTTTTTTAATTTTTACAGAATGAGTGTAGGATATTTTGATTAGTTGGTTGGGAATGTGGAATCAGGGATTTATAAGAAGGAAACTTCATTCCACAACACCATTTCAGTGGAAGAAAGGAAGAACACTCCATAAAACCTCTCTTCGAGATACTTCACTAATAAACAAATCCACGTCCAACAATGCCGTATCGCACAAATAGACATGTCCACAAGCAAGTAAGAATTGACTGGGTCATATATCGCAACGCGGCTACCAGCAATACGTTCGCCAGTATGGCAGGCGCCACTTGAAACAATGTGGAGCGTTCGTCGGCGTCTTTGTCGTGGCCTAAAACGCGACATTCAGCGTTTTACAATTCGCCGCTAGTTGATGGTCGCCAGCTTGACCGACCCCATGCTATTCTATGCGTTTCACTTTCGGCGCACTGTCGCCGCGTGTTCGTCGTGGCGACAGAAACGCGGAGGAAACACAAGCATGTCCGTGGCCTGTTCTGCCTTCTTAAGTCTTAGGCTGGGACATAGTCAAGCAGCAGACTTCTCTTTTCTCTCGCTCTTCTTAGGGCTTCTTCGTTTGTCACTCTGTCCATATAATCAGATGTCATTGTAATGTTATGCTATTTATTATTTTACGTTAAGAAGAAAATAATATGTCCATGTGTCATCGAATTATAACGAAATATATATGTATCACAATGTTACGCATTAAAAAGCGATTATCATCATTGGACATCAATCCTCAGATTGGTTTGACGCAGCTCTTCACTGAGTTCTTCTATCAGCTAATCTCTTGTTATATGCGTATTTCTTCTCTTTCACATCCTTCATCACTTGTTCCATATATCTCACTCGAGGCCTTTCTTTGCCATTCTTCCAATCCATTTGTTCTTCAACGATGGTCTTCATCAGGCTATCGCATCTTAAGATATGGCCGATTAAGTTATCCCGTCTTCTTCTTAGAGTTTTCAGCAGACTTCTCTTTGTTCCCACTCTTCTTAAGAATTCTTCGTTTGACACTCGGTCGATCCATTTTATCTACATCATTCTTCTGTAGCACCACATTTCGAATGCTTCCACCCTTTTCTTCTCCACTGCTGTCATCGTCCATATCTCACTCCCGTAAAGAAACATGCTCCAGATGCACGTCCTGATGAATTGCTTCCTACATCTACGCTTGTATTTCCAGATGTAAGTAGGTTCTTCTATTAGTAGAATTCCCTCTTTGCCTGAGCTATTGTACTGATGATATCTTCCTTGCTTCGTCCATCGTTCGTTACCCGGATTCCCAGTTAGCAGAACAATTTCACCTCTTCCAGTTTTTGCTTCACTATTTTAACGTTGATTTTGGCGCTGCACACCAATATCTTAGTTTTATTTTTCTTCAGATGATATCTGGGCATTGTCTTTATTGTCCTGATTGTCATTATTGTTCAGATGCAATGTTCTGGGCAATGTTCTTACAGACAATGATCGATTATGTTATTTACGATACAAGTTAGAGTGCTATAGAGTGCATGGGTGTTTTCAGGTCTGTTTGCGCACTAATAGGCACTTGAGACCGGGAGGAAAGGTATACGGATAGGAATAGAAGGGATGGGGGACCCCTTTCCCGTTCCCCTAATGGAGTGCTATGTTTCATGTGTGTTTTTGAGTCTGTTTCCGCACTAATAGGCGCTTCAGACTGGGAGAAAAGATATAAGGATAGAAATGGAAGGAATGGGGCGCTACCCTTAAATCGACTGCTATGTCATCAGCGAATCGCAGCATGCTAATTTTTTCTCCGCGGATGTGCAAAGCACCAAATTAATAAAAAAATCAATACAATATAATGAATTTTGACTTTATTTCCCATATCTATCAATAATAAAGACACTAAATACATTTGCACGGAAATCTGTTAATAGGCAAAAATCGCTCCAACCACCTTAAAAAAGTGTCTGGTATAATTCACTCGATAGGTCTATCCACGGTGCGGCGTCGGAGTCAGCCTTCTCTCGAAGAAAGAAACCTACCAAGGGAACCACAGCCTTATCTTGCGCTTGACGTACGGAGTAGTGAACTCAAAGTGCTCTTCAAAGAGCACTTAGTAGGGTTCGGTAATTAAAATGAAAAATCTTTGGCTTTGCCTGGGTTTGAGTCATAGTCCATAGGGTCGGAAGCTACTACTCTAGCAACCACACAATTCCGATCTCTTCATGTGTTCACCACTTCTCATTTATCTTCTATTTATCCAGCAATCCTCCTTTCATCTTCCTACTCATATCTGAAAGGCACTAAATAACTTATTAACCTCCGGTGGCATGGAAATATCGAGAGGTAGTTAAAACATTTCAATATTTTCAATAAAGGTCAATAAAATCGGGTAATGAAAATAATTTGAATTAATCACCTCAATTATTTCATTTTTTGCAGTACATGTACACAACATTGCTCTATACAACGCCCATGATGTAGGTTGCTCCACTAAAATAAACCATATTTCCGAACCATAATATTTCAATAGTTTTAAACATTTCAATAAAATTGGGTAAATGAAAATAAATGAAATAAATTGCCTTTATGATTTCATTTTTGCAGGAGATATATAATTACAACATTGCTCTGTTCACAACACATGATGTAAATTGTGCCCGTAAAATTCCCAACCCAAAGTGTGTCACTCCGAAAGTGGTCATCTAAGGGTATTTTAGGTCTCTATCCAGAAAAATCCAGAGATCAAGTTAGAGATGATTAGTGTTAGGCATCAGCAGAACACGCTACTAAACTAAACTATATGTATAATTGTACAATTATTTAACAAGGACCCATGCTAGTTTTGTGTTGGCCTTTAAAACTGTTATACTTATTTTTTCACATTCATTGCTGTTAAAGTAAATGGTTCTACTAGAAAACCTCAGTTCGTTTTTGTTTCATGTGATGAATGACTCCTATATTTTGTTTTTTTGATGAACATATTTCGCAAATTTATTAATTTTTTTTACTATGAATTTTGATTTTTAAAACATTCTCAATTTTTTCTTAAAATACTAAGTATAATGTGCTATACAGTTGCTGTGGTGGGAAAATTTAATATTTCGTATCAAAGTATTTATTCATGAACCACTTATATTATTCAGTGTACAAGCGTTTTAATAGCCTTTCCTCTTCTATTTAGCATTATAGTCGACATTGGGCTTCATGGTGATAAATTGGCTCATATAGCCCGAGGAGATCATGTTTAGGGTCCGGGTGATCATGAAATGCTAGGCCACGTTATTAAAAATGCACGCCATCCCGTCTGAGTTTTGCTCATGAAGATAACCTCCATGGTATTATAGAAGCTTAATCGCCACGCGTCGTAACATTCGCCTATTGCTCTCGGGTTGAATCCACTTGCCCTCTCGACGCATTTAACTAGTTTCGTCGGCTCACTAATCGGATATGTAAAGTTGCTTTGAAATGCAGATCTCGAGCAAAGATTATGCCGAGGCGATTAAACGCTGTCGCTTCCATTAATGCCCGTC
This sequence comes from Platycnemis pennipes, assembly GCA_933228895.1. Lineage (NCBI taxonomy): Eukaryota > Metazoa > Arthropoda > Insecta > Odonata > Platycnemididae > Platycnemis > Platycnemis pennipes. The sequence goes on along the minus strand of OW121857.1, from coordinate 30,073,886 downwards.
GACGCGTTCCCGAATTTTGACGCGAGGTTTCTGCCAGGGCCGACCAGGGAGTTAAACAGTATTTGGGTGCGGATTGAGCTCGTCATCTGTCGAGTTGCGTCACCAGTTCGTGGCAAAAACGGAAATGACGACTGCTCCCTCTGCTCTGCTGAGTATGTACTCTCCGGCGTCATTCTTTCTATTCTCCTCCAGTCAATTATGGTACCCGATCATCTTTCATCAGTCTCCCCTTTGTTGGAACCGTTTTCTTAAAGAAGTGACCACGACCAATTTCACCCGATCAACTCCGACCCTCTAAGGCGCTGCATTCCGTCGTATTCCTTTTGTTCACGTCCATGGAGTGTCTCTCTGTAACCGCGTTTGCATGCTTTAAACCGAGCGTATATGCCGAAAACACAGCTCAAATCAATGCTAAAATACATATGAAGCTGGTTTTTGACATTGGTTTTGCTTTTTCGTTGATTATTTAGGTAGCAGATAGAATTGCAAAGCTGCTTGCAGCTGAATGTACGAGTTTGGAAGTGAAACAGCAGATCATTAGGACGTATGTCTGCAGCATGTTGCTTTGTGGTAATGAGACATGGGTAGGCAAGAAGGGGGTAGACAAGAATGATTGTAGTGTTACAGAAGAGTGATGGATGAAATGTGAAGACATTTTTTTTCAAAAGCTTAAAATCTGATGTATGATAGAAGTGTGATAAAAATTAAAATGAAGAACTACAACTTTTCAATGGCCGAAAAGCTTTATTAGAGAAATGACCTGGGTTTCGCACTTCAATTTCTTCGTAAGGTTTACGTAGAGCGTTGAAGTTGACGTTGCATCAATTCCATACAGGAACGCCAGCAACTGTCTGATGAAAGCTTAAGAGATGACTGGGAAAAACTAATCTATCATTTCTTGTGACCAAATGGTCTGTCCTAACTCTGTCCTAAAGGACAAATTTAATGGTATGAATGGCAAAGAGAGGTGTATAAACCATTTAGAACAAGTTGTGATGGATTTAAAATGTTTAGTTTGTATCGATTTGCAAGAATGTAGATGTAAATGAGGATGAAGTGTATGCTAAATGCGTTGTGAGGAAAAAAATAATATTTTTCTCGCGATACAAAAATGCAATATTGATTTGACGGAGGTTGTACATATTAATTTTTCCAGACTTTTCCACAAATTATTTAGGACGGGTGTAATTTGGAATATATTAATACCAGTGCCGACAGTTAAATATTTGACGACTCCTATATCGACATTTCGGCCAATGAGTGACCAAAAAAAGGAAGTTAGGTTTGTGAGGCACTTGTATCGGAAATAGCTCAGTGCTGGGCCACTGTCCAAGAGCGAGTGAGTGTTCGATTGCTTGGTGTGAGGTGGACTTTGACTTTTGTTTTATTTAACCTGGGCTAGATGAGGCCTGATGGCCCCCTCTACCCTTAGGCCAGGGCTCATTAAAGTACATGGCAAGAGGTTTAGATTAGATACAAGATTACAAATATATACATAATTGCAGAAAAATATGCATTTTTACATGCATAAAAATTTACAACTAATAAGCAAAATTACTTAATTAGAAATTTATTACTGAGGAGGGGATGGAGGGAGGAGACATCTAATTGGATGTTGTGGGGTGAGAGGGGAGTGGGTCTGTCATGGCTGGTTGGTCTAATTTTGAAATCAAATAATGTACAGTTGATGATACCTGATTCGTTGTTCATAATTATTTCTTTGTTTAAATGTATGTGTAAGCTTTCGTAAGAATCCGGTTTAAAGTTTTCGGTTGCTGTTATTAAACTTAAGTTAGGACGTTGGTTGTAGGGCGTTGACAAAAATGTACTAGAAGGTATGTTCCTCAGTAGATATTTAATGCAACTGATGTTCACCAGCGTGGTACCATTTACCTGCAACTAAAAGCGTCCGAGAAGTGGCATAATTTGTATGACGAGGCTAATTTTTTTATTGTTTTTTGTCACACTATTGTTTTCTCTAGGCTTGTGCATTCAAAGGTAGGAATTTTACACTTAAATTGGTGATTGATATATGTTATTTACTTTCGGAGTCCCACCTTTCGTCGCATTTCGTGGCTTGATGCCAATAAGTCTGTAAGTGAAACTTTCATCTAATCACCGTGTATACTCGGTGAATTGGCACTATATCACATCGGAAGTCCATGCGTGGTAAAATTATTTCACCACTAAAAATATGTTATCTTTAGAGTAATTAAAAAGTCTTATCCTTTTCAGGGTTTTTTCCTCAGAAATGTTTTTGATTGCTTGTTTTTATTATTTCCAGGTGAGTACCGCTCAGTAGAAGTAGAGGTATCCTGAGAAATCTGTTTTTATGAATTAAGGTAAGGGAATGTATGTATTTAAGTATAGTTGAGCATCTTTAATCGCGCACATTCGGGACCAAACTGATGCCGGATTAGGGATTTTGCCGGACTATGGGTCATACTTGGCAACTAGTCTATGTTTTACGTCCGGAATGATTTAATATAAAGTATTCAATTATTTATGACAAAATACATAATGTCTGCCATTCACTGAACACAATTTTAAAACGAGTCACTGAGAATAATCAGAAGAAATGGTTTCTTAAGTCTCAAAGTTATTACTTAAAATGTATCTAAATGGTGCAGTGAGTGAAATAATATAAGCTTAACATCGTTTGAATCGTATTTCAGCACAATTGAATGTTTAATATTGCCATCGATAAAAAGTATATAAAATTTAAGGCTGCCCATCACTACGTAGCGAGAGACCGGACTGGTCGATTCTTTATCATCAATAGTAGTCTTACTACAACAATTTCACGATCATCATCTTCATCCGCACTCGTATTTATTGTTATCAATTACCATTTCAAGGATTTCACCCTAAGTGTAATGTTGTGTGGTGAGAGTACTAAAATTACCAATTTCATTTCCTTTAATTCAGGGTTATGGTTGCTGTTTGCGTAGTAAACCAACACCATCATCATATGTTTATCATCAGAAACATGAAAGCCTTTGAAATCCCCACATATATCGTCTACATCAAACCTTAAGGCAGGCCAAGATTTAAACCACGCGTGTTTTGGAAACGACTGTGAATTACTATTCCATGTATGCGTAATTTCCCACATCTCATCTTTTAGATTATACCGGTTTCTGAAATAGTTTAGCCTGCTCCATTAGAGAAATTAGAGAAAGATTGGCCAGAAATACTAAAAAATAACCCTTCACTTCGACGCAATTTAAACCACGCGATCTAAATCAGCCCTTAAATCTTTTTTCGTAGTTTTTCTCTCTTTCATCCATTTCGTCGTGTCACTTTAATTGCACAATTTTGAGGATTTTTCTCTCTCTACTTCTTAATGTGTTATATTGTCGAAGATTCCACGCAGCATGTTTCAGACGAACGCTTTAACGATGCAACGGCGTCAAGCTTTCTCACAACTTGCACTTCATCTGCGATCGTTAACGTTTTGTACCGATGCCTCACTCCTCTTCTGTTGCCACAACTGTATGGGTTAGACATGATTAGGCAGATAAAACATAATTTTATCAAATTACGTCTAGAGGTCAATGAAAAATGCACGTGCCATTAAAAGTGGCTGATCTGTAAATTAGTCTTCCCGTCCTTCAATTCAAATCGAGTTGTCTTCAATTTTGAATGCTTAGTTCAAGTTGCAGTTCAAGTTCAAGTTCAAGTTCATTCCAGTATACACGAAGCACCCGAAATTAATAGGTTTCAGTTATTCTGATTCTCAGAATGGAAAAATTAACGTTAGGAATGGGATAATATCTCGGCATGTTATGAAGCAATGTTTTGGTAAATAATGTTTCGGGTTTTTCCACAAGATACCGGGTAGGTGGTCATGGCAAACTTGCCGGATTAAGGGTGCTCAACTTGCTCAATGTAAGACAAAATTATTTCTCTTGAAGAGGTGCTATAGGTGTCGGTATTTTGTGGCGAAGGTCGTGTTTGCTTTGGGTGATGCATATAGTTCCTTTATTTTATTCAAAGATTGATTGCACATTCAAAATCATACCGTAAATTGGGAAGTCTTTTAATTGAGAGGATATGTGAGCATCATCGAATATGATTTCGATTAAGTTCATCAAGGAAAGAGATGAAGAAAGTATGGAAGAAAAAATAATGGAAAAGGTCCATGCAATTGTAGTTTCATAACTGGGTTATTGAACAAAAATATCTCCTCAAGTTTGTCCGTAAGATTGATGAATATTTAAACTCATAACAAGCTAGTGATATGTGAGAAGTTGATGCATTTTGGTAACATAAAATTCTAATGTATTTTCGGTGATACTTTACTAAAATTAAGTCACTTCAAATTTTCTATACAGTGTAAAATTTGAGCTATGAAAAATCATCGCTGAAGTCAGCAATCCTATTTAAATAGCATAGCTCAACGTCTAACTACCGACCTTAAGGATGATTGGAAAAAATAACTATATAGATCCTGAGGAATAAGACCGACCATGATATATTATTTCAATGTCCAAATTTGAGACGAAAATCCATTCTTCACGATGAAAGATACTCGAGTGCCAATTAAGGCAACTGTATTCAACTGGAAAAAGTCAAGAAAAATTTTAGGGATGAATTTAATTCCAAGTTACGTTGATCCATTAAAATATAGTACGTTCATATCATCGGAACACTTTTTTTTAATAAAATGCTTCTGCTTTTCTTAATGCTTCTGGAGCCAATTAGTTTTGGAGAAAACTGGAAATTTATACCCTACTGAGAAAGGGAAGATAGGATACTAAGTACAGTGTTCAAACTTTAGGTAGGTGTAGTTAATAGAGCTGGTGGATGATTGTAGTAGCCAGCATAGTACTATTCATGACGGAGGTTGAAATTTATGCACCTGGCTTGTATGTGTATGCTGGCTCCTTAGCAATAATGGTTTCCCATAAAGGACCAGTTCCAATAAAATTATTTAGACTGGTATTGGCTGGACGTGTCCGCACAGTAATAGTGTGTATATTAACCTGCGCCAACTGTGTTTCTCTGCAGGGAAAGTAATTCATTACATTATCCCTGTATTGTTCACAACACGCTTCTGAAGAACTGGACCACGATTTGTGCTTTGACCGTTAGCCATACACAGTAGGGTCCTTCACTTCCATCCAATTTCTCTCTTCCGTATCAGCTGGCAATTAAAACTGGTCTTCTATATTTCCGAGTCCGCTCACGTAGCCTTTGGGCCCAAAAGTGATTGAAATCGCTGCTACAATAACAATTATAGTGGTCACGTTATCGGCAGCGTGCGTTAACTGTTCTGCGTGATGAATTCTAATTACGTTCAGGAGGGCATTTAAAAAGTGTTGCTCAATTCCAGTAAGTGATTGAACCAAATGGTATCATTCGATGGATGAAAATCGCGAAAAAGAAGTCTCTCGGACGACCTTGTGTGATGCTGTCATTCATCGTTTGCTCAGTGGGTGAACAAGGAAGAGAAAGCACGAAAAATGTAGATGCTGTGGTAAATGAATCATTCATAACAATTAAATATAATATAAATAATATTGGCTCAAAAGACTGAGCCTTTTTTTTTGAAAATCAGTTTTCCATATCAAATTTTGTTAATGACCCCGAATTCCACAGATGCATGAGAGGCATATATTCTTGTTCTCAAAGAATACCTATTGAATTTAAAAGCTTTTTCCTTCATTAATCTGCTGGCTACTATGAATAGCAGTGATTAACTTACTTGTTTGAATTGAGACAAGCTATGATAAAGTTTTTCAAATTTTTGACGTAACACTTTCAAAGCCGTACTTATGGAAATATTTGCTTTTTTAACCGTCGGTCTGTAAAATTTTTACGCTGCAGGGACATAGTTCAGGGTTTTTCGATGCTATCATGAATCCCACCTTAAGAGGATGTCGTCTTGGGATTAGGACTTAGAAATACGTTAGATCAGACCGTGTGATTTAAATTTAGCATTTGAAAACCTTAAAATCTCATCTTGTTCAATTTAATATTTGGGCAACGATGGGGAAAACCAAATGATCAGTCAGGCATTAGACCGGAGAAAAGGGGAAAATTAAGAAATCCAACAACAATAAATGAATGTTTGCCCATAATTTGTTTTATTCAAAACAAATCGCAGCAAAAGCATAAGCAAACGGCTTGAAAGATAAAAACATGAGACTTCTTGTAAAAAATGTATACACCCTATATAGTTAGAGGACCGGACATTTAATATTTATATTACCTTGCCCTATTTCTTTTCAACTCGGAAGGAAATAGCCATAGTTACTTTCTAAAATTCTTGACTATTAGTGCAAAGAAGTTCAGCACTTGTTTGTATATACCTATGTAAAAGAGAGATGAAGCAAAATACGTAATAACCCACCTGCAAAAATTGAAGGTAGACAGGTTTCCTGGAGATGATAAAATACGGGGAAAACTCTGACCAACTATGGCACATTAGATCACAAAAAGTTATTTGAAGGATTAACAGTATGACAGAGAGATTAAAAAATAAATATTTACCTCTTTGATTGGGACAGAAATAGATTACATCTATATCCTTGGGTGGAAAAATGGGGTAGTTAGGTACCTTATATTTCTGTCTGTGATTTCATTCCTACATGATGCCAAAAGTAAATATAATTTTTGCTACAGAGGGGAAAGGTTTAATAGTAGTTAATCTGCCTCGCATAACATGTGGACTCTCTTTAACAATAAATCACTCAATATAAGGAACAATAACGTACGTATTTGATGTTTTTATGTTTTAGGATATTTAGGCAATGAACATAAGTTTAGCAACAATTTTTGGTAAGCTGTATGATAGCATCGTTAAGTGAATTCCTACTTTATAATTAAGTTTATCGGTTAGATGGTTTCTATAGGTATTGAGAAGGAAACGCACTTGGTTTATGTTAAAATGTTCAAACTGGAGAAAGGCAGAATATGTCGGCTATGGTTGGCTCGTGTCTTCTCCAGAGATAGGTTTGTGTTTTTAGACACATAGTGGGAATTTTGTAGCTTTGCATAACGTCACGGTTTGCTCATTTTACTTTAATTTCATGCATCGACAGTTACATAAAACAATTTCCAATCCTCTTTATCTCCCATTTAACCCAGACGTGTGGAGAAATCTCACTTTGGCTTTTCAAATCACCAGAACTCCCTTTTAGCCAGTGTCCAAACATTACCTTTAATCTGGCAATATCCTGTGATGCTGTGTAGGGGATTATTTTAGGTTTGGAAAAATAAAGCTGGAAGCCCTGCCTCTTACTTTAATATTCAGGTGGACGCAACACAGCATCAATGTTTCCATCATTCAATTCTTCCTTTTTCGCTTACATGTCATAATGACGTTTTTTGCCATGCTTCATATTGAAAAATTCGTCATTTTATAATTCCTTTATGTAAGCAGTGAATGAATATGCAAAAGAACAGCTATATTTCTGTGTTATGTAATTGCTTAGTACCAATTTCGGATGCTGATCTAACACAATTCTTTTCAACAGGCAGTGGTGTCAATTACTTTTTCCTAAATGTATTTATCCCTATGGAATTCGGCAACTTGTAGGATTATCTGTAAATATAAATGTAGTTTTATACTCACCATATTTGGGAATCGTACACTCTCGAAATATAGTATATGATGAAGCTTTAAAGTGACTAGGATTTATTAACTGCAGAAATATTCTAGTGAAAAATTAAAAAAGATGTGCCAGTTAACCCTGGTAATAGATCACTTATTATATAAGTAGAGCACTTAGGATACGACGAATTAAATTAAATTTGAAAATTGAAAAAATCCAAGGGTAAGTAGCACGCTTTGTATGAACGCACAGAAAGTGCAACTCGACAAGGATATGAGCTCCGTTAAGGAATCCTAGAGACTATATGGTTGTTTTCAAGATTAAAATTACCAGACAAATTTCAAATCAAAAGGGATTTGGTATAGAGGAAACATAACTATTCCCACATGAAATGAGCCGGGCGGATAGGAGCGAAAAGTTAAGGGAGTTCAATGTTGATTCGAAAGATGATCCTTCCAACTTTTTGTCTCACTCAGTGCACGGATAAAACTATTATATAAACCATTATATATGAAACTATTATAAAATAATAATAATTTTGTAAATGCTTTTACAATTTCTTTCTCAATATAAAAAGTTCAAGATAGGCGACTTTTAGGACTTATCGTAAATGTCTTCCACCGAGAAATTGGACATTTTTCGCTCTTATTTTAGGGAGTGGAGTGACAGATTACGTGGGAAGTACACATGATTTCGTCCAGTATAATTGAAAGATAGATTTCGGTGGGTAAATCACCCATGCGGTTCCAACGTAGGTCAGTCGTTGGTTCATTATTTAAGTTCACGCTCAATACGAGGGTTTGGGGAGTATGGGAGGAGGGGGTATGGAAAAAAAAGAGACGGGGTTAAATCCGTCTCTTTATCTCACACCCGCTGGGACAGACAAAAGAAAGCGGAGGGAAATAATTGTCGATCGGAAATGGAGATCTGGCCATTGTTCGCGCGTCGCTTGTAATGGCCAATGAAATGGTGTCCGTGTCAATGGTATTCCAAAAGGCTTCGTCCCAGGCGTTAGCACCCATTGATGGCCTTTTGTCCTCTCCGCGTTATTACCGCATGCCGCACCTAGAAAATTGCGTGGGACGTACCTTTTTTGGCTTTGATACCGCACGGCTTTGTTCGTCAACGACGTGGACATGCTGATTGACAGCTGCTCCGTCGTATGCCCGTCCCTTATATTTTTTAATCAGCGAGATGATTAACCGTCGGTGTTTTAATGAATGTTCGCAGCGAAGCCCTCCATGCGTGTGATCAGCGTGCGATTCGGTATTCATTCGTGCTAATCAGTCCGTTCTATCTTTATTAATCAGGCTTGGAGTTGCATTATTAATTGGGTGGTTCGGTTTACGATTTCACCGCTTTGAGCCACATCGGGATACTGCTCTTTATGAATAAGATACGAACTATAATCAATGCAATTTTGAATGTAAGTTTACTGTCGCCAGCGTTGCCTGGTTTCTATCAGGAAAATTGCCAAATCTGCAAAAAGCCGATATTTGTCGTAATTTCTTTGTTTTAACACTTCCTTAATCCTGGGTCGGGGATTTTTAAGCCACGAACACCACCACATGATGAGAGAGGGAGGAATGTTGGGTAAATATTGTAAAGGGAAGAGATGAAAGGGTATTTTAGATATAAAAATAATGTTCAGGAGAAAATATACGGAACAAAACAAGGATATCACATATGTTATAGGGCCAAGGTAAGGTTTTAATGATTACATACACCTACCCTAACTGGGCGATCACTAATAAGAATAATATTCTGGCTCATCATACAAATGGCATTTTGCTTCCATTCACTTACGTAAGAATGTGTCTTTCCTGGATCGGAAACTGGAAGTATAATATAAAGTAATAGGTACCATCCAAACGAAAAAATTGTTTTTTCTTTCGTATCTATTGAATCTTTCCCAAATATAAAACAATATTATTTTGAGGGGAAAATTATCCCTTTTTATTTACAATTTTTAACAACAATTTTGAAAACAAGTAGACATGAATTTTGTAATAAATTTGTTCACCCAAGGCAAAGGGTTCTACTGAAAATACCCTGTCATCTGTTTTTTATTGATGACATTTCGGAATTTAAAAAAAATGATGCACTGACAACTTATAACGAACGGCTGCGAATAACTCCGGGACAATATCCCTCTGCATGTCGGCAGGAATGGCTTTAAATTTCAACTTTGTGCTCAATTAATTTTCTGGACATTCTCTTTAATGTAATCACCATGGTATGACTTAATTCTTGCACCAAAGAATACTTCAATTCAGTCAAACTATCGTCTCGTGCATAGTAGGAATCAGAACGTTGTGCTATTACAGAAAAATATTTACATTACTGCGCCAACAATGATAATGTTGCATGATTGGGTATACGCGTATTTATATTTTGAATATATTACTTTTAAGGTTTTATGCATCATATGAGTACAAAAATGTTTTACAATTACTAAAGCCATATTTACTGTCTAATAATGTTATCATGTTTTCGGTTGCTGGCGAAGTTGTTCCCCGTAAACACAAACGGTCAAATTTTCGATCTCAAAAGTTAGAACGATTTAAATTGATTTTATGCATTCTTATATGATATTGCCGTAAAAATATTTGTTTTTTTTAACGATTCAATTATTCGGCTCTTTAATACCTTAATACAAATAAAACAATTATGGCTTCTGCTTAACATTGGTATTAATCATGGAATCAGGACAAATGGCTCAAATGGTGCCCTTTAAAATAGACTTTTATCTGTTTTTTTTATTTTTATCAAATTTTTATCAGTCTGGATTATTACATTATTACTGCATTGTCAGATATCTACTAGATATCTAGTGAAAACATTTACCACTAGGAAATGGAAGCGCTATTTATACTATACATAAATGTGTTCATTAGTTGTATGTTCTACCATCGAAATAAAATAAATATTATTTTTGTTAACACTTAATGATAGCCTAAAATTGTGTAGTTAATGGATCATGTCATTCCATTTTCCATGCGATGGTAGAGAGGCATTGGAGAATGTATCAATTTTTAGGAATCTGGAGAAATTGTCATGAAAAGGTAGAACAGTGTTCGGTGAAATATGACTTTCGAAGAGGGTGGGGAAAACGCAATGGGAGAAAAGGAAAACGATCAAGGAAGCTCTACACATGGTGGAGAGGAGAGAAATGTTACTGGAGGAAATTAAAAACAAGAGTAAATAAGTAAATTTGGTAGGCATTTGAAGATGATTAAATGGATGAGAACGAGCACTGGGATGGGAAGAGGAAGAAAATGGATAATTGCTTACACTGCATATATAATACCACTTTTACTTTGAGAATAAGAGCCGAAGAAAGAGTAGGAAAGTAGACTGGGGGAGAAAATATACGGAGGTTTGAGTATTTAATAAAACAAACTAGCCTAACCGTCCCTGAAGATGTGACCGTGGTGTTGTTTCGCCTGTGGAAGCCACTGGTTATACCGAAATAAATCTATTCATGAAATTTAGATTTAGTTTTTTTTTTCAATTGAGCCTGACTTAAACGGCTAAACATAAATATTTATCGACCAATTTTATGTTCAAAATACAACGATATGAAATTCTTGCTAATTAAATAAAAATATATGTGGAATAGGGCTAATCAAACTGTCGGGGGAGTTGAAATAAACCGTGGAGAAGTAAATGAAGATAAACGCCCTTCTCCATGGTGCCCTTTCCATAGCAGGGCCGCCTTCACCCCTTACAATCCCCTTTAGCAATGAATACACGCCCCCCCTCCCGCCCCCTGCTCTCACGTCAACCGTTGCTCCACCCCCACCCCTCCGCCCGGCCCATCCCCTTGACCTCCGTGGGCGATGCTCATCATCTCTGCGGCTTTGTTTCCCTCACCTCTTTGCCCCGTGAACCGTGGCTTGGGGGGGGGGAGAGAGGGTGGACGCCGGGGGGTGGAGGAGGGGTGTGTATGAGTGGAGAGTGTGGAGGAGGGGGGGAATGCAGAGATGGGCCAAATGCGACGATGACGTGGCTGCGAGTATGTAGTTGAGTGTAAGATAGTACGTGTAATCCTCCAAAAACAAATGAACCATTTAAAACAAGAATATTAATTTGGTGAGATTTGGTTAGTAATATTTCTGTTCCTGTAATATCATGTCATCAGTACTACGATAGGTGAAATGCATCTTTCCTCAGATTCTGATGTGCATGAACACATCCGTACTATCAACTCCAGTGATATATAAACAATTGTGAAAGTGCTTTTTGTGAAGTGTATTAAAAATCAGTTTTCCATTACTTGAGTATTTTAAGCATATTTCCTAGTTCATTCTTCTCTTTCAATTTTCAATTTGGAACTTGGTGGCTATATGTATCTAACTTCATTGTCTAAAAATACTTTTAATAAGGGTGTCTTAAGTTTTTTGGGATTTTACATCGAACAATCTTTTCTCCCCTTCTTCTTATAAGTTGTTCTTTACCCAATTGATCTATGAATTTTATCTTCATTAGCCTTTTCTAGCATCTATTATTTCTTCATTTTCTGCATTGAGAACTTCCAATTTTTTAAAAAGGTTTTTCACACCCTATCTTCCATGAATTCCTAATCCCATTCTTTTATTGCATAAGAAATATTTCCTTTATTTTTTTTAATTCCTCTACAGACTGCATTAATCATCCATTTTTTTCTCGGTCTGACGTGTTTAATCATCTTCCACGTGAACTTAGTAACCGAATTGTCGCCTTTCTAAATGAACCTTCTATTATTTGCATACTTCCTTTCCTTTTCCAGATATATCTCCTGCGATGCTCATTAATTTATTTCATCTACAATCTGATAATTAAAATTTAGGAATTCCCTTCTTCTGGTTTAGATAAAACTTCCATAGTCCTTTCCCTTTCAGTTCATGTCAATTTTACGAAAATTTAACTGCTTTTGTGATATTACACACGCTATATACGCAAATTATTGTTACCTCATTTAGCATCAGACTAAAAGCAAACACGAGAGTAATGCAAAGTGTACCAAAAATTCTGCCCGACCATGCGTGGAGAAATCTGGTTTTAGTTTCTCTATGTTTGATTCTTGAAAATATTTGATTTTTCATGTGTGCGTCCCCTATTCTAAGACTCCTGTTAATTTTCCACGAGTATCTAAGACGATTGTAGTTGAGTTAAACAAAGTATTCATCATATCTAGGTATTTTTATCAAGCATCATAAATGTGTCTAATTCTTAAGTCTAATGTGTCTTTGAAAAATTTTCTTATGCTCTTTAACATCGATCCCATCCTTCTTTCACCACCAGCGTTCTCCAATTTTAAGTGAAGTTCAAGCATTTATGTCCTTTTATCCTGCCTGTTAATTTACTTTACCGCACCCACCATAAGCCTTATTCTCACTTAAAATGGACTTACTAGACTACGTGCATATTGGACCCCGATTTTTCACAATTATTCGCATGTACATATAATTATAGATGCGAAACATATGAATACGAAATGCAACTGGAAGAAAAGCGGCAAATACTAGAATACGTGACTACGCACACTTCCGTGTAATAAGACTGAAATGAGGAAAAATTTCTGAAGAAAATATCATCATCAACGCATTTGCGCACTGCTGAAACTAATTAAGTTTTGGAGCTACTTATTAGAAATTATTTAAATTTTCCTCCTTTATTAAGTGAGGTTTACGCCCTCATTTATCTAGGGAAAAAACAGATATCTGGTAAAAAAAGTATTGGTGTTAACGATCCACCATGTCAATTTGCATGCATTTTTTGGAGATAAAATAAGTAGAAATTAAGTGGATTCGCTCATCATGAAGTGGAAAAAAGGAACATCTTGTCAATTATTGAAGGAATACGACAAGCTTTGGCTGAAAGATGGAATGGGACTGTGTAATGGCGGAAGGATGTTCGCCAACACATATTCGAGGACGTGTGATGCTATGTATTACGTTTGCACATGCATCTATACGAAGAGGGGAGTGAGGCGTGGACGATGGATGCCGTGGGTGTGGCCAGGGGGGACTGTGGGACGGGATGCAGTGTGGCTGGTGGGTGCGGCATAAGCAGTCGGCGCTGTGCCGCCGCTGGTGCGGCAGACGAGCTTGCATGGGAACGGGTGTGACGGCCCGAGTGCAGTAGATAATATGGCCGCAGGCTTTTCGAAGGGCGATGGCGGATGCCGTTGGTAATGGGTGCGTCTGGAGGTGGGGGTGGCCTGAGTGCGGCCCGCCGGTGAAATCGAGACCGCTCACGCTTGCCGCGGCTCGCAGTCCTCTCCATAACCTCCTCTCTGCCTGAGGCTGGATGTTCCGATATTTCGGAAAAGCTCCAAATTTGAGATTTCAGCCGGATAGTGGTTTGCTATGCGCCTCAGGGGGTCAGGGGCTTATGTAGGATTGTTCTCTGGAGTATAGCCCATCGATAGTTTGCGTGCATTTATGTACAAAGATAATTGACCTCACGTTCGGAAAAAGTTTCTCGCAAATCATTATTTTGAAATAGAGACATACATTTTTCAATGTTGGCTCCATCTTCTAGCACGGCCAATATAAAAATATCCCCATTCAAATGACGGATTTGGAAAGATTAATCATAATACTCTGGAAAAGGTCAAAATATCTCCAAATCAATTATTTTACTCCACTATTACATAATTCTTCTTCAATACCTCATGCCATCAATTCCAAGATCGACTTGACGATGCTCTCAACTCAATTTCCCTATCGGCTAACTTCTTCGTACTAACACAATTATTCATTTTTACATCCTTCATAATTAATTCCATATATCTTACGCGTATTCTTCCTTTTTCATTTCTCTAAATAAAATTTACCTCAACGGCCACCATGTCTCAATATATGAATACGTGATTTTTCATGCATATTTTTTCGTTGGATATTCTTATAAATTTCTTTATTACGAAGGGTATGTTTACATAAAAACTATTATGGCCATATCATCAAGATACGTCGAAATAATATCTATCCAGGGATTGTATTTTATATAGATTATTACACATTGTATGTTTTATGTAGATTAGCTGTAGGCACATAAAAACTTACTTTCTGAGTCCATAACACTCCGTTCTTACTTCTAGAGAAATAATTCTGCCAGAACTTGAATATTTTTTATGATACTTCACTATTAGTTGTATTAAATCAGGTGTATTTTTTTCACGAAATTTTACTTTTGTCCAATAAATCAATGTTTTTTCCTGTTGCTTGTTTTTATTGGCAATGCCTGAGAGGAAATTGGCATTTTCTTTGGTACCTGATGGTTAGAAACTCATAGTATGATAGAGGTTATATGTTTGCATCCATGGTCAGCTATGATAGTTTTTATTGCGTTAATGGGGTTTGTTTTCACGCTATTTGATTTGTTTAGCAATATTATTTGTGCCTGTGTATTTTTACCGTATTCTGTTTTCGTCAACAGCGTTACTATTGCTAAATGAACGGCATACATATTTCCCAATAAACTTACTAACCACATGACTGACTGTGTGACAGTAGCTCTTGCTATGCAATCGTTTTCTTTTCCTGCTACTATTGTAAAGTAAAACGCCATCCTAAGAGCGTCACAATTTACGTTCCGATGCTACGGTTCTCTTTTCAGGATAACGGCTCTCATCGCTACTTTGATGATTTATGTAGGTATATTCAGGATGGCAATTCGGGTTGAGGGTGGGGAGTTAAAGGAAAGATCCTTGGTTTTTTTCCCCCGTGTTATCCCTTAGGGTGCTGTTTTCTTAGGCACCGAGGATCGTAAAATTTGCCTACGGAGACGGTGAAAGGCGTTTTCCTTTAATCCGCCCGGATCGGCTCGAAGAGTGAGATTTTTTTGAGGAGGCGGTCAAAAGAAGGGAAGGAAGATATCTGTTCGCGTAGGGGAAAAATAAATTTGGGTCTTATTTTTCCCTCGTTTTCCTAAGGTGGAGGCTTTTCACAGGTGCTGGGAAAGAGGCAAATGCGTGTTAGGATATTAGAATGATAGAAAAAGCTTACCGCCAATGCTGGTGGGAAATATCCATAGCTGGGCAAAGTTAATCCAAAAATTAACTTCATTAATGTATTAAAAGCTACTCAAAAAGTTAACTTCGTTAATCGTTAAATCGTTATCTTGATGAAAATTTAACGCGAGTTAAAGTTATCCGTTAAAGTTAAAAATCTATATGAAATTGTAGGCAATTTTGGATTATTTGTTATTTAACATTAAGTATTTTAATTTAATAAACGTAATAATAATTTCATAGTCAAAAATAATTATTTAATAAACAGCATAGCTTAGGTAATGTTTACTTATACACTTAATGTTTACTTATACTTTATGTATACCTTAGGTATGGAATTTAAAAGTAATATCCCGTTTCCATCAGTAAAGTTGGACATGACTCTCTTTGTATTTGATTATGGAAATAGAACCCTTTGGTTACGCCGGTAACGGTAGCTGCGATACCAAGAGATTCACCAATATTTTGTTGGCGTAGTTTTTGCCATTAGATGGTGAAAAAACTATTACCAGTCCTATTGATATAAGAAGAATCTACACAGCTCTTGAAGAAGCCTTAGACTTGGTTTTCGTTTTCCCGCAAGTAGATCATACCTTAACTTTTTCTTTAAATTGAACTTATTTAGATGAATGCGTTCTCTTCATGTGTTTTTTAATATTGTTTAGGGTGGAAACGTGAGCCTTGACTGTGTAAATTTTGTCCGTAAAAGTTGTGTAAAAGTCTGATTGCATTACAAACGCTGAGTTCTCTAGATTGCATTCTCAACACTACTCCCTCACCACGTTATTACATGGAAATCCAGATGGCTCTGAACAAAAGTAACGGACTTAAATTAACGGAATTAAAAGTTGACGGAAGTTAATAAGACCGTTAATAGTTTTTGGATTTAACTTAAAAGTTAAATCCTTGAGCAATATGTTAACTTCGTTAATTAACGATTAACGGATTAACGTTTTTCTGCCCAGCTATGGAAATATGAAGACCTTAAAAGACCATAGGGGTCGTGGTGGCCTAGTGTGTAGAGCACTGAGCTACTGAGTATTCAAGTTATTACTCCGCAGCATTTTTAAACTTCGTTATCTCCAGCTTTTTAATCGTCGTTATTTCCACATAAAAATTTGTAAAACACTTAGGTTCAGATGCAACCATAATTCTTCTCACTGAATTTATAATGTATGTACATTTGAACTGAGTAATTTGCTGTGAAAATATATCATTTCCTCAACAGGGAATATAATAGCACGCTCATCAAGTAGTTGTGAATCTTAATTGGAGTCCCTGGCATATGATTAATGATTTTTTATGCCTTACTACCTTGAAACTATGTCTTAAAATTCGCAATCAAGGATTTGGCCTGAAGTTTTGTCGTTTTAGTTCCAAAATAAATAAGTAAAAATACACTATCGCTAACCAAATGGTAGCATGTGAAATACCTTGATAACAATGATAAGATATAGGCAGAACCCTGGGAAATATCAACTATTGCTAGAGTAATTTAATATGAACAAATCTTTCGAATATTTTTTCCTTCATTATTGATCATAGCCTGCCACCGCAAAGACAATATCGATCTCCGAGGTGAAGAGATGAGGCAGATGACGTGCATCCTTTATTTAACAGCTATCCTTTTACGCTATATTTTCAGATAACGAGGTTGCAGATATTAATTGACACAATCAAACGTAAATTGAGAGAGGTGGTCAAAGAAGTCGATAAGAGAAACCGTCGTTAACTTTTCACTCAGGTCGATTTAATATATGTCTACTAACAATAATTTATCGACCAAAATTTCTAAATAATACCATAACTGAATGTAAATTTAAAAAACATTTTATTTCCTCACCTAATATCCTAATGAAAGGTTGTACACTAGTTTAGTCTTAAGTTTTTCCACCATTTCTTATTGATTCCTCCTTAAGACAAATAGGGTACGAATCTGATGATAAGCGTGGACTAACCAGTTCTTCGATTCTGACAGGATGGTTGCCAGAAAGTGTCCAAAAGAGGTTAAACTCCCTTCACTACCTACGAGTAAACGTTTTTCCCGCTTACGAGATAAACAAAAAGTAAACCCATAAACACGTAAGATCTGTTATATTGCCAGACAATATACTGTTCTTTTATTTTTCGCAGTGGACGATAAAACATCCGCGACCTATCAAAATGACTTAAGTTTCATCGACGTTTCATTGTGTGTAAGGTTTTTGGCTCCATAATGGAACTTTTGAGTTTCAAGGTTTATAAACGTCTGAAGGGATATTAAAAATTTAACGAGTGAGCAAGAATTCATTAAATAATTCATTTCTGAACTATGAAATGAATTATTGCTTAATAAAAATAGTTTTAGATGAAAATTTCGTGTCAAAGAAGAGGGCTTACTGGACAATTCCCTGTGTTGCAAAAACTAATGTTTAGCTAGCGCTAGGCAAACACTGGCTGAATAGAAATTCATTCAACGCAATTCACGAATTGTGCTCAGAATAATTTGGCCCGAATATATTTAATGCTGAGAATGACGTGGAGAACGACGGTCGTCAGCGCTGAAAAAGATGCTC
Source organism: Platycnemis pennipes (assembly GCA_933228895.1). Lineage (NCBI taxonomy): Eukaryota > Metazoa > Arthropoda > Insecta > Odonata > Platycnemididae > Platycnemis > Platycnemis pennipes. The sequence goes on along the minus strand of OW121857.1, from coordinate 30,055,770 downwards.
ACCCGGATGAAGGCGAGTTGAACGGGAAATCGTGTGAGAGAAAGCGTAAACCAAAGGTAAAGTGGTTGAATCTCAGGCTAATTGAAATAATTATGTTTATAGTTAGACAAGAGAGTATTTATTTATGATCTGGAACTTACATGTCCTAAAGAACATCGCACGTGTAATTTTAAAAAGGCATTAGTACACCGAGAGCGTAATTCTCTGTAACAAGGATGTAATATTTATTGGAAAAATAATTATTGGTACAATATTTGCATTAAGTGAATTTGAGTAATGCTGCTTTCAACATTTTACGAAAAAACAATAGAAATTTGAAGTTATGTTTAAGACCTGAAACTAAAACAATTTTACCTCGGATTCAAATCCCGTGCAAGAGCCTCTCTGGATGTAGATCCTCGGGATTCGATTTTCTGCATGTCAGAACATCGTAGGATATCTCTGGAGGCCCAGGGAAAGGAACAGGCCCCCATACCCTAAATTTAACACGCCATTGTCTTAGATAGATAGATATATTGTTGCTGTGGTAGAGTTCTTCCAAGGAGGCCCTGAGGAACTTAGACCTATTGGCCCATTGGCCCACCCACCCTTCTGGAGAAATCACCCATAGAGCCAAATCGCCTTGCCGAAGGCCAGCAGGTCCCCTATGGGAATCTCCCTTACCTCCCTGGGTTCCAAAAATGGTAAACTCAGGTACGTATTTCGAGTCCTCATCACAGCGGGGCACTCGCATAATATGTGGGATGTGGTTTCATCCCTTTCTTCGCAACACCTGAATTTAGGTGAAACGCCAATGTCTTAGTACTGGCTGATATCTACTCTCACCTGTCAAAAACCAATCTTCGGGTAGAACACACTATTTTCACATCATGAATGAAAAAATCCAAAAATATATGTAATAAAACAGCAAAAGCACATGATTTACTGTGGTTTCCGGGAATTTTAATCGCGTTATTAGTTTATTTGACGGTAGTTACACCCCTCATCCAAGGGGCGCGTCCTCCAAATTTGAAGATCTTCTGGTTCATAAATTATTTTATGCAATTATTAATTTTGCTGCTATTTATTTAGGTTTTTATGTGTGCGGTAACTATCTTGCACTTGAACACTCTGATAGGACCACTCAGATTGATTTGCACCGCAGCTCCAATCCAACATTTTCTCCCTGAGCCGGTGTTTGACGGAGGAGACCTTACTCCCGTTGAACGAGAGCCAGCAATCGAGGTATTAGAACACAGTTTGCAGATTGTGACGTCAAGAGATGTCACCAACGCCGTAAAGTCTATTCAATCTCAGGCTATGGGTCCTGACGGCATTCCCATGATTCGACTGCTCCTACCCGCACTCATGCCGTACCTAATCCACATTTTTAACACGTCCATCATGTACCCGTTTACCCTGAAGGATGGTGAGGTCATTTATCATCCCAGTCCAGAAAACACCGCATCTGAAAGCAGCGAAAAATTATAGGCCAAGTTCTAACACAAACACCTTTGGCCAATATCTTTGACCGGATCGTACACGATCAGTTGACCGCCCACGTTAAGAGGGCGTCACTTCTCCACGACAGACAAGCCGGTTTTCGTGAGCATCAAGTCACGCAGGTGGTTCTAGTTAGCATCCTTGACGATATTCGGGGAGCCATGGACCTCCGCCAGGTAACAGACGTAGCGTCACTTGACCTCAATAAAGCATTTGACTCAGTCCGACTCGATGTCTTGGTGACCACGCTAAGACTTTCTGGCGCGAGTCAGGCTCCTTCTACCTGGTTTTCAAGCTACTTGGGAGGGCGGCAAGTCTCTATCAAGTCAAAAACATCCGATGAACCCACATGGCATATCCAAAGACAGGTGTCCCGCAGGGTTCCATCATGTCCCCTACTCTGTTCTCAACATCTTTGTACGGAGCCTGGCGTCATTACCGCTGGCTGCCAATATCTAGATGTATGCGGACAACATCATTATATATAAGAGTTCCCCACCTGAAAAAATACATGGATGTGTGGCTGCTTTCATGAGTGACTTATACAAAATACTGGACTGGTGTCTCACTCGAGGTCTCTCGGTCAACCCGAATAAGTGCTCTGCCGTGATCGTCGGCAATAACAAAATCCTCTATTTTCTCCATGACCCCCCACAACTAGCTATGTTTGGTCAACCAATATCTTACGTAAAGACGATGAAATACCTTGGCGTTAGCCTCTCTAACACCTTGAGTTGGGACACCACCGTATCAAACACAGTTCAGAAGATCTTTATAGGCCTGAAAAGACTTGCGGTCAATGAAGGACCATGCAAAAATGCGCATTAGATTTCGACTCGTAAAGACACTATTGCTGCCAATAATTGATCATGTGCTACTTCCTGAAACGGACATGAGCTCAGGAGAGGTTACTCGATTACAAACAGTCCTCAATGCTTGCCTGCGTTATGTGTTTAGCCCGCACCCTTGTGCTCACATGACATCATATTACAACAGAGCCCAATTATTAAAGATTAAAGAAAGAAGAGACCTCAGATGCCTCAGATTGGGATATAAACGCCTTGCCACCGGACTTCCAAAGCACATAAACGACCGTCTAAAGACTTTCGACGAAGTTCACGGAAGATCCACTAGGGATGCTTCCACTAACTTCCGTTATCCGCCTCGTCGAAGTGAACGCATGAATACTTCATTCACCACCAGCTTCATGCGTCTATACAACAACCTCCCGGCAGAATTCAAAAAGATACACAATTATATAGGCTTTCGTAAAAGACTATTTCGCCGCATGCTGACGTCACAGAGTTTAAATCCTGGGGATGGACCTCTAATGACAATTCAACAATATAATTCAATTGTCCTTATAATTCACTTTTTTCAATTCCGTGTCTCTTACTTTTTCTCTCGTAGAGCCACGAATTCTTTCAAGAAGATTTAAAGGATTGTAATAAGATATGTATACGGCTCTACAAAAAGGTTTAGTTCTTGTTTGTCAACTGTTTAATTATTGAACTCTGTACCTTAATGAACCCTGGGCTAGAGGCTGAGGGGGCCACATGGCCTCATCTAGCCCATGATAAATAAATTAAAAAAATAGGCAGCTGGGCTCTCATTCACTCTATATCCCGATTGGCCTCTACACGCTATGGATTGGCCTCTACCACTCTATCCCAAGTTTAGACGATGACTTTATATAGAGAAATACCTTTATAATTATGATTCACTTAATTACTATGTAGATACTAGCCATCTAGTTTCGCATGGCTCTTATATCTAAAAAGTTACTATGAAGTAGTCACATTTAAGCTCATTTAGTTGCCTGCAAGTACCTACTGCGTATTTGGTAATCTTCACTCCCTGCCACACCCTCTCGCGTTAGCTTACAGAGTATTACGTAGATATAGATGTAAAAGATATAATTACGGAGCAATCAGAAGAATTAGATGTACGTTTATAATCATGATTCACTTAATTACTATGTAGATACTAGTAATCTAGTTTCGCATGACTCTTATATCTAAAAAGTTACTATGAAGTAGTCACATTTAAGCTCTTAGTTGCCTGCAAGTACCTACAGCGTATTTGGTAATCTTCGCTATCTGCCACACTCCCTCGCGTTAGCTTACAGAGTATTAAGTAGATATAGATGTAATAGATATAATTACGGAGCAATCAGAAAAATTAGATGTGCATTCAAGGCTGAAAGAGCTAAAGATTCATGGTAATTTGAGTGATTTAATGGGTATAGTAAAGCGATGATACGATCGTTAAACTAGCATGTTGGTAGTGCCGCTTTATTTCATTCTCTTTTTTTATTTTGCCTTTTTCGACCTCGGAGATAGGGAGGCAAAAAAGGTTGAAGATGCGGGGGAGATAACGGAGGATATAGGTGGAGGAATGTAGAAGTAGATTACATCGGGGGTTGGAGGGGTGAGGGGAGGAGAATTGTGGGGAGGGAGGAAGGAAGAGGGGGAGGGTTGGGGAGGTAGTAGGAGTGGGGGAGGAAGGGGTTTTGCGGCGACGTGTTGGAGTGGTATTGGGATCGAATTCGGAGGGTGGCTGCCTAAAGGGCGGAACAAGGCAGGCTTTAGTAGGGCAACCAGGTAAAGCAAAGGGTAGTGGGAATTGGAGGTCGTACATTCAGGGAGATATATTCGGCGGAATAGGGTTATGCGTTTGGTGTACACACTGGCCCAAGTAATAGTTATTCGGAGGAAATATATGGTATCTAAAATATCACTTATAAATCAGATGAGACTTGTAATAACTTTTCGGAACTGCATTTATACAATGAATGAATTGACTGTTACAAACCACTGGGCCAAGAATACAATGGCACACTCCTGATTTCAATGCATTAGTATCATTATCAGCATGTTACCCTATTATCCAGCAAGTTTCCATGCAGTAGCTTATTTGTATGCCAACAATGCATGTTTGGTGATCTTCACCCCCAGCTACACACCCTCGCGGTGGCTCGCAGGGCATTGCGTAGATGTATATGTAAATGTGCAAGAATGACCTTTATCATTTAGTTATTTATGCATCTGATGATGATGCTATTGCTTTGAAATCCAGATTGAGCCATTGTAATCTTGAACCTGTGGTTAGTAAAAGTGAACTCGCTCATTGTAAAATATCATGTCTGACAACAAATTAAAATTTTTCACCCGAGTCCATCAATGATAGTGCACTAAATTCAAAGAGATTAGAACATAATTTTGGCAACATTAAATTTGAGCAGCCTATTTGACTATATTGAAAGCCACGAATATACGGTTTTACCTCTCCAAATACTAACGGATGAAGGGGAAGTCCTCAGGCTTTACTTGGTGGAACCGCATGATTGAGGTAAATAGAAAAACGAATGCAAGATATTCCACAGAGAAAAAATCATTCGCCTTGACCGGGACTCGAACCCGGACCCCCTGATTTCCGGCCAGATGCTCTACTAGTTGCGCTACCAAGAAGTCCTCTTTCTCCGTGGAAATTCTAGAGGCTTTTAAAGGAGCTAGATGTTGCCGGACTGCTAGACAATGTCTAACTGTCCGGCAACATCAGGCTCATTTAGAATTTCCACAACTGTAGCGCCACTGGTAGAGCACCTGGCCGGAAATCAGGGAGTCCGGGTTCGAGTCCCGGTCAAGGCGATTGATTTTTTCTCTGTGGAATATCTTGCATTCGTGCATCTCAGCGGGTAACTCCGTTAAAGTTTTCGCGGCTAGCCTGCGAGATTTGAATTTGTTAAAATAGAAAAACCGCTATGTAAAGTTCCACAAAATTTTATTGTGACACCGACCTAAGTTTCGATTGTATACCAGTCATCTTCAAGGTCTTGAAGATGATTGGTACACAGTCCTTGAAGATGATCGGTATACAATCGAAACCTAGGTCGGTGTCACAATAAAATTTTGTGGAATCTTACAAAGTGGTATTTCTATTTGCTGTTAACGGATGATTTCTTTTATTCACGGAATAAAATTTAGAGAAATTAAAATAATAATGACTCAATTTTAAAACTCGGGATATAAACAGAGGAAACACGCAAAAAAAAGTTAAATACGTAGCTTAAATACATCAAAATCGAACCAGTTTTAGGGGATCGATTTAAATTCCAGGGGAATTTACGCATTGATACCACCATTAAATAGCCTTAGAAAGATTAACAAACGTCCCTGCGCTGGTATTTTGGCACGATTACACCTTTATATACGTTTTAATGTAAATGAAATCTCCTTGTTAGAATCCATTGAAAATTCTAAGTTATGTGCCGAGTAGGTGTGGCCTAATCCTTCCCAAGCGATTTAATTTTGGCTTCATTGTAGCCTGTAGAAGAGTATGCATATGCCTCCTCCAACACATCATATTGTCCTTCATTGCATCAGCTACTGCAACAAAAACTTGAACCTTCTATAGTTCCGATTGGAAAATAATCTACTTTCTAAGTAAAAACGTAAAAGTTAACCAGCAGACTATAAATATCACTCACTGTGTTCAATACGAAGGTTGGTTGGATAGGTGAGGGTAGAGCTCACTCTGAAATAAGTCTTTGGCGTGTGAAATTCACGCATTCAGAGTGGGGGGCCCAATTCCTTTTCCTTGGCAACCAGCGATTTCCCACGACGTTTTGGTACACAAAAATCTCATCTCGAAGATTAAAACTTCTGCCCGGAAATTGTACCCAAAACCCTCCGTAGCCAAGTGCTCTTACTACTAGGCCACCATAACCCCCACTGTGCATATGTTTATGCAATTAAAATTGAAAATTATGAAGAGATAACTTCCAAGTTCTGACTATTTTTTTTCATTTTAACCAAGCTCCAAGCATCATGAGGGTAAAAAATCAGTAGCTCTAGTAGTTAATCGGGTAGGTGACCGACAGCTGAAATTATAAGCAATGGTCAGGATATGTGGGTTTTGTGTTTTGTAAGGAATTTTTCAGGAGTTAGAGGAAGGGCAAATGAAGAAAAAAAATAGAGAAAATTTCCTGAAAATAGAGCAAGTAACGAGAAACCCGGCGTCCATGCTAGCCGAATCTGCGTAAAAGTCACCAAGGTGTCCACGGTTTCACGTCCCTTTCGACTGACGGAGTATTGCATATCAGGGGCTTTCGGCAAACCATTCAAGTTGTGACTGGTATACCACTGTGGGTGTGGGAATTCAGTAATCTAGCAACCTCTCTAATCCGATTTCCAGAGGATTTGTGTTTGGTGTAAGAAAAGAAAGCGCGTTTAAAGATGGAGAATTAAGGAGAAATAACGATATATCTATGCCCAAGAGTTGAAGTAGGAATTTTCGGGTTCCGTGCATTTTAGGCAGGAGGAGTATCGGTTTTCTAAATACTAAGTATTTTCTTTTTGCATCTTGTAAAATAATTCGATCGTCTCTTTGCTGAGTGGGAAAGAAGGCGCGGTTAAAATATGTCGTGAGGTCAGAAATTGTTCTTTAAATTATTTTATGAAATTTACAAAAGCCTTATATTCACTAAAGTTTCGTAAAAGAGAGATAGTCGCAGAGCGAATAGTGATTATTTGATGTTCAGCATTACCGGAGGACATTAAGATATTTCGGGCTTATTTGACGGAATGTTTTTAGCTGCATTTTCGGGGGATTAAACGAGGGAAACACACCAGGAGTGTACATTAGAGATTTTGATAAATCGCAGCAAATTTATCAACAAACCTTACTAATGCAGTTGAAAATTAAGGGCACCAAACGTTGTTCTCATTTCTCCACCGCTCTCGTTGTAATAATAATATCGCATGGCAGAGTTTATTTTCTCTTTCCATGATACCTCTATTTCTTTTTTCGTGATATCTCCTCCATATTCCATGTAATCTGGGATCGATCCCTTTCCTTGTTTCCTTCTTGCTTGGAAAATATTCATTTTCTGGATCATCAGTCTCATTCCAATCCCAGGACGAAATTTGATTGTTAATGTTGTCACAGTAGAATTGGCAGTCGTGCCTAAATATTATTTTATTGGGTACATTTTAGGCCTCATCTGAACTCCTCATGTTCATTAGTATTTCAAATCACCTGCGGCATTAATCGGTGATGCCAATATTATATACACAAGCAGGAAATTTAATATGCTGCTTTATTTATGATAATGCTTTTGCCTTAAAAAAATGGAATTTCAATATTTTCTTTCCATCTAATTAGTAAGAAGCCCTTTCAATATCTCGGCATATCACATTACTTTCTCCCAACTTCCGTAATTCTATCTTCTTTTCCTCTCAATATTTGTGTGAAAGCCTTTAAAAAAATTTCATTTCTCCAAATTCCGATCAAAACGCATTTCTCTCTCTTCCAAAGCAATAATATAAATTTAAATATTATTTCTCAATTGCCATTTACCAACCTTATTATTTTTCTACCAATCCAGTCCTATCAATTATTTAGTAACGACTGCTTACGACGACGTTACTGTCAAAAAGTCTTTCATAATTTCAGCAGCCCAATTATTCATTTCTATACTGTAAAAAATGACTACTACACTATTATAAAACTAAATTGCGTAATATTGGTATTTATTCCTAGCAGTGTTGAGATTGTGTCACGAAGCAATTGTAGCAGGGCATGGAAATACCCTTATTATTCGGTAAAAGCATTCAGTTCATTTTTATCGATGAAAATTAAAAAAAAACTGTAAAATAAGTGCCAGATTTTACTAGTTATTACTCATGCAATCAACATAAAGTATTCTCCTACCCAGAACCTATTTCCTGATGAATAAAAACATTTGACAAGTCCATTGCTAAAGAGAATTACAAAAATATTCAATAGGAGTCGAGTCAGTAACGAGTCTGTTACTAAAGTGAAATTATTGATAAAGAGAATTATGTTACAAGAAGTCCTATTACGTTAGTGAAAAAAACAAGAATTTATGAGGTAAGGAAGTAATATTGATGTTGATGACAGGCTTTCAATGGCAAGAAAAAAGGGTAGATTTTTTAATCAATGCACTATTTAGTAATTTAAAGAAGGTACTGCCTGGAATAACTCTGGAAGAATCAGCATCAAAGATTCTGCATTTTTTTATGTTCATTTAGTATCGCGCACTCTGTAAGATTTTGCTTTAACAAGTATTCAAAATAAATATCAACAGATAGATTTAAGTAATTGTTGGAAACAGTAGGTACGTATGCCTACGATGATTTTTCTGTTTTTAAATGCATATTGTGAGGTAAATTTTTAAGTCTAGAGCCGGTGATGAACCAAACGATGTGAATATGATATGAAAATATGAATTAAACATAAAAAATAAAATCTATCCATAAATATTCGTTCCACCGAATTCTGCCTTAGTTTGATGTAAGTTTAGTTCAAAAATTATGCAAATGAATTCGGACACATTATTATTGTGCTTGATAGCACTTCAGTGTTGAGAATATAAATAATTCAAGAAAACTATTTCGTTTAGATTGAGCGAACGACACACTTCTTCGATAGCCTCTGCCAATTTTGAGATATAAAATAAAAAACTCATGCCATAATATTATTATTGTAGTCACTATCAGAATTAAAGAGCCAGTGTTTTTTGTATTTTCATTAGCCAGCAGCCATTCTGACTAAGTTGCCATACTGACATTCTGACTGACTGACTGACTACAATACTATTTCATGTAAGAGATCTTTATTATATGATATTCGAAGGTAGTCAACCTTTTGCTTAGGTTACGTAGCATCCGGGAAAAACATGTTTGACCTAGATCGAGTTATTAATTTTTAAATTTTTATTGAACGTAGAGCATTTTTTTGTCGATTTTCTCAAGCAATATTTGAGATGAACGAGAAAATATTCGGAGCACGGCAAAGAACCAGGAAATCAGTTTTCCAACTCCCATTTCTGTTTTTATTGGTGCAAAACCAATTAAATATCAGAGTAGGTGGAAGCAAATACTCTTTCTGATGTTGTGTTTGAATTGAAGGATAGCTGTCATGTCCATTTTTCAGTTAATTAAATTTCCTTTCTAGAATGAAGTAAACCAAAAATGCCTTATTTCTCTTTCTATTCATTCTTACTCTGCGATACATGTCCAACTACTTAATTCAACAATAAAAATACAGTTTAACTCTCCTCAGCGATTTTATTTTACTTCCGATGGATTTATTCATATTGATGGTTTTATCTCAGAGATGAAAATTTTCAACTACATTTGATATTTTTTCGTCTATTCTTCCCCAATCATCTTCAAAGGTTACTGAGGCTACAATTCTACTCATAGCTACTTATTTGCAGCCCAGCATGTCGTTGACCACCATGCATAATATGTGAGCGTAGGAGAGAAAAAGTGAGTTTTTCTCGGAAAAACTTCAGGATACATTATTTCACATCAGGTTTCCAAAACAAAAACAGGATTTAGAAAACTTCTTTGGAAATTACAAAATGCGTTTATCCCAGATTAGCGTGCTGTCAAGGTAAATTCCTAGGCACCAATTTGATTTACTATTGGCTAAACGTATCTTATAAATGATCATCAGCATTTGTGCGATAGTACAACTCTAGAATTAATTCTTCACGGTTCAGGGTTTCAACCTACTACAACCTATTTCAACCTACGTTTATGTAACAGGCACGCTTTGGATGGGTTCCTAAGTGTATATCTTGAAAGGCATCAAAACAACCAGGGCAATTTCACGATTGGTGAGCAGAGATGCATCTTGCCTGAGAACCAATCAGAAAGCATATGACCCAGGGAGCAAGGTTGTGCATATCGTGGAAAACATTCAGCATACAGATTTTACCTGAAGATGATGACCGTGTCGTTCATTGAAGGTCCTAACCTGTATGAAGACCGGAGAAGAATTCATTCACAATATAGACTGGGGAAGAATCAAAACTCTCTTCAACGCAAATTCACCTTGCCGCTCAAGCATGTCGTGAAGGTGGGACAAATAATATACGACATTAGAGGCAATGTAGGTTAGAGAGAGGGGGCGAGTATATGGAAAAACGGCCGAGGGAGCGGTGTAAAAATTTAACTCCCAAGACCCTGACGCCGAAGACGGCAACAATGGAATCTTGGAAAGGGTTTTCGGGGCTTGGGGAATGGGTGCGTGCTTCTGGTTAAACAGGAGAACGATAAGGGAGTGAGGTGAAGCAGGGAACGGGGGAAATGGAACTAGTTCTTTGGGGTCGGGAAACTTGAGGAAGGAGAGGTGGTGACTAAAGAGTTGGGCGCTGGGTGTGGGCGAAGAGGTTGGCAGTCTCGGTCCGCGTGTTTAAAGGTGGAACGAAGGTCTGAAAGGGGAATAGGGATCCCTCCAGCCACCAAGTGTGGAAGTTTTAAAGACGGGGGAAAGGTTTATCAAGGGAGGGGGAGGAGAAAACAGAAGCAAGCGCGAAAGGATGTGGAAGAGTTTGTGTGTGGTGCGAGTTGATGGGATGAGAATATGGGTCGGTTTACGGCGTGACGTCGCGATTCTAAGACATGAATATCGTATCGAAATTACCGTCGTGCATCGTAACACAATCTACTGTATGGAGACTATTTTCTTATCTACCATAATCCATCACTGTTAGTGGATAAACAAACCAAGAAACGTCTAGTGACATCAGTTCTCATGAAGCTGCTATTCTGCTGTGTCACTAGGGTAAATATATATATCTAGTATTGCCAGTAGCATGCTATCGTAAACTGGGAGTCGTCAAAAGAGTACTGGGTAAATGTGACGATCATGTACGAGAAATCAGCTACTTTTCCCTTGTTAGACCTCATTTGGAATATGATGCCAGTGTATGGGATCCCTCCGAAATCGGTCTAAATAATGAACTTGAACGTGTGCAGCGAGGATCGGCAAGATTTGCAAAGGGACGGTACGATAACCTTATTAGCGCAACCAGTCTATTAAATGAATTAAATTGGGAATCATTGTCAGATCGCAGGTTGAAATTTAGACTTAATCTCTTAAACAAATTCCAAGACCATATTTTCAGTGATGTTATTAAAAATATTTTGCGAACCCCAACTTACTATGGTATACTGGACCATAATCACAAAATTAGAGAAATTGATTGCCGACTGATATTCAAAATGTCCTTATTTCCTCGTACAATTAGGGATATGAATAACGGTAAATATATCCAGTACGAGTGTAGCAATGGATAATATTGGTAGCCACATGTTGATATAAGGACTTGAAGCTAACCCAACTAACAGCATGTTTTTGCATGTTTGCTTTGCTATTTTTATCTTTTTTAAATGGTGTAAATTAGAGCAGTATATAAATACTAATCCTTTTTTATGCATGATATGTAGTGCATGTTTGGTGAGAATCCACCCCCTGCCGCACATCTTTATGGTGGCTTGCAGGGTATTATGTAGATGTAGATGTAGCATCGCGATCATTTTCATACATTGGAATTTCAACACTATATTGGATGGTTAGGGGTACAAATGAGATTATTCAAAGGGTAGGGGAAAGACATGGACTGCTAATAATGCAAAGAAATGAAGAAATAGGTGCATTGGCAACTTCGGTGTTTAGAATATGTACCTAGAATACATCATCCTGGTTTCGCCCTCACCACGAGGGCATGTAGCAAGGGTTGAATATCACCAATTATGCACCAGTTACATGTAATTAAGAGCTGCCAAGACCTACTTAACTGCCATGTACCTAACTAAGCATGCAGCTAATAGTTACCATGCAATGCTAACAATTAAATTAACCATTCAAATAACTAAGAGCCACCAACTAAGAGACTGCAGACTACTCTAAAAATATTTCGCCTACCCATTCCTTTGCTATGCTGCCTAATATGTTCTCTTAAAGTACGCGGGAAAAGATGTCTACTTTTATTTAAATGGTCAAATCTAGCATAACACGCAGTGGTTTTCAATATATATCACAATTAAGAGAAAACGGTTTCTTCTTCAACAAGCGTCTTCAATCTGAAGTCGCCTGATTAAATACAGGCAACCCTGTAGTCCCAAAAGAATCGACGGAGGGAAAACTGGAAGATGCAGTCTACAAAGGAATAATTTGAGTACTCGATCGTATGGACCGTCACTTGTTGGAAGCCGTCCTTTATCAATGTATAAACTCTTTGTTTTTCCACGATATATTTGTAAACCCCTTATTTACATAATGTTGAGGGAATGCAGAATTATGGGATTAGAAGGGTGTGGAGGAAGGGTCACCAACCTGATCCCCGATTAAGAGGTTGCAAACGGTAGTGAAAAATAAGCGTACTGTGGGGAAAGCAATTGGTAAAGTGTAAAAGCCATCTACCACTTAGCAGCCAAATAAACTACGATCAAAGTTATTCACGTTTTACAGAGATTTTGTGAGGAACATAAATGATCCCGGTTAAGGTAGAAAAATGCTTCTTTGAGGACTATTTCTAAACTATGATACTGCATCACTCTTAGTGGCTAAACAAACTAAGAAACGTCTTGTGACATCGGTTCTCATGAAGCTGTCTTTCTGCTGTTTCACTAGGGCAAAAATATATATCTAGTATTGCCAGTAGCATCACGATCATTTTTTTCTACATTGGGACATTTATCTGCTCTGAAGCGCAGGAAAAACATCGTCTAATTTAGATCAAATTCAAGCTACCTCAAAGTTTGTATCACAATAGTCGTACCTACGTACGAATAGCATTAAGAATTTTAAATCTTATATTAAAAATAAAATAAAAAAAATCCGTGAGTTTGAATAAAATATGTTTCGTAAGCATGTTTGGAAATGATTCACCCCCTACCACAATCTCATAGGTGGTTTTTAGGATATTGTGTGGGTATATATGTTTTAATCCAATCTTTTCTTATAACTATCATAGGGGTGAATTCCCAGTAATGTATCCCATTTAGGTACTATATTGGCAAAGGTGACAAAGTGCGGGGGAACAACTCACTTGATTCTGAGGGTGACCACAGTGGTGAAAACATGCCATAGAAAATGATGTGCAAAAGCTTACAATTGCTGCCATATCATCAGATATAATTCAACTGCATAGTTGAATAATTTCCAATTCGATAGCTCTAAACAGTGTCGATTACATGATGACAAATTCCATATTGATCCCTCCTCATAACGCATATCGTGTTTAAGGGCTGATTATTCAAGTGAACCCACTTTATGTGGGCTTACCTGATTGTTTAGTGAAGACAAGATTCCATTACGATTCGTTCACATAATTTAGGGCTTGTTTAAAGACTGCTTAATCAAGAAAATTAATCTTATGAGGGTTTAATTGGATGTTTAGCGGGGATAATCGAATTTCAAATTACCACTCGATCATATTGCAAGCCTTATTAATCACAAGTCGCGTGTTATCGCAAACAGCGTTCTCATATGATGATAATATGGATGATACTGATGTGAATTTAGAGCTTGAAATGAAATCCTATTTGTGGAAAAAGAACTATTTAAGTCATAAAGAAAATACTCGGTTTCAAGTCTTTTATCTTAAGTCGATTTTGAGTCTTTTATTTAAATTCGAGAATCGAATATGAGTCTTATATTTCGAGAATATTTTGAGTCTTTTACTGGAATTCAAGTGTAAAATTTATCACTCGATATCGAGTCCTTTATTTCAAGTCGATTTCGAGTCTTTTATTCAAATTCGAGTCTTAAATTAAAGACTGGAGTCGTTATGTGTCGTGTGTGGTGTAGGAACTGGAGTGTCTCCTCTCGGAGTTACCTGAATATTGCAAATAGACAAACTATGCATCGCGAAATCGCTTAGGCCCAAACCGAGAGGGAGGAATTGAGGGAGTTTCCAAGCGCTGAGTCGGTTTTCGCGGGGGTTGACGGGAGGGCGGAGTTAGAATTTCGGCCTCGGAGGCTGGGAGCATCATTTCCCTCGAGGCGCCGAGACTTAAGTTGGCGCGAGGATTGTGGGAAGCATGGGGAAGGGACGGTTTGCGAGGAGTGGGGGGAGAAAAATAAAGCATCGGGGTGGGTTAGGGTGGGGGGGTTGGTTCGCAAGGGGGTAGAATGAGATGGGGAGAGAGAGATGAGGATGTGGAGCTGGTTTTCGTAATTCGCCCGCGGAAGCGCGCTGAGGTATAAATACCTGCCAACGCGCCTGTGGAGATATCGCGGTAGTTTTTTTTTACCGAAGATACCATCTAGTATTACCCAACTATTGTGCAGTCATTGTGAGGTGCTAGAACGTCGATTTAGTGAGATGTTTAACGGAAAATAGATTCAAAGATAAATATATGGTAAAAACCCCAGTGAATTACATTATAGGTGCTGTAATTAGCATAAAAATATCGAGAGAGTATCACGACAGAAAGGTTTGAAACATCATTCCGTATGTTTACAATGGAAGGGTGGACAGAAAACATCACAAGATCACGTGATGTAAACAAACCAGGCGGGTTGTACGATGGAGCCATTAGGCTATTATTGTAAACTCTCTAACAAATTATTTAACTGCGAAGCACATATATAAGTAATGTGTATTTCAGGAATTTCCACATATCTTCCCTTCAAAAATTAAATATGCAATACATACTTTTAGATTATTGGCTAATTCCTTTCATGTAACAAAAGAGTGATTTTTTAAATAGTTTTATATCGCAAAAGAATTTGTAATAATCTCTATTAGAGTACCTACTTAATGCACTATTAGTATTTTTAACTATTTAAAGATGCACAAAATACGTGTTTGGTTACTCAGTAAGTGTATTTAAGGGATTCAGAATTCACCTAATGAATTTTTAGCCCTCAAATATTGTGGCCACGTTACGCAAGTGCTGGCGATAATTTGTACGGTAATTATTCCTAATGTCGTCTTAATCTTTATCATAGGTGTAAATAAATGTCCTCTGCTGATTCATGAATTCTATTTTTAAGACTTGGAGTTACGACCCTCATTTGATTCTAACGTTCCTTTATCCATTGGATATCACTGAGCAATACGGTTGTTGTCGCTAAACAAATGTTCTTCGTTCAGGCCTTATGTTGTTGTTACCACAGTTTTAACCACTTAGTGGTACCCCCACTAGTGATTTTTGTAAAATATTTATAGCTTATACAATCAGAAAGAGATCCATAAAGCCTACAAAAATACAATTCGTTATTGCCTAATGAACCGAGAAATATATTTGCGTGTCATACTTAGGATTAAGTCCTAGCAAATCACTTACTTGTTAGTTAGTTATAGCTAGTAGTTATAGCTTGATTGCCAACAATAATGTTTCAATGAAATTCTCTTTGAGGACTCATTAACTTTTATGAATTTTGCCCAAGTATAAATGAATGAAAATGTTGGGCTTCAAGAACGGGATAATTTGAATTTGATATTCGGCCATCCTATGAGAGGGCAGGTTAGAAACTTTAAAGCCAACTTTTACCACCCATTAGTTCCAAAGCCTAAGTTAGTATTCGGAGCGATCGTTCATAGCTGAGGTGTCCAATAGGCATATTATCATTTTCTTTGATAATCATTGAAAATTACTCAGCTTCTGACGGAATCAAAGCAAAACATTTCGTATGAAACACCGTCGGTCTGGGTCGTTCTTAATGAAGCAACTAGCTCCTTATTTCGGCCTCAAAATTAAATTAATGACCAACGTTTCAGCAAATTGCATTGATTATCACAGTTTTAATATTTGCGATCATTTGCTGAAACAGTAGTAGTTTATTAAATAGAACATTAGTGAAATCAGAATGCAAACATCAGAAATTAGTGTATTAAATACGAAGTTATATATTTCACTATGGCATGATATTAAAATGCAAAGACTGCACTGATATCATGATTATTAGATTCTTTTCTTTTTAAAGGTAATAAATGGGAATGGCAAAACATTGAACAATAGGTACAACACGTTGCAGTATAGGATAACGATTAACTATTGTTAACTCAAGTACGTAATTAGTTTCCTATTCTCACTTCATTCTTGTATTCGGAAAACAACAGTTAGAGCAGGCGAAAAAAATAACCTCTCAATAATACTTGCACATCCTTGAAATCAGTAAACATTTACCACTTATATTTGATAAAATCCTCTCGCCCACATACATTAGAGAGAACATTTCTAGGAATATCGTTCCCCTGTATAAATGCAAAAAATCCACTCCTTTCTTCGGTTGATTCTGAGAGTGAGTGAAAACATTTCGGAAAAATAACGAAAGATATGGATTCCATGAACGCCTCGATATCACTTCACATCACGCAGCACGAAATAAGAAGATAGCGAAGTGGGCAAAACGTTTTTCGGAGGGAAATGTAAAGGCGTGACATTGGAGGAAGATCTTCGGAGCGAGAGAAAGGCGTTCTTCCCTTCCAAATTACATTAGGCTCGGCTTCGTGCGGTGGATAGGGCACGCAGGCACATTCTGAGGATCTCCTGATCGGGTGTGCGGAGATGGCGGGGAACTAGGCGGAGAAATAAATGGGGAGAATTTTTGAATATCCGAGGTATTCCCGCAACTGAATTTTTAACCGAGCTGAATCTTTTCTTAACCCTAAACCGTTCTAAACTTCGTTCCTTCCATCTCCTCGCGCGGTTTATTCCCATTGACTCTTTCGCCATCTAGCCACCTAGAAGGTCTGATCTTGATATCAACGATGTTAGAAATGCATTGAAAATACCCTCGTATTCGTGCGTGAACATCTCCTACCACACACCCTACCGGCGACTTGCTATATTTCCTTGGTGTAGATGCATTGCACTACATTTGATCACGAATGCAGGATTACTGATAGATTTAAAACGTCTTTCATCCCTCGAGTAATCAAATTTCATGATAGGCAATATAGGTTTATCGATTAGGTAGGTGTAGGTATTGTAGGTAGCATATATTGAAGTACATCATCATAGTTCTACCAGGACATACTAACTGCGTCTTTGCAAGCGTAACTTGTAGGAAAATTCTTTTATGGCAACGAATTTCTAAACGAAAAACAATAAATATATTTATTTTAGATCCTAATGAATGGTGGCACGTGACTGGTACATAAATAACTATCTCGTTTTTATTATAAAGGTTCTTAACGTTCATTAGTGCATGTAGTTAGATTAAGTTGATGTAGGGATTGATTGGTGATGATTCACTATGTCACGTACCCTAGAAGTGGCTCGCAGGGTAATCTGTAGACGTAGACGTGGGTATTTTTACACTGTGCTATTTTAGGATTCACTTCATGGAAATTTAGAATCCATATTGAATGAAAAATCAGTACTTTTCTTCAGATATTTATATTACGGCACTACTCGTTTCACCAAATTGTGGTATCATCCAGTGTCAGGTAGAAATCGCAACTCTCGACACGTTAATAACAGTTATACTCGTTGGAGAAATTCACTTAATCCGCATTCTGTAGTATGGAGAGAGGAACTATCCATTAGTATGTTTTTAATGAGCGATCGAGAGTATATCATTTTATGCCATCGTTACGGAAATAATGTCACTAACGACTGTTCAATATTCTTCGTACGAGTTTGTATTCTACATCAATAGATTTTAATAACATTTTTAATTTTTTAACACCCGACCGGCAGGTGTAACCATATAAATGTTAGTATTTCTTTACAGATAATAATGCGTAATTATATAGGATCTATTAACGACCAACTGCGTTTGTTGTGGTTAATAACTGAACTCCGTGGCTATCGATTGGGGTCGATTTTTCGATCCAGTATGTATTTATCGATTAGATAACGTTCCCTAATATGGGTAAAAAGCTCTTAAAGGGGATATGCCGTAAATAATTTGAATCAGTTTTCCTAAATTAGGGTTAAAACCTTTCCCGATCCAATATAGAGCTCCAGAAAAGTAAGTTGCTGTAGGACGAAGAGTGAATGGTTTTTTCCAACCATTTTGAAGCCGACCAAAATATTAGATATCTTTTATGATATTATTGAAATTTTAATCGTCATTAACTCTTCTTCATTCATATTACCTTGCATAGCTATAGGCATATGAATAATATTTCTTTTCTTTAAGGGGGAGAATTAGTATAAAATGGGTTCTTTAATTAAATGTCTGTTTGGGTGCATTTTATCGGCTTCCTGAATAGTTTTTCGGTCTTGCTCCGTTGTGAAGCGGTGGAAACTTCTCAGAGATCAACCAACAATCAAAAAATCAACGCGCACGCATAAGTGTAAGTTTTATGCTCTCAGACACATGAATAGCTTTACCAAATATACTTACAGTTCAATAAGAACTTGAGGTGAACCAATGGAGATGAGGATTGTACTTCGATCTTCTTTTATTTACCTTACTCATGAAATTTAGCATGCGCATTTTAAACAATGTATTATAAAAGAAACTCTTTTCATGGGATCATACATTTGATACATAATGCTGGTTTTCTTATTATATTAATCCCTCCCCCCAACAACGCTTCTGTAAGATTTATAAGACGCTCCTTGAGTAATACTGTTTATTAGCCTTCTTTATCGTGGATAATAAAACATACGTTCATCTTAAATACCTTATTAATTTTGGCACTATTATACACCCAGTATATATTATTTGTTTAATCATGATTACGTGAAAAAATAGAGGAAAGTGGAATCCTGATATTGCTGGGAGTTTGCTGGGAGCTGCTAAGTTTTTGTTCGCGAATAATTTTGAATTGAATGCTGGTAAGTGGGTGGCTATCATTTTGGGCCCTTTTATTGATAAGATCTGTTGTTTAGAACTGAAGTACAGCTGCTCTGCTTAAAAACCACACAAATGCTCAAAACGCACCCCCACACCTCACGAGGAAGGAGAAGGAGAGGATTAACGATAAATCTGGTCGACGTGGTCCGCCTCCCTCTACACGATAGCAGATCGCTGATCTCCGTAGGCTAGTTCCCATTAGAGTAATGAGGGTTTGAGGTGCATACAATTTTCGTAATGTGTACGTATCTGCCAATAGCCCATACGCATATATCTGTGAATCCCGGGCCAATTTTATATATTCGCATATACGTCACAAGAACGTATATTTTGGTGTATCCTTCTACTAACATCATCGCAATACATCCTATTTCTCCCTCCAATGGCATAACGTAACATTTGGACGGTACCTTACATTAGAAAAGTACAGCTATACATACACGTAGGCACGTATTAATTAATATTAGAGAACAACACACATGAATGTACAACCATAGTTCTACAATCATACGTTAAAGTCTTCCCAATGGAACAGCTTCCCAATAGAACAACAGCTGTTCTCCAAACAATAATATTGCGAACGAACACGCAACTGGGCAGATCATGGTGGTTTCATGCGGGCCTGGCAACCCAAGGTCGTGGGTTCAAATCCCACTTCGGACATGGATGCTATGATTGTCTTAAGGTTACGAATTTAGTTTTCATAGTGAGAAATAACTTTAACCTTTTGGAATACCTAAACCCCAAGTATACTTCTACGATCATACCAATATTCCAGGAAATTATTGTGGAAATATTTGTTTCAATACAACCGACTTTTAACTTAGGCATTCTTTAGTTACTTCTAGAGCAAATATTTATTCATACTACCCTTAGTTCATATTTATTTCCCAGGTACGATTGGAAAATTAGTCTCCTATACCCGTAGGAAAGTTCTTACCTGCTAGTAAACAAAAAAAATCCTTAATCAAAAAGAAAATTTTAACAGAGTTATGTAAAATGTTAGCAATTCGTATGCACATTGCTAATTATCGGAATGCTCATTTAAACTTGGCCCAACATTACCAGGCCTACGAATTGCTTACCTTTATTTCACCAAACCTCAGTAGTGCAATGGCTGAGATATTTAGATACGAAGGGATTAGTTTCAGGTGCTATCCAGCAGTAGCTTTTAGAATGGATTCGAAAAACTTCAACGAAGCCCTGCAGTTTTAATTAGCGACTCCCAAAGTCGATGTTACACGAAATGGAACGACTCCGCGCTCGTTTGTAAAAATCTTGTCGCTGTAATTGCTTCTCCCACTATCCAACACTCGCTTCGTCGTCCATGAGCTTTTAATAAGATGATGGTATCTACCCCTCTAGAAACCGTCTGCTTTTCACACCCGCTAAAAAGATGGGGAAAAATGAAACTTTTGAACTGTTTCTCTCTTTACGCACAGACAGCCTCTGGGCCTCTTCCCCATCCTCCCTCTCTTCCCCCTCTCCTCCCTGGGTCCCTTAATCCAAAACCGGAAGAGATAGTATCGCCCCTCTCCCGCCTTAACCCTCGACTTCTTCATTTCTCACCCACTTCTCCGCCATCCCCTCCTTATCTCTCTCAACCCCCCCATCATATCCTTTCTCTATACTTTGAGAAATTTTATGCTCCACTCTTCCACGTGGATTTGAGGAAAGGGGTCCTTAGTATTTATCAGGGCATACAAGGTGAGTATACCTTTGCATTTCCTCGGTTACCACCCCAAAAAATGTATTTTTTTCTGAATAGGTAACTACTTATTTTTTGGGTCACGAAGCATGCATTTTATTTTAAAGTTAACTCTACATTGATCAATACCCTATTTTCATATATTGAATGACATATTTTGCTTTAAGAGCTTAATAACTCATCAAACATAGGATTGATAGCGCTATAGACCGGAACTTGATGGAATTCGATCGTGATTATAAGGAATAGAATAACTTTACAAGTCAACAAATCTAACCTACTTATTCAATATATTCAATTACACTGTTGAAGTTTTTTGTTTCTAAATACGTCATTTTGTTGTGGAAAATGTTAAACGTACCTATATTTATGGAATTGCGAGCTTTATTCCTTTTAATACTTTTTCATCAGTTTGTGACGATGAATAATATATTTACCACATAATAACACATTGAAAAGGCATATTTATAGGATAATATGAGTGTTCATTACGTTTATAAACAAAGGAAGGTTTTGAAAAACCATTGTTATGTTCAAAACCGTTGCCAGAAATATAATAAAATGACATAATGTACAATATTTGACAAAATACTTGAATCGTTTTCTGACGGTATTCGTCAAATATATGACGTGTATAATTTGGAATATATAGCATTGGAGTATTAGAAATATTCACTTTCCAGGTTATATTAATTGCATTGCTGTATTAGGAATGTAAATATTTAGTTTCCAGAATGAATAAAAGACTGCAAAAAAGGTGGCATGTATTTAAATATGAAAATAATGCGCCCTGTGGCGTAAATGGTATTAGTAGCTATGAAAGGGTTACTTTTAATTATTTATTTGCCTCGAACGAATTTAAGTATTTTAGGCTCTTACTACTTTTAAATCATATGGATGAATTTAAGTCTCTGTGGTCACACATGTGTGTTTAACTTAGAAAACCCGAAGTCCTTAGAAAACCCTGTAGATTTTAAAGACTTTTGATAACTTTTGAAATTCATATCATATAATATGCTCACAAGGAGACATGGCGAAAAAGATGCCGAGATAAGTAACGAAACATATTTTTCTGATATTAGAAATAAATTC
This sequence comes from Platycnemis pennipes, assembly GCA_933228895.1. Lineage (NCBI taxonomy): Eukaryota > Metazoa > Arthropoda > Insecta > Odonata > Platycnemididae > Platycnemis > Platycnemis pennipes. The sequence goes on along the minus strand of OW121857.1, from coordinate 30,033,905 downwards.
CAGAAAAAAAGTATCACGTATTTCTCTCCCATAACGCTAGTTTTACGAGATGATTGGTTCTATAGACTTCTGTTCCCTCTAAATCTTTTGCATTTCTTGCATACGCAGTAACCGCTGTGGCCTTGGTAGTTAAAGGCGTAGGTTTGAGTAAGGTTTTGTAAGCTTATGATTAATGGCATTGGTTCGAATCTCACCTGGGGAAACTCTTTTTCGGTTGATTACCTTTTGGAAACAATGGCAGGATGGACAGTCCCATACATGTAGGTACAACGTTAATTACGGCATTATTATTTATGAACGTATATACTTGTTGGTAAATTTTCCTTCTGAGGTGTATAGTTGCCGATCGCAGGTTTCAATGCTTTACGAGAAAAGATACTTCACAAGCGGACGGTGTGTCATTGGATGAATATTTTCAGATTTTGGAAATGCGAGGATATTTTAGGGCAACATAAAGCGCGATCGGTCTCCGGTATATCTGGAGGTCGTCAAAGCATACTACTGCCGACATGCGGATTATAACGCCACCAAGAACAAAATTCTACGACATCCCAGTTTTGAAATGCTAACTTCTTATAAAATTGATAACAACTCTTTTTATTTTTAAGTTATACACTGGAAACTTACAGTCTACATGTAAAACATGTATATCTAAAATGCTGCAACTACACCTACGCATCAAAGTCGGTGCTTTGCTTGAAAACCGTCAAAAACCGGCACTTTTTACGTTACAACCGGTGTAATAAATATGAAAATACGTTTTAAAAATTTAAATTTGCCATTATATAACGAACAATGAAATAAGAAAAGCTACGGTGTGATTAGTATTTCTGTAAGCTTAGCTGTTAATTTGTTATTTGTATTCAAACTCGAGTGCACATAATTTCTGCGCCGACAGTAGTTATCTTCACCTGACTTCTTTGCTCATGCATGTAACTTGGCATCCAGCGTTTTATACGATAAATGTACTTACTACGTTTACGAAACATTCAACCGGCGAAAAATTACCATAGCTGAGGCTTAAAACCACCCTACTGATCACTATATTAGAAAATATTGCTCAAACCTATGCATCAATCCAGGTTCAGCTGGAAGCAGGCTTTTAGCAGGATTTGCTACGAAGGGCCGCGTAGTTGAAACGATTTATATGGAACAAAATTCTATATAATTAATATTCTCTCGAACCCGTGTGTAAGGGAGAGAAAACCGAGAAACCTTTTCTGCATTGTATCTCCAACTTCACAGAAAAATACTTCGTTAGCCTTCTTAATGTCTTTTGCAATGTCTCCTTGTGAGATACATTTGCATGTAATTTTGCGTCTCGGAATCGGGATGGTGTGGGGGCTACAGTACCAGCATCACGTCCCAATGGCCCGGATTTGAATCCCGGCCAAGACGGATTTTTCATTTCTATACTGGTCTCTACTTAAGTGCTTTGTGGAGAGAGAGCACTTTAGGAAAAGTTCTCCCCGTCGCAAGAAATGTTTACCTGTGGATCCTTTGGAGCCTTTTGTTAAAAGTGAGCTAATGGCAATGCCGGGTTTTTATTCATCCTTCTTTCACTTTCAAAAAAACCTCCCTGAACTTAGATACCCACCAATCCTTACAAAAAAACCTTACAACCTTACGAAAAAACGTCCCTAAACTTAGATACCCACCTATCCTTAATAACGCAAATGGTCGCAGTTGTGAGACACCTTCCCCTAATAACTACACCCACAATATCGCACATCCGCACGGAGAACAGGAAAAGGAATATTTTTAGAATCAAGCGTAAAATTAACTTCGCCGACTTATTCCTTGTTCGCTCAATGTACCGGTTGTAAGGATGGGAATCTTTAAAATTCAAGTCCCCCAGCATTTATCAACGCCCATGGAACGATAAATAATCCAGAAAAGTGTGTGGTCAGCTTCACCATCTGGTTGGGTGCAATAAATTTCTAAAGTAATTTGAACGTGGGTCTTGCCTATGTCTGCCCAGAAGACCCTCATTAAAGTGCCCCGTATTTTCACATCTGTCACCATCTGGGGTCACTCGAATCCTCTACTTCGTTTCAATGACCTATTGTTGAAGACCACCGGGACAAGGCCGGGAATATTTATGTTTCATCGCACTCTCTTGTTTTGCACTCGGGTGAAACTTTCTAGTTCCATACGATATACCGGCTTTAAACGTGCTGTTCTCATATTATATTTTAAATTGGAAGTCAATATCCGCAGTAGGTAAGGCTTCAAGTAAGACGTGATAACATCGAATTGAACCGAACAGATATGGGGCTGGAACGATATAGTATCTTCTGTCAGTTCTTCAAAGCCATTTGATTTTTATCTGGTGTCGGATGTTGCTAAAACAAACAGTTCAATGAGAGGCCATGGTCAATTCTCAATCAAATCCGCTCCCTCGATGCAGATGGCGTCGATATATCGTTATCATCGAATCAGAATGCACGAAAATGTGGTGGTCTTATCAGAGACAAGTGAGCCTTTTCCCGCTCTCGATAATAAAGTTTGTGTTTATCATGTGGAATATTTTAGCGTGGGCAGCATTGCACGATACTCATGCATGTGTGATATTTCTACCCACCCTTTGATGATGGTTTATTTAAGTTAAATACGTATATCGCACAGGAAATTCAGGACGCGTTATAGATCAGTACAATCACGCGTTAATACAGAATGAAAATTGAATTCGATATTTCTTAAATTGTTTTGGAGTTGGTATTAGACTAAGACGCCTATTGGTAAAAATGTTTTTGACTGGCGACCACATGAATACAATAATAATAATAACTAGTTTTCTACCGATGAAGGAATTCCTGAATGGATATTTTATTCTACCCATGAACCTCGCATTTCGCACGATGTCCCTCTTCAGCCTTTCTACTATTTTATGTTTTTCTTCTCACTGTAGCTGCTTACTAAGATTCTTCCCTTAAACGCGTCCTTCAAGGCACACCTAGCCTTTAGATGAAATAATGAGAGCTTATAATTTGGCTTAATTGAAAATGCCCGAAGACTAGAAAATTCAAATGCCAAATTAATTATGGAAAACGATATCTCCGAAACAGGTTTTTCGATTGTCAAGGCAATCATCAACGGGGAGAGCAAGGCAAAACAGGTCAGAACCTGTCGGAAGCCAAGCGGAGAGTGAGTGAGCGGATATATCGTTTTCCATAATTAATTTGGCATTTGGATTTTCTATTCTTCGGACATTTTCACACCTAGCCTTTATTACATTCTCCATCCTCAACTAACGCCCTCTCCTAATCTATCAATCTGTTTTCTTTCCTCTTATACCAAGTCTCTTACTTCATTCTAAAGCTCTATGTCCGTACACATTAACTTTAGCACCAATAAACATTCTTGCCCACTTAATTTGTAAATACATGCCCTTAACTGGCCACTTAATACATATTAACACCAATTAATATTTTCACACTTCACTTGCATGATAAAAAAAATATGATCACGAACCATGTTACAATTTTGGGACGGAGTTTTGTGAATATGTCACAGTTAAGTAGTAACCTCCATTAAACTTTGTCATCACTGTTCTCGTGTTTAGCTCCAGCATCACGGAGGATTATGAGAATCGGCCACAGCTGCAGGCGTTCTCTCTCTCAAACAGCCGAAACCCGTTGTTTCATCCACCTTAAGTCCGGTTTTTGCTCCTAAATTTAACCCGGGAGTGTGGATGAAGAACCTCGGTCCCGAGGTTCCTTTTGTTTCAATTTCATCGCGTGCCCATGTTTCGTCTCGCTGTTCCAGCAATTGTCATCTTCCTTCCTTCACACACCGTTTTCCATTCAGACCTGCTCTTCATGATTCCTGCTGTCTTTCTCTCATTTCATTCGTCTTCCTCTCGTTCTTCTTTACCGCAACCACTCCGTCTCCGTAACCATCTTATTCTCTCGTTAGCAAAGCGAGTAAGGGGCTCAAAGGAGGAGGGATGGAGCCGAAACTTTTTTATAAAAAAAAAGGATCGCTTGCCATCCCTTTCCAAACACCCGCGTACTTTTCTGTAAACCCATCTCAAGTCCGGGGCGCAGTAGCTGAAGGAAGAGGCGGGACACGTGTTCAACTAGACTGCGATTATGTCATGCAACGTCGTGGGGATGAGGAGGGGAGCGGAACGGTGGAGAGAGGTTGTAGCATGCAGTGTAGCAAGGCCCCGAGATCGTTCGGCTATGGTGGTTCCAGGGGGCGGGCGAAGCTTGTGTCTGTGAGCCCGTGTGTTTGGGAGTGGGGGGATGAAGAGGCAAAGGGTCGTGGGCGGATAGGGGGGAGGCTTGGTGGGGAGGAGGTAATTCCGGGATATACGAGGGCCTTCCTTGGCCCCCGCGTAACACGTGCTTGGAGATGCGAAACCCGAGGGTTGACCGTGATAACTAGCAGCGGGTAATGGGGAGGCGGGGTTTCCTTGGGGGGTGGAAAGGGGCTGGCCGGATTTGAAGAGGGGGGAGGAGGGAGAAGGGGGGGTGAAGGGGACAAGGGGGTTGGGGGGCGTGAGGGAGGGAAGTTTGGTTAGGAGGCTACAGTGGTAAGTGGTTATCCTCCCTCGGACTCCCGAGCAGGAGGAGGGGAGAGCGTGGGATGAGTACTAAAAGGGCCGAGCGGAGAAGGGAGGCTTCCTCAATGATGAGGGCATAGTATGAGTGGGAAGGAAGGGGGTTTTAATTAAGGATGGCGCTCATAGACGGGGGCACGGGCGGTTGCTGCTCCGGCGTTGGATACGGGCACTATAGCACAACGGAGCAAGGGAGGATGGGCCGTAGAGAGAGAGGAAGGGATGGAGGAAGGAAGGATTTTGGCCTGAGCCGTGGAGGAGGAAAGGAGGGAGGGGTTGAGGTTATGGGGAAATGGGAGCGGGTTGGGGATCCGACTCACTTCCCATAGGATGATATCCCCGGAAATCTCGCAGATGTCACGCAGAATGCGAGAATTTTGTGGCCGAACTGGGAACTGGTTGAGGGGGTGGAGAAGATGATAGGGGAGTGAAAGGGGTTTGGGGAGATTCTTACATTCTCCCATGGACGAGGACAACAAAAAGGTTCAGCCAAAGGGGGGAGAGTTGATGAGGAGGGTTTATTATGGCGTAGGTAGGTGGTCTTTCCGAGTGCACAAGGAATTCGCCTCAAGAGATTCCCTCCTCCCTTTTTAACAGCCCGAGTCAGCGCGCGCTGAGTGAGGGACGTTGAGATGGATATGTGGGGGGGGAACTGAAAGTTTAATTATTTTGTAGTTGGCGTGAGGGGAGTAGGTGAGGGTGTGCTTGTTGGTAGGCCAGGCAGGGAGCAGTCAAGGCTGAGGAAAGGCAGGGACGAGTGTGTGACGGGCGTGAAATTTAATGGCTATCCAAAATTTAATCACGGCAGCAAATGAAGCTGAAATGTAGAATTTTACGCCCCGGGAAAGTGTGACGCAATTAATGAGAGATAAGTAGATGTTTGTCTGCATCGTACGAGGGTCTCTTTGGTTTCATATCTTCCCCCGGCTCTATTTCATTTTTTTGTCGTTTCACACGACCTCTTAACCTGGGTTTGTTCTTGCTCTTGAGAAATAACGAGCTTCTTGATGCGGCTGTTGTTATACTTCTCGCTTCATTTCTCGCGGTGCGACTCCGTTTCACAAGTCGAGGCTCTAATACGGAAGCAACCGTTACGTTTAAGGGTTGCGAGGGTAAGATTCGCGTATCAATTTAAACTTGTTTCTTAAGCGGCGTTGAGTTTTTCTCGCGTTAAAGTTGTAATTATTTCACCAGGTTATAGCTTTCTTTTTCCCCCTTAAAGCAAGAAATCATGCCTCTCTATGTTTCGGCCTCCTGATATTCTTAAGTTACGTATGCTGACATGTTAGAATGTCAAAGGGTACGCTTTACAGACATTTTTGAAGTTCGCGTGATGGTAAAAATTATGTAAATTATTTAAAGATGCACCCCTTAATTTTTTCACTCTATTGTCAATATGTGGAAAAAACAGGGATGTTCACTTTTATACAAACTATATGGGAGAACTTGGTTAGTTCCAAAATGGAATGTATTGAGCTTTTTGAGAGGATAAGCCTGCGGTAAAAAAGAAAAATCGATAGTGGTTCATTCTTCATCTTCTTCATCTTACGGTCATCTATTTAATAAATTCCTCCGTTAAATTAGATCATAATAACGTCCGTCTTCAATTCATTTGGTAATCTAATCTCTAATCCCCTATTATACGCAAATATTGCTCTTTTTCATTGTTTTCTATAGACACGTTATAAACCTCTCCGCTACGAGTAATCTAGCAATTTTACATCGTCATTTATTTTAGCAGCATGGTTTTTTCACTCCCCTGAATTTTACACCTTATACTGAGAATTGTACGTTAAATATTAATGAAGTTCAATTACCACTCAATATGAAATAGATGAAGTTAATGCATTGGAAGTGAATAGAGGTCTATCAATTTGCTATGGATGATATTCACATCACTCTCCTTTATGAAGTGGGTTTGATAATTTGTCTTCCTGAATTCCAGCTAATCACAATGTTTCCAAGCATCAATGCCTGGTGCATCACCTCGCGATTCATCATTTTTCTCTCTTCTGTGCTATATCACTTGCATATAATTCTATTAACGATTAAATTGCCATCAGTCAAGAAAGTTCCTCATTGGGTGCTGTTCTTTCCTAAGCTATCTTTTCCGGACCAGTTTTAGAGTTAAATTATAATAAATACGAAAATATTTTCTATAATTTGATTTTGTACCGGATGATAATTGAAAGTAGATGACATTTGAGGGTCGCAATCGAAAAACTATACTTAAATATATATTAATGGAAATAAGCGATTTTAGCAGATGCCATATATTCATGGAAGTGAAGAAATTCAGCTATTTATATTAATATAATGCAAATATGAGGGAAAGATGCTTCACCCATCAAAGCAACACTAATCGCAAACTATCGCGACTCAAACAGCTTAAATATCGGAAATGATAAACAAAGTTGCACGGAAGCGGAATTAATAAAATGTACATATATTTTGCATGAAGGGCGACTGCACCTTCAGCATGGTAGGAAAAGCGATTAAATTTATAAGTGGTGTGCAACAATCTAAATTTTAATCCTCTATTCAAGCCCACATGCAACGGTAGAGTGAGAGTAGTGGTCTCATTGACATCAGCCCAGCTGATTTATTTATTTTGAAACTTGAGAATCACTGGGGAGGCATAGTCTATTCAGTATCTCATAAGTGTTTCAATTCTATGCTTAGCGTGCTCCTTCCATTTTACCCGATCCTCTTGAGTCTGGAAGTTTACCAATTTGGTGTATCTATATGCTAAATCCACTAAACCTCTACGGTTTCCCTCGACTAAACTTTTGCCTCTCCACTAAAGTCAACCTAATCTATTTTGCGCTATATATTAACTTCCATTTTAACTGCAGTACACTATTTACCATAAAGTTTCTTAATTATTTATCTCAGTTTCTCGGTTTTTATCAAGCTTTTTTCGATTCTTTTTTATCTCAATTTTCCTACTGTTTTTTAATTCATGTTTATTATTTCTTCATTTTGACTATAAATAAACGACAGTTAATGTGGTAGGATAGCTGTATACATTGAGTATTACTTAATACTTAAACAACCTAAGATTAAGGTTATTTTTTACCGCTTATCAAATTTTTGTGTGCTTTCAAGCCCAAGGTAGTAAGTGTGTTTGTCACATTCCGTAGTTAACAACGCTCATTTATCCTTATAGTGAGCAGGAATCTCCATCTATCAAATATCAAATAGCTAATGCTAAAATTAATGTATTTCTTTTATGGCAAATGACTTCATATATTTTCAAGGAAATATTATTGATTGATGTCCTCAGAAGTAGTTTTAAATCACAAACTATCATTCCACTTTAACAATGAGTACTTTTATAAGGAAAATTATGGGTAGGAATGTAAACGAGAATAGACCTTAAACGCAATGAATTATAAAAATGAATGTGGCATACCTATGCACAAGAAATAATGCATGGGAGTGGAAAAAATTGAAATGAGAAGAAGAAAATGGGAACATATTATTTTTCACATCTGCTATTTAAAAATATTACATCAGGCCATATTTATGCCTGAAGGTATTCATATTAATGGATTTAGTATATCTCTACTGGATTTTAATATAAAAGAAGCTTGGTGAAGATTCAGTGCCATGCTTACCAACGATGTATTTAAAATAATACAAATGGCTCTTTCCTCTTAACAGTTAGACGCAGAATACTCTTGGATAGCCCTGGGTTGCTTTCGTTAAAGAGGAAGATTTCGGCCCCAAAACGCAATCATTTTTTGTGGTCTTGCCCCTGGTAATGACGTTTTTATCCCACTGCCGACAAAAAAAGCTCTAAATTGTGATGAGCCAAAAGGATGTTCATGTGTGGAGGTGACAAACCGAAATTCAGACCGCTACGCCACCGCTCCAATTTTCCCATCCCCAAAAATTCCGTGGAAGTGGGAGGGGGGTGAGGTAGTTGTTTTTGCGGGATGAAATTCCCGTTTCGGCGAAGAATAATGGAGAATGAAAGATAATGCGAGATGATGAGAAATGCATGACGCAGGGGACCAACGACCGCGGTGAGGGGCGTAGGCATTCGCTTGTAATGGCTTTTCAATGAAGTAATGAATCCATTACCGTTATTGGTGATATTTTTAGGTCAACTCGCGTAACGATGACACACGATTTGGTTCACTTCGCGACCACTTTGCCCTCACGCTCGGTATTGGAATAACCGAGGAGTCAGACGGAACTCTGGGAAGGTTTGCTGCTCGAAAAGCCATTGCTCTGCCGACTCCTGAGTCCCCGTTCTCCCTCTCATTCCTGCTTTTCTCTCCTCCAATAGATGTCTTGCTTTCCCCATGATAAAAATGGAAAACTTGACCACATATTCACATAAAATACGTCTTAATTTTCAGATCAGCAGTAAGCCTCCTCAGCTAGAAAATAGAACGTTACGTTTTAATCTAACATTTTGGTACTAGTAGAAAACGATAAAAAACGAACGGGTTTACAGTGCATAATTTTACATACAGAGATTTAGTGGTTAAAAATTTCACAATTTTAGTACTCTTAAGTGTTGGAGTGGGGGAGGCATAGATACTGGGAATGGAGACTGCTCGTCGGGCGCTAAAATTGTTGCATCTCTGGATTCCAATGTCATAGAACGTTGAGATAGGTGTTGTTGATATATACTTATCGAATGCTCTATGTAAAGTGCATGATAATAGCACAAATAGTTGTTATACAGCTTCATTATCAGCATCATCATCATTGGGCAACAATCCTATGAATGGTTTGAAGCAGCTTTCCACTCGATTCTTCTATCGGCCAACCTTTTCATTGTGACGTGATTCTTCTCTTTTACATACTTCACAACCTATTATACAGATGATGGTCTGAATTATCATCATCAGAGTTGTGGAAATCGCGCGTTCAAACGAAATGTCATGATAAATGGGTGTCAAAATTGTTCAAAATAATCGCAAACAGATAGGTCAGGAATAGTGAAGTAGGTTATTGACAAAGAAAAAAAGTTTGTATTCCTCCACTCTCTTTAGTAGCACATTAGCAGTCCTAAAGCAAATGAGACGTATTATAGCATCAAAAGGTTCGCGGCGGTTGCTCTGGCAGCTTCCGCTATTTTTTTTAAAACCAACATATGCCTTACTTAAGCATAATATGTTCCAAATATAGCATTCACCAACTATAAGACGCAAGAGAAAAATGCCTTATGTGCACGAAAAGTTACAACACTTAAAAAGTAATTTTAATAATGAGTAAACCCTCCCCCAGGGGTTTCAGGATAAAGAGGACATGTTCTCTATATTTATTATATCATAATGTGTATGAGTGGGGTTGAATCAGCCAAAAAAAATATTCGGTATAAGCTGATGAAACTAGGAAAACTGGTTATCAGTGCCTCGAGATGGGAAGGGTTGTAATACGTACCTACTTTTGAGAGAACGGTATTTCACGATATAAACTTATAGATATAGTCGTCCACCTTTCTGCACTTGAAAAACGTATCTCTCTACTAGTAAGGCTGCTTATCGATAAGTATAATAATTTCGGACCTGCAGAGAGAGAAAAACGTTGAATTCGAAGGCAAGAAGATTTCATTTGGTACTTTTACTTTGCTTCACTTAGAATTTTCATTTGGATCATTAGATTTATTTAAACTTCTTGCAATGTGGCCCAATAAATATAGTAGGACTTGATATTAGGCGTTGAATTTTGCCTGGAGTTAATTTTTCCGGGAAACTTTATCTAGACCTATTATTAATCTTACACACCACTCCCTGGTTTTCCCACGTGACATTTAATAGCAGTAGATCTATAATAGCTCAAATAAATAGTGTTTATCTCAAATACCGGAATAATAGCCATTGGTAATGCGCGTCCAACGTTTTCGATGAACTTTCTTGGAGAAAAATATGTAATATACACAAAAGTACATTTAATAATGAGTATACCGTTCCTCAGGGAGTCTCAGGATGAAGACGACGGTTTTGTGTATTTTTTATACAATAATTTGCATGAAAAGGGTTGAATTAGCAAAAAAAACATGCGATGCGGTAGGTATCAGCTGATGAAACTCGGTAAACTGGTTATCAGTCCCTCGCGATGGGAAGGATTGTTATTTTAAATCGTTCCCCGCAGTTTTATGTTGAGGAGGGATTGATGACAGGTTTGTAATTATATAGAGAGCACTGTAACGCAAATGGATGTGAAATATTCCTCTGGGAGAGTTGGGGAAGGGATGAAGTGACAGACTGTGTGAGGCGGCCGTGGAGGATGCTGAGTTCTGGCCGCAGTTAAAACTGAAATCGGCCATAACTTTTATCGAGTCTCGCGAAAAACAGTGGCGCCGTTAGTTGGTGCGCTGTCGTGTAAATGACATCGAAACTTACGTCGTCGTGCGAGTATGGATTGCTTTGTCTGCCAGACTTAATTTCCCTTCATCGCTTTTCCTCGCCGATTCCAATTGCGCGACGGTAGAAATGTGACTTACGTTAGAAGGCTTTTCATCGCTTCATGTTTATTGCAGCAACCTACCATTTTGCATTGAATGTCCTCCATTTTTTCCCAAGTATATCGCTTTTCCTTCATTACTCTCAGATTCTTTAAATTTACAACTCCATGATATGACATGAAAAATCCATTTAAAATAAAATGTCGATTAAAATGTCAACATTGGCATTGCTTTTGAATGTGTACTTCAATTAAAATTAGGAAGAAGTCTTAAACTCTCCCATGATTTTTTCACTACTATCGGCATGAATTTTGCACTACGATTTAATGTCCGATTTATTTTAGTGATTTTTTGGCAGCTTTCTATAGGTTAGATTGTCTTTTGAGGGGTGTCTCTAATATTTGCATTTCATTCATCCATAGGCTTCAAATCCTACACTATATAATTATTAATGTTATATTTCATACCCCTCTTATTCTTATCTATAATACCTTTTTATCTTTCTTGCCCGTCCCCACTTATAGAGCATTCTACCTACCATAGTAGCTTTCAGCATGATTTTGCTCTTCAGTATATACCTTGTCAAACTATTCTGCCTTCTCCAAAGTTATGACAGTGATCTTTTCTCTATTCTGGCCTTAGTCAGTACGTATTCATTCTTTCGGCCTACCGTCCGTCGAATTTTTTCCATACTTACTCACACCAGAATTTCCAAAACCTTTCGCCAAGAATGCTAAAAGTCGATAAACATCATCCCTCCACAGTCTAACATCCATTTATAGTTACGATCAGTGGTGCACCCATGGTCTCCCCTTAACGATCTACAAAACCCAAATTAATCTTTAATTGACAAGTCACAGTAACATGGTAGCAGAAATTGGAATAATAGGAAAAACTCATTACATCGTTTTACATGAGTATTACTAGACCAAAGATAAAAGAAAGACTATTATCTGTGCTTTGACGCATAACTAACTTAGCATTGGCCTAAAAGTTTATGACTCTTTTGCCTGTAAATCTTATATGGCTAATTACTTATATGGCCTACTATACCAATCAGAATATACTTATTAAAATAACATTTTGGTTAAACTTTGCAGAAGATTAGACATATGGCGGGAACCCCATAAAAGGTTTTTAATTAAAGTATTCTTCTCCTATCACCATCAGTTGTTCAACCTTTTCCCCCCAATATTCTTCCCTACTAACAAAATCACCTGTTCTAGAAAATACCTTCTATTTTATTCTCTCACCCTCTTTCTCATTATTGAGCTTCACTGGGAATTATTTTCATAACCAGATCACTACACTCAAAATTTACCACAATGGTGTTGTAATTCGTTTGAGTCTAATGGTTTTTACTGGCATAAAATTAATAAAAAGTAGCCCTACACCATATTGTCAAATATTTTCGTAATGTGCAGGCTGCAAATATCCCCAATCTCTGACGAAAACTTTTATTTTGGCATAATTCGGCCTTCCATTCCTGCTCCTCTCCATCGCTACCCTTATTCCTTCGTATGACTCCCACCCCTCAAGCCACATTCACTCCTTCTTTCTGTCGAAGTGTTATTGATTTGATATCGGGAACGCAGGATGAATCCATGGGAATCAGACGATTAAACCAATCAATTACTGGCGCTGTTTATATTACTGGAAGCGAGCCTTGTCACCGCCGCTTAAATCGGAATCAATGGTGCTCACGCTTTTTTTTTCAAATCACTCCTTTTTTTTCTTGCGCTACGCGGGACTGTTGCTTTGGGGGAATAATGGATTGGATATATTTGTGAGTCACCGCTTTCTATAACTGCCAACGAATAACTGTCGTTAGTTTTAATTAATTAAATCAATCTTTGTTTGCCGCCGCAATGTCCGTCCAAGTGTATAAATTGCTCTATTTTACATCGCATCGTCGGGATATCATTCCATCACCCCTTTACTTTACCCCTTTCAGTCCAGACTTTCATTATATTATCGTATTTTTGCTCAATTACTTCCTTTATGATCCATCTGAATGGCTTGGAAAATATTTCATGCGAAACAGTCATTGACTTTACCAGAAAATATTCACGTATTTTCATTCATACGATGGTTGTAGCGCATTTTTTTTGACTGCACAATTAATCTTCGATTGCGCCAACGAAAACGATATGATGAAAACGATCAAAGAATATTAACATTGAGTTTTTAATACAGATCCTAGGTTTATCTGGGGTTCGCAATAATGCCGGGCACAAAGTGTCCCGTTTCGCAGATTTATAAGTATTATGATATTTACCGCTCGTAAAAATATCCTCCGTGTGGGTGAAATTATTGCTGAGGATGAATTGTTGCAGTGGACTCGTGGTGAACGTAATTGAGTGGAAAATGGGAGAGTATACGACACTAGATAGAATAAGGGTTAAATAAATAAGCGAAGTAATGAAATGTTTTGGCTATAATTGGAATAGTAGTAGGGAATATACTAGAATATTATTATTCTTTCTTAGGTTAGCAAAATAGGGATTGGATAATATATTTTCGGGTCAAGATGACCGGATTTTTAGAGCCAAAAAGTAAAATATTATCGTGAACAATTATACTATATTGAATTTTAAAAATAATCTTACAATCAGGAAAAAGATGGTGAATATGTTTCACACATAGTAAATATGAGATGAAATGATGGCATATATTTGTCATTTGGTTGGTAATAAGTACTTTCTGAAATCGATAGATTTGGCTTTGACTTGGTGAAAACTCATGCTGAATGAGAAGATGCAACCTATGTAAATTTCCACGGACTTTATTTGCTGGTACAATGCGTTTCGACGCTAAGGCGTAAGAATGAAGCCAGACGTAAGGTCTGTGAAAATTTACTTAGGTTACATCCTCTCATTCAAGTATCTTTCTTTTCACTCGAAGAGCAGTAAGGACTATTTTGGAAATTCTGATGTGAATTCCATGCATACTAAAGATCTATTATAGAATGGCCACCAGGAAAAATTGAGCCCGCAAGTTTTACACGTCAATAGTAAAGATTTTAAACATAACTTCTTAAATAACTTTGGAATTTTGCAATGAGAGTGTTCCCCGGTATTGTGTTTTTAAGTAAATTGACCGATTTTAAATGTTCCCCTCTGACCTCAAATACACCAATATTCACCAATACACCATAATTCACCAAAACCCTATATTTTTTTCTCTTTCCCAAAACCCTTTTCTATGGACCCCACCCTCCTATGATGCACCTCCATGCACTATTTCTTCTCCCATCTTAATGTCCAACCTGTTTACACCTCAGCGTTCCTCAAATTCCTTCCTCTTCCCAATCCAGTATAGCCTCTTCACTCCAGGCCACTATTAAAGGACTCTCCATAGCTCTGTCGTAGATGATGACACTTGTGTGTGGTGAGCAGTTGGAAAATTAAAAAAAAAAACTTGTGGTCGTAGATGATGACACTTGTGTATGGTAAGCGGTTGGAAAATTAAAAGTCTTGTGAAAAATTACAAAGATTCGTTATTATTTTCGAAGAGTGTTACTTTCCTTAATACCTACGGCAATTTTGTATTCACTATTTTTTCATTCGGTTTAGCCTAACTTTTATTTGATTAGGTTGTGTCTTGCACGTGCCGAGTAGTGAGGGAGTTCAAAATGGTAATTTTGTGCTCCCAACTTAAGCAGGGTATCCGCTTGGCGAGCGCATCCTGACAGTTGATCCAGGACACGAATGCAAATCTGCTCCTTGGTGGAGAATGCCCTAAGTACCCTCAAGGTGCCCTAAACGGCAGTTACGAAATCCTTCCTTGTACTGCTCCTACCTTTGCTCCGTCGGACGCATGAGTTGTATTGCCTTAAGACCGTAATCCTTTTCCCAAGGTACTGAATGCAGAATTATGCAGTTATTTCGATGTTCTGTCACCAAAAGCGTCCTGTAAACTCCCGCTGTGAGCTGAAATTACCTATTGATTTACGCCACGCTCGGGAAATCATCAAAAAAAAACATATCTGCTGTGTTGCCCACTCTCCAGGAGTCACCGGAATATTCTCGGATTTCATCATTTTTAAATTCTTCCATCTCCCGGATAGAGGCTTTCTCCTCCGGCATACACTCTACAATGAGGTCATCTTCCAGGTTGTATAGTGGACGAATATCTTCTAAAACGGTTATTTACCATCCTATCATCGGAAGTTTTAAAAAGTACATTATTGGTGAGGATTTCTTGCATCGCACCTAAATGTTAAAATAGTACAGGCATAATCATTGGGTAAGCATACTCTTACTTGCAATGCGTGTTTTAATCTTTGGTATGCGAGGCCAAAGGTTAGATCAATGATCTAGCGTCTACCATGTAAAACCTCTATGGGGGTGTGTGGCAGGGGTTGAACTATCACCAAACATGCAATAAAGTTTACTTATACCTAAGGTGAGATTCCTTTCAATATCATACGGGAAACCATCAAATACATTTATTCTACGCAGGCACCATGGCGTGAAAAGTCTTGATGTTGTTATACCCACAAATTATTTAGGGAAAGAACAAATATTTGAACATGTCTGTGGTAAAGTGTATAAATCCTAGTTTGGCTTGGTGTTTTCGTGTGTGAAGGTTCTACCTTCCCATTGCTTCAAGCAGCGAAGTTACACTTACTCTCATGTCATAATAATAGTCCTCAAGTCTAGCTGATCTCCTCTGAGTTTTATCTAATAATTTGATTTATGCTTTTGATTAATAGAAGCACCCTTTTCGTCTGAAGCTATCAGAAAATATCTCGCAGCATATAAGGCCTATATAACATATAAGGAACTTATAAAGACCGCTTTACACGATACAATTTTTTGTACAATTTCTTGTACAAACACTTGTATGAGGAAATTGTCCCGTGTAAAGCAGAAAATTGTGTGAACGCTTGTGCTAATGTCTGAATGACTCTACGGAAAATAGAACCTGTTCTAATTCCATTCAGACAAACATACTATTTTCTACAGTTTATACAAGCATTTTTGCAAGGAATTGTACAAAAATTGTATCGTGTAGAGCGACCTTAAGAAAAAAACACAAGAGATAGCACTAATTCCACAGTTTTAATAGTGGTACAGTACCACCATTAAAATTGTGTAATAAATGCCATCTCTTGTGTCTTTTCATTATGGTATCCTTCCGCTTATATCCTTCCACATCTTGCCGGACACTGTTACGAACTTATAAGCGACCAAAAATAATATACCTACTGTCATCTTATTTTTGTAATTTTTGAGGAATTCATTACTTATCAAATAAATTATAGAAAGTTTTTAAAGTAAGTTTTACTTTTATAGCCCAGTGAATAACGACTATCATATAATTACCACAATCATATTGTAGACTTATTAACATGGAATTTCCTACTTTTGGAAAAGAACACCTCATACAATTCAGTCTTAAGAATTTGGTGGACTTACTGTGTGTTCTATTTTAATTTATGGCTTTATGAATACATTAGCTCTCATTAATTACCAGCGTTTAGCATGAAAAGATCTTCGGATTCTGGTACGGCTTTCTTTTCTCGAATTCATTATTCATCACAAAACTGAGAGCTTGGGATTACCTACTGAGCTCTGTAGCAATTGGTAGGAAATTGCCTGGGGATGAAGCTGCGGAATGTTTCCTGTAAATTTAGGATCAGATGTCAAACAAAATCAAGCAACTTACCCGTTAGTGAAATCGCAACATCATTATACGGACAAAATAGTTTATGCCTGTGACCCTAATACATTGATAAGTATACGTATGCATATTACTTACCAATGAGATTTTATAAATATCTATAAAGAGTACTTATAATTGTAGTTTTCGTCACTAATCCCGTTATATTCGCATAGTGAATACAGTTTTAATAGAAATAAATCGCAATTTAGGAACTTCGTAACTGAAATAGTTTATAGCAAAGTAATACTCTTTTTAAATGCCTGAATTTTTATAAAAGTACTATTTTTCAGAAATCCAAAAAGTGTTTAATATTTCACGATCTAAAATACCTCAATATTTGAGCAGAAAACTATAATTTTTAGAACTGTTGATTTTTTCCTCGAGTATTTCCTGTATATTACGGAGGCGTTGTGAGCATGTCCAATGATTATATTTTATTTTGTTATTTATGTAATTTATTAATGCTTGGTGAGATGTATATGTGTACATGACTATACTCACCTGTCATTCGATGTCGGTTTTCTCAGTTCTTGCTTTAATCTCGCAAGTAGAGGTTTGCATATTACGCTCCCAAAAATTGTTCTTTGTCTTTATTTCTTACGAACACGGGTTGATACGAGATACGAATTAATGGCCCCTGAGCACGCAGCTAGGTGGCGTTGAGTGCACCCTTCACAAAGAGAAGGGCACTAGAAAACACGGCGCTGGCTGCGGGGCTGCTGGGTTTTCCATTTCCAATTGCATTTTCCACTTAAGGCCCTGCAATTTCCTCCCCCTCCTAAAAATTCTAAGAGCCTATTACAAGTTGTACAAGTACACTAATGCTGATATGTAGTTTGTAAACTCTAGCCGATTCTAGCCTACTCTTGGAGCTGGTAGAGCAAGCATAGATGAGGAGGAACCTGCCTTAAAGTAATTGATGGTGAGCATAGGAAGCATAATAGTAAAAATTAATCCAAAATGTTTGATGAAATGGACTATGTGAAACTCAAGGCTTTGCAATTGTGCATTCGTGGAAATATTAATCATGTGTACTCCTCGTAGCCTTATCAAGCATCCTAAGTGAGATGAAAAGAGCAGGTTACTCAGGAAGGATAGCATGATTGGATAATGAAAGTAATTATTTCTGTGTAATCCATGGAGTGAAAAGAAAAATTACACAGCAGTATCAAAAACCGTAATATCTCATTACGGCGCCGCATGATTATTTTAGAGACTGAAATTAATAGTTGGTTGCTTGAATCGTGTTGAAAGGAGACATTATTAATTATAAAACAATCACCTCTTCATTATGTGACTTAAACTCGTTAATAAGGTAAATATTCATAATGTTTCCCTATCTTTACGATTTTGATCAAAAATAACTCCCCAAAGTAAATACTGGTAAGTTATTCAATACTACTATAGCATGTATAATTAGCTACACATGCTCAATAATTAGATTCCATCGTTTAGCATGAAACATTAAAAGGTGTATTCATCGTCTCATTTTAAATGATAAGCTCAGTAATAAGTACGGTGCGGAAGACCCCAAAATATTGGACATACTCTTTATAAAATTTGCTCAAAACTTTTGAAATTGTCCAACTTCCATAGCTGTCGATGTATTGAATGTTGCCTCGATAAATGTGAACAAAAATCCTAAAAATCGATTACTGTTATAACGTTAGGATCGATCTTATGCCAGGGATATTTGAGCAATGTTATGAAGATCGGATTTTAAAATTTTCATTAAGTTTACTATGTATTATATCACATGACTAATATGCCAAAATTAATTTGTTAATTTCTCCTGTAAGTTGAGGAGAACTCGGGTATCCCAGAAAAAGGTATTTCCCTTTAAAAGGAACTTTTGATTTACAATATATCCGTAAGTAATGTCTCATGGAATTATCTTCCATTTTCATGGCGAGAATTAATGTTAAAACTGCGCATCTTG
This sequence comes from Platycnemis pennipes, assembly GCA_933228895.1. Taxonomy (NCBI): domain Eukaryota; kingdom Metazoa; phylum Arthropoda; class Insecta; order Odonata; family Platycnemididae; genus Platycnemis; species Platycnemis pennipes. The sequence continues at coordinate 30,015,302 of OW121857.1, read as the reverse complement.
CTGCAGACTTTCTATAAATGCAAATTAGTTTAAGATGTGGCGTTTATCTCACCCTTATCTATCATCAACAGGGATAACTAAGTTAGTTACGCTATCATTTAATCGCAGAATAATATCTGCCACCATCTTAAGTCTCACACGTTTATTTCATGCCATTAGTTTAATTCGGCTAACCATTCTCCTTCAATCCTTCAATCACGAACCAGCACGCCCAATTCCCAGGTAGCTCCCGTGACCTTCTCATGGGACGTTTTATCATTACTCCAAATCTTCCCCCATCTTCCCACCCCATCAGGGCTTCTCCTTTTCCCTTCCCTCCACTCCTTCATCATACCTCTTCATGAGAAAGTGGGAAAAATTAAGGAGACCCTTAAACGAAGCCGGCTGAGATTCAGTATCGCTTTTCCTCTTAATCCTCGGATCACAGGCGCAAATTGAAAGTCAAGTTTTAGGCGATCCCCGGACACTTTTGAGTCTCATTCCCAGTCTCCAACCTCCTGCAAAACCCCTTATCCCCCCATCGCCGGTATTTTTTCCCATCAACTTTAATTAGTCGGATTGGAAGCGCACCCCTTCCCGCATACCACTCCTCATCCACCTTCCTCCACCTTCTTCATTTCCTTTCGGCTTTTCTCCTTTATCCCCTTTGAAATTACCATTTTTAATTCGTGTTCCCCTAAGTTTTCCCTAAGAGTGACACAAAATGTTATTTCGGGAAGTTTTGTGAGAGGCAAGAGGGGAGGAGAAAGACGTTGGACAGATGGTTGGGAGAGGTACAAGAAGGGGTTGGTTTTAGGGAACAGGGATGGGAGAGGGTGGACAGGTATTTTCTTTTTCAACTTGAGTTCCCTTTCTTTTCTAATATTACCCCTTCTTCTTCTTCACCCTGCTTACGTTCCCAACACCTGCTCCTTATTTCTTAACCCTTTGCTCTCATCTCTTCATCGTCATGCACACCTTTTCTTCTCTTCCCCGAGCGATGCTTTTGTTTCCAGGCTGAGCAACTCGAGCACAGAGTTGACGCGGTGGGAGTGAGAAAAAGTTGGTCGGGGATAAACAATACGGCCATAAATTTCTCATTCTTCCTCCAGGCCTTCTCCAGATATTCTCAACGCTGTTTAGAGCGCCTCACACGTTAAAATTAGTGAATACTGTGTCAAATCCTTTTTAAGGACAAGTTTTTGATCAAATAATTCCGCTTTATATAACACCCAAAACTTAAGGTTGTAGAAAAAATCTTAATGCTAAGTGCTAATTTTGATGTTTCAATAAAACAGTGACTTAAATTCTATCTACCAAAAACTAATCAGAACATTATTATTCTTTTTTACTCCTTGGCTAACAGGCTACTGTGTCAAGGCGTGGTGGCCCTTAACAGTACGACTTGAATTCACTCATTTTTTCGCCTATTTCCCACTTATTGATGTGACATAACGTGACTAGACATGTGACAAAGTGTGCTGTTCTGATTTAGTATTATTTTGATTAAATTATGTAATCTGCACCTATTTTCCAGACATTAATTTGGCATAGCGAGCCTAGATATAAGATATATTGTTTATTAACGAAATGTTACCAAAACGGTGGGAAAGAGTGATTAGCTTGTTCATTTCAATTAGCATTAAGTTGTTATATATTTTCGGTTAAAATATTACAAAAAGAGCTCCACTTAAAAATCTAATATAAACTTTGGGACTGCTGTTGGTAAGGCTTAACATGTGAATTATAAATATTTCAATAACACTTTTACATTAAAATATATTGATTTTCAGATGCTATGAAATATCAGGTTCTTAAAATTTAAAAGGTGTAAATAAATTGAATGCCGAACATTCCCACAAGCATTTTCTCCACTACATGTATGGTTCTTATCTGTAGCGTCCTTCATAGAGACTGTACAAGGCATCATTATCATCCAACATGGGGATTGGAGACTCATTTAGCGGTACCCTAATGCTCGAGGGTTAGGGACAGTCTTATATAGGCTTGTGCCAATTTTTTTTCTCCACCTCACTCCCGCATGTATCTTCTCCAATCTGTCCTTCTCTCAGCGTTTTTCCTCAACTCCTTTTTGTTCTTTCACTCTCTTTCTCTCAATCTGGCCTGCATCATATCTTTTTCTACTCATTTCAATCCTTCTTCCAGTATTTTTCCTCCTCCACCCTCTCCCGTCATAAATCCAAACCCGTTTCCATTTCTAACGACATGATTAAGATTTTTCCCTTTCTTTCCGTCTCTCTAGAAAATAATCGCGACACTTCTAAATTACGAAACCTTTTAGGGAATGGGGGAGGAGGGAGAAGAAAAAAATCATTATAACAGCCACCAATTCGTTCACCCTCGCCGTTTGACGAGAGTTTTTACGCCTCCCTTCTCGTTTTATCTTCACCCCTTCCTTCCCGAAGGGAGGTTAAACCTTTAGTTTGACTCTCTTTTCCTCTGCTTTACTCCCCTCCTATTCGCACCCCCCCTTCCTACCCTCAGACCTCCTACCCACGTCACAACTCTTTTCTCTTCCACGAATCCCTCAATTTCATCCACCGCTCCTTTTCCCGGAGCATCTCCTAAAAGGGCTTCTTCCCATTTTCGGGCACAAACGTAAATAACATCTCTGGAAGCTCGTTACGCGCTAGGTTGGGGTCTTTGTGTGAGGACGGAGGAGATGCGGGGATTTTATATTTTCCGTTAATTAGACAGCTAACCGAGGGATGTGTAATTTATGAGGCGCGCGAAGGGGCAAAAGTCTCGACTCTGGAGGGCGCTCTGGAAGGGGTGGTTATGGGAGGGGTCTTCGGGGATGGGATTGAGGTAATGTGCGCAGATGACTACTGCGATCAGTGGTGTACGTTTGCTACTTACAATTAGTTCAGCTGATTATGGGACGTATTTCAAGACAAATGTATTCACTACTTTATTTTGAAACATTAATATTCGTAATGCAATTAAACGTGCTGGGCTACACCCTGTGAAATGAGGGCGCGTACTTGCACACAAATTCGTTAGATGGAAACAAAAAATTAAATTTAGTGAAAAAATTAATTTTATAACCAGTGCCATTCACTGATAAATCAATAATAAACCAAAGGTGACGCCCACTGAAAAAGTTGCGTCAAGGATTGCTACGTCATCCACCTCCCGCCCTTGACTGTTTTTAGGGAAAGGGAAGGGAGTGGAAGTGGAGGGGGGTCGGAAGGTCTGCTCTGCACAAACCCTCTTGCAACCACTTCTATTGGCAGAGTCAGCTGTGGGTCTTCCATTGTGATAAGGCGAAGGAGCTTCGCGGTCTCTGTTGAGATTTTTCGAAGTGGATGACCTACAAGTCCTTTGCAAGCCCCCTCTTCCGATAGGGTTAAAAACATCAGTTTTTCGTCGCTCATTACTCGGAAAATAATTGACGGATCGAAGAACGGAATAATACGCGTCTTTTTAAGTTACAAACACTATCAGATTCAGCAGTAAAAAATATGGCAAATGACCCCATTGTCCCATAGCGTCGCCATCAGATTTGTCCTTTTGAGTCAAGCATTTAGAGCTTCTGCCCCGGGCATAAAACCTTCCATGGGCCCTGCATTTTGGAGGAATTTTGGTGACATAAGAAATAAATTTCACGAACATTTCTATTCGTTCTATATATTCATTGTAATAAATTAATTAATGATTTTTATCTATGCTCTAATTATTAGTTCTTGAGTACACATTTGTTGCTTAATTATTAGCAGAGTGAAATCGTTAGTGATAAGGAATGCAGATGGGATGCTGGTCATAATTTGGGTAAATAATTACAAAGCGGATGCCCCGATGTTATTTTCGTAATAATAATTGGGTATGTGAGTACAAATTTGCTGTGGGGTTAGTGAGGTGAATGTGGTCAATTATTTTAATACAAAACACTTCATTCTCGTTTCAACTTGAATAAATAAATAAATTAATCAACACGAAAATATTACTTCCTATTTAATTCCTCTCAAGGCAGTAATTGCATTTCTTGGAGCAAAAATAGTCTCTAGGTTATTGTCAGGCAGGGAAGGAGGAGTGACAGTACTATGAAGTAACTTTCAGCAATGTTCTGTTATTTTTTATAATTATTATCCGTTGTTATTTTCTATCATGGTCCTCAGATCTTTTTATAATCTCTATTGTAAAATGATACAAAATTCTATTCCATTTAATTTATTATTCATGTAGTTAATTGCGTCAAATTCGCTGAAAGTCCTCCACAGATATCTTTTATGTGGTGTAGAGGCTCATTATAAAGTCAATTAATCTTTGAGTAGTGTTTGCATATAGAAATGAGATACATACACTTAGGCTAGAGTAGACAAGCATATATTAAGTTTGACAAGTGAGGTTAAATGTTAGAACATCACTCTTAATTCGAATCTATCATACTCTGTCATGTCAGTATTTAGATATATCTGTAGATTAGCGCTGGTGAGACTTTCAGAGGCTGAGGCAGAGACTGAGAGATTTCAGCAGCTGAGGGAATGTATTTAGGTAAAAGATTATTATATAACTGTTATTTTTTATTAGTAAGGCCTTCTCTAGATTGTCCATCAAGTACATATTTGGAATCCATTGAATAAGTATTCAACTATGCAACTGAAAATAATACAAAGTTATCATCACATTTTTAGTAAATTCCTATGAACTTGTCACTAAAGTTGTCGCTCGAATATTGGAAGGGTTTGATTGGAAAACTCTAGAGACTAAAATATTGTTTGTAAGACTTTGTAAGACAAAAAAGTTGCTTGCAGATAAAAAAATACTTGTTTGACACTGACACTGTTGACATATTTTTCATCACATACTACATGAAAAGGATGGGAAAAATCGAGAAATTAAGATTTATCAGCTATCGGACCAAGAAAAGCAAGAGCTCAGTTTTATCCTCAAAATACAAGACTACAACGCAAAGATAGAACATTTTTTTCAAAAACATTACAAATAGTTTACCAATATTGCCAAAACCTTCACGGTTTGTGACTTACCAAAGCCTGCTATTCGCTCTTGGGGCTGCGTACAGAGCATAACGTAGAATAATAAAACATATGACCTGCTTCTTTTTCTCAAATACTTTTCTTCGAGGAGTTATTTGAGATCCAATCGTTTTTTTTACTCAAGAGTCACACAAATGATTCATATTAGGCGCAAATGCATCTTTTGTGATCTATTGTTAACTTAGATGAGGTTAAATGTTAACATTATTAAGAAATGGTCTCATAGGCGTCATAAGTACTATTGTATCTTTGAAATCGATGCGTTGTAGCAGTTCGTACGCATGGTATGTACCTTATCTTATGATGTCATTGCGGTTGAAGGCTTCAAGGCCCAGTTGGGCAGCTGACTGGAGGTCTCTGAGTGGAATTTTGAGGTCTCCCTATCCGTAGTTTTCTGTGTATTAGATTGCTCTGAAAAAATCGAACAGCTTGCTGAAGGAGTTGATCACTTTACTCTAATTCACAATACATTAGGTTTACTAATTGGTAAGAATAGGTTACGTACCATAATATACTTGCTTAATGACCTCTCGATTCTGAGAAACTTAGCAATGGACATTGTGACTTCTGAGTTACTGGATAGAGCTTGAGTTAAAGTATTGGAAATTGAAACGAAAATCACTTTGAGAATATAAACTTCACCTGCATGGTGTTCATTATTACCAAGTGAATAATAATTAAAACTTCTCACTTATATCTATTATGTGATTACAAGTAATGCTTCGAATATTCTCTACATATACTTACGTATTATTTTTTTATCACGATAAAAAGAGGTTATATTCAGAAAAACATCTACACCTATATTATTCATTACTTTTTACTTTTAATTGATATTTTATTGAAGTCACAGTAGATGTACATCTAGATTTCATAGAGAGTCGCCAGCTTTGGTCATTTCACCCATCGCTTAATCTAAATAAAGTTAAAAAAGCAATAAAATTAAGATGTAATAGTCGTGAAAATATAAATAAATTTATATTTTTATGTTGAATTACCAGTTTGTTTGAACAAGTTTCAAAGAAATTTCAAATTTAAGTAATAAACTTATGCCGTCAAAGCTTCCTCAGATTTTGGATAAGATTTCCTTTATTCATGCATATTACGGAAAGTCATTTCAGCGATCACTCAGTGATAATCGTGATAGAACTGTGCTATGCAAGGTAATTAGCAACCACATTTCGGTTAAACAACAAACTTCCATGAAAACCCCGGCGACAAATTTTAAATGGGTTTTATTAGTCCCACATTTCCCCGCTACACGCACTCCTCCTCTAATGACTAACGATGGTGGCTGAGGGATTACATACTCCTTCTCCCCCAAGCCCCAGTCGCAGTTTTAACTCCTCCATTCCTCTCCCTCCCTCCTCTCCTTCCCTCTGTAGCTCATCTTTTCGCCTCAATGCGTCCGTCACATCCTCTCCCTTTAAGATTCCGTAATCTATCTGCGAGGGTCTCGCCTGTCCGTATGTCTTTGCGTATTTCTCTCACTCTCTCACGAACGCTTCCCACGTTTCGCCCCAGCTCGCGTAAACCCAAGAACGTCTTCGCAGTCCCTCAACCCATATTCTCCTCCAATCTCTCCTCACCACCCCCCCTTCCACATCCATCCTCTCGGTTGTGAATCCTTCCGTCTGTATCACACCATACCGACGCCAAGGGGATCTCAACCTCCGACGCGGATTCCTCAGTGGAGGTGTCTCGAATTGCTCTATTCCTCACTGGTGTACTGGTATTTTACGACCTCTCCATTTCTCTCCCTCATATGCTGTGTCTGGCTGGTATCTGACTGTTTTTTATTCGGCGTCTTAAACTGAGGCTAAAGAAACTAAAACACTGTGATTTTCCACGACAAAAGGGGCGAGACTATATTTATAACAGAATATACTAGTCGCAACCTAAAGAACGAGGAGCAATTCATCTACCTGTAGAGTATCAACGTCGTTATCAGTAAAAAATTCTTAGATTGATTATACGCAGCTCTCCACTCCATTCTTGATTATTCTATCAGATAACCCTGTTATATTTACATAATCATTGTCTGTGGTGGATCAGGATAGTTTTGTAGCTAGAGTACTGGCCTCCCATCCCGAAGGCCCGGATTTAATTCCGGCACCAGTGGATTTTTCATTAGCATACCGGTGCCAATGTGAGTACCTTGTGTAGAGCATTTCGACTCCAGTACTCCGATTAAAAACGAAGTCAGGTCGGTATATCCATTAGAGTGCTGGCTTCAAACAGGGTCAGAGTTCGAATTCCGGCAGTGGAAGATATATTTATACATCTTAGTTAGATTTTCAGCAGAATTATCCTCTCTTCCACTCTTCTTAGGACTTCTTCGCTAGTCAATTTATCGTAATCATTATTTTATAGCACGGTATTCTGGAGAGTATGTTGTAAGAAAATGTGTATGCTTCAGCAATTCGAAGAGAATCCCAAATTGTTTGAAAAAGAAGCGTCATATCATAGTGGAGTTTTAATGATTGTGTTATTTCATAAGGACTTACATAATATAATTGAGAAGTCTAATATGGAGCTCAGAGATTTTTGTCCCGAAATATGGACTTTGAGGGAAGATAACGAAAATAGACTCCGCGTTTAATGAGTCTGTGGAGAAGGGGAAAAGGAAGTTCAGTGGATGGCAGAGGAGTAAAGGAGGTAGATTGAAGACATAATTAGGCTTATTGACTTGATTTAACGGAGAGCAAGGGGTACGGGTGTTTTGATTGACGTGTTTCAGGGAAGACTGCTGAGTTATAGGGCAGAAGGAGGAGAAAAATGGTTAGTTTGGAAAGAGTAATATGTGAAGTACGAAGAAATAAAATAGGATACCAAATGAAATAAATCGTCATGCAAAGTGTAATACTTCCATATCAAACTACTTACACCGGTAGAACACCTAGCACCGGTTGTACAATATCTGGCTAAATATTTTTGAAATTTATAAACAACTAAGGCTAAAATCTTGTATTAGATCGTTCACAAAGTCAACATGAAGTAAAGGTTGACGCTAGCCAGATATTATAAAGCTAGGTCTATTAGTAGTAATCCATTACTTCCATTCAGAATCTTTTTCTCGTACTTCTCAATCTATCATATCCTAAATCCGTTTCATTCCAGTTTTTCCTGAGTAGCAACTAAGCAGCTTCTACAATGAGGATTCTTGGGTTTTTCTATTTTATAATTGCAACCCAGCTTGCCATACCAAAAATATATCGTTTAGGCACGGCCCATTACTGTTTCTTTATTGGTGTTCTGATAGAATTGTTTTATCCATGCGTCATTGTGATAAAAAAATATTCGCATTGAATGAAATACAAAAATTACGAAAATACATACAAAAGAATGAATATTCGCATCTATTGAAATTGCACCTGTTTCATTTCTCTTTCACTCTAATATTTGCTCTCACTTTATCTTTTATTATCAGTTTTTGCATTTTTTCGTATCATTTCAGTACTTTTTCCAAATTCAACCCTAAATTATGCCAGTGAAAGACCTCCTACATGACAACTGCAACCGTATATAAATAAGGGTTTTTTCCACGATTATTCATGGCTTCTAAGATCAATGAAGGTCAAGGATATTAGATGCCAGTTTCATAGTGCTATGGCTTCAAGTTGCCCAATGAAATCGGAGTATTGGAAAAATAATATGAAACTCAAAATATGAGCACAAAGTTCGCTTTCTTTAAAACGAGAGCAGAAGATTTTTTTTAAGAATCCTGCCTCAAAATTATATGTATATCAATGAAAATTATATCACAAACCAGGTGCATCTCAGAGAGAAAATCATAGCATTTTTAAATCCTGGCGCCATTAAATTGGTATTTAATTTCCACTCGTCCACATGTCTTTCAGTGTCTACTTTATTTATTTAAGAAAAAAATATGCTATTATCAAATGAATATCTTATTTTGCTTCATCTTTCATCATTTATTTTTGCTAGCTGCATCAGGTTAGAGGTTCTTATTCCTTGTCATAATTTAGCTATTAAATACGTTTTCAATTCCAATAGACTTAGGGTGGTGAAATATGGGATCGTAAAAATTTAATTAGAAAAGTATGAGCAGATGATTTTGCGAAGGGTTTTCGTTTGTTGATTGGATCTCGCTTTTCATTGTTAGGGAGTAGGATGACTGATAAAAAAATCGTGAGGGAAAAAAGGCCCAAAATTAATAAATATATATCATACGATGAAGCCATTCCTAACTATTATTATAAACCATGGGATCTAGCCATCCAAAAGGATTGGGGTTAATTCTCCGTACCGGATTCCTCATCGGTAAAGGGGGTTGGGATTTCCTCGGTAGCATCCCTCCATCCCCTCCACCCTAATTATATTACAATCCGATGGAAATTCCTTTCCCGACTGAACCATTCTTCTTGCGTAGGGATGGTGCGTTCTGCGAATCCCCTCACAGTCATTCTCTCCCTCCCGTCCATCTTTCCTGGCGTTTCGTCTGCATGCAACTCCTCCGAAAAGAATTCAAGGCGCAGGAATCCGCAATACTTCTCAGTCACTCCGCTGGTGAGATTTATTCCGTCTTCCTCCCCTCTCTCAGTCTTATCCCGTTCCCCGGCTGCCCCGTCTGTATCATGTGAAAGAAGGCTTGCGCTGTCTCGGGAGAAGATTGTATGGCTCCAATCTCGTCACCTATCTATTCCGGCGCAGACTCCGCCGATCGTTCCATCTCCACCCACGCCAATGCAAGAAGACTAAATCAAATCTTTCCTCTTTGCTTCTTTTTTCCCTTTTCCTTTCTTTAAATTCTCTCTCCCATCTTTCTTTTTCAGGATTTTCAGTTTTACCTGCTGATAATATTAAAATCGAACACGATATCAAAAGTTAATGCCATAGTCATAATTAACCTCATACATACTCCCTTACATTGGTACTTAGCAACCAAATTTGTTTTCACTTTGGAATACTTAATACATTCTCAAGGGTATCCATTTTGGTGTTATCAGTTCTTTCAATCATTATAGAAAGTGTTTCTTAATATGCTTTCTCAGTTTCCTTTATCACTGGCTGTAAAATTATTGGATCAACGTATAGTTTCACTTGCTTCTAGCATCGCCAAGTTTATTCACTCTGATTCATTAACCAACGTTGTTTCCATTTATATTTGTTCTAATTCTTATCCATTGTTTTCCTCAGTGGTTACTGTTTTATTTTTCTCTACAGTATTATATTCGTAAGTGGAACGGGTTCAATGATGTTTTCTCATGGCTTATTCCTTATCTTAAGAATTTCTTACGATACGGTGTCTTTTACTATAACGCATCCAGTGTAATAAATAGATGATTGCTGTCAAATATGTATGTTCTCACTGGTGTCCTCATATCTTACTACATAATAGTGATTGTCAAAACTGTATCATGAATATATTCCCTAATGTTTAATGAATCATTCCCTTTTTCTCAACGAACCTTAAACGTACAATGAATGTTGTGGAACCTGTTGAAATTTGATTTGTCAAATGAAGCAAATTATACACATGTTGAACTAAAATATTTTAATTTTCACCAGCTCAGGTAAATATAATCTTTCAATTTAGGTGAGAAAGCAGTGCTTTATAATCTTTTCACAGTCTACGTTGATTCACGACATACTTAGTTTTCATCGCATGTCTTGCAGTATACCTTAGGCCTATAATGTTGGCAAATACCTACTGAGCTGTGATGGAAATCAGATGCATGTGTTGCGCAGCCACTGCATTGGGTGAATTGCTTTAGTTCGTTGGCGGATATTCACGCTTGTACCTGTCGGACTGCTCTGAGAATATGCAGTTACTGACACCGCAGATGGCTTAGTATACGCAGGTTATCCAGTGGAGTGATAGTTGAAACTATGTTCCTCCGCGCATCTTTCATGATGAGATGGCTAACGCTGTTGCTGTGTTTCGAGTCTTCATTGCCCTGATATTGATCACTAACTATTCAGAGGCGGCGATGATGCTTCGGATTCACGCTACGAGAAGACACGTAGTACAACAATTACTTGATACAGCAGGTAGGAGTTTAATATTTGAGTATATTCGTACCTGAGCCACTAAACTTTTTATTAATTTAACCATCTCGCGCGCTGAAAATCTCCTTAGAACATGGACTTCTGGGTTTCCAGCCGTAATGCCAAATTTTGGACTGTGTTTGTTGTGAGTGTTGTAATCTAGCTACAATAGATGGTCCTATAAATTATATTCTAGATAAGAAATCCAATGTAGGGTGGTAATTTGACTATTGGTTCCATTTATAGGCAGGAACCTTTTTTGTTATTTCATTTCGACGCTTTTTCTTGCAGCCTAGAGCGGAAGAAAGTCTTACTGTCTCCTACATCATCAACGTCACTGCTCAACAATCCTACGATAGGTTTGACGCATATCTCCACTCGACTCTCCTATCACCTTACCTCTTAATATACGCATAATTCTTTTTCGCGCTATAAACAACTTGCGATACGTATTGCATTCGCAGCCTTCTGTTTCCACTCTTACCAAACCCTTTTCCCTCAACGTTTGTCTTCATCTGGCCACCACATCTCAAGAAATGGCCGTTTGCGTTGTCCACTTTTCTTTTGAAAGCTTTCAGGAGACTTCTCTTTTTTTCACTCTTTTTACGGTCTCATTGTTATCAATTCCTAAATTCGTTGGTAACAACCATCTTAGCGTTAATTACACCATAAATAAAAAGAAATTTTGTCAGATTTTTCTCGGGGAAAAATGCTCTATCAGATAATCTTTGCTTTCAAGTCTGTAGCTGCACTCGAAGGCGCCTCAGATCGAGAGGAAAGGTATAAAGATGGGATTGAAAGGGCCATGGTGTAAGGTGAGAGAGGAATCCGGTATCGGAATCAGTCTGTACCTAAAGAAAGATGCCAAGGGAAGAATGGCTTGACGTCCCATCCGACGGACGAAGTATTGAACTCGAATACTCTCCACAAAGCTCTGAATTTTGGGCCGGCTTTCCTGTGAAAAATATCTAACACTGCTGGGATTCTCCGTGTTCTCCGGGTGCATTGAAAATACTTGAGCCATTACACCAACTCCGCGAAATACGCTTCTTATAATCCATTTTTTTAAATAATGGCTTTGACCCAAGTATTCGCATTCACTTTTGTTTCCTGATGTTTTAACTCTGTACTTGTCTCATCAGCAGTGTGTGTCTCTTCTGCATACATCCCAATTCTACCCTTACCTTTGTTCGACTCCGATCCTCTTGTCATTCACACCCGACCAAATCCCGACCGTTCTTCCCCAGCGTACCAATTCACCGAGCCCCCATTCCGACCGCCTTACATCCGTGCCCTTTCACTATCCTCCCAACCTCGATGGGCTCCTCCTCCCTTTCCTCCTTCCTCTCAATCGTTTTCCCTCCCCTTCCCACTCCCTCCTTTCCCAAAAACCCTGTCTCCGTGTCTCTCTAGACCTTCTACTCTCCTCCTGCACCCTTTCCTTTGACTCCCTCTCAAACTCTCTCTTCCCTCTCCAACTTCACTCACCTCATGCGCACAATCACGCATACTTGCCCTCATTTACATTCCATCTTAATAAACCTCGACTCCGAGAGCGTCTCGTCTTGGGGAACGCAGAGGTTAAGGAGAGAGACGAAGGAATCTCTCGGAATGCAGAAGAAAGGGATGAAGACGTGTATGTGCAAGCAGCTTTGTATGTTTGCGTCTGAGAGTTCGTAAACACGAGTATGTTTCCAAGTTGGTGCAAGCATATACATATGCGTGTATGTACAATTATCTATATTCACACTCATAACAAATCACAGGAGAGACGGAGATAATGACACAAAAATAAACATACTCCGTTAATACATAAGCAGCAGAGTTTCAGGGTTGGAACTATTCGAAATACGCAGCCGCAGAAGAATGATGAACATTAAATAGTTCAACCGAGTAAGAAACGAGGAAGTCCTAAGAAGGGTGGTAGAAAAGAGGTCTTCTGAATACCCTAAGCAGAACTTCATCGGCCACATCATGAGACATGATGACCTGATGAAGACAATTTTCAAAGGATAAATGCGCAGGAGGATGGCAAAGGAAGGCCTCGAATGAGATACATTTAGCAAGCGATGAAGGATGCGAAAGAGAAGAGATGCGTAAATATGAATATATTTGCTGATAGGAAAATTTAGTCGAGAGCTGCATCAAACCATTCTCAGGATTGTTGGCAGATGATGATCATGAGTATGTTTTTATCAATATTTTCCGAGTTTGGAAAAGGTTTCTGTGTATTATTTAAAATTTAAATTATTCATGGTTTTATGTTTCTAATAGTCCATGCCAAGTTTGTGATTGATAAGTTATGATTAAATTTTTGAAAATAAAATAAGGCTGAAAGCTGAAAAACCATTTTTCCATGTATTCTAGCAGGTACATCAAAACTAAGTAATATCGATCCCACGACCGTCATGTGACTAAAAACATTGCATATTCTACAAGTTGGTAACATTTAATAATGGGTCATGTCTTAAATTATAGCTAAAAATTGTTCTCGTTGAAAACGGTGTGTTGCATGAGAATTTTACACAAATCCGTTAGGGTTTTGAGATTATATTTTTATTTAGTAGAGCACATTGCATAATAATAATTCAGATGCTGAAGCTTGGAAACTGTAGACTAAAGTATACTTTGGTAAATCATGGCTAGAAAAAATCTCTATGTTTGTTAATATTAGGACTGAAATAGAAAATGTGGCTGGGTAGGAGAAGTATTTGATTGTAGTGTAGCTAAGATCACCATTAAGAGTAGGAAAATGATTCGGTTGAGCTAGGATTAATCAGAAAGGGATGGGTCGTGAAATAAAATTTTCTGTGGTCGTAAAATTGCATGTTAAATGTAGGTAATTTAAAAAGATTTTCATTTCAGCATTCATACCATTGGAGGGAAATTTAAAAGTAGGTACATAATACCTTAAAACAGATTCAAAGAAGTATGGTGGAAAAGTCGCTGAAGAAATGAGTAAACCTTAAAATTCATAATTGTTGCCCTACATAACGGTTGATCTTCGTAGCCTGTGGAACATGTAAACTCAGTACATACTTTAATCCTCGTAGCGGACTGATAAAAAGTAAAAACAAAGACTTGCTGATGTAGTGGTATTGTCAAAACATATTTAATTCAACTGCCTTCCATTTTCCAAAGCTCTTCAGTGTTCTTCAGTCTTACAAACATTCCGGAAATATACTAACGTCACCGAAATGCAATCTTTGCTGTGTGAATTCCTTTAACAATATTTGATACCAAGTGGTCATTAATTTCAGCATGAGATAAGAGATTAGGAATTCTGTGAGGGATTTTTTTTTGACGTTGAAGGAACCCATGATCGGAATTTCCTCTAACGACGCAGTTTTCTTGTCGTCGCGCGAAGTGTCTAGCTCTGGAGTTTTTCAGAATGTGATCAGCGCTTGTAATCCGGGATGACGAGGATTGTGTGCTGGATAAACAGAAAATGACGAGGGTTGAGCAGGTTAAGCGTGACATCTGCGAGACGTTCTCGGAGGAGGGTTTTCGGGTGCTGGCCGGAGAACAGCCGTCCTCCCGACGTCACCTGGGAATCCAAACAGCCTCGCGCACCCGAGGGCCTAGGGAGAGCACCCTTTCTTGCGAAACACCCTCGATTTCTTGCTTACAAACCTCAAGTCACTCACGCTGTCCTTCTGTTCTGTCCCTCCAATGGTGTGTGTACGTCAATCCATATATGTTTGACATAAAAAGTTAACTGATATGAGGACACTCACAATACATACTGAAAGTTTCGGTGGTGCTGCTTCCTTAACTGACCAAAGTAGGTGAATCTTCTTCCGCATCATGAACGCCGAAACGTTCAGTACACTTTTTGTGCCCTTTTTAAATGTATCTATGTTTATTTTAACTTATTTGTTTTACATTTCTTCACCTCCGTAAGTGTTTCTCTGGAAATATAAATACAAGAATTCGTTTACTACCCACGCACAATTGATGACTACTATTTAACATTAGAATCACGCTTCATTATTCTTTCTCTGTTTATTTTCTTCCTTTTTCCAGCAAAATGTTATTTACACAGCTGATGATTTACCTTTTCCAGAAACGCACTCGCGGTGGCTCGTAAGGCAGTGTACTGTCGAGCATTTACTTATTTCTTTTTCGGAGTAAAACAATTTCACGCAATCGGGTTTGCAGAAACATTTCTTATAGTAAAGGGGCAGGTAAAATGAGAAGCATGGATACAATTTTGGTGCGGAATGTGCAGCTATTCTACGTAACTCTGGAAATCATTATTTGGGCTAAGCCGAGGGTCAAGCGATGGATTTC